>CM042851.1:16949096-17636596 GCA_023653725.1 Bungarus multicinctus | reverse complement strand
TAATTTTAACCAGTTCCTGAAGACTTGCAGCTTGTCCCATACATTGGTGGGAAGGAAGTGGTAATGTGGTAATGTGGGATATTGCCCACTTTTTCACCACTGAGTAGAAAGAATACTGTGTAGACCAGGGGAAATATGGCCCCTTTATGACCTGTGAACTTCAAATCCCAGAATTCCTGAGCCAGCATGCTATACTCTGGTGTGGAGAAATAACTTTTAACCTACATAAGCCAACCAGCACTTTCCCTCTTATCATTTGATTCATTGGCTGGTTCATTGTCAGAATCTCACCAATCCTCATCCCTTCTCTGTTCCCTTTCCCCCCATCCCCCCACCCCCAATATAGGCTTAGTTATCATAGGCTTAATTATCACACTGCTCTAGCTGTCTCTCAAAGTTCATAGAACATAATTGTGAGCTTATCTTCAATATGAAACTTCCTAAAGTCAAGATGTGGAAAGAATCCCCATCTACTGTTTCTTAGTAACAGACAAACAATATATGTTGAAGTGTCAAAAACTTTATCAAACAGCATCTGGGATGGAGAAAATCCTAGATGGAAAGATACCTTTAGGACATACCTGTCTTGTTAGAGGATGCAGGGTCTGGGAGCACCTGACTCGAACAAGTATGTTGTCACTAACAGAGTGCAACTGATGATTCTTAAATCTCAACTAAAACAGTTGCTTTGGGGAGAATAGTGAGGTAGTAGTTCTCCTGAGAAAATACTCTCTGTGCCTGATATAATATACAGTAGGAAAGGACAGGTGTGTGTCTCTGCCTGAAATAGAGGGAGAAATCAAATGACAAAGACAATTTTATTTATTAAATTTATAAGGTCGCTCATTTTGCACAATGTGATTCTGGGCAGTGTACAATAAAACAAACAATTAAAACCACTTAAAACATCTAAAGAATTAAACATAAATAAGTTAAAATCAGAATGTTGATTTTTTTTGTTCTTGTTGTCAGATGTTAGTAATAAACCAAGAGAACAGCCCCCCAGGCAGAGATGAAATTTTACCGGTTCGGACCGGTTCAGGTGAACCCCTTGCTCCAAAGATCAGCTGACAGCAAATCGGTTCGCTGTGACGAACATGTGTGCCCGCCCATCCCCTTTTTCCTGTGCTTTATTTCCTTTGTTTAGAGCACAGCTGATTGGCATGCTAGAGCGGTTTGCTGCACATCAGCTGTTTTCTTCACAGGGACTGTTGTAGAAGGTAAGTATTAGAGTTTTTCTAAATGTGCATTGCACATATAAAGCGCACGTGCACGCATAAAGTGCACGATCACCTAACCAGTTGTTATACCAGTGGAATCCCACCCTTTCCTCCAGGTCTAATGAAAAATATACTTTGAGGGCAATAAGGGTTGAATCCAACCTCACCTCAGGAAGTGATGATGTTCCACAGGACAGGAGCCAAGGCAGAAAATGTTCATCTCCTAAATCCTGTCAAACTGAACTCCTTAGCAGGAAGTATCCACTACAAGTCTTTCCTGTCAAATATGATATGATGCACATAAGTAATTGAAAAAAGATGGTCCCTCAAATAACCTGGCTCCATGCCATGTCCAGCTTTAAAGGTAAAAAAACCAGCATCTTGAATAGCACCCAAACGTAAAGTTCGAATCACACAGTGAAAAACACAAGAAATTACTTTCAGGGAATCTGTTTTGCTAGGTTTTAAAATCTATCTTTGCACATTTTACAGTGTGTAAAATTTCTTAGAAAACTGTTATTTTCAAAGGTATTTGTTGTTGCAACATCTGCATGAAATTATACTCAACTTCTATTGAGCTTCCATCCAGTTCAAATAAAAAAATTACAGCTAACTTATGTTCCATTGATTTTGAAGTTACTTAAATATGGTTCAGATTTAGAACATTTTGTTTATATATACATTTGTGTAGGCACATTTAATCAGCTGGTTAATTTATCAACTAGATTCATGATTAAATAATTAAAATTCATTTCATTTGACAGAATAAAATAGTGATCTAAGAGATAGAAAATCAATGTATTTATCATATTAAAATGTTATGGAAAAGAAGGATATGCTTACAAATAAATGTTAGTCATTTGATGTCTTTTACATTAACTTTCTTCTTTATTTATAAATGGGCCCCTTAAGGAATCTTCATATTTCTTTATATCGTTACTTACACAAGAGTTGTACGTGAAGACTTCTAACATCTAGTTATAGAGCAGTAAATCACAACAGTTAAATTACAAATGCTTCATTTGCACACTAATCATTAGGTACTACAAATACATATCTGATTATTTAATCCCGCTGACTGGTATTTATTTATTTATTTATTTATTAATCATACTTTTATACCGCTCCCTCTCCCAAAAAAGGGACTCGGGGCGGTGAACAGCCCACTAAAACATACAATAAAAATGTAATAAATACTATTAAAAATAAATTAAATAACCAAATCGGCTGTCTATTAAAATTTAAGTTAAAAATTTAAAACTAATAAAACCCTAATTTAATTGATTAAAACCAAAAAACATAGTTACTGGGCCAGGCCGGCCTGTTCAAAAAGCAGGGTTTTTACTGCGCGCCGGAAGGTCAGAATGTCCGTCATAGCCCGTATCTCCGGGGGGAGATCATTCCATAGGGAGGGAGCTCCCACAGAGAAAGCCCGAACTCTCGGGGCCACCAGCCGACAACGGTCAGGCGGCGGCACCCCAAGTAGGGCCACCCTGTGGGAGCGTACTGAGCGGCGGGAGGTTGTTGATGGCAGCAGGCGGTCCCGTAAGTACCCAGGTCCCGAGCCATGGAGCACTTTAAATACCATCAGTACCACCTTGAATCGAATCCGGTAGGCCACAGGAAGCCAGTGCAGCCTGCGGAGAAGTGGTGTTACGTGTGCGCTTCGAGGGGCGCCCACAATCACCCGCGCGGCTGCATTCTGAACTAACTGCAACCTCCGGAGACTCTTCAAGGGGAGCCCCATGTAGAGAGCATTGCAATAATCCAAGCGGGAGATAACGAGGGCGGAGGTGACTGTGCGAAGTGCGCCCAGATCCAGAAAGGGCCGCAACTGGTAAATCAGACGAATCTGATAAAAAGCCCCCCTGGCGACGGCTGCAATATGTTCTTCCAAAGACAGCCGTACATCCAGGAGGACACCCAAGTTGCGTGCCCTTTCCACGGGGGTCAAAACCTCTCCCCCCACGGCCAGCGAAGGAGTAAGCTGGCTGTATCTGGGCGCAGGAAACCACAGCCACTCGGTTTTGGCCGGGTTGAGACGAAGCCTGTTACGACCCATCCAACCCCGCACGGCCTCCAGGCACCGGGTCATCACTTCGACGGCTTCGTTGGGGTGGCCCGGGGTGGAGATGTACAGCTGAGTATCATCAGCGTACTGATGGAACTCCACCCCAAAGCCACGGATGATCTCACCCAGCGGCTTTACATAAATGTTAAACAGCAGGGGCGAGAGCACCGACCCCTGAGGCACCCCACAAAGCAGGGGCCTTGGGGACGATCTCTGCCCCCCCGTTAACACAAATTGCGAACGGTCGGAGAGGAAGGAGGAGAACCACCGTAATACGGTGCCTCCAACCCCCAACCCCTCCAACCGCTGCAATAGGATACTGTGGTCGACAGTATCAAAAGCCGCCGAGAGATCTAACAGGACCAGGACAGAGGAACAACCTCTGTCCCGAGCCCTCCAGAGATCATCAACCAACGCGACCAACGCCGTCTCCGTGCTATGCCCGGGCCTGAAGCCCGATTGGAGGAGGTCAAGATAACTCGCTTCATCCAGGAATCGGGGAAACTGACGAGCCACCACACTCTCAACAACCTTCGCAACAAAGCGAAGGTTGGAGACGGGACGATAATTTAATAACAATGCTGGGTCCAGGGACGGTTTCTTGAGGAGGGGCCGCACCACCGCCTCCTTCAAGGTGGTAGGTAGAAGCCCCTCTCTCAAGGAAGCGTTTATAATACCCTGGAACCAGCCTCGTGTCACCTCCCGAGTGGCCAAAACCAGCCAGGAGGGGCACGGGTCCAACAAACAGGTGGTGGCATTCAGTCCCCCCAACACCCTGTCCACGTCTTCTATAGTAACAGGGTCGAACTCAACCCAACTGGCCTCCCCGATATCCACCCCCGCCCCCCCGCCCGGAAATGCCCAGTTGGAGTCCAGCTCGTCCTGAATCTGAGCGATTTTATCCTGCAGAAAACTAGAAAACTCCTCAGCCCGTCCCTGTCCCTTGGGTAGCCCCAAGCTGGCCCAAAATAAACCCATTTTACAAGCAGAATGCTTTAAATAAAGAATGGTAATTCAGTAACTGTGTAACTGAATGATGATGGTTTGTAGATAGTAAATAGTCTATTTTAGATTTTTCTTGGACAAGTGGTATCAAAATATTACAAATGTGGGATTATTAGTAAACTAGTAAGTAAAATGTATGAGAGCCAGTTTGGCATGGTGGTTATCAGGCTAGAAACCAGAAAACTATGAGTTCTAGGCACAAAACCAGCTGGGTAACCTTGGACTATCATTTTCTCTCAGATCCAGGAAAGGGGCAATGGCAAACCACTTGGAAGACCTTACCAAGAAATCTGCAGAGACTTGTACAGGAAGTCTCCAAGCATCAGGTGTGAATGACTGAGTGAATGACTGAATGGAAAGACAAAATTATGATGTGGTTTGTGAGCCTCTGAAGTTAGCCCTTCCCCTGACCTAGTAGCATGTGATAGATTCATCCCTTAGTTGTATCTTTTGATCACCTTTATATGAAGAAGTCCTTCATATTGGCTTCTTTTTTTATAACTGCAGGACTGGATCTATTGTTAGATTGCTAGATATATCTGTTTGACATGGGAGATCAGACCCACGGATTATGAATGCATGAGGATCAAACTATTTTGAGTTCTGAAAAATGTATGCTTGAATATAGAGTTTTATTTGTCACCTAACCAAAAGCTTAAAAGAGAATTTATATATTTTCAAATATGCTAACAACTGAACCCCTAAAATATGTCATTTTTACTTTAAAAAAAGATAATGCATGCAAACTTACATGCCAGGTTTCTGCCTAAAGCAAATTTTTAACAGTAGTATTTCAAGCTTCTAAAAATAGGAGTTTTGTTATGGAATTGCTGACACAATAAAGAATAGCAGAGCTATAATTAAAATGGTAATGCATAGTATTCTTTGACAAATAAAGATTTTAGCCTGATTTTTTAACTTTAAATTGGGTTTTTAAGGGTGGGGGGAGGGTTTCCTAATTTTAGTCAGCAGCTGATTTAAATATTTAATTACTTTTTAACTTTTGTATTTTTGTGGGGTTTTTAGATGAGCTGTTCACCGCCCTGAGTCCCTTGGGAGAAGGGCGGTATATAAATGTAATTAATAATAAATAAATAATAAATAATTTTATAATACAGGATTCTTAGGCACAGTTGGATGTGTGTCTATATATGTCTATGTCTATTTGCTTTGGCCGCTGTAAAATATCTTGGATATTGTGTGCATTTGATCTAGCATAACACTGCCATTGACAATTAACATTATTATTTTGCAGAAATTAATTATGTGCAACTACTGGATGGTGCATATTTGTGTACAACTGTACACAAATATGCATGAGATATACATGAGAATTTTCATTAAGAATTTTTAAAAAAATCATCTCACCCACACAGCATTCAAAACTCATAAGGCATCACAGATTCATACCTTTGACCTAAAGCATGATCATCCAGATTTTTTAAAAAGGACATTCATTGCTAAATGGACAAATGATCCAAGCATAAACTGAAAATTATTCATGCAGTATCAAGTTGCACAGATATGAAAATCTGAAGTGTCAGAAATATAACTTAATTTATATTCTCATAACAGTAACACAAAAAAGAGAAAGAACCTGGATAGGTTTGTATTTATATGGTACATTTAGTGGAAGTCCTGTTACTAATTAATTATATAAAACTTCATGTATCTAGAAGAGGCAAATATATGATTTTCTGGACATGCACATAAAGAATAGTAAATACACAGCAGACTTCTATTTATTTATTTTGCTTCTAAAATGTGCCCTTTTAATTCTCCTCTCTTTCTTCTACTTCTATAACTTCATGCATAGATAACTTCAAATTTCTTCAAAAGCTTAGAATGTTGCAAGGGGAGGAAGGATAGCAGTCCTTTGAGAAAAGATGAGTTACAATTTCACAGCATACAATTTTCCTTAGTATTTTTTGAGAATCTGAAAACCTATGTTGGCTAGAAAACATTGCAGAGTTACCAAGGATTAGCAACTTTGAACATAAAATTACAAGGATTAAAATTAACTCCTTTCATTTTAAAATATTTGAATTGGCTCAGTGCACATTCTTCTAAGTGACCAATTAAAGGAAGTTTCCAAGTTTGCACTATAATTATCACCATCAGAAGTTTATTGGAATTTACTTACTGTAAATTTTGTAATTGACTGTGTGCTTTGTTTGTTTTTTTACTCAAATCCTGTACTTTTTTTTTTTCACTTCTCTAAATGTCTTCTTTTTAACTTTTGTTAATGGGCATTTTATTTTGTCATATGTGATGTTAATATGTCATATTAAACAATAGGCCTTTGGTTGCAGTAAAGCTTAATTATCTGCCTGATCCACAGCACTATTACTGAAGCAAACCTTCATAAGAAAAGGCTAACTAGTGGAAAGGAAAATAATACAGATAAGCTATTCTCCATTTTTTAACTTTAAAACATTTGTAGGGTTTTCTGTAATATGGTATTTTCTTTAATATGGTATTAAATCTGAAAAATGCACATAATTTATAGAAATATGTATTTGCAAATTGTTTTTCAGATTTAAAAATTGTCTAAGAATGTATCATAACGTATCAATAACATATTATTAGAACATCCTTATAGGGACACAGTGGCTCAATGGCTAAGATGCTGAACTTGTCAATCAGAAAAGTCAGCAGTTTGGCAGTTCAACTCCCAAGCACTGCACAATGGAGAGAGCTCCCATTACTTGTCCCACCTTCTGCCAACCTCGCAGTTCAAAAGCATGTAAAAATGCAAGTAGAAAAATAGGGACCACCTTTGGTGGGAAGATAACAGCATTCCATGCACCTTTGGCATTTAGTCATGCCAGCCATGTGACGTCTTTGGACAGCACTGGCTCTTCGACTTTGAAATGGAGATGAGTCAGAAACAACTAGAACATTCCAGTTCTAAAACATCAACTGAATATAATCTTCAAATCAATCCCCTTAGCAGTTATGGCTCATAGCCTTGGGCACAAAAGTGCAAGGTCCTTGATGCTATGTAAACTTAATTGCCATTAGATCTGTCTCTAATAATAACTGAGCAATTTGAATTAGCGCTAGCAACTATCATTTATAGTCTTTTGGCCTCCCATCTCAAACAATGTGCCTTATACATGGGGCTGGCCTTGAAAAGCATTCAGAAGCTTCAATCAGTGCAGAATGCAGTTGCACGGATGGAAAATGATGTCAGATACTCAGCACATGTGACACCACTATTCCATGAGCTTCACTGGTTGCCAGTGGTTTTTTGTGCAATTCAAGGTGCTAGCTATCAGTTTTAAAACCCTTAAAGGGACCTGTTTATCTGAAGACTGGGTTTTTTCACCAGTTGTTTCTACCATCCAATCCTACCAGCTGGACATGCACTCAAGCTATGGGACATCCTCCCTCCCTTTTGAAACAGCCTAAAGATCTTGTTATGTGCCCAGATTTGGAACCCCCAAATGTGTATTAAGAACCATGGAGTGTAACATTTGCCTCAACTGCTATGTTTTTTAACTTTTATTCTCATGATAGAAATTTATTCTTTTAATTGTTTTATGATTATTTACTGTCTAGAGTCACTTGCTGAATGGGAATCCATGCAAACTGAATAAATAAATAATCTTTCTAGAAATAGTAGTACTTAGCAAACAGAGGACTTCTGATATGAAAGTATTCTACCTTTTTGTATGCAAAGCACAAAAGTTGCAAATGGTTTTCCACCATGCCAATGTCCATGCTTCTTAGACAAACTAGATATGGGCTAAAAGAAATCTAGATGATTACTAAATACCAGCAAAGAGACACTATATGTTTATTTATTTAAATCAGATTTAGAGAGTGTCTATTTCTCTCTGTGTCATAGCATTGTCTCTTATTGCTCTCTTGAACTTACACAGATTTTTATTTTTCTTATTTGATAGCTGTTATGCAATGGAAAGAATTGAAACAACACACACTCATTTAAACATAATTGCTCTTTATAAACATACTGTTAGGATGTTGATAACAATTCTGTCCACCAGCTTCACTCATTTTTAAAATTACATGAGCTGCAATGGGTCAAAAGACAACAATATTTCCTAGTATACATAATAATAGCCATAATGTTTCTGAGTTTCTCAAGTGCTCCTAACCATCATTCAGATAGTTAGGCAAAGCTTTTGTTATTGATGATAACAACCTCAAAATAATTTATAATTACTGTGATAGTAATTATACTATCAACATCTTACTACTTTACTATAACAATTATTTTAGTAAGTCTGAAGTTTTGATATAAAGCCCCTTTGTCTCATCTCAGGAATGCTCCAAGCAATATTTATCTTTCCAAAATACGTGAGATGAGGAGTTAAACACTACAAAGGCTTCCATTTGAAGTTTGTTTATTGGACTGTATTTGGTATCCTCAAAGCATAACTTACAGTTATGTTGAGATTCATCTAATGTCTAATCTTTGCATAGTCGTCTTCATAGTGTGAAAATATGGTTTTCTTCATCCCATAATGATACAACAAAGGATGCTCTGGCATGATGCTGGGTCAAGGCAAGAGTGAAGAAAACTCCTCAAAACCCAACCAAGGGTCAATTCAGTGACCAATCAGGAGTACAGATGTGACCACATGACATGAACTACATCTCCCATGAGGCATTAACTACATTTCCCATGAAGCATTTCCCTTAAGGGAACAGCTCCCAATTAAAACTAACCATATACTGTTTAACCAGCAC
Source organism: Bungarus multicinctus (assembly GCA_023653725.1). Taxonomy (NCBI): domain Eukaryota; kingdom Metazoa; phylum Chordata; class Lepidosauria; order Squamata; family Elapidae; genus Bungarus; species Bungarus multicinctus. The sequence continues at coordinate 17,627,581 of CM042851.1, read as the reverse complement.
ACCTTTTGTCTTTTTATATGTCTTTCTATCAAAAGTCTAACTGTAATTAAATAAACACTTTGTTTTACTCTTATTAGGGTAGATAGAATAATACTGGAGAGAAACGCTTGGGGGAGGGTTCTTGTCTACGTAAATTTTTATCTAGATTTTTATTGGGGTTAGGGAGGATGGCCGGGCGGAGGTTGGGGGACAACCCGCCTGAGGCTGGGGCCAGGCCGCGGGGCGAGCATTGCCGGGAGGTGCTGGGGTTGGGTGGGGCCATATCGAGGATGGGGGGTTGTTCCGAGGAGGGCGGAATACAGTCTATTGGCACGGTGAGCGAGAGAGGCAGATTTAGTGGTTAAAGGGGCCATATTCTGTATTGGGAGCGCGCCCCTGCTGTTTGTGCACGGAGGCGCGCTCCGACCCCCTTGTCATGTCCCGTTCCCCGGGTGGTCTGAGTCATCGGGCCCTGGACCTTCAGCTGATGTTGTGTAATGCCAGGTCCGTCGTTAACAAGGCCCCCCTCATTTATGATTTGATTTGTGAGGTGGGAGCGGACCTGGCGGGTGTTACTGAAACCTGGTTGGGCCAAGAGGGAGGATTTCCTCTGGTGGAGATGTGCCCACCCGGATTTCGGGTCTTTCATTGACCAAGGGCTCAGGGGAGAGGTGGGCGGGTTGCGGTGGTTATTAAGGAAGATCTGTGTCCTAGGGACCGGATGTGAGTCCCTTTTCGTGAAGTTTGGTCCCAGGGTTCAGGTGGGCCTGTTGATCGCATACCTGGCTCTCTGCTATGTGACATCGGCCCTGCCTGAGCTCCTTGAGGTGATAGCCGGCTTGGCGGTTGGGACCCCCAGGCTTATGGTCATGGGGGATTTCAACCTGCCTTCTGCCGGCAGGCCCTCGGGGATTGCTCAGGAGTTCATGGCTTCCATGACAGCCATGGGCCTGACCCAATTAATTCGGGACCCTATTCACTTGGGGGGTCACATCCTGGATTTGGTTTTTGTCTCTGATCAGTGGCAGAATGATCTTGGTATAGGATATGTGGTTGTGGAACCCCTGTCATGGACTGATCATTCGCTCCTTAGACTCGACTTCCATTCCACACACCCCTGCCGCAGGGAGGCAGGGCCAATAAAATGGTACCGCCCCAGGCGCCTGATGGACCCAGATAGGTTCCTGATGCAGCTTGGGCCATTTCTCAAGACTCACACACATGACTTGGTCGAGGGCTTAGTGGCTACCTGGGATAGGGTGGCAGCTAGGGCCCTTGACCAGGTCGTGCCCTTGTGGCCTCTGACCCAGTGCTAATCCCAAGTGGCTCTTTGGTTTTCCGAGGAGCTGAGGGAGATGAAGCGCCGGAAAAGACGCCTAGAGAGTAATTGGAGGGCCAGCCGCTCTGGATCTAACTGAACACTATTACAATCCTATATTAAGGCGTATTTAGTGGCGATAAGAACAGCGAGGCGGTCTTACCCCTCCGCCCTTATTGCATCCACGGAAAATCACCTGGCCGCCCTGTTTAGAGTGACCTGCTCCCTTTTGGAGGTGGAGGCGCGGGAGGATCCCCTGCCAAGGATTTTTCTAGGTTTCTGCAGGACAAAATCACTCAGATCCGGGATGAGTTGGACTCTGACTGAGCATCTCTGGGCGAGCGGGTGGAGGTGGATTTCGTGGAGGTCATTTGGGATGAGTTTGATCCTGTTACTCTGGAGGACGTGGACAGGATACTGGGAGGGCTTAAAGCCACCACTTCTTTATTGGACCCGTGCCCCTCCTGGCTGGTCCTGGCCACTCGGGAGGTGACACGAGGCTGGTTCCAAGAAATTATTAATGCTTCCTTGAGAGAGGGGCTTTTACCGCCACCTTGAAAGAGGCGGTGGTGCGGCCCCTCCTCAAGAAACTGTCCCTGGATCCAGCATTATTGTCGAATTATCGTCCCGTCTCCAATCTTTGCTTTGTGCCGAAGGTTGTTGAGAGTGTGGTGGCACGTCAGCTCCCTCAGTACCTGGATGAAGCGGTATATCTAGACCCCCTCCAATCGGGTTTCAGGCCCAGGCACAGCACGGAGACGGCATTGGTCGCATTGGTGAATGATCTCTGGAAGGCCCGAGACAGGGGTTTTTCCTCTGTCTTGGTCCTGTTAGATCTCTCAGTGGCTTTTGATACTGTCGACCACAGTATCCTATTGTGGTGGTTGGGGAGGTTGGGAGTGGGAGGCACCGTTTTATGGTGGTTCTCCTCCTTCCTCTCTGACCGCTCGCAATTTGTGTTGACAGGGGAGCAGAGGTCAACCCCGAGGCCCCTATTATTTGGGGTGCTTCAGGGGTCTGTGCTCTCATCCCTGCTGTTCAACATTTATGTGAATCCTCTGGGTGAGATCATCCATGGTTTCAGGGTGGAGTTCCATCAGTACGCTGATGACACTCAGCTGTACATCTCTACCCCGGGCCACCCCAACGAAGCCCTCGAAGTGATGACCCGGTGCCTGGAGGCCGTGCAGAGTTCGATGGGTCTTAACAGGCTTCGTCTCAACCCGACCAAAACCGAGTGGCTGTGGTTTCCTGCGCCCAGATACAGCCAGCTTATTCCGTCGCTGGCCGTGGGGGGAGAAATTTTGGCCCCCATGGAAAGGGCTTGCAATCTGGGTATCCTCCTGAACGTACGGCTGTCTTTAGAAGATCACATTACGGCCGTCGCCAGGGGGGCCTTTTGTCAGATTCGTCTGATTTATCAGTTGCGGCCCTTTCTGGATCTGGACGCACTTCGCACAGTCACTTCTGCCCTTGTCATCTCCCACTTGGACTATTGCAATGCTCTCTACATGGGGCTCCCCTTGAAGAGTGTCCGGAGGCTGCAGTTGGTCCAGAATGCGGCCGTACGGGTGATCTTGGGAGCCCCTCAGAGCTCCCATGTAACACCGCTCCTGCGCGTGCTGCATTGGCTTCCTGTGGCCTTCTGGATCCAATTCAAGGTGGTATTGATCATTTTTAAAGCGCTCCATGGCCCGGGACCTGGGTACTTACGGGACTGCTTGCTGCCCAGTGCGCTCCCACAGGGTTGGCCTCCTCGGGGTTCCGCCGCCTGGTCGTTGCCGGTTGGCGGCCCCAAGGGTGCGGGCCTTCTCTGTGGGGGCTCCCTCCCTTTGGAACGATTTGCCCCCAGAGATACGGGCCATTACCGACATTCAGACCTTCCGGCGCGCAGTAAAGACCCTGTTTTTTCAACAGGCCGGCCTGGCCTAGTAACGATTTTTGGGGTTTTTAAAACTTGGTATTTTAAATTTTTTAAATTTTAAATTTTTTATTAGTTTTATATTATCAAATTGTATATTCGGCCTGTAATGTAATTGTTTTTAATGTGTTTTTAATTGTATATATTGTTTTTGTTTTTAGTTGGCTGTACACCGCCCCGAGTCCCTTTTTTGGGAGAGGGGGCGGTATAGAAATTTAATAAATAAATAAATAAAATAAATTATAGTTTGGATTATTGAATGCATATAGCTTTATTAAATTCAGTGGTAAAATGACAATGTATATGCAACTAACTCATCCTAATCCAGTTCCTGTCATGTGTTCTAGTTTAAATAACACAATAAGGAAATTAAACAAGTTTTAGTTAGGAGTATTATCATGAAGTATGAAAATCTTGAAGAATTTCAGGAAATTGATTGCCTAGAGAAGATTTTTATGGGATTCCTGCCCATTAAGATTCTCTGAACATACTGTAGCTCTTTTGATATTAGTATAAAATATTCTATCAAGCTCATCTTTACAGATTTAGAGGCTCTTTCATATTTGTAATAACAGACTACAGCCATAGTGTTCCAGTTAGCATTTTCAAAGTTGGATCAGTTTAAGTTTAATGCCCTCTGCTGAGAGAATCAATAGGTTAACTGATTTCTCTTCAGATCTGTAATAACACCATCTGTACAAGTGAAGTACTTCAGAGGAGTCACTCATGACATGAGAAGAGAGACCTATGATTCATACAAATGTAGAGTAAAACAGCTGACTTTCACAAGTTACAAGTGCTCAAGAAAGGAATAATCCTTTAATTAGCTGCAATTCCATCACATCCAGAAACTGCAATTGCATCACATTCAGAAACTAATTTAAGATTTTTCATCTCACTAAACAACTAACAGTAGTTGGTGCTTGCCAGACATGTGAGCCAAAGGCTTTGATAATAAAAGACACTGATAACACTTCTTGCTTCCTATTCTGACCTGCTCCTTCTTCAAAAGCAGTAACATGGCTATTGCTGGGAGACCAAAAATTATTTAACCATTTCATCTCAACCTTGATATCAGTGGTGCCTACAGGGCAAGATCTAAAAGGAAAGATATGTAACAGCCATAAAAATGGATAAAGATTTTACTGCACTTTTGTAACCTTTGTTATGACTTATTTTTAATCACATCTTGGGGCTATTTCTTTTCAGTGCACAGAAAATGTTATTCCAACCACTTTCCCAAGATAATATTTTCATGTGTCTGGATTTTTATTGATTTTTTCATCTGAAATTATTGTTCAGAGTAGCAACAGGTCAACTGTTGGATCAACTATGAATCTCGTACAAGGTCTGAGGAGATGTCCTGTGTTGTGTGCTGCTATATGCTGAACTTCTTTGTATGTATGGCTTCTAGTTTCTCTATAATATAGCTACTTATCTCACTCCCTTATATCTCATGGGAATGTGGAACTCAGGGAGTAAGTTGTACTAGATATTAAGACTTGGCAGCCTTCTTCTACATTTCTGATGGTCTGCACCTTTTCTCATTTCTGTCCCAGTGAACATTGGAAAAACATTATGCGTTGTCTATAATTGTCAATGAGATTGAGCAGAACCAGATTTAGAATGGTGGCAAAAGCTAAATGGAATAAGACTGAATTTGGTATTTTGGGAAAAAGCAGCAAAAAAAGTCCTCCAATTTTGTAAAGGGCTGAAGGGGGGGGGGGGGATTGAGAATTGGAAGAGACTGTTGGACAATGGCTAATAATGCTGTTGACTGCTCCGTTTTGATCCTCTTCCCTTCTCCAGCCTAATCATATGATTCAAAGCAGAGTGAATGCAACTTGCCCAATGCTCATATAAACACAAACTTAAAGCAGAAATACACACAGAGACAAGGAACAAATAAATGGAGAGGATGTACTTTCTTTTCTTTTAGAAATAATAAAGGCGGAAGAGGATCATTTGAAAGTTTGGAGTGTATGGGTTTTCTGGCATATTCTTCTACCCAAAGACAAAAAGAGAGAGAGAGAGAGAAAGAAAGAGAGAGAAAGAGATGCATTGATATCATTGTGTATGTCTAAATACTTCTGTTTTTTCTCTTTTTTAAGATTGTTACATATTCTACAGCACTTCTCACGCCAAAAAAAGAGAGAGAATAATTCTATCTGACCTACCTCAAAAATCCTTGGCTTCTAAGGATCGTCATTAAGTTAAGACAAGCAAACCATTGTTATTTCAGCTGCTGAGAATCCCAAGTGGGAGCGAAAGGTTAATTATTATATTTGTTTTTCCAGTTTGAAATGATGTGGCTGGAGTGATCTCTTGGCATACATGCAAATAGGATAACTCAGGTATACTTCTTAATGAGCTGCAACAGTATCAAACCCATAAAAGTAAAGAAACATGGAAAGGACCATTTAGAAAAATGCAGGAAATATTTATTGTGAGTACTATTCCTCTAAGAAAATTCTGAGTCTGGTATTATCACACTAATGTTCTATGGTGCCTCTGATCCTCTTAACTAAATATATCAAAATATATAACTAAATATATCAAAGTTAAGGTCCTCTTAACTAAGTCATCAAAGTTTATAAACCTGAAACTTTCTGTAAACAAGTCATTTTCTTTACTAATGATTCAAGATCCTCTTGCAGATAAATGTTTGGGTTTCCATGATTTAGAATTTGTCAAAGGTCTTTCTTTAACTCTTGGCTTGTCCTTTAAGTAATTAATCATAATTCTACTTTGTAAATGACTTTACAAAATCCTCAATGTGGACAATTCACACAGTTACTCATGCCTTGGTCTCCTCACAATTGAATTCATGTGATGCACTCTGTATGAGCTGCCCTGAAGACCATCTAGACACTACAGATAGTCCAGAATGCAGCAGCACAAGCAATGATAGAAGCACTGCATTATGTGCAGATGAACCCCAGTGTTTCATGATCTGCACTGTTGGCCAGTTGGCCTCCAGATTTAATTCAAGATGCTTAAGCCCTTCATGATATACTGTAGGACCACTTCAAATTTTCTCTGCTTATCTAGTATAATCAAGCAGGATGAGTGTACTCCAGATTCTGCCAATTAAACAATCAAAGTAAGAATAAAATGCTCTACTATCAGCCTAGTGCTGAAGAAACCCTCCTTCAGGGAGCTGAATGACTATAGACCAATTGCTCATCTGTATTTATGACATCTGTATTTATGAAAACCTTTGAAAGGTTAGTGCTGGCCCACCTGAAAACTATCATGGATCTGCTGTTAGCTCCAAAAGTGGTATTCAGCAGGTTCTGACCAGTTCTGGAGAACCGGTAGCAGAAATTTTGAGTAGTTCGGAGAACTGGCAAATACCACCTCTGACTGGAAATTTTACAGTATCCTTCCCCTACCATGCCCACCAAACCACATCCACAGAATTAGTAGTAAAAATGTTTGAATCCCACCACTGGTTAGACCCCTTGCAATTTACCTACTGAGCAAATAGATCAGCAGATGATGCTGTTAATATGGCTCTGCATTACATCCTACAACATCTTGAATCTCCAAGTCATGCAAGAGTCCTTTTTGTTAACTTCAGCTCAGCATTCAATATCATCATTCCAGATATTTTTCTAACTAAATTGATTCAGCTAGCCATGCCTGACCACACTTGTAAGTGGATCATATGCTTTCTAACAGACAGGAAGCAGCAGGTGAAGCTAGGCAAAAATCACATTAGATATCTGTACAATTAGCATAGGGCCTCCCAGGGCTGTGTGCTCTCTCCACTTCTCTATATCAATGACTGCATCTCCAAAGATCCCTCTGTTAAAGTATTGAAGTTTGCAGATGATACAACAGTGATTGGTGTCATTCGAGACAATGACTAATCCACATACAGACAAAAAATTTAACAACTAACTTTGTAGTAGTGCTAGAACAATTTTGAACTGAATACACTCAAAACTGTAGAAATGGTAGTAGGTTTTAGAAGCCCTCTTATTCTACCACCTTTTGCAATATTAGACAACACAGTATCAACAGTACAGACCTTCAACTTTCTAGATTCTATAATATCTCAAGACTTAAAATGGACACTTAACATCAAAAATGTCATGAAAAAAGCAGAACAAAGAATGTTCTTCCTATGCCAACTCAGAAAGTTCAGATTGCCCAAGGTGCTGTTGTTCTACAAAGTTCTACAACATTCTACAAAGAAGTGATTGAGTCTGTCATCTGCACCTCTATAACTGTATGGTTTGGCTTTGTAACCAAACAGGACAGGCACAGACTTCAATGGATAGTTAAAACTGCAGAAAAAACAATTGCTACCAGCCTGCCTTCCATTTATGACCTGTATACTACATGAGCCAGAAAGAGGGCTACAAACTCCACAGCCTGGACATAAATTGGACAAAAAGCTCTACAGAGGATGCTATTTCTTCTGTTCTCCATCTGAACTTGGCACACTTAAAGGAAAGAAACAGTCATGTGCGAATGCTATTTGTCAACTTCAGTTTGGCATTTAATACAATCTTTCCTCAGTATCTAGTAGACAAACTGGGCCTTTTCGGTTTTAATACTCCTCTGTGTAACTGGATTCTTGATTTTCTTATTGATAGGCTTAGTATGTGCGAGTTGGGACTAATATTTCTAACACAATTTTCCCGAGCATAGGTTCTCCTCAGGGATGTGTCCTACGTTCACTGTTGTTTATCCTGTGGCGCCTAACTATTGTGCTAGGTTTACCACCAACCATATTGTGAGATATGTGGATGATACAATAGAAGTGGGCCTGATTCAAAATGAGGGTGCTTACCACAAGAAGGTAGCCAGTCAATCACACAACTTGAAATCTAAGACTAGGACTCAGAAAGATCCAGGGCTCCCACAGACAAGCACAATCCAAACTGCGCTGAAGATGTCTCCTTGAATGGGGATGAAACATTTGCAAACAAATCGCCAATCTCGGAGCTCAAACCAATAACATATTTATATTTAGTTATATCTGGTTTATGAATAGTGTTCTGCTCTTCTGATCAGCTTTGATCTTTTCGTCTGTATTGTCTTTATTTTATTTGCAAGCTTCTTGGAACTGTCATGGATTTGAGTAGCCTCAAAATTTAATAAATGAATAAAAAAATAAACCCCTTGGGGGAAAGAGCTTATTTTGGTACTGTAGAAAAGAATTCTTGATAAAGACAAGACTTGGGATCAAAATGTAAATATCGTTTATTCTGTATTAGTAAAAGGTAAATAGTTTATGTGATCTGAAAAATAAAACAAAGTATAGAGTTTGTTTAGCTATGTCTGCTTTCCTTTAAATCCATTTATTAACTAATTTTGCCATCCAGAATCACATGGTGAGATGGGTAGCCATATAAATTGGATAAATAAACAAACTTTACTTTCTAACTTTCTTATCAAAATTGATTACATTGTATAAAAAATCCAGTGTAAGGATCATAAATAAAAGGATCCAATAAAATAAAACTGAGACTCTTCCTATCCCAGGCAGCCCAGATAAGATTGACAACACTTAAGGATGATTAGGCCCATTTTTATCCAGAGGGATAATGTACATATTGGACATATTTTGTCTCCCTTGTAAGATTTGTAAGGAAAATTTAAAAAATAATAAATGATAATACAACTTAACCTGAACTGGAAATACAATATATAGCATTGGATTTGTATACAGTGGCAGTACTCCAGAAGACATGGCAAAACAAACAGGCCTATACATTTAAAATTGTATCTGTTTCCTTAGGCAAAGATCAGACTCGGAGTTATCTAAGTTTTAGACAATCTTCCCCAATTGGAAAGCTTTCACACAATCTACAAACCCAATATATGTAAGAATGCCAGGATGTGAATAAATATTTTATATAAATATTTTAATGAAAAAGCCATAGGTGGGTGAGGATACTTATATTCTAATTAATCTGTAATCATTCTGACAAAAAAAAATTCCCAACTTTATTTACTGGAAATGAGAAAACTGTTTGGTACTGAAAGACCTTATAACACATGATGAATAAAAAGAGTTCAGGATTTTTTTATTCTAAAAGTTTACACAATCCATCATAATAACTATTTTATAGCTGAACTCCATCCACAGGGTAATCTGGATACATGAGTGCCTTTAGACTTTTATGAATAATTTGGTTTCTCAGATGTAGTCTATATTTTATGCCATTCACATTTAAAAAGAGGTCTGTTAAAAAGGGGTCTGTACTCAACGAGTAATCTTTAATGGGTTTAAGTCTACATGGAGGGAAGAAAGCAGTGGGGTGCCACAAGGTTCTGTCTTAGGCCTAGTACTCTTCAATATCTTCATTAACGACTTAGATGAGGGAATAGAAGGGGAACTTACCAATTTTGCAGATGATACAAAGCTGGTAGGAATAGCTAACACCCAAGAAGATAGGCTCCAGATCCAGATGAATCTTGACAGACTAGAACACTGGGCCATATCTAACAAAATGAAATTCAATGTAGAGAAAAGTAAAGTCCTATAGTTAGGCAAGAAAAACCAAAACTACACATATAGACTGGGTGAAACCAGACTCAAAAGCAGTAAGTGTGAGAGGGATCTTGGAATCTTAGTGGACAACCAACTAAAAATGAGTCAGCAGTGTGCAGAAGCAGCCAAAAAAGCTAATGCAATCCTAAATTGCATTAACAGGGGGATACAATTGAGATCAAGTGAGGTACTAATACCATTCTATTAAGCTTTAGTAAGACCACACCTAGAGTACTGCATCCAGTTTTGGTCATCACACTATAAAAAAGATGTTGAGACTCTAGAAAAAGGACAGAGAAGAACAACCAGATGATTTAGGGGAGTCTAAAACATATGAAGAAAGATTGCAGGAACTGGGCTTGGCTAGTCTAATGAAGAGAAGGACCAGGGGAGACCAGGGCGCAAAATGTAAAATCATCCGAACACCGGTCGGATCCTACCCCTGTTATTTTACCATAGTTAATCTCCATAGCACAGTGGGATGCTACTACTGTCACATCTATGAAGGCCAACTTGGAATACTGATAAAATGAAATTGCCTAATTATATAAAGGCTATACAGAATTTTGGAAAAGTATTCTGCTTATAAGATAAATTAGGATAAATCTTGTATTTTTCCCTTCAGCTCTAATATATCAATACAGCTAAGTTAGGCTTTTTTTATTTCTGCTGATTATAGTAAATATCTGGAGCTTTATATACCTCAAAATATTTCCAAATATGTGGAAATAAATACCTTTCAAGTGTTTATAAAGGGCTGAATTGTTAATAAACGAGTTAAAATTCCCTTATGCTTGTGGGAAAATGAATATTGTCCCTTGTTTGATTTATATTCTTAGAAGTACTCCTATGTTACTATTAAATAAATATTTTTATTAATAAATTATTTAAGAAATTTATTTGGAACAATGGACCACCAAGGTTTGCCTTAGCTAAATTGACATTATCATTATCACAAGACAGAACTTGTATATACAATGTAGCCTATTACAGCATGATCACTGCATATCCATAAGATCTTCCCCTAAACCATTTATATAAAAATGACCACACTGGATGAAAAATGTATATCAGACCTTCCAGGATTATAGATCAGTGTATGCTCTGCATTTCCCTTTGTACTTTAAAGGAGCTTAAACTAGTTATCTTAATGTAAGTCTGATGTATCCTTTATTCTTGTTGTGGTAATCACTTGTGGATTTTTTGCTTTTTGTTTAGATATAACTATAACAATGGGAAAGAAAGATAACTCTTGATCTGCCCAACCGTTATTGTAATTTCATTTTTCTTTCCACTGTACATTTATAAACATTTTCTTTGCTTTCCTAATTATTTCATTGACAGCAACTTCAAAAGCAAAGCTCCAGCCTTCTTACTGTACAGGCTGCAAAGGAATCTGTCACCCTTAGCAAGCATCCCTGCCATGAGTCATTTATTGCAACAAAAGGCACTGTGTTAACGACATGGATCATCATCAGTCAGCCCTGGTGCAGGAGGTGTCAAATCCACTGCTGGAGAACAAGGATAATGTGGTCTTTGCTTTTTTTTTTAAAAAAAAAAAGAGATGGCAAGGGCTGGGAACAAAGTCATCCGCAAACTAGTTGATAATATTCTTCTCTTTGCAGTCAGTCCCTCTGTCAATACCATTACCTTTCAAAGTTTTCTTTTGCTTTCTATAAACAATTCTGGATCATTTATTTTCTTCATAAATATCTGAACACATAACTTGCATCAAAATATCCATGTCGAGCCGTAAAAAGTTGCTTTTGGTTGAAGAGATGCAGACATGAACAATATAGCCTTAATGTGCTTCAGATGTTGAAAAGTCTTTATACATAGATTACCATAGCCTTGATGGTACAGAAGAAATAATGTGCCCCCCTGGATGTACTCTGTTGATAAACAAATATCTCAACATATGAGTGGGAAAATAATCCATTTTAAAATATTCTTTTTTTCTTGTTTGGATTGTAAAGAAGGATTTTAACATTCTAACATTTATTTTACAGTTAGGAGGCACTTTTTATAGCATTGAAAGAAGCAATAAACATCTAAACCATAAAGAACATAATTATTGAACAGATTACAAACATGCAGTATATTATAAATACATATATCCCCCTCAAATGGTATCTTCTCCACATATATGTCTTTACACTCTTCCATACACATGTCCTAGCATTTTATCCATGATGCTATGCTAGAGTAGGTGTATGGAAGAGTGTAAAGACATATATGTGGAGAAGATACCATTTGAGGGGAATATATGTATTTATAATATACTGCATGTTTGTAATCTGTTCAATAACTAGGGTTCTCTGATCATATTACAAAGACTATTTAAAATATTAGAAAAATGCATTAATAAATAGCAAGTTACTGACTATAGGAGATGATGTTCATCTCTATTTCAAGGCATTGAAATAGAGGCATTGAAATAGAGGCATTGAGCAAATGCTGTCCGAAAACATCTCCACTGGCCATGTGGCCAACATGATGTCACAGAGTTCTGTTACCTTCCCACCAAAGTGGTACCAATTTATCTACTTGCATTTGAATGCTTTCAAACTGCTAGCCTAGTAGCAGGACAGGAGCTCACTCTGTCATGTGGAGCTTGGTCATTCAGAACCGGGCCACAGAAGCAGTGGATGAGCATGCCTCCACTTGCACATGCAGTGAGCAGGCAACATGTGCAGCTCCATTTGTGACTAACCCACCACTCAAACAGAACATCCCCTCTTTTCCTACCAGTCTGCAAAGCCAGAAAGGTGGAGACTACTGTTCTAGAATACAGTTCTGCCTAGAAAATGCTTTTATTCTTATCTACACTTTTGAAAAATCATTTTAGGAAGGAATCTGGATCACCATCTTAACAACAGATTGAGAATTAAAACATATTTGCAATCATAGTTTCAATGAAATCTAGAGAAGCAAGTAACCCATAACTAACTTAAATCTACTTATTTCACTAGCTCTTTTAATGTGAACCCTTCTTTGATCTTAGATCTTATTTGTGCTTACAATGGGAACTTAATTCTGTTTTCTTAGAAATAAGTCCCATCAATTCTAACGGAGTTTATTTACTATATAATTGAAGAAAGAGACATTTTAAAACTGGTTGGACATAGTCAAAAGTAAATGTCAAAGCATTTTATTCATAAATATGTATGTACGTCCATACTTAATACAAATTAATATAGGTGTTTTGAGAGTGATGCAGTATTGGAAATTAATCAAAGAAATGGATGTAATATATTCAGACTAAGCTAATCAGTTCTGAAACTCTGTTTTCAATGAATTCAGTGTGCATTTCTTTTTGAGGTTGGAAGATGTTGAAAAGTTTGATAATTTACTATTTATATAATTTTCTAAATATCACTCATGGGATATAAATAAAGATAAAGTAAAAGTTTCTCTGTCCAGTTGTGTCTAACTCTAGGATATGGTACTCCTCTCCATTTCTCAGGCAAGTGAGCTATTTTTGTTCAAAGACATTTTCTGTAGTCATGTGGCCTGCATTTGCCGAGGTGCATGGAATGTTCTTGCCTTCCCACTGAAGTGGTACCTATTAATCTATTTGCATTTGCATGCTTTCATATTACTAGGTGAACACATGCAGGGCAAAGAAGAGGAGCTAACCTGTTGCACAGTATGCAGGTTTTGAAGCTGGGCTGCCGGCTTTCCAGTTGACAAGCTCAGCATCTTTAACTATTGAGACATCACTCCTCAGGAGAAAGGGAGGAAGGAAGGAAGGAAGGAAGGAAGGAAGGAAGGAAGGAAGGAAGGAAGGAAGGAAGGAAGGAAGGAAGGAAGGAAGGAAGGAAGGAAAAGAAAGATCCCTTTCTCAAATTTTCTTTTCCAAATCATTCTCTTGGCCCATCATTTGTAATTCCACTTCTGGAATTTCTCTGGCTTATTAGATAAAATTGGTTCCAAATCTGTCATTCTTTCATTAACATATTTGGGACAATCTGTCCATAGAAGCAAACATTATTAATGACAGTGTTTGTAATGTAGTTATTGATTTCTGATTCCATTCTTTAAACTTCTGCTTTAATGTTTCTAATGTTGTGACATTTTTTGCCATTTCTGTAAGTTCCAGTATTAACTGGCACCAAGAACAGACTTCTATTTTTTCCCCTTTGGTTAGACCAGTCTAGTATCCAAAAGGATGGGGACATCATTTACTACTCTTAAAAAGATATGCCCATTCAATATCATCTTTAAATTTTCCTAAAAGGTCAGATCAGTTACTTATTTAAAACTTTGTTCCTTCTGATTTTGACATACATTTACATTGAGGATTTGAGCATTTACTCTGATCCTCCCGCCATGGAACATGGAACTAAAAGTCTTTGTGACTTATGTGAGATGTTTGATTCATAGTTTATATACCATGAATGCAACTGAATCCTCCCTTTTTGCAGAAACATCTGTAAGATCTTTTAATTTCTTTTTTTTCCCTTAATTTAAATGAGCGTAACAACCAGAATACTTTTCCAATCTGCCTTTAAGTCTTTTGGAAACATGCCTGCTGATGTTGCCTGATTTCCTGCTTTTTATAGTTTTCCTTGATTTTGCATTCTGGCAAGTCCATTTTTGGCCTGCAGGTTTTCAGTTAATGTAGGATTTGAGTGCTGAAATGGGAATTCTGAAAGGATCTAGTGAAGAATAAAGCAAGTTGGTCCCTGTTTATCTTGGCAAGTGATCACCAATCTACCAATTTGGTTTCTCATATAGTCCAAATATCTTCTATTTGTTTAATCCCTGGGGTATGTTTTATCCTAAAGAATGGACTATTTGAAAATATACACATAAATAGAATTAAATGGGCATTAGCTGTGAAGGATAAAAAAGAAAAAAAATCAGAACATACTTACAGAATTGTTCTTTCTAAATGCTTTAATTATATAAATCTAAATTTGATTTTGTAATTTGCAAACATGGAAATTGCATTGAACAGTTACAGGAATATTATCATGTTTGTCTTCCTGTCTCTTGTGTAACAGGAGAACAAGTTAAAAAAAGAGTTGCTCAAAAAATCATGGACCTAGAGCCACAAAATAATATAATTACTCTTAGTAAGGCTACATCTTGAAATGGCTGAGTAAATATAAATGTACTTTTCAAATAGATAGCTATTTAAAGTTACAATTGCCAAAACATCTCAGGGAGATATTTATGTGACCGAGATTTGAACAGTTTGATATAATGGTCAGATATGGGATTCCATTCTATACCACATAACGGATGTATCTGCATTTGCGGAGTGACAGAGGTAGAAGACTTGGCTCACATCAGAGGTGGTATTCAGCAGCGGTGGTATTCTGATCAGTTCTGGAGAACAGGTAGCGGAAATTTTGAGTAGTTTGGAGAACTAGCAAATACCACCTCTGACTGGAAATTTTACAGTATCCTTCCCCTGCCATGGCCACCAAGCCATGCCCATAGAACCCACCACTGGCTCACATACTATTTGATTGTGGTTTGTATAAGTGGGTGAGAGACAAGTACCTTGGTTCATATATTAAACAAGTGATCCACTGGGAGCCCCATATTAAAACAACATATATTATATGCAGCCAGAATTTGAAAACAACATTTAATATGATACAATACTTGAGTAAAATGGTTTGATTGAGATCCTCATGTATGGGACTGATAAGGGTAGATTGTAAGGGTAATACTGAAATATAATTTTATCTTATTTTACTTATCTATATATTAAATTATTGTATTTTATTCCAACTTTTTTTTACATTGTTCTTATAGGATGTTGTTAATAATTTGTGTTTGGAACTTTGCATTTTGATATGGCCTATTAATCAATTTATTTTTATTTTTTTTATTTTATTTTTATTTACATTTATATGTTGCCCTTCTCCGCAGACTCAGGGCGGCTTACAGACTATGGAGCACCATGCTAAGTGCTCGGCAATAGCCTTCATTCCATTGTATATGGCTGCTTATTACTAGGGCTTTTGGCCCCCCCCAAGCGGCATTTTTACAAAGTCAGCTTATTGCCCCCAACAATCTTGGGTCCTCAATTTACCTACCCCGAGAGGATGGAAGGCTGAGTCAACCTTGAGCCTGGTGGGATTCGAGCCTGCGCTAATTGCAGGCAGCTTGCACTAAATGCTAGATGATTAACAGCCTGCAGCACCAAGGCCAATAAACTAAAACACCGATAAACACCAATAAACTAAATTAACCATGTTCAAAATGTTCATCCATAAATAGAATTTTAATATATTTTTATATTTATTTTTAAATATAATTGTATTATATTTTTATATTGTACCTTGAAATTGTTATTTACAAAATTTATTGTGCAGTATCCATCATTATTTGCAATATGTCCAGGGCATGTTTTGGGTTCACTGACATCTGAAATGAAATAGCTTGCCTCTTCTTGTTATAGAGAATGTTTCACATATTACCATTTTAAAGATATTAGCATATGCTATGCATTTTATTCCATATGGTATTGCTGTAACTTTTTTGACAAAAGATACTTTATTCAAATTCTAGTTTTCTGTTCATATTAGATGGCTATTCTGCCCCATGTCTCATTCACTGCAGCCAGAGAGTAATCCTCAGCCTAATCATTAATCACATCTTAACTTTGTACAAGCATCTTGAGTAATCTATTGTAGATAATTATTCAATTAATATTAATTTCCTTTCTTTTGAAAACGATCAGGCTTAAGAACTTCAACCAGCTTGTGATAACCTAACAAAGCATTTATCTATTTTAACGATGCATTCTTCTGAAACTTGTTTACATGCCTCCTTTAATATCTGATTTTATCATTGTTTGCATTCTTGTACAACAAACCTTTTCTTCAGTATTTTTTTCTAAAATACTATAGATATTGGATTAAGGTGTCATGTTTTCAAACAACTAGCATGTAAGCAGGCTTCCTTGTTTAATCTTATTCTGAATTTCTTCTTTTCAGCCTTGATAGCTAAATGATTGATTTGAATTTTTTAACATGATTATTAACTCCACTTCTATATCTTAACAAATTCCCCAATCTGCCCCAACAATAGACTTTCTGAACGATTGTCGTTCTTTATAGAAATATTATAGATTTGAAATTACAGGAAATGTATCCTCCTTAGAACTAGAAAACCTAAAACAGCTTTATGGCAGACATAAATCAAAAGGATAAATGAGGAAAAAAATGAGTAGGGGCATAATTGTGAGAGGAAGGAGTGGCTTTTTCATCCTTTTATTTTTCTTTCACTACTAATGTCATAATATATCTACACGCATACACATACACAAACATACTGTTAATAATGTATGTATATTTTGATGGAGAGTAATCTTATAAGCGCTCTCTCTCTCTCTCTCTCTCTCTCCCTGTGTGTGTGTGTGTGTGTGTGTATGTATGTGTGTGTGTAAGGGCCTATTTTCCTTCTAGTTGCACAGCATTCCAGTATACTTGCCTGAAAAATGTTTGGAATATTTACTTAATTTTAATGTGTGAATCGCGTGAAGTTGATGTGCTCCGAACTATTGATAAACTGCTTGTTTGCTCTGCCAGGAGCACAGCTGACAATTTGCCCCAAATCAAGATAATGAGATACGAATTAGGTCCTGAGGGCAAACATTGCATTAGAAGGACACTTAGAAATCAGCACCTCTTATTAAAGGTACTTCTACATAAGGGCTTGAAGCAGAGCTGGTTTTAAACCTGCACAATTTTCTCAGGAATCTGTGGCCTGTATCCAGATTAATAAGTTAATTGAATTTTGCCACCAATAAAATTAATGGGGTTTATGTCATCACTAGCTTGTATAATCCTCTTAGGGTGAATACAAATTAGTGTTTTTTTAACAGAAAAAAACCAGATTGCAAAATATAAGTTTAGGGCTGGAGTGATTCTTTCTGAATGAATTTACATCTGTGATCTATTTAGTTGACCATATTTACATCAGAGGAAAAAATGCTCCCTCTCTCCATTATCTTAGATTGAAGGAGAGTTATCTTACAAAAGATCAGAGTTGCAAATAGTTGCAGACATTGCTACAAAACATAGGCACCCTTTCCATTCTCTTGCATCCTCTATATCAGTTGCACTTCTTATTCATGAATATTTTTATTTCCATAGCCAAATTTTCTATCCTTTCCTCACATACCCTTTATATCTATCCTGACTGTTTTCTTACTTTTCTTTTTGCTGTTTCTACTGGAAGGAGGGAAAGGAGTCTATGTGGTTATGTCTACTTGTAACAAAGATGGGTTGGCCGATGGAGTGTAATCAATTAATTCTGTAAATTCAGTATTTTATATTACAAACTTTTTAAAACAAGTTATTAAACTCTTTTTCTTTTCTCCTTCTCTTTCTTCCTTTCCTCTGTTCTGACCTTTTCTCTTTGATGTGGTGGTTATAGACATATGCATAAAAATGGACACATTCAATTTGGCAGGACTGATTTCAGCTTCAGCTAGCAATACTATGTTGGCAAGATGGAGGGGGGGATTTGGTAGGATATTTTTATTTATTTTTTTATCTATAATTCCATTAGTAAGGAGTGCATTAAGTGCATAAGCATGGCTGTCTGGGAGATTCTGGAGTTAAAGTTCACACATGTTAAAGTTGCCAAGGCTGAGAAACATTAGATCATTTTAAGTAAAGGCTCTTTCTTTGGGATAAATATTGGAAGTATACTGTTTGCTGCAGTTTATTACTTATATTCAATATTAATCCAAACTAATATTTAGAAGCTCTCTATGTGTTTTGTGTAGCTGTGGTCTTATGCATTACATTTGTTTTAGAAGGATGCTGTCTGAACATTTCTTTTTCACTTTCATTATTTTTGTTGATTCTCTAATGCAAAATCACAGGCAATTTTCACTCAGTCAAATTTTGCCTTTGGATAAAAAGTTCCAGTAATCTTTTTTTAAAAAAAACCTAACACAGTTTAGAAAAGGTTGAAAACTCATGCTTTGATATACATTTTGTTAATGTACCCCATTAACATACTGTGGCTTTAGTTTTCTCTTCAAGTATCCAATAAAACTTTTAAGAAGTATCCAATCCTACCGGAAAGGTATACAACTCTCAGAGTTAATTTGTAAATTCTGCAGGAGATGCCTTGAATAATTTATATTTCCTAGGGTAGGGAAATCAACTGGAAACAAGTAACAATCCATGTTTAGGGGCAATACTGTTGCTGCAGGAGCAAGCTGTAGAGGCAAATGTTTTCTGAAAAGGTAGCCCAGAAATCTCAGAAGGTGACACAAAAAGTATTGTGAACCAAAGATGGAGGAGGATGTTTATTGAAAAACTACCTTTGAAACCTGAAACAGTAAAGTCTTCTGTGTATATGTTGTCTATTTAATATGTGCCAAAAGCTGACGAGATCATCAACTCTTACTTCCTTTTTCTTTTCTTTCTCTTCTATGAATAATAAAACTTCCACACTTGGACTTCAATTTAAAAGAAAGACGTGAGAAAGAGCTTTGCTGCCACCTTCTGTCTATTAGCTAACAAATGCAGCCTGTTTCTTGGGTTGAAGGCGTGAATTTATGCATGGATCTTAAGTTTCTTTTACAATACTGCTTCAAAGCTGTCTATGTTTATAGAATTGCAGGTATCTGGGTCAAAATGACTCAGACTATAGGATGTTCCAGGTTTGTGGAAATCATTTTAGAACAATACCTTAGAATGACAGATTTCAAAAAAATCATCTCTGTAGCCATGAAAAGGGATCATAACTCAGTGGTGTTACATATCATCTACATAGAGTTCCAGACATACAGTTCTTTGAATCTATCATATCACAAGAAATAACTCTGCTGGATAAGTTCTGGGTAAAGTCAGGTCACCTGACTAAATAAAATGATCTATTCCAAGATAAGGCACCTTTTTCCTTAATGACCTGTTCAAGTGAAGCTTTTATGCTTTCAACCCGACTGTATTTTTTTTTTCATAACCATGATGAAAATGTAAATAAAGAACCTGTCACTCTGAGTACAGCATAGTGTACAGCAGATGGCTTTTTTGTACACCCAAATGCTCTACATGAATTAGAAGACCTTTTTTTTCATATTGTAAGGCTGTTACACTATGAATGCTAAGATCAGCATTTACACTATCAGGAAGACTAGGAGAGATAGGGCCTGCTTGTTGAAGCAAGGGGAAGTTGAAGGGGGTTACACTTTATCCTGGGTAACTATGATTAAATGCTGTAAAGGAAATAAATACAAAAAATATATTTATTGGAAAATGTATTGAGAAAATAAGAAAATGTTGAACCCTAACCCTAACAAGACGATGAAAATATAATACGAAATTCATATTTCATAGTGAGTAAAGCCTAGTAAATTGATAATAAAAGAAAGTAATTTCAAAATATTTGATTAAAACTATATCGCAAGTCAAAGCATAATCAAAGGCAAAAGATACTTCAGTTCAGGAAAAAGAACCAGCTTGTTATCTGTATTGCTAGGGTAAGTTGCTAAGCATTTTAAGAATTTAAACATAATTTTAAAAACAGATTACATCTCCTATTACAATAGAAAAACTTAAATAATTCAAATGGAACTGCCAAGAATGCTGATAAAAGTTAGAAAGGTTTTTTTTTTTTTTAAAAAAGAAAAGTGCTATGATGTTTCTAACTGCTAAAGTAATTCAAAGAGAAGAAGAATTTGTTTTTTTCATCTAGGGGGAAAGTAGATCATCAAAGTCAAAGAAGGCAAGAGGGTATTACAAATTATATCCCATCAACAGAATAAGACATACATCTCAAGCAGGGGTGGGCTGCTGGGGTTCACAGGGGTTCAGGATAGGCCCTAGCTAAGATTCTGTGCAGTTTGGAGAACCCCCAAATCCCACTCTTGGCTGGTCCTGCTCACCTGCCCCGTCTCTCTCAGGAGTCCCCACTGGCCTGTGCTGTCCCAGCCAGTCTATGGGAATTGGTTAGTTACTTAGGAATTGTGAGCTGTCCCCTTAAGGGAATGTATCATGGGAAATGTAGTTAAAGGTATCCTGGGAAATGTAGTTCATGTCACGTGGCCACATCTGTAATCCTGATTGGCCACTAAATTGACCCTGAAGGGGTTGAAGGAGGTTGCCCTCCATTCTTGCCTGCACTCATGGACTGATAACATATTTTCCTTGCTATCGCTACATGATGGGTTGGGAAAGGAACCATTTTTTACCTGCAATTCTGATATCCAAAGGATTGGTCATTATAGAGGAGCTTCATCACAAATGTGAGTGAGTCATGAAGATACCTGATGTACCAATAAATATACTTTGTTATGGATGTTTTGTGGAATTGTCTATCTGCATCTGCACAGCCATAAATCCACCTACGTGCATGAGACAGACAGGAAACGGCCCGTTTTGGATGCGGGTAAGTGCAGGGCGCACATGGAGGCTCAGGGAGGTCAAAAAAAGGCCCTCCTGGAAGTTCAGGAAGGCCAGAAATGGCCCCATTTCCAGCTTCCAGAGAGCCTCCAGAGTCCGGGGAGGCCGTTTTCGCCCTCCCGGAGGCTCAAGAAATGCCTCCAGAGCTCAGGGAGGGCAAAAATGCCCCTTCTGCCAAGGTGCAGGAGGCTGACTAGCCATGGCCACCATGGCCACGCCCACCCACAACAGGGCAGTGAAATCTTTGCTAAAATTTTTGAAGCCCACCCCTGAACTCAAGGTAAGACAGATCAAGCAACCAAGTTCCCCAGAGGATAAGTTATACAAATCCTTTTAGAATTGGGTTGGACTCAGGTTAGCAGGGAAGTATATAAGCAAGAAGTCATTCACCCAATGGTTTTTAGAGAAAAGCATGTTATCCAAGATGACAATGCATATTACACTGCATTCTGGAAGAATAAGCATAGGGATACGCATCAAAAATGCATACATTGGAAACATTGCACTGAACAATTCAGCTGAATGCTTACACCAGGTTTGTTAAACTCGCAGCCCCCAGGCTGGATGCATCACACACTGGCCATGCCCACCCCTGGTTTAGCAAAGAGGAAAAAAGTTGTAATACATCACATGAGGACGAAGTGTCATCACAAGTTTGAAACCCCTGCTATACACTATCCTCCTTTTCCATTGATAGAAGCAGCAACTTTTATTGAAAATAACACAAATAAATTGTCATTGATGTATACATGAATACACATTTTAGACAATTACACTGCATCTACATTTGCTAGGTCATAGCCATCTTCATTTTACATAAAATTTATATATTTAGCACTGTGGATAAATACTTGACATGTAAAGGATAGTTTAAATTGCTAAGATTAAATAATCATCTGCAAGATATTGTTTAGAGAGCCATGGTGGCACAGTGGTTTGAATGCTCATTGTCAGGAGTTTGATTCTGACCAGCTCAAGATTGTGTCAGCTTTCCATCCTTCCAAAGTTAGAAAGTGAGGGCCCAGATTGTTGGGAGCAATATGCTGCGTCTGTAAACCACTTAGAGAGGGCTGTATAGCATTATGAAGTGGTATTTAAGTCTAAGTGCTATTGCTACTAATTCACATGATTTATGTCTCTGTTCCCAGCATTGGACAAAAGCAAAAACCACCTTTTCAGCTTCCTGCCCATCCTTGTTCCATGTAATGTGGAGGATAAGAAGTATGACAATATGTATATTGTAGTTTTCTAAATGAAAAGGAGAAAGATACTCCTTCAAATGTCCATTAAAATCTGTGGCTACCTGAACTAAAGACCAAGTATTCTGTACATCACAAATCCAATCAGATGTTCATATCAATTGAAAAATAAGAAGTGATACTTTATAGATAACACCA
Source organism: Bungarus multicinctus (assembly GCA_023653725.1). NCBI lineage: Eukaryota > Metazoa > Chordata > Lepidosauria > Squamata > Elapidae > Bungarus > Bungarus multicinctus. The sequence goes on along the minus strand of CM042851.1, from coordinate 17,605,068 downwards.
CACAATTTATCTCCTGGAATGATCAGTGGACCTGATTTTGATGTTGACAGTTTGTAAACAAGATATTTCATATATTCCCTGGTATATACATTTTCCATTATAGTAATTTTAATATTTTGCAATTATAGAAGACTTAAAGTTTCATTTAAATTGATTCCAATAATAAAAGATATCATGTTCATATCATTCGTTTTTTTTTCTACAGGTTTTACTTATTCAAAATACTTTTATTGAAGTGAGAATTAGGGATTATATTGATGAATTATATTATATATAATATCATGACACCAGTTTCCAATTTTTCACTGTTGTAAGATGAAATAAATTTGACACCTTGCCTTATGTATTAGGGATAGATGGATGGAAGGAACTGTTTCATCTTCTTTCTCAAAATTTAATACATCATTAAAGAAATATATGATTTAAATGTTCAGCAGTCTGGGATTCTTTACATCAAAAGACAGCCAAGTGTGCATAAGATGGAGGAATTGGAAAAATTAGAAACTTTGCAAGTTTTTTTCTTGTTCTTCATTGTTAAATACTATGGCTCACTTAGAGAATCCCTTGGATGTTCCTTAAGCAAACATCTGGAGAGGAGATGGGAAGAGACATTCCTCTCTGCCTCTTCATCCCATAATCTCTTTGAATCAAGCAAGATCTGCAACTATATTAAGTTAAGCATATAAATTTTCTGATGTTTTAAAGGGTTTGGAAAAGTTTTCAGCTCAAATTCTTTCCATCTTAATTGCAACATTTGTATTGCAAATCAGAACATTTGGAAGTGGAAGGACTATCTTTCCTGAAATAATAAAGAGCCTTAATTCTGATCATATTATATCATAGAGTCCTCACTCACACTGGACTAATTTTTAAACTTGTTTTAGTGATAGGATTTACTATTGTGGGTTTAATTTCACTCGCCAACCTAGAAAATTCTGAGAAAAGTAATGGAAACAGTTCCCAAGGCTTGGAAGAGAGACTTTGGAAAATCTATCACTATTGTAGTAAGAGACAATGAAAGTAATCCCTGTTTGCTGAATTAGGCTGTAATATATCACCTTCTCTTTCCACAGACCAAAGAAGAAACAGTTTGGTGATAACATCTGATGCAAAGGCCCAGCTAGCGGATTTCATAGATATCTATGATGTAAAGTAGCAAAAGAAGAAAAACATATGGACATATAATAACAAAAGTATGTTAAAAATCTAAATTCTTTTAAAAGCAAGGACAAACCCAGCAGCCTCACCATTAGCATCATCACCCTAGGCTTTTTTACTCTATGGATGCTAATACAGGAAGGAAGATTTAATGGCATGCCAATGATATCTTAAGATTCAGGAAACCGTTTCAAGACACAATAAGTATGGTTTCATGAAGGAAGGAATCTACTACCATGGTTAATACATATCTGCAAATAATTGAGAAGATTAAAAGTAATAAAAAGGGGGACCTGGGGAAAAATAACAGAATCTGAAATACTTATATATTTTTAAAAGGCTACTTATTAGATGGCATCTATAAACATTGAAATACAATATGGAAGGAGAAAACATAAAAATTGCATGATAAAATGAATGCAAAATTACAAGAAGTAATCACAATGGATCAATGGGAAGAGTTGTAGCAAACGAATTTACATTTATTATTCAAAGTACATTTATTGCACTATTAAAAACTAAAATCTATTGTTAAATTTTCTACAAGTAGTTTTTAAACTTGCCTTTTTTAAAAAATATATTCTTTATTTTTAAAAGAACAATCTTATAGAAAAATATTAAAAAAAGAAAAGTACAGAGTAAAAATAAAAACTAAGAAGAGGCAAGAAAAGGGAAAAATAAATTTTATACTTATCAATAGTTACTGGTTTATCAATGAATTTACAATTGTATTATAAACAGTACAGAACATTGTAAACCACAAATAGTTCCCAACTTATGACCACATTTTCTATTCTAAGCGAGACAGCTGTTATGTGAATTTTGCCCCATTTCACGACCTTGCCACAGTTGTTAAGTGAATCACTGCAGTTGTTAAGTTAGTAACATGGTTGTTAAGTGAATCCAGACTTCCCGTTGATTTTGCTTATCAAAAAGTCACAAAAAGTGATCACATGACCCCAGGACATTGCAACTGTCATAAATATGAGACATCTGAATTTTGAGCAGTTGAATTTTGATCATGTGATCATGGGGATACTGCAATGGTTGCCAGTGTGAAAAACGGTGATAAGTCAGTTTTTCAGTGCCATTGTAATTTTGACAGATCATTAAATGAACTGTGGTCAGCAGGAATTTGGAAGTCATTCATATTCCCACTGGGGTTTTTTTGCCCAGAGGGGTTTTTTTCCCACTGGGGTTTTTTTTTTTTCTCTATCTCTGTTTAGGTAAGGAACTATCTCTGAAAGTATGACACCCTGGAGCATGAGCCTATCTGATATCATTGTAAAAGTAGAAATGTGTTCCTTACATAGTAGAAGATGGTCCAATTGCTGCTATTTCTTGAACATTACAAAATGAATTTCTACTAGCAACAAGTACAAATATGAAAAGTTGATAATGCTTTCAGGGTTTGTTTTTTAAAAAGAAAATTACTGCTTTTTCTGTCTACATGAATAAGAATAACTTTTTTTAAGAAAATGGAACTAACTTTTAGCAAGAAAAGAAAAGGGGGAAGTACAAACTGGTTTAAAGTGTTGACTAACAAATATTTAAATGTAGGGAAGTTTACATACTAACACATGTTAAAAGCCTCACTGTTTTCTTTATGCTTTAGTCTTTACTTGACAGATGTTTGAAAAAACGTGCCAAAACCTAACCTCTTAAGTAATTGTTAAATAACTTGCAGATTTTCTATTTTTTTCCTTATAGACTGTTAAACCTGAAATGCTTTCATTTCCCCCTTTCTTTTAAAGGCATCAGATTCACATGATAATATTCTACAGTTCAGCATTCTGAAGAAAAGTGTGGTGTGATTCAGAGTTTTGTCAAAGGCAATTCAAAGAAAATCTATGCAAAATCTATGGAAATCTATGCAAATTATAAAGACAGTCTATTTTGTTGTTGCAGGAGTAACTAAGGAAAATAGTTCTCTTTAGACAGAACTATTTATTTCTATCAATAGTTTATTTCCAGGAATCACTTCTTAAGCTCAAGAATTCAAGTGTATCGCTTCCACCATCAGTGAGGTGGAATCTGCCACTGTTGTTCTGCTATTTTGAGATTTGCTCTTTGTAGACTGATGCCATGACAAGACATTTAAAAGAAATACACAGAGACGTAATTGTCCCAAAGGTGGTTTTTTTCCCAAAAAGGCAACTGGACTTCTGTTCTTCAGAACTGAGAAGCGAAACGTTTTCAAAGGACAACATCAAGAAAGTGCAGTTGTCTTTCAGAAAAAGCACCTTTGAGATAACCATGACCTGGATGATTGAGAATCTCCATAGACTAATTATTTTATAAACAAAAATGGTTGTTTACAAAAATGATTTCACTTAAGGCTATATTATATGTCTACCATCCATTTACATCACACTCAAGTCACTTTTAAGGGGGAGAGTGGTCAAACTGAGCATAATCATGCAGAGCTGATTTGTTTGTGACATTTTCTGCTAATAGGAGAACAATCAAGCAGTTCTGGAGAAATACCTGGGAATGGCTGTTCCCACTTCATCCTAGATGCATTAACTTTTACTTCCCAAGCAGTGGTGGGTTTATCAAATGGTCATTTTTTTTTTTTTTGCTACTGGTTCTGTGGGCGTGGTTTGGTGGATGTGGCAGGGGAAGGATACTGTAAAATCTCCATTCAGAGGTGGTATTTGCTGGTTCTCCGGACTACTCAAAATTTCCGCTACCGGTTCTCCAGAACTGGTCAGAACCTGCTGAATACCAGCTTTGTTTCCAAGGTAGATGCTGTCTTTTACTTAACAGTACAGCTGACCCCAGCACTTCAACAAAAACTTGACAACTTCACAGTAAAAAGTACAGGTAGCTCTTGACTTATGACCATAATTGGGCCCAAGATTTTTGTTGCTAAGGAAAACAATTGTTAAGTGAGTTTTGTCCCATTTTACACCTTTCTTGCCATAGTTTCATTTGTTAAGTGAATCACTGTAACTGTTAAGCTTGTAACATGGTTGTTAAGTGAATCTGGCTTCCCCAATGACTTTGCTTGTCAGAAAGTTGCTAGAGATGATCACAGGAACTCCAGGACTCTGTAATCGTCATAAATACATGTCACTGTCAAGTGTTCAAATTTGGATCAGGTGACCATGGTGATGCCATAATAGTCGTAAGTGTGGAAAATGATCGTAAATCACTTTTTTCAGTGCTGTTGTAACTTTGAATGGCCACTAAATGAACTTTTGTAAGTTGAGAAATACTTGTACATGTTCAAAGAGAGAGAAAAACATTCTGCTTGCTATTGGAAACCTTAAATCGCATTTTATGTAATTCTGATCTTTATCAAGCCTTACAGTCTTGAATCTGTTTTGACAAAATCTAGATAAGATGGAAAGATTATTACAAGCTCTTAAAAATAGGGCCTTTGAGCCTTACAGGAAACTATTTATTATGTTTGAGTGACAGCTATATTACAAATGTCCACCTCTGTTTGTTTCATGGCAGCTGAGCAATTTTGATAGTAAATTTGAATGGTCAGTTCCAATCTCTTTTTGTTTCTAATTTTCTCAAGTTAAAAATCTGTGATTTTAAAAAGAAGTTTGCATAGAAAATTGTGAAGATTTTAGTGTATATTCACATGCAAACAAAAGTACATATTTTGAGAAGCATTTTTCCTAATATTGCTGTCTTTTACATGTTTTCACAATTCACTGTAGCATGAGAATATTTTCTTCAAAATCTACATCACAACATCCCAAAACCTGCAAAAGGTAATAGCATTTAAATTCACACAATCATTTTAAAAGTGTAACATTTGCATTAAAATATTCATGAAATAATGTTTTGTTTTCTTATCACAGCCTACAAAGAAGAAAGTATCAATGTATGGCTGCAGGGATTATATAAAGTTAAACAAAACATAAATAAATAAATAAAACATAGGAAAGCTTATACTTACTGTACTCCAAAATTCTTGTGTTTTACTAAACAATGCTTCACCATTATAGATATAAATCTCTGAGTGTTATCAACTAAAAACAACTACAGTATATGGGAAACTTAGCAGAAGTTTCTTTGCAATCATATTTTCTGTTTACACTTCAAAAATGCATATGATTCAGCCTTCCATTAACCTCAGATTTATAGCATCTCAAACGTTTTGTTAATGACCTTGGATTACACCCTTGAAACTAGAACTCTAAAGCACCTCTTCTGACTAACATATTTTATTTACTTTTTGTGAGTTACAGCTCACAAAACCTTAAGTCTTTTAATAACATTTATTAGTCTGAACTCCGTCTGATTTTTTGCTACTGTAAACAAATAAGGTTATCTTCTATAAAACTTGAAAGATCTCACTGCCATGCCTCTCCTTCAGTTCAATTGCATTTTACTGAATTTCTCAGTTGTGTAAAAGTAGCAGAAGTTGCTTCTTTTACACAACTGAGAGATTCAATAAAATGGGAGGGGGGAACAGAAAGTATAATGCTATATAGGAAAGACCTTGGGAGACGGAGAGAAGAGTCACAGCCAGCAAAAGGAATGTGAACATGGGAAATATATCAAAAGAGACTCTCCTTAGTTTCTTGGGCTATAAATGTGATTGGGGAGGGGAATGTATTGACTTTCAAGACTCTACTATTTTAGATGTATAATAAATTAGTCATGTTTCCTGTCCGGACTACATTATTAGACTGCCATCACACTTGTAAATCTGAATGTACATTTATCACCATCACTTTTATAGTACATAAAAGAATGCCACTTTTCAGTTCTTCACTTGGCAAGAGCACCTTGTTGAATCTTATCCTAACCATAAACTTAGAAAGAAAGTCCACACATAAAGATTTAGGGTCTGAATAGATGGTAGATGATGTAAGAATTCATATAGTTAGATAAATCTCCATAAACCATCATGGTTCACTTTCTTCTCTTCCCCTCCCATTGCCATGTGTCCTCAAGTCTACATCACTGATAAATTTTAGAGTGAATCCATTCTTCCAGAGTATCTGTTTACTAGTAAACAAACTCTGTTAGATATGCTCATGTTGCCACTGATAATGTGACTTTCCTAAATAACATATTTTTAAATTAGATTTTTGAATGGTATTTTAATATGTAAATATCTGATCCTACGTAGTAAAGGAGGTTTAAATCCCATTGGACTTTATGAAAAGTTTACCAAATAAAAAGAATCACAATACATATCTGAACATTGTCTGTATGTGTATGTGTGTGTGTCGTACTATATGTGTAAAGCCACCAGCATGAGCAGATCCGGTTGCCTAGCAAGGCACATATGATACCAGTAAAAAACATACATTACTGACCATATTTTTAGAAAGATTGTCTAATTTAGATTATTCTAATTTCTGGAATCTTCCCAAATGTATTCAGAACTATAACTTTGCATAATATTATGCAATTTAAAAAGTCTGTATTTAATATTTTGCAGGCTAATATTGCATGTAATTTAACATTCCATCTTTAGAACATGAGAGTTCTTTGCTCCAGTGCTATCTATGGACAAAATCTATGATTAAGTGAAAGCTATTGCTAAATTTTAAATTGACTTTTATGTATATTAATATTTCTTTACTGGCTGCTGTCAAAAGTGATGGAGAAAAAAGAGATGACATAGTCTTCCAGTAAGAGAAATAATATAAGGTCTTAAATTGTATTACTGGCAAATGAGGCTGAAATTAATTTGCTTGACAAATGTGCTCTATAAATTTAACCTCTGTGAATTTTGTTATTGAATATTAATAATCTGCTTTCTTACTAGATGTAAACTTTCACTAAGCAAATATTTTAATAAACTCCATGTGAAGTGTAACTATTATAATCTATGGAACCAATCTGCTTCAATTTCATTACTTCTTTTCTGACAATCCATTCCACATGTAGTTATGGATCTCCCACATATTTTTTCAATTATATTGTTGTAGTAGTTATAAAACTTTTTCCTCAAAATAAATAAGAAGCACTTACACATATAAAAAGACTATAAGTAATCATTAGATCATGGATGTGGTTAAGATTTCTTCCTGAAAATATTAGAGCTTTAGTAAAACTAACTGATAAAACTGAGTGACCTAAAAAAATATCAATTCTATCTGACAATGTCTAAGATTACAAAATAGGATTTCTAAATTTTCTATCTATACAAGAAAACCCCTATACCCCTATAAATTTTCTACCTGTACAAGATACATGGGGAACATATTTCCACAATGGAAATAGCATACAGAAAGACATCAGTTTATTAAAAAAATATTCTTAAATGCATGTATTTTGCAAAAAAGGCCAACAAACATTTATATGAATTTTCATAGGTACAAAAATGTATACTTTTCATTCCTTAAAATATTTTTAAATAGGTATCAAATAGTTTATGCTTAAGAAATTTGAAACTAAAACAGATTCATTTATCCTTACCCTGGGATTGAACCCCAGAGTTAATAATTCTTGTTTAAAGTTGCCTATTAACACTCAGTTTTCAGAAGTCATATTCATTGGGCTGTTTTATATGATATAAAACTAAGTGTCATATGTTCCTTTAGGACACCACAAGAAATTTAAAAAAAAACCTTAGAGAAAATATTTAGCTATTTCCTAAAATGATAAAAATGCATACATCTATCTTCTGAACAAATGGTAATGAAGAACAACTAGCAATTTGATAAACTTTTATGTGTGGAGAAACCATGGGAAAATCACTAGACATAATGAGTGATTTTGATAAAATATAAATAAGAGCACCCAGCTATATCCAAGGTAACACACGATATTCCAATTTCTATCTTTTAACCCTTTAACCACTATCCTAAACTGGCTCTCTGCTGCATTAGTAGCCAAACAGCAGAGGGTAACATCTTTAAGAGGCATATCTGAGAGGGCTTCACTTCTCTTTCTCAGGTGTTCAAAGCTGTAATTTTGGATTAGAAAGATATCTGGAGAAGTTTTACCACTAGCAGCAACAATTGAAAGAAATCTACGAGCAAAGCCATAAGCCAAAGTCTGTCTATTAGTCTTTATGATCTTCAAATTCTCAAGATTGTCTTATATATGAGAATAACACTCTTTCCCAAACAGAACTGCATAAAGAGGTATGTAGCAGCATATCCAAAATTAACTCTAATTAACCTGCCATTTCTTTGCACTTGCTTCACGCTGAAGAAATGGCAGTCTAACTTCTTAACCATGATAGATTTTAAAGTAACCAGGTTAGTTTTGAGGAGAAGAAGACTTTCTGGTGTGTAATAACATATTTAATGACATTAACAGGTTAATGAAATAGCATGATTGTATAAAGTCTAGAGACATGCATTAATGTCTCTGATAATTTAACCACAGAAAAAAACCAATGCTTTACTTTTTCTATAGAAAAGAATGCTTTATCATTTTCTGTGAATCAGTATGAAAATATTGAACAGACTGTACTGGATATAATCTTTTAAAAAATACAGTTTTCTATAATAAATTTCCAAAGAGACTTAAAGTGATAACAGCACCAATTGTTACCTTCCTAGTTCTGACTTGGAAGGCTATCATAGGATTTCTTATTCAGAAATCCAATCAAATTGGCCTTATTGAAACATAGCTGAGCACAGACTGACTGAAGCATCTTACATACATTTGTGTTGCATCGAATCTGATGGTCTGTAAGTTGAAAATGGAGAATGCCAACTTTGCTTATATCATTGGGTTTTCAGACATGTTTGTAGACCTTCATTCTTGCAGAGCCAGGAATTTAGCTTCTTATCCTAGTGTTTATAAGATCCAGTGTTCCATGGATGCTTCATTACTGCCACAGAAGCTTCCAGGGCCATTGCTTTAAAAAACATTTTAATTTTAGAAAATTGCCATTCCGCAAAATGGCAGCATTTTCTCTAGTTATGGAAATGTGTTTGCAAGCTATAAGCACCACAGACATCTTTAGAAAAAATCTTTTTTAAAAAATAAAATAAGATGCACTTCAATGCCCTGTTTGGTCCACTTGTTTCCCTATATAGATACACAAAGGGAAAGTGGTAAGTTGTAATAAAAAGTGAACTTTGTTTTGAACTTAATAGTTTATAACAGATTCATTGTTGTCGTACAAATTGTAGGAGAATGCAGAGAACATGCTTAAAAAACTCCAAACCTGATCATTGGGCCGAACTAATAAGAAAGAAAGCTTGGACATCATTAATCATTTCTAAACAACAAAATGAAGGAGGATCCAAAGTTCATTCTTGATTTTCAAAAATATTGAAGCTTCCCAAAATCAGTAAAGCAGGGGAAGTATACAGCAGTTCAATATCCTTAGAATGAAGGAGCTCATTGCAAGGCAAAACACTTTTATATTAGCAAGAAATAGAAAAAAAATAATTCCAGCTAGCTAATGAGCCATTGTGGGATTGCAACCAGAAGGAAATAAAATGCATTTGTATTTCATTATGTGAAATGAGACTGAAATATTCCAATCAAAAGGCAAATACCCCAGAACATATCCACTGGAGACAAGATTCCTAAAATTCAGTGGTATCCAAGAATGAGGTTGTTTAGGGCGGGGGGGGGGTGTCATACTCATGAATCTCATTTTAAATACATCACTAAAATATTTTAATATCACTACTTTCCTGAATATCATTGGATCTTTGATTATCGTAATGCAAATTTGACGGTCACTAGGGTGGGGAGAAGAGAAAATAAACCTTTGCTTTTTTTCTATGAAGATATCAATTAGAAGTAGGGTTTACATTAACTCATTCTTTTCGAGAAATAGACCAAGGGTTTATTGATCTTCCGCAAATTGGTACCATATAGAATACCAATGATATTGGTTAGGAACAGGACATCAAATAGATGAATTTAGCCTGGAAGAATTGCAGCTGAGATTTAATCTGGAATAGTGATGAGATTTTTGTCAGCATTCCAGATGAAAAGCATGTGCTTAATTACTGAAATATGGATCCCATGCCAATGAAGAGGAATCTCACAAGCAGATGGAGAAGGCCAGTAAACTTTCCCTTTAATCTCTTTTGAATATCAATAATATTAAGAACCAAGTAGTTGTGGCACACATGAATTGACAGAGTATTCAAGTTCAAAATTACAGCAGAAAGTTATAATTACAAAGACACAGTTGATTAGAACATCATACATTATTCAAAGAAAAAATATATTTTTTCTGTTAGAATGATATTCTGTGTTCTGAAGTGATAAAAAGAATAAATCATTAAAAATATACCCTCAAATTGTACTAGTTCAAAGTCATCTAACTAAATAATATTTGCATTTCCAGAGCCAAAAAACAATTGCAAAACTTCCAAAGCAAATTTTATATCATCTCAATGAGTCATAGTGACCATTTAATTTTTTTTTTTTTTACAAATAATAGCACTTCTGGGGAACTGCCTACTTAGAGAAGTAGGAAATCCCCTAAACATACCTGGTTGGTGAATGTTACTTATAAAATTAAATGTAGCATATGAATATCTAACAGCAATTCAGGTGAAAATATAAAATGACTAGAAAAATACAATTTAGGACAACTACAATAATAATTGTTGTGCCTATTATTGTTGTAATCCTTATGGCTACTTGGCAGATGTAATTTAACATTCTGAAACTTCCAGGCATAAACTTCACAAAATGGAATGACAAGAAATCTACAGAGAAGAAACTTTAGGAACAAAAACTGAAATGATTGCAGTTGAGTCGTGTATTGTTGCTTCAGGCAGAGATTGCGACGTATATTCTGTCATGTATTAAGCACTGTTGAGACAAATTATACTTCTTGATTCTTAACACCAGAATCCTGTGGAGAAAAAATATCAACAAAAAATGAGTAATTAATTGTCTGAGTTAATCATAATTTCAGTTCAAGCTGTTTTTCAAAGTATGTACTCAAATTTAAGAGAGAGGCAAGAACCGGCACTGCCCAGGCTAAGCAAAACCATTGAGCAGCCCTATCCAAATCTCAAGATTAGAATTAGAGGCAATCCCCGTGTCTAGAACACTCCCAATTCTATCTTTAACTCAAATTTGTATATAAGTCAGAACTTGTACTTACAAACGGACTGCCATTTTACTGCCATTACTAAAAACGGCAGGCATTGTCCTTCCTTAAGCTAGCAAACCACTGAATCATGAATGCTGAAAATTGCTGAAAACTGTTGCATATTAAGAATATGCAGCCACAGCAATTTCTGAAAGCAAATTATTCATATGATATATATAAAACTTCTTTCTTACATACACTAAACCAAATTATCTAGCTGCAATAAAAACTATGAAGTTTCTTTGTTAACTGGTTCCTGAATGCAGTTTTATTTCTGGAAGAATCAAGATTTAACCTAAGCCTGATTTGAAATCTGGTCACACAGCACTTCTTATTCTACCAATTTCACTCCAAAGCTACAGTATTCAAAATCACTACACAAATATTTTCATGGATGACGTTGGGAAAAAAAAACAGGCATGTGTACATCCCTTGCAAACTATCAGTAGTCTGTGCAGGTGGCCAAAAAAGTCATTCAGACAGCTCTCCATTTCCTAAGTGGCCACACTGTCTGAAGTCCTTCATTCTTTCACTGCATAAAAAGCCAAAAGGAGCTGTTGACCCATTTGCCTGCCCATTTATATTTTCAATACATATTTTGTGTATATTTACCCCATATTTTGTATATTTTGTGTATATTTGATTTTATTTTTCAAGAAATAAAATCTGACCAGTTGTAAAACAGCTGCAAAGCCACCAAACCATATTTTATCTATGGTATTCAAGTGAGTTAAAATGATGAAAGGATACATTTTCAATGCTTGAGAACCAAGGCTTGAGAACCAAGGAAAGATGCCTTCTTTTCCAAAGCCAAGAGATAAAGTGAGATACCACTGCTGTCACATCACTTCCTGCATTTTTTACAGAGACACAGCAAAATAACTTTTCTCCTAGTTTAAATAAACTGGAGTAGAACTAGTGACTATATAGATATTAAAGGACTATATAGGTCCAGCTTCTTCTGAAGCAACACAAACTTTCACATCTTATTTTCCATAGTGAAGAAACTGCAAAGGGCTTTTCACCAACCAACATGGGACAAGATGGACTTAAGCACTTTATTTGTTTATATTTATTTATTAAATTTTTTTTATCCTGCCTCTATTACTTTATAACTAATTCAAGACAATAAGCATATATAATACTGCTTCCTCCTCCCGTTTTCCATGTGGGATGAATTGGGCTGAGGGAAGTAACTGGTTCAAAGTCACCCACTTTCTCTTGGTTTCTAAGCCAGCAACATCACCACTACACCAAAGTGGCTCTCACTTCACATCAAGTTCCACCCCCATCCCCCACTTCAATTCCAACATTTGTCTTCATTGGGAGATTCTTCTCTTTCACACAATATACTCTTTTTTTCTTCAAAAATTGAATATCTGGTAGCCTATGCATAAGGCCCAGGTACTGTTTGATTTGTGATTTAGTATTTTGATGTAACTTACTAATTTGATTATATAACGAAGAATAGGCTAATGGCTGTATTCAGGGCTTTTATAAAAGCTTCAACTCTGTTCTTACTTTTGAAGACAGTCCAGACAGACAAACAGTTCGCTTCTCAAAATTTGCCAGCATAATTTTACTTATTGGCTAAAATGTCTCAGGGCATTTGAAACAGGAATTTAGTATACTGCATATGGTGAGATATATTAGTTCAAATAATACTTTGTTTACTCCAGAAATGGGGTCTTCAGAGATCTATTTTTACCAGAAACATCATTATGGTTAAAAAGGAGCTTAAAATTCACATTATAGATGCATCTCTGCAGAATGATTTTGTTTTGCTTAGGGCCATAAAGTTAGTCTCTTGGTATAACTTACTTAAATATATTCTGAACCCATAGGATTATCTTGTCAGAATTAAAAAGTTCAGTTTGTGAAGAGTACTTATCCTTAAACTAATAAAACTAAACTAAATTAAGCTAAACTAATTGATACCTGCTACATTTTTTGAAGGAAGGTTTACCAAGATCTCTGGTTATTTGTGTTCATTTATCCCTGTAGGCTAGACCTAGTAGGGATTCTTTTTCAGTATTTATTTAATTGCCATTTGTATCTGGGAAATCTACATTATAGAATTCCTCTAATTCCCTTTTTATTGAATTAATTATACAAATTGGGATTCCATTGTTCACATTGTTAATCTCCTGTGTAGCAGAGAAGCAGGATTCATTCTGTTCCATTAACTAGTTATGCTGGTTTAATATAGAAACAACAGCTATGTCTCCAAACCAGCATATTACAGATTTAGAATAAAAGGTATTATAGTACATTTATGGACAACTCTGTGTGTGTCCACATGCGTACCAAGGAATATAATAGTTGTCCTCTAAAAAGAGGACATGGAAGGCCTAAAAGGTAGACAGGATCTGCTTCATTTAACAACTAAATTACCATCCTAATTGGGGGTCACAAAATGAGAATTACTTGTAGCCTCACAATTACAATCATAATAGGGGACTTCCCAGTAATTTACGTTTCCCAGAAAATATGTCAACATTGAGCAATACAGTGATTGCCAACGCTTACTGAAGCCGAGCAATTGTATGGCTTTCAGCTAAAGGTGCTGCTAGCATTCACCATCAAGAAATGTTTCTAGAGAGGAGGGAATGCCTGTTGATGGAGTTCAATAGTGTAATGGTGACAATGCAAGGTAGAAGCCCATTGGTAGCAAAAGCAATAAATGGAGCAGCCTGTATGCTGTGCTGCAGAATATGGGCCCCAGAAGTTTCATAAATATGCAAGAATATGGGCCCCAGAAGTTTCATAAATATGCAAGGTGCTGATGCAAAGCCTGAGATAATGGCAACAGAGCACATGCTTTCTTAATCTATGAAACTTTAGTGTTTGTTTCAAGTCTCTGACCTAGTTCTGATGGCTTGAACATTATATATGCTCTTTTTCTAATTTATTTTTCTTAAGAAAAAGGCCTTCACAATTCAGGTTAATTGATCATGGAATCTATTATTGTAAAGGAAGAAAAAGAGCATATTGCTATGCATTTTTTTTCTGCATCATGGCTACTTTGTGGGGTCCTTTGTGCTGTTTGAGATTGATTATTTCCTTGATATATTTCATTACCCAACTAGGTAACATCCACAGTGCTAGAAGGGAGTGAGATTTGCTGTGATGATAGGAAATGTCCCACCGCTCCCTGCAGGTGCAGCAGCCAAGTCCTAAAACATGCACTTCCAATAGGTCCTGGCTGCTATTAGTCCGGAGGAGAAGCACAGTTCTGAGAGCAGCCACAGTTTTAGAGGTTTGGTTTCAGAGAGTCCTTGTCACAGGAAGAATTCCCTGCAGCACCAACCAGAGTATAACTGTGTCATTGCAACCTCGCATGTAGCCAGGTCAGCATGGCAAAATACAGCAAAATATCCAGGCGTCAGTAACAACCTGTGAGGCTGGAAAAAGCAATGTTTGTTCCTGACAAATGCCCCTCCCAACAACCTCCTTTAAATCTCATTTCCCAGGTGAGTCTTGTGAAAAGGGGTGGGACCTCTTCCTCCTGAGTCATTGGGTTGCCCTGCAACCTGCCTTCTTTCCATTCTTTGTGCTTGGGGATCACGGGGAGGTAATTGCTGCTCACCAGAGCTCTGCAGCTCCTCGGCCCCATTGCCTGCCCTGTCCTCCTTCCTTGTCTGGTCCTCCTACACCCTCCCCCCCCCACTCTCCCTGGTGACTCTTCCCAGGCCAGAGGGATCCAGGACTACCTCATCCTGCTCCTCCAGTCATTCCTCCATTGACCCTATCTCTGTCTTATCCTCTTCCTCAGACTCATTGTCTGATGGGGCCATGACACTTGTCCTGTCAATGTTGGTGGGAGTGTTCTTGGTTGGGGTATTGCTTACTGCTTGATTGGGGATCTAATATTAATCCTGGTATTAATATCTGCTTAGCTGGGTGTTAATTGCTGGTGAGGAAGTGTTTGATCTTTTTACAGTAGTTTTATGCTTTAATTTTGGATAGTGCATGAATTATATAAATTCCCAATTCAGCTCTAACTGCTGCAGCAGATGTTGTTATATGTACACCCAAAATACACCTCAAGTGCTGGGACTGTTTTTGTTCTAGTACTGTAGTTGAGTATAGACCCCAAACCTATGCTCCATACACAGGGGTAACCTTAGCTTTATATACTTTAAGTAACGGGGCTAGGGACCCTCGGTAACTATGATTCTTTAATTTAAACAATAAATTCAAATGAGCTTTTTCTCTAAGGGATGATGTTGGCAAGCCCAAGTTCCAATCCTGGAAAAAGTTATGCCTAAATATACAAACCTATTCAATTGGTTCATATCTAATTGCCACCTATGAGGGCAATAATAGACCAATACAGTCTCCATATTCATACACTGGATTTTAAAAACATACCTTTGGTCTCCACTTTAGCTTGTTGGAGATCTTCCTCTTTTTCCTCTTCAATTATACATTCTAATTGTGTTTCAGGCAGCACATTCTCAGTTTTAGTAATCCACTCCTTTAAAAAAAAATCACCAACTGATTACCATGATTTCTTAAATGGTGTCTTCCAGGCATATTAACTGGTAATAAAAAGTAAAGTCTTCTTTGGAACTAATATTTTATTTCTAGTGATGCCATGCTCATATTTATGTAGATGAAAGTGATTTGTCTTTCTTTGTCTTTTTCCACGATAAATTTTTGACTTATTAATTGAACTTATATTCTTTGTATGCCCTGCCTATCACTCAAGGTGTAACCAGATTTGATTCAGGTTAGCTTTTTTAGACAAGATCAACAAGGTGCTGTTACTACATGAAATATACAGATAGCACAGCCTTCCCTAATCTTTGATCATTTTTGTATGTATGTATTTTTATCCTGCCTTTATAAATAACTTAAGGTTACAAACATGTTCCTTTCTCCTCCTATTTTCCCCACAAGAATAACCCTGTGAGGTGGGTTGGGTTGAGAGACAGTGACTTGCCGAAAATCACCTAGCTGGCTTTAGCATTTGACTACAATTCTTAACAATTGTGATCATTGGACCTAAGGGCAGGTTATGGGAATTATAGTCTAAAGTGTTTAGAATAATCACAGTCTTCTGGTATGGTAAAACCAATGAAATCTCCTTGGTCAGAAGAATTAGAAACAGTTTGGAAAGTGACATATTAAATATGTCATATTTATATTAAATAAAATATTAATATTTTATATAATTATATTAAATTTAAAAACTGCTGCATTTATGGTACAGTTAAAAGTTTAACAGAAAGAAAAATATTAATCACTGTTAGAAATAAACTTTCAGAACATAGATTATTCTGACTGATAGCACTGAAACACATATACCGATCTGGGATAGGTAAATTTTGGCTTCTTTTAATTTCTCAGTTTTTGTAAATATGACCAAATATAGGTGCTTATAAATTCTTTTTATTAGATTAAGAAATCAGATTGAGAAAAAATATATCAAAGTCATATCAATATATAACTTTTCCATGCTTTTGATCCCAGATTTGTTTTGCATATTTTATGTAACAATAATAGTTATCCCTATGATGAGCAACATCGACACTAATTCTTAATACATGAATTCATGGGTTTATTCAAAGGGGTGGAGTGTTATTTCATATCGATAATGCCTTTTCCTGAACATAATGATTCTTCTTGTCAACGACTAAATGGGAAAAGTAATGAATTAATTCAGTACCATAAAAGATATGGTATATTTAGTTTTTAACATTTTAATATATATGTATATGATTGTTTTTATATGTGTATAGTTTTATTGCATTATCATAT
Organism: Bungarus multicinctus; assembly: GCA_023653725.1. Classification (NCBI taxonomy): domain Eukaryota; kingdom Metazoa; phylum Chordata; class Lepidosauria; order Squamata; family Elapidae; genus Bungarus; species Bungarus multicinctus. The sequence continues at coordinate 17,588,135 of CM042851.1, read as the reverse complement.
GCTACCCAGAGTTTCATTAGGTGAGCTGGATGGCATATAAATCTATTAATAAATGTTAAATAAAAATAAAAGTTAATTTCTTGTCCACAACAGCTTGCAAATACTTTGTCCTTCCCATGCTGGTGCAACTGTTATAAAGCAGATTGGAGCAACAGCTGCATGCAATCTAGTAACTGAAGTGGAATGAATTCAGATCAAGCTATCCAAATAAAATAAAACAAAAATCTGTTCTGAATTAACTTGCTCTGTCTTATGATATCTGAAACTAGTCTGATGCATATCCTCTACTTTTTATCTATTGAGATATATCATTTGGCCCAGTATTGGTGCATCTGATTAAGAATATGGTATAGCTTAAAAATTAGTATGTTTTGTGTGAGGTCACCAGGGCTAGAAAACAACTTGATGGCACATAATCAATCAATTTAATTTTATATATTTTACATATTTTAATTCTATTTGTCATAAATTGTGATATTTGTTTTGGTTAGGTCATGGTTTTAATTGCTTTGCTTGGTATTATGAACTACCTAGAACGCTCCAAGAAATAAATAAATAATCTCTGGCCATTGCAAGATGTGTGCAAAATAGCCTGGAGATAGCTAATGAATCAACAAGTTCAAATACACTTGTGAAAAGTTAATTGTCAGGGGAATCAAAAATTAGAAAGATGAATGCAACATTCCATGATAACTCACCTGGAAGTTTCCATTATGATCCCTGAACAAATCAGAATATATATTTTTAGGGTCTGGTATTACCGGCATTAGAGTTTTTCTAATTCTGTAACCATTGAAAAAATAAGGATTGATTAAGAAAAATGATTAGAGAAAATGTGAGTAATATATTCCAAAAATAGACTTCTTCTGATAAATTTCCAACCATTAACATTTATCTACCCTTTCCTGCATAAATTCTTTTTTTAATTTAAAAACACCTACATATATTTGTACAGGAAGTACAACTTTCAGCTGAAAAAGTGGAAACATGAAAAAATCTAAAACTAGTAATTTTAATAATATTTGGAATAAGTAGCCATTCACTGAATAATTAAAGATCTGGACAAAATTGGCTGATAAGTTCACAATTGATGTTGCTAGCGTAGCTGTGCAATCATATCTGAAACTGAACAGGACATAAATGAATTTCTATAAATAAATTAATCTCATTACAAATACTTCATCATAATAAGCATGCTACTGTAGAAAATTGCAACATGTTTACTATGATAAAGTACTGTATTACCAATAAAAGAGACAGTATTCCACTGATAATCTAAATAGAGATTATCTATTTTCAATTCTTCAGTTTACCTTCAAGGAAAAAGTTTTATCTAAATTTAAAAGTATGACAATAAAACTTCTCTATATGTTATTCTTGTTTAAAACAAGCTTATCTTTCACTTCTATTTTAATTATTTGGAACTTTAAACTTCCATCTACCACTGGAAGCTGAGCCAATGGGGGTTTAACAATGAAGTATTTTAATTATATTCAGTGAGAATGAACAAAAGTCACAGCAGGTACTGATTAGCTACAAGAATTTGTATAAATTCCCTGCTTTTGTCAGTACATAAATTGTGAACAAATTTGTCTGCTTGATTTGCAAATATTATAAGACTTTCTTTGAACTTTCTCTAGAAGTCTCCTTTCCTCCCCCCCTTTCGCCCATTTCTTGCTGATGGATTTTTTTCCAACCAACTTCCTCTTTTTGCACTGTGTTGAAAATAATTCCTCTTTCAATAATCACTTTATTTCATCTTTTTTTTTAAACTGGCCTTATTCACAGTTCCTAGCCTAATATGAATATTGGGACATGGTTATCCTTCAAATGTTTCTCAATCCAAAATATGCATAATACAATGGATATCTTAGTGGAATAATGCATTCAGTTTAAAAGTGACATTTCATGCAAAAGGGAGATTCAAGACAGTGCAACATGCCAGAATCAATAAGAACTTTGCTCCAAATTGATCTCTATAACTGCTTAGGTTTTATAATCATAATAAAGGACATTGTTACAGTAATTCACAAAGAATTATAAAAATAAGCATCACATACTTCTTCAGCCTGCAGATATAAAGCAGAATGGCTGTCATGATTAGGAGGCCAGTCATCACCAAACTTGACTGGAGAATAATATTTAAATCTGGATTGAAGTCATCAGCTTTGCAAGACTCTTAGAGAAATCATACACAGATGCAGACACGGGCACACACAGACAAAAATTAAAAGTATTCTTTAAAGGATTAACAAAAGAAATATCAGTAGGCATATGTTTTGCAAGTATTGTCTTCTAAAAAGGAATAAAGCCTGAAAAATCTTTGTGGAGGATCTTATATGTACCAGTATATATAATATATATATCAGTATATACAAGATATATACCATATATACCAGTCTTAATATTGTCATGATAAAGTTTCATGGTAATACATTTTGTATTTCACTAGAAATATTCTGATAAAGATACCTGATAGAAAAGCCACTTGGGGTGACCTTAATGATGCATCAACACATTTAGAATAGGCAAAAATAAGGCCTCAACCTGAAAGCATTTGCTCTTCGTTAATGTGTGGGTTGTTTTTTCCCCAAATAACGTGAGTATATATTCAACTGCATTTTATTACCAGCTTGCAGTTGGGTAACGAGACTTTCAAAATGATTTTCCAAACTAAGAACCGAAGGCAGCTAATTATAGAATATGGGTCAAAGTAAATCTTACATATGTTTCTGTAATTAATTTTGTAAAAAGAAAGAGAGATCCACCCTCTTTCTCTCTGGAGTAAGGCCCTCTGCCATTCAGAAAAGTCAGTTTAGATGGAATAAGTAAGGACTCTAAGGAGCAGCAGATATGCAGCCTATCCACAGAATTTGTAATACATCTCAATTGCCTAGCCAGTCCAGATTGGCACTCACATGAATTGAAAGCTTGAAGAACCCTAAAAGGCTACAAGCAACATTCTCTCCCTAACCATTAAGTCTATTTTAGTATTGTGAAGGTATTACTTTGGAAGAGACTAGCGGTCATGCCTCTGTCAGAGTCTGAATCGGAGGAGAAAGAAGAACAGCTGACAGGGAGTGGGAGTGTGGCTCCGTTGGGTGTGGAGAAAACTGGGGAAGGGCAACATCTGGCTGGGCAGAGCAGGGAAGAGGTAGAACAAAGGAATGGGAGTTTAGAGGAAGACCCAGGCCCATCCCCTCTTCATCCTAGGGCATGCAGGGACAAAGGGAGAAGAGAGCAACATGGGTTGCATGGCTTACAGGAGAGAAAAGGGCCCTGATTCCATTCATTAGGCACACCTGGGAAAGGAGTTTAAACGAGATGCAAGCATTTTCTAGAGGCATTTTCTAGGAACAAACATGAGTTTATCTTGTGTTGACTGTGGTTATTTGCATTCCTTGAATTCTCCCAACTGTGTTGATTTACTGTCGTTCTTCACATCTGGAATTCCTTCTCTTGCTCTGCCAGATTAATTACCTCATCTTGCCTTGATTGGACTTAGAGTTAAAGTTTTTGTTGACAATGTTTTGGACTTGAATCTCTGCAGCCAAAGGCTGTTCTTGGGAGAGTTTTTCTCCAGACCAGAAGGTAACCAGGACACTGGGGGCAAAGTCATAATAAAGGGACTCCTACTTATTATTTGACTGCATTGCCTTTGTGCCATGCCCTGGGTCATTACACTAGCTTCTCCCCTTTCCCTGCCTTGCTCTTATATACTAGCTCAGCCCTCTAATCCCAAGGTCTCCAAACTTGGCAATTTTAAGACTTATGGACTTCAATTCCCAGAATTTCCCAGACAGCCATGGGAATTAAAATCCACAAGCCTTAAAGTTGCCAAATTTGGTGACCCTTGCTCTAATTCATAGTTAAATCAGAGATGAATTAAATTTTATTCTGGATTGTTCTGAGGCAGAAGAGAGTTATTCTCCTATCTAAGAGCACACTATCTGAGACATCCTGATTCTCTACTGGGTTACCTGGTGAGTCACTTAACATTAATAATAATAATCATAATAATAATAATATAACCTGCCAAAACCAGATTTAATGCTATTGCTGCTGCTCTACAGGCTGCATCAGTGGAAGATAATCCAAATAAAATGATACATGGGAATGACTTTCAGATACAGGTAGAATTCCTACAGACTAGAAAAGGATCAGGCAAGTGGCAGTTGAGCCCACAGAAGGAATGTGATTCTATTAATGTAACCTTACAATAAAGTTGGGAGTGGTATTTCTCTGTGTACTTATGTCTGGAGTACCTCACAAGACTGAAACTATGACCTTGGTAATTATAAATTTGTGTACATAAACAAATATTAAACATCAGATAATTATTGATTATGATGACAGGGAAATAATATTTAGGAGTTTTTACCTATATAACTGCTATTTTTCCAATGCATTATTGGTCCCCATTCACTTGGATAAGAAGAACTACTGCATATGAATCTCATCCTAAACTGGAAGGAATAGCACTTCATTGGATCCAGACCTTGTATTTCAAACTTGCCGCTTTCATTTTTCCTAAACTGAATGGTAAAAGTGGCAGTCATTATTAATTTTGTTCACTGTATACATTTCATCTTCCAGCTTATCTTAGTAAATATAAGAAAAACCAAAATTATATAGCAAAGGCTTTTGAAATACACAGATCTATTAGAAAAGTTCACTCTTTGTGTCAGATACCAGTAATGTAAAAGGTTAAATTCTTTATCTGTATCATTTATAATTCAATCACTTGCACCACAATTCAGAACATAAGAGAATCATAGATCATAAAACAATTAAGCACAAATCATTTTTTTAAAGTTTCCCTCTTTCTATTTTTACATTAGCAATTAAGAAGAAATATGTGGGTGACAATTCGCAAGCCTATGTTTTTTTATGAATACTGTAATCACAAAAAAAATCATTGTGAGATTAATCACTTTAATATGAAAACTCATAGAATCTTGGAACACATAAGCTGGAAAACACCAGATAATCAACTCACATGCTCTAATCAATATAACAATCTACTAGGATATCTGCGAGACCGCCTCCTGCCATTATCGGCCTCCCGCTGACCGATACGCTCCCATAGAGTCGGCCTCCTCAGGGTGCTGCCGGCTGGACGGCTGGCGACCCCGAGGATGCGGGCCTTCTCATTGGGGGCACCCCCTCTCTGGAATGAATTACCCCCGGAGATGAGGACCATCCCTGATCTCATGACCTTCCGTTGTGCGTTGAAAACTTATTTATTTCAGCAAGCCGGTCTGGCCTAGGGGTTTTTAAATTTTTAATCTGGTTTTAATCTTTCTTAATCCCCTTATTTTAATCTTTGTAAGAGCCAATATATTTAATTCTTTTAATTTTTAAATATTGTATATGTGTTTTATATGTGCATTTTATTCTGGCTGTTCACCGCCCCGAGTCCCTTTGGGAGAGGGGGTGGTATATAAATTTAAATAAAATAAAATAAAATAAAATAAAATAAAATAAAATAAAATAAAATAAAATAAAATAAAATAAAATAAAATAAAATAAAATAAAATAAAATAAAATAAAATAAAATAAATAAATAAATACTAAGCCATCCCTGACAAGTGTCATCCAATCATTTGAATTCCAATCCATTTGAAATTCTTTAGAAAAGTGAATGTCCACCAGTGTCCTAGGCAAACTGTTCTGCTTCTACAGAACCTTTACCATCTCGAAATTCCTCCTAATGTTCATCCTTAATGCATCTTTCCATTTCATTTCAATATGTTCTTCCACATCCCATTCTCCATTTTAACAGAGAACAGTTCCATAGCTGTTGTATATGACAGGCTTTTAAATATAAGTTAACTGCTTTTCAACATTTCCATCCCTTTACCTTTGAATCTATGTTATAAAAAATTCCAACAGACACATACCCAATCTTCATCAAATTCACTTTTGTACTGATATTCCAATTTAAAACAATGTAGAGGGAAAGATGGCCTATGTTCTATGATCACTTTGTCATGTTTCCAGAGGAAGGTTACATTTTGAGGAGATTTGGGCTTTACTGGGAAAGATGAAAATAAATCAGTACAGATTGAAATTTTTCTAGATACACATACATTTGCTTTACATTTTTAATGTTTATTACATTGCAAGAATCCAAATGTTTAATAATTTTTGTAAAAGTCCCATTTGCTAATACATTAACATTTTTATGTACAGGAATTATAATAATCTTTTAAATATGTAAGGCACCAGGTTTTACTATAAAATTTAAAAATTCAGAATGTTGCAGGTGATCTGATAGGGCAGTACTTTGTCTACAGGGAATAAAAGGTAGGAGCAAAAGTAGGCTAATAATATTTGCAGCTCATTAACTTTTTAAAATTGATGACTTCTATGTGGTTATATGCTCTTGGTTATGCTTAAAAATTCATTTTTAGAAAGTCCTAATGCTGAAGCAGAATGTTATAAAGCTGCTAAAAAATTAGTATTTTCTCAGGTATTGAAAGGAAATATATAATGAAGAAAACACAATTTATTATCTGTAAGGCATGGATAGGCAGCAGATTAAATTGAGTGGTGTCTAAAGGAAGTCAAGGAAAATACTCATTATTAGATTTCTCTCCCCCTTTTTCATTCAAAATTGTATTTCAGGTGGCTGGTATTTCTTTCTTCCCATTTTGTCTCACTTAGAAATATATTTCTAAAGTCAAGAATTAAACTTGAATTTTCTTCATCTAGTTCATGATTCAAGAGCCCTACATTCTTAGGAATTTGAGCTGCTTCTATGGGTTTCAGCCCTTGAAAACATTAGCCACTGAGAAAATATATTATTCAGATTTCAGTTTTACTTCTTGTTGAAAGGACAGATCTAGCAATTTCTCAGGTCAGATTTATCATTTCTGTCAGTACTTTGCAAGACAGTTCAGTCATAAGAATAGATTTATTCTATCTCTATTAAATATATAATCTGCATCTTATGCTAGAAAATTCAGCACTCTTTTCAAGATGAAGAGAAGAATTGAAACGACACAAGTATTAGAGTCTCCAATCTTCCTGGTGTCTAAAAGCAAAATATTCTAGGCTGATCCCAGGTACATTTGAGAGAAAACCCAGCTGAAACCTTACAAAGCTGCTAATAGTGAGATAGAACAATGTCTAACTTGGAATAAGACAGCTTCCCATGGCTCTATTTTAGAATAGAGAGATAGTTTCTCAACAAAAATGCCAAATCAGCACATTTATGACAAAGGTTGTTTAAAAAAATAGTATGCCTGGATATTACATACTTAGTTCTTTAGAGCAGGAGTCCCCAACCCCCAGCCTCTACTGGTCTGCTGCCTATTGGCAACTGGGCCACGCAAGTGGCAGTAAAGCACACAATTTGTGTACATGAGAGATTAGGTTGCACACACAAAATCACTGCTCTCCCCCACCCCCCCCGCCACCACTGCCCAGCACCGCACCGCCAATCAGAAAGGTTCAGGACTGCTGCTTTAGAGAGAGAAAAAGTGATTTTAATGAATTTTCTCATAGTTCCTCAAACTCATTAAAACAAGAACTCATTAAAATCTCAATCAACTGAAATCTCCAACTCAATGAAGACCTGGAATAAATCCAGCAATTAAGTCGCATTCTTATGTTTTTCCTATGAAACATGATATCAAATTATAAATGCTACTATTCACGCAATTGCAATGATATCAAATGCCAAGTATTCCAAAATTATATTTAAGGTCACTTGAGTAGATTTCTAATAGAAAAAAATATAGACTTACAGAATTTTATGCTCGATAGTTTAAAATCCTGGTAAAATTCCTTTGTCCCATTTGTATCTCTGACAGAAATATCAAATTCACGTCCTTCAATTTTAAAAATACAACCAACTATGTATCTATGATCATAGACATAGTGGACACACTGTTTCCAATTCTGTTCATCAAATCTAAAGTTGAAATAACAATATTAAAAAGTGTTATGACTGCAGCTTAAGTGTGACCACAGGAAAGAGGTCCTGGCTGGCCTTTGGTATCATACAAAATTACCTTTTGAGAATCACAGAAATGAATATTTTTAGAATATTCCTGTTTTGAAAATACTCTGTTTCCTATCTGACAAAATATTCCTATTATTTTGCAGCAAATGTTGATTGCTTTATTGTCCCACGAATAAACTTTAGAAATCCCATGCCAACTGAAAGAATTAGCTTTTTCCCACCCTGAAATGGTTTTCTAATAAAAGTTCTCTGTGTTTTTGTAAACCAAGATTTTGTAGACCAAGTAGTTTTGGCAGGTTTTGTAGGCCAAGTAAAGAATACTAAGCAATTCACTGAGAATTTGCATAGGTGTGTTTCTCTCTCTCTCTCTCTCTCTCTCTCTCTGTGTGTATGTGTGTAGGTTTGGCATATTCATTCCTTCTACTAAAAGAATATTTACTATTAAAATCTTTGTTCAGTTTGGTATGCTCAAATCATATAAAATCAGCAATTTAATCAATATAAATTCAGTTTTTACAGTGAAATAATATAGATTCAACAATGATAACTTGCAAAAAAGAAAAGACAGGGGAAAAATAAAGGCAATTCCTAGTGCTATTGTCAGCCTTTTTGCACTATGAAAAGTCAATGCAAACTGACTTAAATATTTGAGAAAGATGGACTTCTTAGATTCACAAAAGTCTCCATCTGTTTTCTCCTTTAAAAAATGGCAATAGCAGCAAAATATTAAATGCCAGGGGGGCAGAGTGGTATTAAAGTGTTCTGCAGATATTCTTATTGTTACTGCTAGCACTGTTAATTTTCTCTTCCAATGAAATCCTTACTGCTCAACAGCACCATATAAGCATGTTTCAGAGGTTATATTTGAATGAGGTAACCTTTTGAACCACATTCTGCATGACGTATAATGTCTCTGGTATAGTGGGGAAAACCCACACAACCACATGACTGCAATCACACAGATTCCTTTTATTGCACACCATTCTCACACCAAATTGCTAATGTTTATCCTTTGAATAAGATCCTGCAGAGAGGAATGGAAAAGGAAAACAAAAACCTAGTATTGCATTTCCAACTGTCAAGGCAGTTTACATGTGCAGTACAATAAATACGTGATGGTAAAATCAGTGGGGATAACAGTTACTTCGTCTGTTTTCTAAGGCAACAAGAATCCAGCAGTAATGAGCTTTTCAATTTAAGTACAAAAATATAAAGTGCAACTACAGGGATGTCCAAACTTGTCAATACAGTGATAGCTTTGACTCTGTAAATGACGTCCTCAAGCCATCTCAATATATTTTGACCTGCATTTTTCTGGATACCTTGTTCAAAACCAATGCAATAATTAGGTTGTGTTAAAGATATAATAATGGCCACACTGGATAAACTTGATCATTTTTTCCACTGCCTCTCTCAGCAGCATTTAAAGTTTCCTTAATTTAATCTAAATAAGTCTGTTCTTACATTCCTCCAATAGAATACTGTAGAGGTACTCCTCAATTTACAACCACAATTGAAACCAGAATTTCTGTTGCTAAGCAAAGTGGTTGTTAAGTTGCACCCGATTTTATGATTATTATTTTTTTGCCAAGGATATTAAGCAAATCAATACAGTTGTTATGTGAATCATGGGGTTGTTAAGTGAATAGAAATTTTTGTTTGTTAGAAGTCGATTGAGAAGGTCTCAAATGACAATCACATCATCCCACGATACTGCAATGGTCATGTTGAAAGAAATGTCCTTCTGGATTCAGTTCCAAGTGGTGAAAAAGACACTGGAAACATGGAGGCTGTTTGGAAAGTTTAATGGTGTACAAGGCCACATGGCCTGGAAATGGTAATCCTATAATGGCTTGGGACCCGGGTACTTATGGGACCGCCTGCTGCCAACATCGGTCTCCTGTCGACCAGTGCGCTCTCACAGGGTGGGCCTCTTCGGGATACCGCCGGGTGGGCGATGCCGGCTGGTGGCCCCGAGGGTGCAGGCCTTCTCTGTGGGAGCACCCTCCCTTTGGAACTATCCCCGGAGATGAGGACCATCCCTGACCTCCAGACTTTCCAGCACGCGCTAAAGGCCCATCTGTTTCATCAAGCGGGTCTGGCCTAGGTTTTGACTGGTGGAGTTTTAATTGGCTCGTAATTGGATTTTACTTTTTAATATGTATCTTTTAGTTTTATTAGCATTTCAGCCATTAATTTAATTCATTTTAATTCCTTTTTAATATTCTGTATCTGTGTATGTGGTTTTTATCTGGCTGTACACCGCCCCGAGTTCTGATTGGGAGAGAGGGCGGTATATAAATTGAATAAATAAATAAATAAATAATTTCCTGAAGGTCATCCTTAATTTATTTATTTATTTATTTATTTATTTATTCAATTTATATACCGCCCTTCTCCCAAGGGACTCAGGGCGGTGTACAGCCCATCTAAAACCCCACAGAAAATACAAAAGTTAAAAAAGTATTAAATTAATATCGGCTGGTTAATAAACTAAAGACCCCACCCCCGCCCTTAAAACCCCAGTTTAAAATTAAATAAGATGGAGACCAAATTTAAAACCATCTCAGCTCAGGCCGGCCTGCTCAAAGAGCCAGGTCTTCAATGCGCGCCTGAAGGCCCTCAGGTCCGTGCCGGTACGGAGCTCCGGTGGCAGAGTATTCCAGAGGGTGGGGGCACCCACAGAGAAGGCCCTACTCCTCGGCGCCACCAGACGACACATAGCGGCCGACGGCACCCGGAGCAGACCCTCTCTATGGGAACGCACCGGCCTGTTGGAGATCACTGGCAGAATGCGGTCCTGGAGGTAACCTGGTCCCATGCCATGGGTCGCCCTAAAGGTCAAAACTAGAACCTTAAAGCGAACCCGGAGAGCCACCGGCAACCAATGCAGCTCGCGCAGGAGAGGCGTCACATGGGCGCTACGTGACGCCCCCATGATCACCCGCGCGGCTGCATTTTGCACCAGCTGGAATCTCCGGATGCTCCCCGCGGGGAGCCCCATGTAGAGGGCATTACAATAGTCCAGGCGAGAGGTGACAAGGGCCTGAGTGACCGTGCGCAAGGCGTCCCGATCCAGGAAGGGCCGCAACCGGTAGATCCGACGGATCTGATGAAACGCCCCCCTGGAGACGGCCGCGATGTGATGTTCAAGCGACAGCCGTACATCCAGGAGGACTCCCAGGTTGCGAGCCCTCTCTGTGGGGGGCAGAACTTCCCCCCCAATAGCCATCACCCTGGAGCTGAAGTGGGGGGGCAGGGAGCTGCAGGGAGCTGCTTTGTCTTTAAAACATATTTCTCCTTTTCTCATCCAGGGAGATATAACCAGAGGTGGTATTCAGCAGGTTCTCACTAGTTCTGGAGAACTGGTAGCAGAAATTTTGAGTAGTTCAGAGAATTGGTGGTAACCTTCCCCCAGGAATGGGGTGGGAATGGAGATTTTACAGTATCCTTCCCCTGCCACGCCCATTAAGCTATACCATGCCCACCAAGCCATGCCCACAGAACCGGTAGTAACATTTTTTGAATCCCACCACTGGATATAATATTCTGCCTTTTAAATATTTCCTAGGCTATTTCAATTTTCTAGGAGAGGGGTGGATGCTAACTTCTTACAGTCATAAATACCGGTGATCTCCAGCAGACCAGTGCGTTCTCACAGGGAGGGCCTTCTCCGGGTGCCGTCGGCCTCTATGTGTCGTCTGGCGGCCCCCAGGAATAGGGCCTTCTCTGTGGGGGCCCCTGCCCTCTGGAATAGTCTGCCACCAGAGATACGTACCAGCACGGACCTGAGAACCTTCAGGCGTGTGTTAAAAACCTGGCTCTTCGAGCAGGCTGGCCTGGGCTGACATGAGATTTTAATCTTGTCTCCTTTTAATTTGGTTTTTAAATTTAGGGTTTTTAATTATATTAAGGGGGAGGGTGGATTTGGTAATTTTAACAGCCTAAACTATTTAATCTTATTTTAACTTTTGTATATGTATTGGGGTAGATCTGGCTGTGCACCGCCCTGAGTCCTTTGGGAGAAGGGCGGTATATAAATGTTAAATAAATAAATAAAATAAATTAAAATGGTTGCCAAGTGCTCAAGTTTTGATTAGATAACCGTGGAAATGCTGTGAAAGTTGTAAATAGAAACTTGTAAGCCACTTTTTTCACTGCTGTTGTAACTTTGAATTATTGCTAAATGAGTGGTTGTAAGTCAAGGACTATCTGTATGCAAGTCTTTGTTTTTTCCCCACAAGATGGGTGTTTGCAAGCTGTAACTCCTGGTGCTCCATTTGTAGCATTTTCTTCCAGTATCTATTTGTCCATCATTGGTATAAAATATTGCATTCTTGCTAGATTGTAGGTTAGTTCTACAAAAAGATATTTTCAGATAGTTCTGAACAGACTGTTAGAATTATGCATTAAAGAAGATCCAGTGAGATCAATAGTATTGGTCTCCTCATACTTAGGCCTTAGATTAGTGGAGGCGTAAAAAATATAGAATGTTTAGCCAATGAGATAAAAATTGTTTCTGGACTTTTTTCAAACTAGAATTAGAAGTCAGATTGGTATTCATCAATTAGAATCACAATTCTGAGAGTATTTTTTTTAAAGTCACATTTCTTTATTTATTCCATTCAAGTCTATTCATATCAAGGTCAGCCTTCTGTGGTCCTAGCCCAAAATTATGGCATTGAAATTCAATTAATGCTGTATCTACTGCTTAGTTTCTTTTTTTAGGTAAAATGTACAGTAAATCCCTGATAATCCCATCATATCAATGTCATTGTTTAAAAGCTCTCAAGGATTTAAAAGAATGAAAAAGGGAGCCTAGTAGTAAAAATATTCTTCTAGACAAAACAAAATTAGGAATGAGGAAAAATGATGAAAAATACCACAATTTGCATTGTTTGTAAAACCCTAACTTATTCAAAGAAATCTCTAGCATTAAAACTTAATAGTTCAAAGAAAGTCAAATTTATTTATTTATTATTAAATTTGTATGCCTCTTATCTCACTGAGTATAGTCTTTAATAATACTCACCTATAAAACACTGTAAAGTCCCCGCCAGTAAATATTTCTATAGGATCCCATGAGATCTTCATCTGCTCATTATGAATATTTTGTATTATATAATCTATGCATAATTTCTCTTCATTGTTGATCATAATGAAAATAAAACATGACATTTGTTAATAAAAACTGTCTGAAGATTTTGCTTAGAAAGTCTCTTTCATGACCTGCTTCAATAGTGAAACATTTGTGTACTTTTAGAACTCAGCATTTACTAACGTAAGAGCCAAATTGTAGGGTCAGGCTGCAAAAAGTTGTTTATAGATTCAACTAAATTTGCAAATCTTCTTTCAAATCACAGATCTTATGTCATCTAACAGTGGTATAACCAAGAAACTTTGAACAAGGCCTGTAAGACAGCACAAAAAAGATCATGATTGGAAAATAATTAAAAAATTAAGAATGGGGAATTCTGGGAGTTGAAATCTACACCATTTAAAATGGCTGAGATTGAGAAACACTGATTTATACTGATCATTTGTTTGCAGTAAATGAACACATATAATTCACAAAAAGTCATTCACAAAAGTTCCTCTTCTCCTTCTGCAGCCACTAGCGCTACCCTAAATTTTCATTGAAGAGTTAAAAAGAGATAGGGTAAAAAAGTATTATTGTTTAAATTGACTTTAATTGTGCATTTATTTGTCTCAGACAGTTTATCTGTTCTCCACCAACTTCACTTCTCATTCTACATTATTTAGTTCTCACTGGAAGATAGTTAGGTAACTTTGTATTTCTAGGATTCAAGGCAAGGTTGTTATAATTTCTATTTGTGCCAATGTATATATTTAATTTATTCTCAGTTATGATGTATAATCATGTATAAAAAGATTCCCATAAATTCCACCATGGAATCCTTGATGCTTTCCAAACTTACCTATTCTACCATGTACTTTTAAAAAAGAAACTTTTACAGATTAATGATTTAACAGAGAAAAAAAAAACTTGGAGAGAAGAAAAATGAGAAAAGTAAAAAATAAATTTTAAAGTAATAAGATAAGAAAGAAAGAAAAGAAAGAAAAAAGAAAAGAAAAAGATACTAAAAAGCAGATTTAAATCTTCTATATAGCAATTATAAATACAATTACCTTTTATAGACCTTTGTTATCCTTTAAACTGCCCATGTTTGTGAATGGAGTTGATTTATTCCTGACCCATTGAAGCAGAGGTGGTATTCAGCAGGTTCTGACCAGTTCTGGAGAACCGGCAGTGGAAATTTTGAGTGGTATTCAGCAGATTCTGACCAGTTCGGAGAACCGGCAAATATCACCTCTGACTGGCCCTGCCCTCATCTATTCTCCCGAGTCCCAGCTGATCAGCTGGGTCTTCTTTTGTTGCCCTGCACAGGAGAACAGAGCTGGAAAGCAGGTTAGTGGGGTAGGGAGGGAATGGGATTTTGCAGTATCCTTCCCCTGCCATGCCCACCAAGCCATGCCCACAGAACTGGTAGTAAAAAATTTTGAATCCCACCATTGAAGACATAGTTGAGAACACAATACAATCTTTTTATCTGTGGAATTTTTGGATAGCTTATATTTTACATTTGTTTTCCTATGCCTCCTTATTTATTTGTTCAATTTCTATGGCCACCTATCTCAGTCATTGACACCAGGCGGCTTATAGTTCATAAAATATACTACAATTCAAAATTTCAAAAAAACATTTTAAAAGAATAAAAACATTAAAAGCATTCCATTCAAGCTACACAATAGCAAGATATTAGCAATATAGCTAGGAAATAGGTCCATTGCCGTATTCAACGCCCCAGGCTTGAAAACACAGCTAGACTCTTAAGGCCTTACAAAACAGGCTTGGGGACCCAAAGGAGGATGATCATTAGAGCAGAGGCCACTGCAGAAAAATTTTGCTTCTGGCTTCCAGCAGCTGGCATTTTTGGCTGACAAGATCTGCAATATGCCCTTTCTGCTTAACCCAGTTGGATGGATAGAGACTCATGGAAAAGGCAATGACTCAGGTACCAGGTCCCAAGCCATATAGGGCTTTATAGTTAACTACCAGTAAATTGAAGTGGACCCAGAAAGGCCTCTTACCTAGTGCAGATGGAAGAACCTTATCTAGGGTTCCTTGATTTCAGGTTTTTTTGAAGGAGAAAAGTATCTTGACATGTTTCAGGTCCATTTCATACAAACTGATCAGAATTGTTCTGCATTTGGTCAAACCATATAACATAGCTTGAGTGGCTTAGTCCTTTTTTTACAGTTTTCTGAGATCAAATAGTTGAGGACAATTGTAAATAATCTCCAGAGTGCTTTCAATCAGTCTCCACCACTTTCCACTTTCCAAATACAATCAGAAGAAGGCAGCAAAATAAATTCCAAATCAATCTGAAATTAAAATAAAATATCCTCTTCCTTGGGACAAAGCATTTGGGAAGTCAGAAAAAGATTTTTTTTGCGGTATAGTGCAGAACTGAAAAGACTGTGAGAACATATTTGTATATGAATTTTGGTGTTGAAGAAGAGTCCTGAGAATATTGTAGATGGCCAGGAAAATAAACCAATGAATCGTCCAACAAATAAACCAGAGTTCTCACTCGGGGCACAACTAACCAATATCACATTATCCTACTCCAGACACAGTATGCAAAAACCCAGCTGTCTATAAACATTTCTAGTGCTAGGAAGGGGGAAAGAAAGAGAACAAGAAAACAAACAGCAAGGTGAATGGACTCAATCACAATAGAGATGAATGCATAGTTGGAAGAGAAAGTCTGTCAGGAAGAAAATCTATCTATGTGATCCTTAGGAGTCAAAGATGACTTAATGGCAGATAATGAATCAATCAATATTTTAAATGCTACCTGTTCCTTCTGAGAAGTCTTCCACATCAGGTGGACATAAATCTTCAAAAGAAATAAGTAAGAGTGATTGAAAAAGAAAAATCCTATACAACTGCCATATAAATGTCCTAACACAGCTACAGTAATAGATTGTCCTTCCTGTTTATAATAATTTGTGCTTTGTAAAATGGATTTTATAATAAGATATCAAGACAATGTTGATATAACTTTAAACATCTTAAGATATTCCAGGAAATCAATGATACCAGTCATTACAATTTTATATCTGTCTTTTAATTATAAGCAATGCATTAATCCAAACTTGATCATAGCACAGTAGATTGATTGAATTAATGTACTAATTTAAATTCCATTGGTTTTAACAGGTTTATTCTCTATAAAGACAAAAATATGTATTTATTTTTAATTAACTTACACGATGTCATAATTATTAAGTGTATAACAATATAATAGATACAAATTAACACTAACACTGGGCAATAACACTAAAATATTAATAATCCATGTTGGAGAGATAACAGACAAGTTTATGCAATCTGTGAAAGATAAGTCAGCCAAAATTCAAATCAATATATAATATGAATAATAAATTATCCTGCCACAAAACCTGCTGAAAAATAAACATTATTAAAAATAACAAAATGAATAAATCAAATGACAAAATGAATAAAATGCAAATAAAATTATATTGGAATTAAATTGCTTCAGTAAAACTTCTTTACTATTACTCAAAACACTTTAAAATTATATCTTCTTCATGTATTATCACTGTCTAAAAGGAAGACAGAAGTTTCATGAAAATGAGCTTCACCATGAATCCAAAAAGTGAGAGGATGAAACCTCTGATCCTGGTGACTGACCCAAACTGGATGCTGTCCAAAAGGTTGTTGCATAGTATAGTCTATATTGTTATTGTTCATTTTCTCTAGCTTATGCTAAACATTAGAATTTTTATATGTATTATTTATCTTGAAACCTAAACGAAATTATGTTAAATCTCATTTTTTTGTACATAAACAATCTAAAATCATTGTACATCAACATTAAAGTAGCCTGGAAAACAGTGTAATATTGAAGATTGATTTAGCTCTGACTTTTATCCCAGTTCTTGTATATAGTTTAAAAAGAAAAATCATCATTTGTGTTATGCATGTGTTTAAATTGCAACTTACTTTGTGCCCATAATTTGGAAATTAGCAAGTAGATCCAAAGTAGTACAGCAACATAATTTTGAATAGTCCATCCCATAATGTTAATTGAATCTATAATCAAATTTCATCAGTGTAAATTGTAGCAATACTTCTCTACAACTATTTTTTGCTAGGTATCTTTATATCAATCAATAAAACTAGAGGAAATGACTATAGGAAATCATTATAATAGTTGTGGCATAAAGTTCTTAAAAGAATTCATCTTCTGTTATAGTGATGAAGGGCTTCAAACATAATTTTTCAAAACCAGAATCCCTATCTTTGTCAATTCAGAGTTGGTCGGCACTAAGGTGTCTGTCTGAACTGACATCTAAAAGGCTTCTTTGGGCTACTGTTGACAAATCATAAGTTCTGCCTCACGTTTGCTGTTCTTTGGTAGCATTTCACATTTAAAACTGAGATTGTACAAGCTTAAGAGTTCTATCATATTTTAAATGTTATGGAAATAGAGATCTGTAATGGAGCTTACACTAAGCTTGAATTATCCCTGCAGAACATCTACTTTTGTTAATGATAAACATTGCCTTGTGCTTACCCTGAGATGATTCTTCAATTTTTAAACTTTGGCCATTTTTATCAAGCTGTTTTTATATTTAACATAATCAGTTAAATTACAGGTACCAAGTTTCAATTCTAATAGCTAAGTCGATATCTCTTTTACTGTATAAGCAAAAAAAAGTGTTTAACCCCATAATAAATGAATCTGTTTTGTGGTTCAACTTAAAAAACACCAGCAAGTACTTCTGTTTCTTAGATCTTACCATATCTTCCCCAGAAATCAATGCAAAACAGGCTATTATGTGTAGCAAATTGAAAAGAAACCTTTCGCAATGTGTAATTGTAAGTATAGGTAGGTATGCTCTGGATGAAAAATCTTTCTGATGCAAACTTATCTCAAAGTCTCTATGCTTATCATTCATCAGATAACTTTAACTTTATATGATTATTTGCTTATTACCGGTAGTCAAATTTATTAAAACAGAGTAGTCTCATATGTATACAAATGAGAAAAGGGTATAACTACTCCCTTCTCACGACATATTAGAAATAAGATTACTTATATTAGTTTAGCTATATTATTTCTAAAACAAATATGGCAACCACCTTATAGATTAACTCTTTGTACAATTTTTATCTGATTTCTACTAGGTCACTCAACAGCTATGAAACCAAGTGACTGTAGCAATACTTATCATAATTATTCCCTCCCTGAAATCCCCAGAGATAAGAAATTGCTTGCCACTTTTTCCATACTTCAAGAGAAAAACCAACACAGAAAAATACTGTTTTGCTAAACTCCACATTCCTTTCATCTTGTCCACAGGCACCCTGCATTCATTTGTCTCCATATCTGCCCCATTCCTGTGATGCTATAAAGTATCTCAGTCCCTGGAAGTCTGTTTTCATCTCTTGTAACTACTTCCCAGTGAAGAAGTGACAAAAAAGGTCAATTAAGAGACCTTCAGAGAATGCTTCTTTTTGATCAAAAGAATCTTAATTGTATTTCTGGATAGCATTTTTAAAAAGAGGGATAAGGAAAAAAAATATACAAACACATGCAAAAACCATGTAAATCAAGAAAATGTTATAGAATTTTTTTTTGAAAAGTAGAATACTGAAGCTAAATCATGTAATGTTGATGATATAGAAGACACCTGTTGATTATGAAAAACAGCATAACAAAGTATATATTATTAAAACATAGATTTTATTTTCCTCAATGGAATTTCTTAACAAGACTTAGAAAGGGATAAACACCTCCTGAGATAGTTCAGACTGATTAGCCTAATACATATTATATTAAATATAATATTTATTATTATTACTAAAACTAATATAGTTTTCTGTGAAGAATTAAGATGATAACTGAAAAGTGTACTCCAATGACAAATATATATGTGGTTTTTAGATACTTAAGGTTGTTATAAGACCTAGTCATGTCATCATTATAGGAACTTGCTCAGAGCAATTTTATATATATTGGATGTGGATGAAAGAACTCCAGCTGCCAAAGTTTGAGATGAATTGAGAATATAAACACTATTTATGCAGTCAGAGACTGGAGTATATAATTATTGGTGAAGAGTTACTTGCATGGCAGTGATGTTATTTGCAAGCAAATAACCAAGCTCAGAGAGCACCAAGGACTCTACAGTTCAATCCTTAGCTATATAGATTTTCTTCTATGAGAACTCCAAAAATTTTGTTTGATACAATAGCCTAGGCTTCAGTTAGAGTTTTCCCAAATAATTCAACATGCAAACTACATTAGGAATTGTGAGCGTCCTTCTCTTATTGAGCAGCACCTGAGCAACAAGTTAATAAAATTATTGCGCAAAGAATCCTTGAGATAGAAGCTCAAAAAGATATATAGTAGATACTCTATGCTGAAATGGATGAGTCTCTGTAAATATAGCTGTCAATTGTCCAGTTGGCAAATCCAGAAAAATAAACCAGACATTATTTTTACCAAAAGCGTTAACTTTACTGAATAAACCACATTGAAGAACCACAGAAGAAGCAAAACAAGCTCTGGGGTTTCCCTATGCAAAATCAAACATAGTTAATTGTTGGAACTTTCTGTACTATCTTGTGTATGTGTTCCACGACTGTAACACATACACAGAACAAAGAGGAAAGATAAAAAGAGATTTACCCCAGCAACAGTTGCCCAGCCAGTGAGAACCGCGCATATACAGAAAGTTATCATATCTGTATGGTTGCTTGAATTCCTTTGTTGCCTTCTGTATCCTCCCACCTTTTGCTAATAAAAGGGGGTCCCGGAGTCAGCTCTGGGCTCTCATCCCGAGAAAGCTGCCTTGTGTGTCTTTCTGCATTCGGACCCCTCATGAGAAGCCCACCAGGAAAATTACAGTTAATTTTCCCTTTTCCTTTTAGGGCCATCCATATTCCAAAACATCCACCAATCACACATGTTCATTTTTTAAGTCTGCAATGTGAGGGCATCTGCTTGGTAATCCCTGGGATGTCAGCAATGTCCCTTGGTGCTAACGGATGCTTGAACACCACTCTCTTTCTTCTGCATTCCAACCATCCTCCCTCCCTGTTATTGTTATGCTGCGAGCAAAGAAGAAATGTAGGCGAAAGTGCAAATCAGTCTTGACAGTATCTTTCAGATTCAAATTACAAATTAAAATGGGCAAAAACTCCCAAAAATGATGATGATGGCAGACTCAATTGAGTAATTTGACAGCCAGCTAATGTTGCTGGTCATGATGTGAGTAAGAAGATTTTTAGTACCATATAAATGTCCCGAAGTGACAAAGGAGGGACAGCAGACATGAGGGGAAAAAATAAACAAGAGGAAAAGCTAAAGAAGAAATGGCAAAAAGGTTACTTGGCAAATTCTGAAGTTTAGGAGACACAATATCATCCCCAGGGACCTATAACTAGGCCACTATGAAAATGGGGATTGAAGCCAAGATGAGGCATCTTAAACAATTGCCAAAATATAAGGGCATGCTTATCCCAGCTACTTTGCCTCATCTCTGAAGCAGTGGTAACATGTGAATTAAGAAAAAGTTCTAAGGAAGAAATCCCCATGGGGAATTATCAGAGAAAAATAAGTTTCTACCCACAATTAATTCAAAGATTTATCATTTGTGGTGACAATATCCATTCCTATCTTGGAGACTGAGGACCTAGATAAAATCTTTCACATTTTGAGCAGTTGGAAGTAAGGCAAAACAGTGCTGATTTTGGTGAACAAATATTGTACTACCAATTTAGCTCTTATTAATGGTCTGCTAGATAAAATTTATGCCAAAGTAAAGACCATGGAATCTGGCATTCTTTTTTTTTTAAAGGCTTGTCTGTAAAAGTAAAAACTCTGAAAATTTTAATGGAATTACAGGAGAGCAGTTATGTTATATTTTATAAACAAACATTTTTTTGTTACCAATCTCATTTTATTATTCTATCTGGTTATTTATAAAGTAGAATACATATCCTCCTGATCATAACAATATCTTTCAATCATAGCAATAATGTTGACAAGTGTAAGGATTGAGGTTTGAGGTTGTGTTCTAACTCCTTTGTATATATTTGTAGAAAAATCTCTACAAAAGTTTCTATTGGTAAATTTTAAACCATTGTCTGTATTTCATATAAATGAGAGATCTATTCAGTTGGTCCAGAATTCGATCAATGTGATGAAGATAATGCATATAATTAACTCCAAGGCTGATTTATATTTTGAGAGTTCTTCCTGTGTTTATGTCTTCACATTTCTTATGAATTTGCAAGATATTGAAACATGAAAGACAGACAGAGATGAAAAGGGTTTGTATAGCGTCATCTTAAAGCACAACACTGGGTGGCTCACAACAACAATAAAACCCAGAAATATATTAAAAAAATAAAAAATAAAACCATAAACCAAAACAAATTCCATGCCTCAAGCATTCCCTTTGGATACTCCAGGACCAACTCCAGACATCCTCACTCTATCCCAATATCTAGGTAAAAAGCCAAGTTTTGATCACCTTCCAAAAGGCTAAAAGGATGAATCTTTTAGCCAAATCACTGGGGGAGGAGTTCCATAAGGAGCAGCCATAGAAAAGGCATGCTTCCGAGGTAGTATTACTTGGCAAGATTTCAGGGAAAGGTCTAGTGCATCTTTCCTTACCCCATTCTGTCCAGTAGGATGGGCAGATACACTTGGAGAGAGAAGATCCAACTAATGAACTGGTCCCATACCAAGTAGGATTTTAAAAGTAATAACCAACTCCTTGAATTGGATCTGGAAGGAAACTGGGATGAAATGCCACATACACAACAGAAGTATAACAGGAGCAAACCTAAAAACACCCAATGATGTGCATGCGACTATGTTCTAGACCAATTGTAGTTTTTGAGTGATCTTCAAGGATAGCCCCCTGTAAAGCACATTACAGTAATCCAAACAGGAATGGTGAATATATGCAAATCAGTTAACTGTCAAAAAAGTGTGTTTAATTTTCTAGATTTTCATTGAGCATTCATCCTAGTTCATCGCTGTAGTAAAAGCTTAGTGGGCTTTAGCTTTAGGAATATTATCTAACCATTAAAATCCTGGCAAGAAATAAAGACATTCTTTGTACAGGTTCCGTTTCAATGACTATACTATATTTTGCCATATAAATATATTGCTGTCAGGATTCCGGCAGTTGCCCTAATTAAAACATGAGCCTCAAGCCAAGCTTCAAAAACTTCAAAGGATTTATTAGGAGCGAACATGTCGGCATGACCTGTATGAAGCCAATTCTGAGACACGTAATTCACTGTCACCTTGACCCTGGTTCCCCCCACCCCTCTGGGTATATCATAATTCAGATTCTCCAACAAACACGTTCCTAGGCAAGAGTCATCAATCATGTTTTGTATTCAAATACTTACCCGCGATTGGTTGTTCCATCGGCGGGAACTTTGTACCTCTGTCATTGGCTGGTGAGCCGCGATCAGCCTCTATAAGAAAGGCTGCCACGGCTCCGAAGCCACTCAGTTCCTGAAAGTAAAGAAAGAAAACTAATCAACTGAATGTGTGCGCCTTGTTATTTATTTATTTATTTATTTATTCGTACTTCTATACCGCTCCCTCTCCCAAAAAGGGACTCAAGGCGGTGTACACTCAACAAACAAGGTAATACAGAAAACAGAAGCGAAAACAGATAAATAATCAAGATGGCCAAGAATCACCCTTATAAAATTACAAAATATAAACCCCAATGATCCTATTTGGCTAGACCGGCTTGTTTGAACAGCAAGGTCTTAACTGCGCGCCGGAAGGTTAGGATGTCTGACATGGCTCGTATATCCGGGGGGAGACAATTCCAGAGGGATGGGGCTCCCACAGAGAAAGCGCGTAGTCTCGGGGCTGCTAGACGACAGAGATCCAGTGGTGGTACCCCGAGCAAGGCAACTCTGTGGGAGCGTACTGGGCGGCGGGAGGTTGTTGGTGGCAGCAGGCGATCCCGTAAGTATCCAGGTCCCGAGCCATGGAGCACTTTGAAAACTGTAAGTACCACCTTGAAACGAATCCGGAAGGCCACAGGAAGCCAGTGCAGGCAGCGGAGAAGACGTGTTATGTGGGCGTCCCGAGGGGCGCCCAAGATCATCCGTGCGGCTGCATTCTGAACTAACTGTAACCTTCGGAGACTTTTCAAGGGGAGCCCCATGTAGAGAGCATTACAGTAGTCCAAGCGGGAGATGACGAGGGCAGAGGTGACTGTGCGAAGTGCGTCCAGATCCAGAAAGGGTCGCAATTGGTAGATAAGACGAATTTGATAAAAAGCACTCCTGGTGGCGGCCGCAATATGATCATCCAAGGATAGCCGCACGTCCAGGAGTACACCCAAGTTGCGTGCCCTTTCCACAGGGGATAATGTCTCTCCTCCTATGGTCAGCGATGGAATAAGCTGACTGAATCTGGGGGCAGGAAACCACAGCCACTCGGTTTTGGTCGGGTTGAAACGAAGTCTGTTATGACCCATCCAACTCCGTACGGCCTCCAGGCACCGGGTCAGCACTAAGACGGCTTCGTTGGGGTGGTCAGGGGTGGAGATGTACAGCTGAGTATCATCAGCGTACTGGTGGAATTCCACCCCAAAGCCACGGATGATCTCACCTAGCGGCTTCATATAAATGTTGAAGAGTAGGGGAGAGAGCACCGAACCCTGAGGTACCCCACAAAGTAGGAGCCTTGGGGTCGATCTCTGTCCCCCCGTCAACACAAATTGCGAACGGTCGGAGAGGAAGGAGGAGAACCATCGAAGAACGGTGCCTCCAATCCCTAACCCCTCCAACCGATGCAATAGGATACTGTGGTCGACAGTATCAAAAGCCGCTGATAGATCCAAAAGGACCAGAACAGAGGAATAGCCTCTTGTTCTTCCACCGTCAAAACAAATCACGTTCCCCAATTACAGATTTGCGTGGCAGAAATTCTGGTAGCTTAGTTATAGCAAGGTAAGAATGGAATGCACTTTGGTTCCAAACTGCTGCACTGCTCTTTCAAATCCTCCCCCCCCCCCCGCTTCTGTTCATGGCAACTCTAAAATAGGCATAAAAATGTTTTATGAGTTGACATATTCTATAAAATTTAAAAAGGAACTGCCTTGCTTCAGTTCTTTATCTCTTAATATTTATTTAGCAAAGCATTTGTTATTCATTCTGCTTGATCCAGATACTGCTTCTGGAGTTTAACAATGGTTGAAGTCTGGGGAAAAATTAACTTTTCTTTCAGTAATCCAGTGACCCCTTTTTATGGGATATTGAAGGATGAATTTTATATTAATTATTTGCAAGGCCTCTGGAATAATGAGCTTTCATACTCTGGAGAGTTGCTTTAAATAGCATGAAATAATTTTCCTATGATCTTAAAACAGGTTAATATAACAAAAATGATTTGTGAATATTTATTCTCTGTAATCACAAAGACTCTTGGTGTTAGTGATACATTTACAGAACAGTACAATCAAATGCTAATGGTGCAATAAATAAAACAAAATGTAGGAAAGAAACTCTTACAATGCCAAACAATAAATCAAACAAAGAAATAAACAGGTCAGCAATCCAGATATAAACAGTTCCAAAACCAATAAAATTAGCGGTGATACTTTATGCGTAAAATGCTTTCCCAAAAATATATTATTTTATTAGCTTGCAAAATGTCAACAACAAAGATGCAGATCAAATTTCTGAGAATTTGACTCTAATTTTAGAATATAGATGTAGTAACAGAAAAATAATGTCTAAACTCCTTCACTCTAATTTTGCAGGAGTCTCCCAGGGCATATAACCAGAGCATAGCAAAATAGGTTAGAGAATAGATACTTCAAAACATGAATAATATGTTTTAATTCCAATTCTCTTTTATTGGACATCCAGTTCAGGTGTTGAAATAATAACACATAACTGCGGGGACTTATTGCCTATATTTTGGACTGAAGTCAAATGTATGTTTATAGTTCTTTTCTATATCCCTAGTATTTGAAAACTGTCAACCTCAAGAATTTTTGACATTTGCTACATGGGAAATGGCTATAAAAGTGTATGTGGCATGAAAAAATAAAATCTACATCTGATTTGCAACAGTGGATTCTTGATATATGGTGGCTGTTAATCTCTGAATTGTTGAAAGAAAGGAAAGAAAGCAAAATTTATAAGTAAATACAGTATAATATAATTTTTCAGATGGTTTTTTTTTCCAGTTTTATCATAATCATTCTCTTTATTATCATCATAATGTTGAGGATTAACATTATTAAACATATGCATATTTTCTTCTGTCATGCAATGAATATTTACATTTCTTATTTTTAAGCACTAAGACTTGCCTGCTAAAGGACTTGAACAAAATGCTGTTTTAAAAATTATGGATCTCTTGTTTAATTTACATTCAGGATTTACTTCTCACACTTTTCTTTTGCCATTATATATTCAATAAGCGGATTCATATGAAGTTATGTTTGTGGACACCAATTGTAGAATAAAGGAATAAATAAAAATAGATATGGCCTGCAAGTCTCTCAAATTGTTTAAAGAATCCATTACATATACTGTATACTTGGCTGCTCTACAGTTAAAACTACAGAACACTGTAGTTTATCTTTTAATAATAAATGGGAAATGCATTTCATAGACTATTGATAGTGCTCAATGAAGCAGTTTCCTGGTATATGGATTTCTGTCCTCAATATTCTCCAGCCAGCATGCCCACTGTTGAAAATTATCAGAGGTGACATCTATACATTCTAATACCAACACATCTCTCAACAATCCTATCTGAATAGTTCTCAAAAATATTATTATGATTGCTTCTGATTAATTATCAATAAAGTCTGAATTGGAATTAAACCATGATATTATCTCACATACTTTGGAGTGTCCACTATTGCAGATACATCTGCTGGAAGCCCAATTGAAATGAGTGGGGAGTATGATTTAGATATATCTTAATATCACTTAACTTGTAAGTTATATGCAGCTTTTTTGCTTTATTACTATTTTTATGAGTGTAGGGAAAACATTTTGGTAGATATCTAGCCTACTTCATATGGAACAACTTACAAATATGACAGTTATTAAACTGCTTCCTAGCAAACTGTCAAATACAAATTAACAATTGTCAGTAAACACATATCCCTTCAAAAATACCTTACTCTCAATTTAGTTAAAATAATAGTAAAAGGTCACTAAAAAGAGACTGGGAGATTCTAAAAAATCTGTTTCCAATTCAATAGAAAAACTGAACAAAATATGTAGCTGGATCTGTTTGTTCATCTGTCTATGAAATGTTGATGGCTTTTTAAAGATGAAAAAGGGAAATCATCTGTCTAACTTATAATTAAATCAAAAGGGGGAAAAGATTAATATAGCTCATAAAACCTCATCCATAATGCATATAATTAAATGTACTTTATTGACTGAGATAATCAACTGTGTTAATCAAATAATTGAATTTTAAAACTCAGGAAGAAACTTTGAAGAAACATTATGTTCTTTCAAATGCATTAAAATATTAAATATATAAAAAGGGTAATAATGGAGTGGGTTCCTAGATCGTGATGAAGTACCTTAATTATTTTAGAGTATATTATTTATGTACATTTTTAAAAAGCAGTTAATATTTTTTGAATAATCTAGATTATTTATCAATTAATAAGTTTAATTTTTAATGATAGCATGAAAGGATAACACATGAGGAAGTGATACATACTGTACTTTCCTGTTTTCAGATTGTTCTGATGATCAGCTATATATATATGCATCAGGAGAAATACCCTAAAAATTCAACTAATATTTCACAATCCAGAAAATTAGAAGTGTGAGTAGCTAGTGAAGGCAGACAATTCTTTTGTCTGAGTGCACTGAATTATTAATGGAATAAGAGATGGAAATTCACATATTCTCATAACCAAAACTCTAAACTGATGTTTGAAAAATGGGGAGATCTAACTTGTTCAAAAGAGCAGAAGGACACTTCCTCTGCCTAGTAATTTCTGCTTAAAACTGCACTCCATGTACATTTGGGGATATTAAAATTCATGTTTCCACTGAAAAGAACAATTTGAATTGAGGAAGATGCAGCAGACAGTTGGAAGCTGTACTATGCAATCATTGAGTAAAGAAGAGATTAGGTACGTTCTTTCCATTTCTTACTTTTATTTGAAATCCCATATCTTTATTTGAGTTAAAGCAAGGATGGAGTTTAGATGGTAGGAAGTTGATGCCACTTCTAAATAGACTATTAATAAGAGAAAGTGGCCTTCCAAAAAAAACACACACACACACAAACACCCTTCCTGCCTTATCTATAGATTTGACCCAAATCTGCTATGAAGAGATCATAATTGATTGAGAAATCATATCAACTGGAAAGGCCTCTATGCATTCATTTGTTCTTGTATGTTTGTTTATAAGGGCTACTAGCAACTAGGGAAGTCATGTAAACTTAATTATTAAAATGGTAATGTTGTGTAGTGTAATAAAGGTAATAAATATTGTATAGTTGTATATAAAAATATACTGGATGTTCACCCACTAAAGATAGTGGTATGCTATGTTCTTTTTAAAATTTCTTGTACATTTCCAAAGCTCTGTTATTATTCTGTAATATTTGAACATAATTTTGAATGGAGAGATTTCAACTTGTAACCCTGAAATCTTCTGTGTTCTTAACATATCTGTTTATCTAAAGACTTCATTTTCATTCCTTCTCACTTCTTGATTATCTCTATTTCCTGATTCAGATTGCTTTGCAAATTTATTATTTATTAAACTGCTTCCTAGCTAACTTTTAGACTTTTATTACTTTTAACTCTCTCTGCTCTCTTTGTCCCGTCCCAGAAACTGTCACTTCTAGCTCTCCTATTTCCTTGCCCTTTCTCTCCATCTCCCTTCCCCATTTCTGGGCTTGACATGAGAGAGAGTAAAAATAAAGGAATTTATTATAATATGCTTCCTCCTGGAACCACGGAATCAAACATCTACTGCTTTGCTATTGGTGGAAGAATGTCTCTCAGGATCTTCTGGCCAGTCTACCCCAAGATAGGACCAGCCGCTCCGGATCTGACCGAACACTATTACGGTCCCATATTAGGACCTATTTAGTGGCGATAAGAGTGTCAAAGCAGTCCTACTTTTCCGTCCTTATTGCATCCGCGGAAAATCGCCCAGCCATCCTTTTTAGGGTGACCCGCTCCCTTTTGGATGTGGGAGTGTGGGAGGACCCCCTGCAGGGACGGGCTGAGGACTTTTCAAGATATCTACAGGACAAAATCGCTCAGATTCGGGACGAGTTGGACTCTGACTGGGTAACTCTGGATGGGATGACTGGGGCGGATCCCGGGGAGGTCGTTTGGGGTGAGTTCAACCCTGTGACCCTGGAGGATGTGGACAGGATATTGGATGGGCTTAATGCCACCACATGTTTATTGAACCCGTGTCCCTCTTGGTTGGTTTTGGCCACATGGGAGGTGACATGAGGTTGGTTCCAGGGTATTGTTAACGCTTCCTTGAATAAGGGGTTTTTACCTGCCACCTTGAAAGAGGCAGTGGTGAGGCCCCTCCTCAAGAAACTGTCCCAGGACCCAACATTATTATCAAATTATCGTCCGGTCTCCAACCTTCGCTTTATGGCGAAGGTTGTTGAGCGTGTGGTGGCATGACAGTTCCCTCAGCACCTGGAGGAAGCTGTCTATTTAGATCCGCTCCAATCGGGTTTCAGGCCCAGGCACAGCACGGAAACAGCATTGGTCGCATTGGTGGATGATCTCTAGAGGGCCCGTGACAAAGGTTGTTCCTCTGTCTTGGTCCTGTTAGATCTCTCAACGGCTTTTGATACTGTTGACCACAGTATCTTATTGCAGCGGTTGGTGGGGTTGGGAGTGGGAGGCACCGTGTTACGGTGGTTCTCCTCCTTCCTCACCGACCGTTCGCAATTTGTGTTGGCAGGGGGGCAGAGGTCAACCCCGAGGCCCTTGATTTGTGGGGTACCTCAGGGGTCGATGCTTTCGCCCCTGCTGTTCAACATTTATGTAAAGCTACTGGGTGAGATCATCTGTGGTTTTGGGGTAGAGTTCCATCAGTATGCTGACGATACCCAGCTATACATTTCTACCCCAGGCCACCCCAACGAAGCTGTTGAAGTGATGACCCGGTGCCTGGAGGCCATGCGGAGTTGGATGGGTCTAAACAGGCTTCGACTCAACCCGACCAAGACTGAGTGTCTGTGGTTTCCTGGTCTCAGATACAGCCAGCTTATTCCATTGCTGGCTGTGGGGGGAGAAATCTTGACCTCCATGGAGAAGGCTCGCAATCTTGGTGTCCTCCTGGATGTACGGCTGTCATTGGAAGATCATATAACAGCAGTCACCAGGGGGGCTTTTTGTCAGATTTGTTGGATCTGCCAGTTGCGGCCCTTTCTGGATTGGGACGCGCTTTGCACAGTCAGTTCTGCCCTCATTATTTCCCGTCTAGATTATTGTAATGCTCTCTACATGGGGCTCCCCTTGAAGAGCATCCGGAGGCTCCAGCTGGTGCAGAATGCGGCCATGCGGGTGATTTTGGGGGCTTCCCGGAGCTCCTGGGTTACACCGCTCCTGCGCAAGCTGCATTGGCTTCCGGTAGACTTCCGGGTGAGATTCAAGGTGTTGGTGATCATCTTTAAAGTGCTCCATGACTTGGGACCTGGGTACCTACGGGACTGCCTGCTGCCACCATTGGCTTTCCGCCGGCCAGTGCGGTCTCACAGGGCCTCCTTGGGGTGCCGCCAGCCGGACGATGCCGGCTGGCAGCCCCAAGGATGCGGGACTTCTCTGTGGGAGCACCCTCCCTTTGGAATGAGTTACCCCCAGAGATGCGTACTATCCCTGACCTACGAGCCTTCCGGCACGCATTGAAGACCTATCTTTTCCAATAAGCAGGTCTGGCCTAGTTTTATTGGAAGTTTTATTGGAAGGTTTTAATCTTGTAATTTTTTACCCTGCTTTTAGTAATTGATTATAGTTTTAAACTCGGCCACGTATTTAATTCATTTTTAATCTATTTTTAAACTTTGTATTTATCATTGTATTGTTTTTAGTTGGGCTGTGCACCGCCCCGAGTCCCAATTCGGGAGAGGGGGCGGTATATAAATAAAATAAAATAAAATAAAATAAAATAAATTAAATTAAATTAAATTAAATTAAATTAAATTAAATTAAATTAAATTAAATTAAATTAAATTAAATTAAATTAAATTAAATTAAATTAAATTAAATTAAATTAAATTAAATTAAATTAAATTAAATTAAATTAAATTAAATTAAATTAAATTAAATTAAAAATAAATAACCAGAGCTTCTCTACCAAAAGCCAATATCCTCCTTCCCTCTGTGGTCTTGGGTAAAGCTGCTATCTGCAGCCAGCCTAGTCCCTTCTTCCCATTCTTGGATGGAGCTCTTATTCCACTGTGTCTTCACTTCCCATTTTTCAGGAAACCACCACTGGACCCTACTTCTTTTTTCCCAAACAGGAACCTGCTGTGTGCACTTAACTTCTCTCTCCAACCTTCCACTCCAGCCACTGTGTTCATTCTATGCACAGACTTCCTTATCTCTTCTCCTTCTCTCTTGCCCCAATTTTTAGGTTAAACCAGCAGCATATTTCCCAGCAACTGAGGAGGCTGTTGAGATAATCCTATACATTCAACCATATTTGTAATGGTGATTTATAATTACTAGTTCTTTCCCTCTGAAAAGCTCACGTTCCACAGCTGCATAATAAATACGTACTCCACAATATCTCCATGTTGAGAATAGGCAAAACTTTTAACTTTTGCTGGTGCTGATGTGCAAGAACTTCATTTGGCTAGTATCTGTTCCATAAATAGGGTGTATTTTTTTTTTAAAGGAACCAAACGTAGGAGAAACCAAAACTGACACACAATATGTCTCTACTAGATGCAAACAAGGAAATTATTCTTCTCGGTGTTTTTGTTTTTCCTTCGATGCCCCCAAAATTAGAGAGCCTTCTTCTGAATAAGGTAGAAGAAAAGGGAACAGAAAGCAAAATATGTTTTCTCCAGCAGGATCCACAAGAGGGCAAAAAGCAACCACAGATCACACTAGTTTATTACTCAACAGCACCTGTATATTAACTAACTAATTCAACTTCTCCAAACTGAATTCTGTAATCCATTAATAGTAGCAACACAGTTCAAATTAAATAGCTTGTCAAACTTCTTAGTAGTTTTTCTACAGTAATGGTGCTATTCTCCCACTTTCTCCTTTTTTAGTGTTTCTGCTTCTGGGGTTTTCTGTAATCTAAGGGGTAATATATCAAGGTATTTGAAAGACTATATGGCAAATCATTAAAATAGTTATTGTTCTGAGCCCATGTTTTAATTATATGTAGGAGATAGGATATCGCTGTATAATTTGAATTTTATGATATAAACACTACTGTCATAACTTTTGTATTGTTATATAATTTGCTCGCCCAATTTCATTGTTCTGAGATACAAAATAAAAAGCTCTTTTTACAAAACAAAATGATTTTAGCAATTATATTCTGAATATATTAAAATCAATCGTAAAACATCTGAACTATTGTCTCTTCATTGTTTTGTACAATTTAAGGGGCTGACTTCTGGAGAAGCAAAAATTATGGGCAGTTATGGATGAAATGGGTAAAACAATCACATCACCAAAACCTGATATTTAAAAATAAGTAGGAAAAATTCCAACAAAAGTGTTCAGGTCATTAAACTGGTCTCTATTCATGCAGCTAATTCAACTGAGTATGTTATAGTTATCACATCATAAAAATGAATTCATAATAAAATTTTTCATAGTGTGTTTTAGGCTTAGCTGAAACTTATTTCATCAGGTAAAGAACTGATGAAGGTTTCACAGATGAAGGGTTAGGAGTCTGTTTAAGATGGAATGCAAGGAAGCATCTTCTCTGGATCCACTGATATATCATCCTGCCTAGGGTGCTGGAACAGTTTTGAAACGTTTATCTAAGTATATGTATAAATAAATAATTTAATCTCAGTCTCAAAATAAATAAATCCAATTATCAGCCTATGCAATGTTTGGCTGGGGACTTCCTCTATCCTCCACCACTTTTGGAAGAGGGAAAATGCAAAGATCTTACTTCCTCTATTTTAGGATCTTTGCCACATGGTCATAATCACCATAGAAGGCAATACAGCGCAGCACAGTACAATAATGATACACCTATATTGAATTAAAGCTCGGATGTAATTATCCCTTTAATGCATTTCTCGGTTCTGGTAAAACTAACTTAGCCATGAAAGCCTCTGTGTGACTTTGGGTCACCAATCCAACCCACCTCACAGGGTAGTGTTGTGGGGAAAATAGGAGGAAAATGCACTGAATATATTTGCCACCTTGAGTTATTTGTAAAAATAATAAAGAGGACATAGCACCAACTCTGATCAGCAAGATTTCGCAATTGCAGTTGGTAGAGCAGTTATCCAAACAGTAATCATATTGTTAACAAAAGTTGCAGTTCCTTTACTCCCAAAAAGTTTTTCTATTTGGAAAAGGCAACAAGAGGAGTCAACAAAAAGCACCAAACAAAATAGTAAATTTCACTGTGAAGAAGCATTTTCATATTAAGTGCGCACACTTAATATTATGTAGCTCATACCAAACTCTTGCCTCCTACTTTAAAATAAATGTTGGATTTGACTACCTGGTTTTCATGAAACGTTTTAAAAAGAAGTTGGAGAGAGCCCTGGCTATTCCTGTTTTTGGAAGTCCGTGTCTTATTTTTTTATACTTATATATACATCAATCATATTTTGATCTTCTTGTGAATTTTTAGCCTAACTTAACATGGCACACTTATTTTCACTATGCATTCAGATATGTTCTCCTTTAGGCTGAATACTTATAACATAGTTCATTATGCTCATTATTCAACCTGATCATTAAAAGGGGTGATTTGCTGGGCCAGCAAGCAAAGAAGTCACATTCTCCTTAAACAAGAATTCTCTCTGATTCAATTAACCCTTGTATTAGTATACTCAAACTACACTTCAAACATGTATTATTAGCAATATTTAGCATGATCAGTCCCCCAAATTAAATCTGTTAATATTAAATCTTAATTTCTTATAATGAAGGTACTATAGTGAAATATTGACTATAATGTTTCCAGCAGAATGGGAATGAGATACATATTTTAAACTAGTTAAGACTGGAATGTCTTTTCAAACCTTTTATCTTCCTATTAACTGTTAATGATGACTGATACTTTTATTCTGTTTCCACGGTTTCATTTTTTGCTTCCTCAGCTGCAGAAGAAAGCAGATGAGGGAAGGGAGGGAAAGGGGGAAAGGGGAAAAGAAGAGACAAGAGAAACACTATTGACTGAGTACCTATGCCACCCAGTGGTGAATGTGGCAAGTCTAAGCATAATGTTTGATACTGCTCTTTATTATGGCTTTATATAGAAATAACAGTTTAGTATTATCAATTTCCTGAAACTGCTTTTTTTAGCTTTTATCCAATTTCATACAATATCAAATCAAAAAGTCAAGTGGATCAAAAACATATATACACTGGGTTCATGTATCATACTAAGCCAGGGGTGTCAAACTGGCGGCCTGTGCGCCAGATGCATCATGTGCAGGCCACGTCCACTCCAGCTCTATAAAGGCAAGAAAGTTGTTATGCATCATGTGACATCAAGTGATGACATTACGTTTGATAGCCATGTACTAAGCTTTTTAAAACTATGGTTTGTAAAACAAGCCATGATTACATTCATATATAACACTAAGCCAGAAATCATTGTTTACTGACCCCATTACTTTAACAAGCCAACAAACAAAACAAACACTGTGAACTTAACCACAAACTAGGAAAAGGCTATGAAGCTGGCTATATTAATTTTAAACTACTGGGTAAAGAAGGGCTATTGTGGCAGACACCGGGAAAAGAAAGAGAACAAGAAGTGTACAATACTGAATACTTTTAGGAAAGAATATATGGATTTGCAACTACCCTTACCCATAAATTGCAAGATTCGATCTAGAAATCAGGAAGAGGAACTTCCTGAGAGTATAAGCCAACATCCAGTGGAACAGATGGCCTTTTGAAATGATGAGGTCTTCTTCATTAGACATATTCAAGCAGAGTCATTTGTCAAAGATGTTGTAGAAAAAGTGGCATCAAGGACATTGGATTAGATGGCCTCTAAGTTATTTTCCAACTCTTCCATGAGAAGAAACCTAGTGAGAAAAGGGGAAGACTTAAAATAAGGGGTGCCCAACCTAGCAACTTTAAGACTTATGAACTACAAGTTCCAGAATTCCCAACCACATGGGATTCTGGGATTTGAAGTCTTTAAGTTTGCCGAGGTTGGACACTGCTGCTTTAGATCAGATAAGAGATAGCTTGAGCTTGATGTCTCATTCTGCTTCCCTGTTCTTTGCCAAATTGAACAACCCAGAAGCACTTTTGTGGGGGGAAATGGCAACCACTTAATGTAGTGATATAATGAAGCAGTTTATAATCAAGAAGGTAAAGAAATACACTTCTCTGTAAGTTTGTTTCTTATAGAAAGAGAGACTTCAACAGTAAATAAAATGTAAAGGAGAAACAAAACTAAACACTGTAGAAATACAATCGGAAATGTAAAAAAATACACGATTAAATGAAAATTCAGGTTTGGCATGAAAAACAAAATTGATTGTACGCTGTGCTCTTCATAGTTAATGCAGTCCAGGAAGTTGTCTTCCCACATGAGCCCTTCGATAGATTATTTAAGATGAATTTTGTAGTATCAGCTGCCTGGTGTTGCAAGACTCAGATTGGCGGCTATTTAAATTCTATAAACAATATAAATGAAGATAATTTGATAAATTCCCTGCTCTGATTCTGCATGGGACAATACAATGTAGCAAGAGACAGATCTCTTTAAAACTATATTGTTACATTCAGAAAAACATGTCAATTTCCCTAGATTTTTAGAGGTAGAAAATATAAAAGTCTTTGGAGAATTTTGGTAAGAAGTGGCCTGAGAGATGGACTGGTTTTTCTGGATGATTTCATTGATTGATATAAATGGGTACATTTATTGAAAACATTGCAATAGACAGTGGGATAGAATTTAAAATAGATTATGCAGATAGAACAATCCTAATCAGATCTATCGTGCTGCCTGAATCCTTTGCTCTTTCTCTCAACTCTCCCTCTGGATTACATATATGTCAGGAGATGATGTCCGCCTCGCTCATTGGTCTCTTTTCAAGCGGGAAAAATGAATGAGTGTCAGTGGCTGAAGTCCGCAGACAGTTACTTTAAAAGGAGCTGCCGCAGCGCGGTTTCTTCCTTGCTTTTCCGGAACTGAATTAAAGAACTAGAAAGACTGCTGCCATGTCCTGTTCTTCATTCCACCTGCTATCATAAGCATAAGCATACCAACGTGCCTACCGTCCCTGTCCTATTGTTTCTTTTCTTTTTCTTATATGTATTCATTTTATGTATTCATAACTATGTTTATCCTTATACCTATTATCTTGTAAGCAATTGACAAATAAATAAATAAATAAATAAATAAAATAACAATTTTCTTTTTCTATTTTTTTCTTATTCTATATTCCTCCTTGTTTTTCCTTAGGTTTCTTTTTATCTGATATTTGCATTGTTTTATTTAGTTAAAATTTCTTCAATAAAAATATATTTAAAAAAATAGAGAGGCTGAAAAGCCATTTGTCAGAAAGATTGTAGTAGTAGATTCCTGACTGGGCTGAAGGTTGGGCACCGTGATACCCCCCAACCTTTTAATTTTATGATTGTACGAAATAGATGAGGAATAATCTTGTTGGATATCGAATTAGTCTAATTTTATATATATCATATTAACCTCTTTGCCCTAGGTTTATCCACCCAAACTTCAAGAGTGGCCCCTCCTTCTCAAAACAGTGTGATTCAATCAATCAATCAATCAATCAATCAATCAGAATAGAGCTGGAAGGGACCTTTAGGTCTTCTAGTCCAACCCTCTGCTCAAGCAGGAGTCCCTGTGCCATTTGAGATAATTGACTGTCCAATCTCTTCTTAAAAACCTCCAGTGATGGAACAACTTCTGAAGGCAACTTCTGTTCTACTGGTTAATTGTTTTCACTGTTAGGAAGTCTCTCTTTAAATCCAGGTGGCTTCTGTCCTGGATTAGTTTCCATCCATTATTTCTTGTCTTGCCTTGTTAGTTGTTCTGACAATTCTGCTACTTATTTCTGTTACTCGTTAGTTTGCTATTTATTTATTTGTCAAGCGGTTATAAGATAACAGGTATAAGTATAAACATAGTTATGAATACATGAAATGGATACATATAAGAAAAATAAAAGCAAACAATAGGACAGGGATGGTAGGCACATTTTGGTGCGCTTATGCACGCCCCCTACAGACCTCTTAGGAAAGGGGTGAGGTCAATAGTAGACCATCTAAGGTTAAAGTTTTTGGGGTTTGAGGAAGAAACCACAGAGTCAGGTAGAGTATTCCAGACATTGACCACTCTGTTGCTGAAGTCGTATTTCCTGCAATCAAGTTTGGTGCGGTTTACCTTGAATTTGCATCTATTGTGTGCTCTTGTATTGTTATGGTTGAAGCTGAAGTATTCATTGACAGGTAGGAAATTGCAATATATAATTTTATATACTATACTTAGATCAGACCGAAGGTGGTGTAGTTCTATATTTTCTAGGTCTAGAATTTCAAGTCTGGTGGCATAAGGTTCTTATGTCAGTTCTCAAGATCCTCTTGCTAATGGTGGATATCAAAGCTACTCCACGTGGGGTCTACCTGTATATCAAGTTAAGTTGCTTGATAATATATCAAAATTGGTCAGCCATCTGTCTCCCTCTTGTATTCAGCATTCTTCCCAACTGGGGACACTGTAGTTGGATTTTCAGGTCTAGTTATCTGTATTATTGGAATGCTTGAATCAGTAAAGTCTTATCTCATGTGCTAGAATGCACAATCTGTTGCAGATGAATTTGTGAATTTTACAAATTGTTCCATAAGTGGAACAATACTTACTTCCAAATAAGGATATGAAATTTGCCATTCCCCTGAAACCAAAATTAGTATTCATGTAGACATGATTCAATAGGGAATATGCCGGATATTTATGTAACTATCTGGTTGAGCTATATAAATCTTTAATAGTTTCAAATAGAAATGGAACTGCCAATAATATGTTATACAGTAGTTATTATGCTTCTCCTTTTATTCTTTTTTCCTTTTTAGGCTAAAGAAAGTGAATAAATTGAAGTCTATTTTCATTCCAAATTTTGATCATAATTATATGTTAACAATAGACCTATGCAGAGCACAAGCTCCTTTTCTTTCTTAGCTGAAGTGCTGTGAAAACAGGAACTCTGAAAAAGGAAATGTGTATTCTTGATGAAGCAATTATAGATATCACAATTTCATGAAATGTTTTTTGACTGTCATATTCTGAATCTTTTGTTTTCTTTTTGCACAGTGAGATCTTCCTTGATAGATGCAGATAGATAAATTCCATAAAACATCCATAACAAAGTACATTTATTGGTTCATCAGGTATCCTCATAACTCACATTTGTGATGAAGTTCTTCTTTAATGACCAATCCTTTGTATATCTGCCTTGCAGGTAAAAGATGTTTATCTCCTAACCCATATTGTAGTGATAGAAAGAAGCTGCTATGAGTTAGTGAGTTCAGACAAAAGTGAGGGAAACTCCCCCAACCCATTGAGAGTCAATTTAGTGACCAAACAGGATTACAGATATGGCCACGTGACATGAACTACATTTCCCAGGATATCTTTAACTACATTTACCATTATGCATTCCCTTAAGGGGACAGCTCATAATTCCTAAGTAACTATCCAATTCCCATAGACTGGCTGGGACAGCACAGTTATAATGGTCAGTTTAATATGGATAATATAGTACATTTGTTGGTTTAATCGAATGGGTCACTAAAAGCATTGAAACTTTTGTGACCGCCACATGTTGTCATTAGAGTATTCTTTTCTTGCTTATGGACTAAATATAAGAGAATGGCAAGTCTACATCAGCTACATCAGTATGGTCCTACTACTCCAGAAGGA
Source organism: Bungarus multicinctus (assembly GCA_023653725.1). Lineage (NCBI taxonomy): Eukaryota > Metazoa > Chordata > Lepidosauria > Squamata > Elapidae > Bungarus > Bungarus multicinctus. The sequence goes on along the minus strand of CM042851.1, from coordinate 17,549,952 downwards.
GTGGGTTGGCATATTGCTAATTAAGAAGCCCATTGTTCCAGTGCAGGCCTGAAGGACATAAATTACTATTTAATGTACTATGAATAATTACAATGGCCTATGAAAGGATCCAGGCAATTTTTAGCCAATTTTCATGACATTTTTAATAGTTACATGCACCAAAGAAAAAAGATATACATATACTATGCGTGGTATGTGTCTTCCTCAGTCTTGGGTCATTTATGTATACATCCATATAATGTATGCATATAATTGTGATCAAAATTTGAAATGAAAATAGGCTTCAGTTTATGTATGCATTTAAGGAAAAACATGTATACTGTACATACATACATACATACATACATACATACATACATACATACATATATATAATATACGTATACCACCCAATGTGTAGTATGTGTATTCCTCAGTTTTGGATAATTTATATATACATCTCCATATTCCACAAAAAACAAACAAAAGAATTCAACCCTAACTTTAATCAACTTCCCTTTTTTTCTAAACAGGAACTTACTAACGTAACATTGATTCTGAGAACAAGAATCTGTATTCTCTACAACTGTGTTCTTACAATTTCCGTCAAATAACATTTTCCTTGAGGCCTGATAAGATAATAAGGTAAGTAAAGCTCTCCATCCAGAAGATAATTAGATGACAACAGATAAGGAGATATCACAGGTAAGTTTTCACCAAAACCTATTGCTTAACTATAAGCCTGATGGTTAGACTGTCTTCATGATTTGAAGCTTTACCTAATACACTTTCTTGCCTTTTCATTAGTGTGGTAATTGATAGCTATCGTACCTCAATCAACTATAGTTCTGATTCCCTTATCATCTAAAGTAATCTGTGATTTCTAGACCTCCCAAAATGCCTCTCAGTATAATATATACATACTTCTATCTTTCTGTCAGTCTTAAATGGCCCTGATATTATTTTCTCCATCAGTTGAGAAACTGTTCTCCTTTAAACAGACACCCCTATCTTTCCTCTTTACTTCAAAGGCTATCATATTATAAATGTTACCTTCTCCATGACTGTATATATGTGACTGGATATATACTTTATTATTTATATGTACTTTATTCAAAAGAAACCATAACAGTAAATTATGTGCATAATTTGACTGTTGCCTTAGTATAGTTATTTTCAAATATTAGATGGTAACCAGAACATTTTTTCCATTTCTTATTAGACGTATTATAATTATGTGCTATATTCATCAGAATTAAGAAATGGAATGACACTAAAGAGTTCCTGAATTTTCTGCAGTTGTGTTATTTAAGAATATGTTTATACTGTAAGTATACCAAAATATTTTTGATAATGCAATGGGTTTGAAGTATGTATTCTATTAAGATATCTTTTGCTGTTGCTGCTCACATAAAATCCCATGAATTTTTGCTTGGAAGTAAACTCTTTGAACAAACTATGGTTTAATTTTGCAATCCTATAATCATATAATCATATCATAATCTGGAATACTCTGCCACCGGAACTGCGTACCGGCATGGACCTGAGGTCCTTCAGGCGCGCACTGAAGACGTGGCTTTTCGAGCAGGCCGGCCTGGGCTGAGAGAGGGTTTTAATTTGTCTCCATTGCTTTTTAGTAATTTTAATTTGGGGGTTTTAAGGGGGTGGGGTGGGCTTTTATATTCGGCCAAATATTCAATTTAATCTCTTTTTAACTTTTGTATCATTGTCGGGGTTTTGGATTGGCTGTACACCGCCCTGAGTCCCTAGGGAGAAGGGCGGTATAAAAATTTTATAAATAAAAAAATATATATATATACTTGTGAATAGCTGATAGTGAATATAGAGATTTATTCAGTCCTTGAGACTGATTCAAATATGTACTGGATATTATTGTAAGACACCATACCTATTTGAAGAATTATGTAGCTAAGGATACCCTCTTTTTTCTTATGGAAATATGAGGCAGGGATATAAAAAAGTTCTACACAGAATTTCTTTAATTTGGGATTTTAGTCTCAGAAAGTAAATCAGGCTAGCATTTATCTGACTATCCTACATAGATCAGGGAATTGTACTTTTAGAAATGTAGAAAGTAATTAAATGACAATGTTTGAAGGATCCCCCTAGCTTTATTTAGCTACTAATAAATCTCATTTAATTGATATGGAGAAAGAAGACAGCAGATTTTAAAACTAGATGATTCAGAAAGTATAAAAAAGAACTGAAAGTAAAGAGAAAAACTAAATAGGACAACAGACTTTTAACCAAACTGGAAGCTTTGTAAGTAAATACAGAAATATTGCAGGTCAGCTTCTATTGCTGAATTCAATCTCTTGCTAACCTTTTCCAATATCTTCTTTCTCACCATTTTTTTTAAAGACATGCAACATTAAAAGTCCAGAAATCAAAAGTAGCATTTCTTCAAGTCAGCTATTATCAAAGCTTTATTTTGTTCTTTGTTGAAAAAAATAATGTTACATCACATTTTGTCACATTATAAAATAGTAGAGTCTGCTGGTATAATTATCTAATGCCTTGAAAAGTACTTGTTGTCTACCATAGAAATCTTCATTTGGACTGATTAAAACATTGCATGTTTTATGCAATATTTAACAAAGTAATTAAACAATGTACAGACTTTGAAACTTTTTACAAATAAACAGCTAATTTCTTCCATTCTAGAATTCTTTCCTGTATACACAGAAAATAAAATGATAACCATTCTAGGATTTAGTCACATGAGCTGGCTCATTATGTTCTGCTCTACATTACATGTCGCGAATGGTAAATATGTTCTTTAAAGATGATTTTCAAGGTTTTTTCATTGCAATTTTATTCTAAAAAAGAGGGGACAGAATTGCTAATCATTTTTCTTGTTTTAATATTATTTATTGTTTTATCATAAAAAGTAAAATATAAAACAGAAAAATGAACAAAACAAAAGCAAACATTCAACACTAGAAACAACAAAAAAGAAAAAATATAGTGAAAAAAAGATGAGGAAAAATTGATCAACGTAGGATCCACCCTAGCTGGGGTGGGTGTGTGTGTGTGTGCGCGCACACGCGCATTTGTGTGTGATGTGTGTGTGTATACATGTGTTTGTGTATTATGTGTGTGTATGTGTGTGAGACAGAGAGACAGAGAGACAGAGAGAGAACAGTCAACAGGTTAAGCTAAACATTATATTCATCTTCAAATTCCTCTGTTAACCATCAGTTGTATTTAGCACATGGAAAATCCACAAACAGTTTCTAGTCTCTTATAAAGCTGTCTAGTCCATTATCTCTAATCAAAGCAGTTAATTTTGCCATCTCCACTAATTCAGTCAATTTCAAAATCTATTCTTCAACAGCTGAAATCCTTTTGTCTTTCCAAAGTTTTGCAAGTACAATCCTTGCAGCTATCACCATGTGAAGGAATAACACCTCAAATTGTTTTTCAATTGGCTTGTCCATCATACCTAAAAGAAACACTTCAGGTTTCATTAATATTTGTATCTTAAATATTTTCTGCATTTTCTTTATGTTTATCCAGTATGTTTCACATATTTGCAAGACTACCACATATGATTAAATGAACCTGGATGTTGACTACATTTCCAGCACTTATTAGAAATCCCTCTGTACAATTTAGCTAATACCAATGATGCGTCATTTCAGGAAAGTTTTCTTTCAAGCTATAATTAAATGTAAATTTTAGTCCAATGGACTAGTCACTTTTCTGAGCCAGTAGTATCAGGAACTATGACGACCTGATAAAACAGTATTATTGTCTCTCTCTCTCTCTGCAACGTGTGCTGCATGGTATAAGGATTTCTAGGATTCTGTGCTTTGGTTACTCCAGCCATGCTCCAACTATCTTTAATATTAATTGTGTTCAGAAATGTCTGGCTCTTAGTGAATATGGGATGGAGTTTATTGTCATTCATACAAGTTTAATACAAGTACATAGCAGATATGAATGGATTTATAGCTGATGAAAGTCCAGGACCATTAAATTTTCTCTGATAATATCTAAAACTCAAGTTATTTTTAGAAGGTCATATCAGATTCTCCCTATATTTCCATTTCTTCATGAATTTTCATTATTAAAAACAATATCAAGGAATGGCATCTATCCTGAACTTTTAGGGTGGTTACATACTTAGATGTGAAGAGGTCCAACTTAAATCAAGAATCTAACAGAGGAACCAAGTTTCAACTTTCTGCCCATGTTTTATTGCTACTTGGGAATGAAAGTCCAGCTTTCATGTGCTACATTTGCAATGACACAAATAAATTAATGAACGAATTAAATAAATAAAATAAATTTTAATTAGAACAGACAGAAACCTTATTTTTGTCATTGACCAAAAAACACTTCAAAATTAACCCCTAACATCAAATGTTGGCAAGCATTTTTGAGTGAAGCTTACATATAATGTAGCAAATGTTTGCTATTTTTAGAGGAATTGAGTGGTCCTTACTAACAAATAATGCAAGTAAAAATTACCCAAGTGCCATTAAAATCTTTAAAAGGGTAATTAACTGTTGGCAAACATCCCTGTAGAAATGACAACACAGAAAGACATGAGCTGTAGTTTCTATGGCACTCACGCAAAGAGGCAGTGTTAAGTTTCATATGAGGTTTCCCTATATTTCCTTTCCAACAAAGCTATAGGAAGAATATTAAATCCACCACAGATGAGGCTCTACTGAATTTGAGGATTGTGATATGATGTAAATGTGAAACTGGGTTAGGCACTAGAATTTGGTTATTATATTGTGAGAAAAAGCAGTGATCTGTGTTTGGCCCTCTATATCTAAAATCCTTTTCCTTGATATTAATCTGGCTTGAACTGGCCCTAAAGTTAAGATGGCATCCCTGAAAAAGTTGTATTGTCCCAGTTTCAATCAATCAAAAGAAAATTAAAAATGACAGATTTGTATGGAGTTCACCTGAAAGGTTTGAAGCTTATATTAATCCATACATAAGATAACCCAGTGCCTTGAATATTTAACTTTTTGATTTTTACCTATTTCTAGGTATGGATGGAACATCTGTTGAAAACGTTGCCTGTATTGTTCGCTCATATACATTTAAGAATCCTACTATGAATTGTACTTGGAATGCTGGTAAAAATGCTCCTGCAGACACCCAGTATTTTATGTACTTAGCATATCACAAGTAATTATTTTCATTTAATAAACTAAAAAAATCTTTTTTGAAAATATATTGTGTTTGATTGGCTTTTAAATAAACTTCTTTTGGGATAAACAGGGCTACAGATAATGAGTGTCCACATTACAGAAATAACACATTTGGAAGACACATTGGTTGCTACTTCCCTGATGTTATAGCAAATAAATATAGTGTGGTTATTACAATAAATGGATCAAGCATAGACTCTCCAATTCAGTCGTATGTTGATGATTTCCGACTTTATGAGAAAGGTGAGAAAAAATGGAGAATCTCTTTGCAATTAATAATAATAGAAGCATGGTATAACAGATATCTTGAAATATGAAAATGGTCAAGTATGATATGTCCCAAATTAATGGTACCAGTAGCTGAGTTATAAGGGACTTTTCTTCTGTAAAAGTCTAATATTTCATTTTTTAAAAAATGAATGCATCTTTTTATGAAGAAAGCATATGTGGTAATTCATCTTCTGACTTGCAATAAGTGAGAAAAACAAGGCTTTCATTTTTAAATATTAATTTTCACTGATCTAGAGCAGGGGTGTCAAACTGGCGGCTCATGAGCCGGTTGTGTCACTTGCAGGCCACACCCACCCCAGCTCTTCAAAGGGGAAAAGCATCACAATACATCATGTGATGGCAATGTGATGCCACGAGTTTGACATCCATGATCTAGAGACTGAAAGATGTAAAAATGAAAAAAAAAAAAAAACCAAATATATCTACCAAATTTGAGCTAAAGAATTTGTGCTCATTTTGTTTATCTCTTCTTTACTTAAAGTATTTCATTGCTTATATTTGTTCACAAGTACATGATTTCCTAAGTCTTCAACTGTTACTTATAATGCTCGTTTTTTCATTCCAGAACAGTTTCGACCTCCCCAAAATATTACTGTGAATTATAGTTCACCATTATATTATAAAGTCCAGTGGGAACCTCCTCCAAACTCTCGTAAACATGGAAGTAATTGCTTTGTATTCCAAATAAAGGTAAGAACCAACAAGTCAAAAATTTCCTTGCCAGCCTAATGTCAATTTTTAGACTTAAAAATGACATCCATAGGAAAACAAATATTTCAAATTTTGAAAAGATTGCCAGATTGTCATTGATTTAAAGAATATAGAAGTGCTGTTTCATGGTTTCATACATACCTGTACAGGAATAAGACAGGATAAAAAATCCCAGAAATACTTAGATGAAGGGACTCTTATTGTCCCAAATACCCTAGGACCGGTTCTCAATCTGTGGTCTATGGATCCCTGGGGGTCCACTATGTCATCATAGGGAGTCCAGGAAGGCTTGAAGAAATGTTATGCTTTAAATCTTGAGTTAAGTCTTGGGGGTCCATGGTCATGATCTATGGCCACAAAAGTTATTTAAAGGGGATCCACGGTGAAGAAAACGTTGCAAACCCTCAAGGCAATAGGTGGGCTTTTCTACCCACCAGGCATTCCCAGCAGTGGTGGGATTCAAATTTTTTACTACCAATTCTGTGGGCATGGCTTGGTGGGTGTAGCAGCAGAAGGATACTGTAAAATCTCCAGTCAGAGGTGGTATTTGCCGGTTCTCCAAACTACTCAAAATTTCTGCTACCGGTTCTCCAGAACTGGTCAGAACCTGCTGAATACCACCTCTGACTCTCAGCTATACAATAAACTAAATCTATTGCCAAGGTAAGTTGGGAATATTAATCATTCTCTTGTACTAAATAAATGCTACTGGGCCTACAACAAATCAATGGGGGTATATAAACAGAAACCATTTTTTTCTCTTTTCAGTTGCATGGTTAGCAAAGAAGTAAAGGAATGACATGAAATCATTAGCAGAAACAGCATAAAGAAACTGGCTAGTGCTTCTCTACTATAGATAGTCCTTGACTTATGACCACAATTGAGCCCAAAATTTCTGTTGCTAAGTGAGACAGTGGTTAAGTGAATTTTGACTCGTTTTACACAGTTGTTAAGGGAATCACTGCAGCTGTTTAAGATTAAGATTTAACATTGTTGTTAAGTGAATCTTGCTTCCCCATTGACTTTGCTTGTCAGAAGATTGCAAAATTACATGACCCTGGAACTCTACAAGTACCATAAATATGAGTTGGTTGCCAAGTATTTGCATTCTGATCATGTGACCATGGGGATACTGTCATAAGTGTTAAAATAGTCTTGTCATTTTTTTCAGTGTTTCAACTTTGAACTATCACTAAATGAACTGTTGTAAGTCAAAGATTATCTGTACAATATTTGTAAGAAATGAGGACATAATTCATTCAGCAAGCATAGCACCAGATGGGCTGCAAGAGATGATAATTGGTTCAGAAATTAAACATAGGAATGTCTCCAAAGAAATGTTGCCTGTAAGATAACATAAATAAAAGTGTTTAAAGGGAAAGTAAATAAATACTCTTCCTTCCCAACACTTTCTTCTCGCTATAGTTATCATTTGGCCATTATTATAATTATTATAAACAACTGACTGTGGAAAATTTATACCGGTTTAGAAAAGGACAAAATTTTCAATACTAGTAACTATTTTATTTTCCCCCTTTATTTTCAAGGATGAATGCAGGAATACAATCATTAATGTAAGTGTTGTCACCTAATAAATTGCCATTTGTTTAATCATCTCATTCTATCTAGATTTGTTATTACTATTCAGATTGATCCAAAATGGAAAATATTGTTGAACATTTTTCAGGAACTCTAAATATGAAAAGGTACATGAACAAAATTGATAATTGGACAAAATTTCATTTTTCATCAGAAAGATGTTTTTTATAAATAAAAATAGGCAGAATAACACTAATATAAAAGGTCACACCACAAGAAATTTCATTGGAAACTGCTGCTAAGGAAGGGAGAAGTGGACATACAGGTCTTAAAATTAGATGATCAGGATGCTATATAGTTCAAAGTCAGTTATTTTCTTCATACAGAAAAACAGATATTATACAGAAGGAATCAAATTTAATCCAAGAAAATCATATACAATATAAAAAGTAAACCATCAAGCCTCTTAGGTGTCAGATTTCTAAATTTTGAAAACAATCAAGAGTTGTCTACTCCCAGTTTTAAAAAAATAAAAATTGTTCTCCACAGACACAGCAGCGAAGTGTCATTCCTTGTTTCTGTGGCATTCCTTGGAACGTATGAATGTGTGCTATTAAATTAAGAAAATTTGTAGCTTAAACCAGGAAGATGGAAAATATTCTAAATCTACAATTTAATTATTGGTTTGTTGATTGTTTTTAGAGATGAATACTGAGTTTGCTTTTTGTCCAATCAATTGGGAGCAAAACAGGAAACCTTTGCACTTGGTCCCAATGGGAATTGCAGTAATTTTTAATGAATTCTCCAGATCCTAGATCATAGGACTTATCAGAGTTCAGAACAACTCTGATAAGTCAAAATAATAATGCTATTCCCTCATCTTTTCTTGCATAAAGGGCAAAAACAGGGCAGTTATTATTTTTTTTATTGTAATATCAAGTTTTAACCTCATATTCTAACATTCAATAGCAGTTTGTTTCTTTGCATAATTCATTTTTAAAAACATTTCACAGTCACAAGGAAATGGAAGCAAGGTTTGAAATTAAAAAATGAGTTTTTACAATATTTCTTTTCATTAATCAGCAAAACAATAACTATAATTGTCCCAAAGGTGCTTTTCAGGAAGCAACTGGACTTCCTGGTTTTTCTTTGAAGATATTTCACTTCTCACAAAGGTAGAATACTATTGTAATTAGCATGCACTGAGGGGGGTGCACCTTCCCGGGGGGGGCGCACATGTCCATGGGTGGGGCATATGCATGCTTGGGATGGGGCGGTGTGCAAGCATGGGGTGGAGGGTCATGCGTGCATGCATGGGGGTGGAGAGGTCATGCGTGCATGTGCGGGACAAAATGCATGTGCATGTTGCATTTTGGGGACTTGGTGCCAAAAAGGTTAGCCATCACTGTTATAGAGCAAATCTGTAAATTAAAAATATCAGAAAAGAAATGAAGAGCTGAAGAAGCTTCTTGGATGAGAAGCAAAATTTCTTCAAAGAAAAACCAGAAAGTCCAGTTGTCTCTTGAAAACCATCTTTGGGACAACCATGGCCTGGATGACTGAGAATCTCCTTAGTCATTTAGCAATATAAAGTGATTTATTCAAGATAAATTGTATTTTTATATTGAGCATTGTTATTTCATCAAGCAAAAATTTAAGTACTGGTAGATAAATGTTTTGCTTTTAGGTAACAGGAAAAACATACAATTTCGCAAAGCCTGCAAAATATATCTTGAGAATTCGCTCATTTGGAAGCTTTATGTGTCCAATTTCAAAAGAAATGAATGGAGAATGGAGTGAACCTATTGAGTTTGGTAATTTATTTTTTCTTTAATTATTTTTTCTTCTTGATGCTAACATTCTAATAATCAGATCGTTATGAGCTTTCTAATATCAAAATGATCACTGAAAAATAAGATAATATTGATATATTTAGGTAATTCCTCAAAATAGTTTGGTAGCAAGGTTTCAAAAAATTATGGGACTTAAAGTTTTTTGAGTCTCAGACTGTGAGTTCTGCTTTTAATGCAAACAATCTTAGAGATAATAAATTTAAATTCTCCAAACATAACCCCACCCCCCATTTTTGCTACTATATTGAAGACTTATAATAAATAAGTTATTACAGTTTAAATATGTTTATGTTATTTATTATTTTTATTTTATTTTTAGGTTTTATATACTGCCCTTCTCCCGAAGGACTCAGGGCGGTGAACAGCCAACTAAAATACATATAGACAAATATAAATTATTAAAAAAGAATTAAATCCTAGGCTGTCCCTATAAAAATCTAAAAAACCCCAATTAAAATAAATTAAAACTTTGTACCCCATCCCAACTAATCTAAAAACCCCATTTAAAAATCCCATTTGAGTCAGCTCAGGCCGGCCTGCTCGAAGAGCCAGGTCTTCAGGTCACGTCTGAAGGCCCTCAGGTCACTGGTTGTTCGTAGTCCAGGGAGCATCCCATTCCAAAGGGTGGGTGCCCCCACAGAGAAGGCCCTGTTCCTCGGGGTCACCAGGCGGCACATAGAAGGCGTCGGGACCCGGAGGAGACCCTCTCTGTGGGAGCGCACCGGTCGGTGGGAGACTACTGGCAGAATGCGGTCTTGTAAGTATCCTGGTCCGATGCCATGGAGCGCTTTAAAGACCAAAACCAGTATTTAAAGCGAACCCGGAAGGCCACTGGCAACCAATGCAGCTCGCGCAGGAGGGGCGTCACGTGGGAGTATCTCGACACCCCCATAATTACCCGCGCGGTTGAATTTTGTACCAGTTGAAGCCTCCGGGTGCTCCCCGCAGGGAGCCCCATGTAGAGGGCATTACAGTAGTCCAGACGGGAGGTGACCAGGGCATGAGTGACTGTGCGTAAGGCGTCCCGATCAAGAAAGGGCCGCATCTGGCGTATCAGGCGAACCTGATAAAAAGCCCCCCTGGAGACGGCCGTAATATGATCTTCCAAAGACAGCCGTACATCCAGGAGGACACCAAGATTGCGGGCCCCTTCTGTGGGGGTCAAGATCTCATCCCCAATAGCCAGCGACGGAGTCAGCTGACTATATCGGGCTGCCGGAAACCACAGCCACTCGGTCTTGGAAGGGTTGAGTCGAAGCCTGTTCTCGCCCATCCATTTCCGCACAGCCTCCAGGCAACGGGCCATAACCTCCACAGCATCGTTGGGGTGGCTTGGGGTGGAGATGTAAAGCTGAGTATCATCAGCATAAAGATGGCATTTCACCCCAAAACCACGGATGATCTCTCCCAGCGGCTTCACATAGATGTTGAACAGAAGAGGGGAGAGGACCGACCCCTGAGGCACCCCACACATGAGGGGCCTAGGGGTGGACCTCTCCCCCCCCGTCAACACAAATTGCGAGCGGTCCGAGAGGAAGGACGAGAACCACCGCAAAACGGTGCCCCCAATTCCCAACCCCTCCAACCGCCGCAATAGGATACTATGGTCGATAGTATCAAAAGCCGCTGACAGATCTAAGAGGACCAGGACAGAGGAATAACCTCTGTCACGGGCCCTCCAGAGATCATCTACCAACGCGACCAATGCTGTTTCGGTACTGTGCCCGGGCCTGAAGCCCGATTGGAACGGATCTAAATAGAATGCTTCCTCCAGATACTGAGGGAGCTGATGCGCCACCACACTCTCAACAACCTTCGCCACAAAGGGAAGGTTGGAGACAGGACGATAGTTATTCAAAAGAGCCAGGTCCAGGGAAGGCTTCTTGAGGAGGGGCCGCACCACCGCCGTTTTCAGGGAGGTCGGAAGCGCCCCCTCCGTCAACGAAGCGTTGACAATCCCCTGGAGCCAGTCTCATGTCACCTCTCTGGAAGTAGAAACCAACCAGGAAGGGCACGGGTCCAATAAACATGTGGTGGCATTCAGCCTCCCCAGTAATCTGTCCACACCCTCAGCGGTCACAGGATCGAACTCCTCCCAGATAACCGTCTCAAGACCTGCTCCGGACACCTCCCCCGGGACCACCCAACTGGAGTCCAGCCCATCCCGAATCTGAGCGATTTTATCATGCAGAAATCGGGAAAACTCTTCTGCCCTACCCTGCAAGAGGTCCTCCCGTGCTCTCGGCTCAAGCAGGGAGCGGGTCACTCTAAACAGGGCAGCAGGCTGATTTTCTGCCGACGCAATAAGGGCGGAGAGGTGTGAACTCTTCGCCGCCTCTATCGCCACTAGGTAGGTCCTAATATAGGACCTCACCTGTGTCCGGTCAGACTCAGCACGACTGGCCCTCCAGATGCCCTCCAGACGTCTTTTCCGGCATTTCATCCCCTCAGCTCCCCCGTAAACCACGGAGCCAGGTGGGATCTATGCCGAGTCAGAGGTCGCAAAGGCACAACTCGGTCCAGAGCCTCAGCGGCCAACCTATCCCAGGTGGCCACCAAGTCTGTGGCCGAGTTATGAGCCAGAGTTTCAGAAAATGGCCCAAGCTCCATCTGAAACCGTTCAGGATCCATCAGGCGCCTGGGGCGGAACCATCTCCTCGGCTCCGCCTCCCTGCGATGGGGGCTGGCGGCACCGAAGTCCAGTCTAAGAAGAGAATGATCGGACCATGACAAGGGTTTTATAACTAAGTCCCCAGCACGATCATTCAACCACTGACCAGAGGCAAAAATCAGGTCTAGTGTGTGTCCCCCCGTGTGAGTGGGGCCAGAAACTAATTGGGTCAGATCCATGGCCGTCATGGAAGCCAGGAACTCCCGGGCCACCCCAGAGGTTTCCCCGAGCGAAGGCAGGTTGAAATCACCCATGACTAAAAGCCTGAGGGTTTCAACCGCCAGCCCGGCTATCACCTCGAGGAGCCCGGGCAGGGCCGATGACATGTGGCAGGGAGCCAGGTACGTTATCAACAGGCCCATCTGAACCCCCCGACCCCACTTCACAAAGAGACACTCACAACCAGCCGTCTGAGGAACAGTGGCCTCCCTAGGACAAAGGACTTCTCTAATAATCGCCGCCACCCCACCACCCCTTCCCTGAGACCTCGGTCGATGGAATGCTTGGAAACCTGGTGGGCACATCTCTACCAGAGGGACGCCACCCTCTGGGCCCAACCAGGTTTCGGTGACCCTCGCCAGGTCCGCACCCTCCTCCTGAATAAGATCGCAAATCAGGGGGGCCTTGTTAACGACGAACCTGGCATTACATAACATCAGCCGGGTACTCAGGGCCTGAGACTCTGCACAACCAGGCCTGCCAGACGGGTCGGGAGGGTCGGAGCGCGCCACCGCTTGGAGACAGCGGGCACGCGATCCCCTAACCTGATATGGCCCTCTAGCCCTGTCATATCTGCCCCTCCCACTTATGGTGCCAATGAGACCCACTCCCTGCTGTCCGAATTGTGTTTGCCCCCACGACTCACGACCCTCTGGGCCCTCCCAGACGTGCACTCCAGCCTGGCTGACTCCAACCCCCCCCGGGTTATCCCCCAAACCCGGACCGGGTATCCTCCCTAACCCCAATAAGTTACCATCCCCCAACCCTCTCTTTGTCACCCTCCCCAACCTCGATAAAACCCCGAATAAAAATTTAAAAAGTTTAAAACCCCCTCTAAAAATCCTTTTTTGATGGCCGTGCCACCTCTCCGGATCTCAGGAACCGTCCTTGAGGTAGGCCATCGATAGACCGGAGGGCCACTCCAGGGAGTGGGGGACCCTCCCGAGAGCCCGTAGTTCCGCCGAGGAGTATGATCTTCTAACCCTCGCCGTCGCCCGATCGGGGACCACCACTGAGGTCATCGGTGTCCTTCGGGCCGGCCAGTCCCGCTGTTGCCCCTGCCATTTGCGTCCCTGGGGGGGGGCCTCCAGCCGTAGAATAACCGCAGCGAGGTCTCCACCCCCCCCATGGCTGCCGCGGTACCGTCCACTATCACCGACCGCGGCAGCCACAACGGCATGTAGACCATCTTCGGGGCCGCCGACATCCAGGCAGGGGACCTCTAAGGAGCCCCCGACCCCGGGGCAGCCCCAACAGCGTCGCCGCTGCCGCCGCCCCAAAAGATCACCCGGGGGGCCTCCCGGTGGCTCTTCCAAGGCCCGGAACACCTCCAAACCCCTCGAAGCCCCCTCAATGGATGGGGGCCGAGGGGGGAGGCCGGGTCCACGCCCGCCATCGCTGCCGCCGCGGCCTCCGCAAAATCGCCGCCACCGCCGCCACCGCCCCAAGGGATTATGTGGATAAAATTCCAATTTTAAGTAAAAAAAAATAGAACATGATAACAACCTATTCCACTACGATGGGTCATTTGGCAGCAATCATTGTTTTTCACTAAGATGTTAAAATGCACAAGATATTAATGGAATGTGAAAATTAATACTTGATTTGAGAGACTCAAAAATACTATATAACTAAAATTTATAATAGCTTATTAAATTTAGATTTAGATCATTATATCTTAACTGGGTCACAGAATGTGATTGGAGGAGAAGAGAAGGCACAGCTGGAAGGCAGACTAAAACACATCATCAGTTTCTAGTCCTTGTGTTGCCACAAGAGAACCAAATCCAGTCCCCCATGACTTCTGTTGACCCTTATCTAGTGCCAATTTAGCACTGAATGTTAGTTGATAATGACTAGTGCTTTGAACCTAACAAACCCTCCTGGTTATTTTCTCCTGATACTGATGTTTGAATAGAACTGGCAACAAATAAATCCATTCCATACTGGCATAAATCATTGGAAGGGACTAATTTGAAATTAATTCATAACAGATATTTCATAGATGCTTATTCATAGTAAAACTGGCACACCTGTCAAATAATTTTCACCAAAAAATTATTGGAGCAAGAATAGGTGAATGGTACCTATTCATATAAAGCAATATATTTGTAAGAGCCAGTGCTGTCACAAAACCAAAGGTTGTCGTAAATGCACAATTAGCATGGTTAAATTTATTTCTTGAATATACCACTGTAATATGTTGGAACTATTATTACACTCTTATTATCAGCATGTATAGAGACCCAAACTGGTAAACTGGTTAAGGCACCAGGCTAGAAAAGATTGTAACAGCAAATGACTTCCAAAATCTTGTCAAGAAAACTGCAGGGATGTGTTCAGGCAGTTGCCTGGAATTGAAAGACACCAAATATATATAGATATATTATATAGTTAAAATAGTGATTGACAAATTCTGATAAAGATTAGAAGTATTATCATTTGAAAAAAAAAATCTAGATCCCTAATTCCTAACTTTAAAATTTTTAAATTAACTTTAAAAAAAAATCTAATGACCAATGCAACATGGGCTTCAATATCTTTATAGATTACAAGAATATACATATACACACACGAAAAATGACAAAAAAGTATGGAAAACATGATATTCCATTTGTTTCTGGCATCTTTAATTTGCAATGTAATATTATTTTGTTCATTGATAAAACCACTTGTAATGCTTAAAGAGATCTTTACTGTATCCCATCATAGTAAACAATAATAAACAACTTTATTTTTAAATACAAATTATCTCAATAAAATCAAATTACTCTTCTTCCTTCCATGAATATTCCTAATTCTTTATCAACTTTATTCTGAAGATAATGGATGTGAGAGTCAAAGATTCATTTTTAAAAATACTTTTTACATTCTTTGATGGTAACAGAACAACAGAATTTGTTATGTCATTTTCTTAGCTCCACATTCACATTGATAGTCATCAGCTAGCCAGGGGTGAGGAACTATGACTTGTGGTCTTCCAACTCCTAAAATTCCTGAATTAGCCATTGTATTTCTATTTAATGCACACACAAAAACTGGATTTTGATCACCTGGTCACATCTGGTTCTGAAGACACTGATTAGCTATAAGGAAGCTCTAAATTCAACATTCTCCTTTTGGATTATAAGTTTTTCTCTCAAGTTTTAATGATGTTTTGAGTTTAAGACAAAGTGATTGGACTAAAAATCTACTGCCATCTTCCAAGTTCACAGCAGATTTGAAAGGCTACATTTATTTTCTCTACTGCAGGATCATTTTAATGAGGAATTTCCTACAAAATACCTGATACAGGTTGACTGAAAACATGAAAATAAACATATTTGTAATTCTGTTTAGGGTTAACTTGCCTTTCTTAGATGAGCACTTAAATTTGCTCTGCTACAAAGTAATGGCCAATATGTACATTATTTCCTAAATAGAAAGGTACACATCAGTATTTTTTCAATTTGTTTTATTTTCCTGCTACTGATAGTACTATATTTATATATGCTATATTAAAAATTATTTCATTAAATATACATATTAAAATAACGGTACCTATAGGGTCAAGGGTATCTTTTGGCTTTTTCTATTTTTTCCTACCAAAAAAAGAACTCTGAAGGCTGCTTCTTCATTGCTCTATATAATCATGTGTCTGAATCTCTCTTTAAATAAATCAGTATAAGAATACTAAAATCTGCTATTGTTTCAGGTGCTGACCCTGATGTGTTCCCTATACTGCCTTTAATCTTTGCTGCACTTGGAACCATAACAATAATTGTGCTTTTGATTTTGATTTGTAAAAGGTAAAATTTAATTATTTTTCATTGTTATGCAGACACAGAAAAAAGTTTTCATTTTAACATCTTTTTGTCCTAGCAGTTGATAAATCTAGTCCTCAAAAAAAATTCAAGTGCAAATCAGCACTTTGTCAACTAGACAAAAGACAGATATTGAGAAAGATGTAAGAATATGTTTTTACCTTTACTAAGTTTGTATCTTTCCTTAATAAAGACAACTTATTTATGTAACATGATAAAAATAGATTGAATACAAGCAATAAGTATCTTTAAAAAATTGCAAGGTACGTTTTGCTGATTGCTATGGATATAACTCTTAACAAAACCTATCTTCTGTTTTAGGCCTGGTTTTTTTTTTTTTTTCCCATTGGTTTCTGTCTACTTTTTCTTCTTATCTTGTTCCCTTTTTTCCCACCTCTGAATGATTTTGGCTTCCAATTGCCCACTGTAAGAATTCCTCTTAGCTAGTGTTCTCAGATACCTTTTTAAAATTAATATACTGCCTGTTTATTCTTTCTTTTCTTTGGTGCAATTGGGTTAATAAAGATTCAAAAGAATGCTTTTTGTATTTTATGGAACAGAATCTATCTGAACCCTATGCTTATTTCTGTATCTAGTTTTGTAAAAGATGGCTGGATGCACTTAGTGGTTTTTTATGGTTTTTTGTTCTGCTCTCAGATCCTGTAGTGTTGATATAAATTAAACACTAAGTTACTAATCTTATACTTTAGAAGTATGTTGTGTCAATGCTGTTGCACATTTTCAGGCACATATAACAAGTTATTTCAAGAGAAGAATCTGGGATAATGCTCCAAATTAGAAGGTTGGATAATGCTCCTTCAGCAGGTTGGACTAGATGACCTATAAGGTCCCTTCCAACTCTGATTATCTGTAATCTGTTAAATCTTTCTTTGTACAGGAACCACATATGGGAAAAACTTACTGATCCAGTTCCCCAACCAAAAGATATAATGTGGCAACATGAGAAGAATATGGAGGTGAGTTTGAAATATGCTAAATATAATAATCTATAAAATATTTTATGTATACATGAATAACTTTTTCATACCTACTTTATAATTTTAATGCTGCTTAATAATTGGTTCTATCATTGTTCTATTTGTGGCAATATAAATTAAGAATGGAAATGTACTTTTAGCTATGAATTTTTAGGATCCAAAATGACTCAGGACCAAGTCTAAGACCAAAATCAAAGAATTACCTTTTCATTATGACTCTAGCTTAACAGAAGTTATTTTGAAAATATACTAGTTCCAGAAACTCAATTATCTAATAATAACCAGGAGTTTTCCTGTAGAGCCCAAGGCCATAAAATTGCTCTCCCTAAGGGGAGTGCTTTGTCCTCAATCTCCCAGATTTTTGGCAAATAGCAAAAACTTTTGAGGCACGCACCTGTTCTCTCTTCCTATTTCCAACCTCCACAACTTCTGTACTATGGGATAAGTTGCGCTAGCAGTGACTAGCTGAACTGTTTTCATGGCTGATGGTGGACTAGAACCTGTGCCAGTCCAATATTTAATCATCACTTCACTATCCTGTTCTCTGTTGAGACTAATTTATATACAAAGAAAAATAAGGGTTTTGTTATGTGTATTTGCAATGAGCTGTGATATAGAAGAGAATTAAACAATCATGATCTTTAGAATTAATGCAAGGATATTTTCTTTTCTTTTAAGTGGGTGACCCCAGTACCTATAGCAGGTGAATCAATAACAGTGGTTGAAGAAATGACTGCCGTCAATCATGAGGCATTGTCCACTACAAAAAAAGTATGAGGCATTGTCCACTACAAAAAAACCCTACCCTAATAAAATAGTAAAAGGAAACCTGTATATGTTTATCCATTTCTTTCAAAATATGAATGCATTTGCATACATTCAGACAGTGGCATTTAAGATAACAATCTTAAAACTAGAGGCTGTCAAGCAAGAGCTAGAGCAATTAATTTTTCCAAGAGGTCACATGAGAAACTGGGACTGTTGTGGAGGGCAGAACTAAAAGGGATATGAAAGTGCATAGACACGCATGGACACATATACATAAATGGAATTTAAAAAGTCACTTTCAAAATAAAAGACAAGGGCAGTCAAAGGGCTGGATATAGGCCGGGAGCCATAAAATGCTAGATTTATCTGTGCAAAAGGTACCAACTTGCTTCCCACTCCCCTTGGAGGGTTGAATATGGAATTTTGTTAGTACTTTGGACAGATCAATCATTAAAGGAAGGTACCATAAAAACCCACAGTCCACGTGTAGGTAGATAGGTATATTTTTCTTCTTAAAATTTTCAAGAGCATTTTTGTATGTGTTTAAAATAGCAACATGAATAGATGTTTCACAAGGAAGTTGTTGTTTTCCAAGTAGCAATATCACTACAGTTCAGAGAGGGAACCTCAAGCTAAGCCTTTTATGAAGGCATCCACAGCACTACTCCAAAACTCTCATATTTTTGTATGCTTTAACATTTTCAATGTTTTAACATAGAAAATTATGCTGAATACAGAAAACATGTATGCTCATTTCAGAGAGACTTAGCCTTAATGGTAAAATATTTGGGATGTTTGAACTGTTGATAAATGACTTTAATTGCTTTCTTTTCCTTCATTTAATACAAGACAGATTTTGAAAACCAATAAAGGAAAATATTTGTAGCTCAGAACTGAAATGGTATTCTCAACCTTTGGTATTCTCGAGTGTGTTGTTTTCTTTCAGACATTTCATTACCCAAACTAGGTAACGTCATCAGTGCTAGTAAGGAATGGAATTTGCTCTCCTCAGTGAGGAGTGAGAGCAAAACCCTCTGCTTACTAGCATGATGTTACCTAGTGTGAGTAATGTCTGCAAGAAAACTTAACTAAGAGAGTACCAAAGACCCCTCACACCTTTAAATTATGTGATATGTAGATCCTTTTAGACACCAAAGGCTCACATAATAGGGTAACTTGTTTAGGCAATAAATTGACCTATTGAATTTATTTACATTGCAGACAATTTGACAATTTATTTAAAAATGTGTTATTTAATATTGCAGCTTTCAAGCTCCGCAATAAAATATTTGAAAGATCAGTTGGGACTCCAAAACCATGACTATCAGAGCTTCCTGCTACCATGACTATCAAAGTTTCCCAGTTTCACATTCCCAAGAAAACACATAATTAGGTAAATAATTTTATTGCAGAAAATTAGGAAGATACAACCCAGGTCTGTGTGCAACACTACACAATAATTCTGCTATATGCATGTGTGATTAATTGGCTGAGAGTCTTGAAGTTCAGTCCTGGGATTCCTCCTGCACCCTTTTTACATTAACACATTTTTGGCTGCTTTTTTCTTGATTTTCTTGAACTTTTCAGAGCCTCTTGACTACACTTTTTTATGATGGAGTTGATGAACTAGATATATTTAATAACTTTTGGGATGAGGCTGTATGTATTATTTTTGTAAATCAACGAAGACCAGTTTAAGATATGACTTTTTACTACTGAATAGCAAAAAAGTACTTAATATTTAAAATATTTAGTAAAAATCAATTGCCAATTGCCTTGTTAATGGAGATACATTTCAACGTATTGCCCATCAAAGTCTATCATACCGGTATTTTTGAGTGAAAGTCAAAACTGTTTATATGATTTCACTTACCAATTGGATACAAAGGATATATTATGAAAGCATTGCAAGACATAATTATATAATTCTGGAATGAAAACTACTTTAGCTGCAACAACAGATTGTCAGTGAGTTTATCTGTCGATCTCCGCAAAGGACTTTTGAGCAATTTGGTCAGTTTTTCATTCAATTTTCCAGGCCCATTTTTACTTTTAATTTTGTTATATATCACAGTTTAATAGTTGTATAACTTTTTCTGATAACGACAATATCATATACAGTAATTATCTTGGGTCCCAATACACACCTCAAAATTAGGTTTGGCTTATTAATAGATGTGCTTATCCACAAGTATATAGGAGAAATACAATAAAGTAAAAAAAGAACCATTCAAAATAATACTAGATAATATACATCTGATGCAATATGTTTCTTTTCACTTTTTTGTTTTTTTGCAAATTCTGGAACTGAAAAGTCAAATTCTCTCATTATACCTACTAATCTAAATTAGTAGAAAATTCTACTAATTTTCTCTGATACCATACTTATTTTTTTTTATTCAATATTCTAAACATCAATATCAATAAAACATTTCTAATAGCTACTTGTTTTTCAATAGCACAGTGTAAAAGCATATAAATGCCATGTGGGAACATGAGTAAGATATCTTTCTTCAAATAATCAAAGACCCATACAACTGTTTTATCTAATGCCACATACATGTGCTACTTTACAAAGCATGTACATGAAATTTTCCATAGCTCTACTTTCTTATTCTTAGGTGACCTATAATAATTAGGGATTACTACCATCCCTATATGCACACGGCTTAACCATTGCATTACTATTTTCAAGCTGTTTTCTCCGCATGCACAATGTGTTGCTATTTCAAACTAATTTATCATTTTCACAAAAGCATGATGAAAACTTCTGAAGGCCTATCTTATTTAAAGAGCCTTTAAATCTAGTGATTATGTCTAATAATCCAACTGTAATACTCTCCCCCCACACACACCACAGGATAGCATTTTAAAATGTCTTGCCATACTTGTTATTTCCTTACTTTGTCCCACTCCCCCTTTTTGTGCAGGTGGATATGCACATGCATAAATGTTGCCCAAGGCCAGTAAACCACATCTTACTGCATGGTGAGGCTGGCCTTAAAACTCGAGATGTAGTAGTCATACATTTGACACATAGTTAATTATGTTTATTGTTCACAGAATGCCCCAAATTGGAGAACACAAATGCTAGATGTTCAGCTGTGCAAAAATAGTACATAGTGCTTTAAGTACAAGTGGAAAAACAAGATTGGCTAAATGAATATTTTTCATTTTTCAAAACATGATTTTTATGGTCTTTTTAAGACAGGACTTGAAACTTTTAGCTGATCTTCAGACAAAAGCAGATCAACTTCCTTGGACCCTGAACTGTAGCTACTATAACCAACATCAAAGACAAGACAAATCCAGTGAACTGGACAGTCTATTATGATGTCTGTGTAATGTACATCAGTTCACTGAAGGCAGTTTCTAGTCCTACTTAAACATGATCTGGTCCCGATAAATAAGACTGAATAGGAATTTTTTTAAGTCAGTGGTCCACAATGGCAAGTTATTCTACATGATCTGTCAATTTAACTTACATTTCTAATAAAATTTTGTTTAAATGACTTTCTTCAACTCATCATACAACACAAGCACAAATGCACCACCCATGCCTCGAAGAACGTTAGACCATGCGCCTTTGAAGAAAGCCTTTCCACCTTCATCTCTTGCAATTTTCCTCCAACAATCAATTGTTCCAGAGTACATAATGTCAGCTGTGGGGAAAATAAATTGATTCTTTTGAATTACTTAGGTACAAACATAGCAAGATCACAAGAAATAAGGAAGCTACCCAGAATTCATAGTTTCAGTAACATATCTACCAAATAGTTCTGTTATATTCATCTATTATAGGAGGTTTTGGAGGAGAAATCTCTCAGCTAGGCAATATTTATTTTTAATAGTGGACCAGAAGTACAATTCCCTTACCAGAATGCAGCGCATCTGTAGTGCAATTCAACTGACATGATTCTGTCAAGCTGCTAGTGCTGAATGACTTAATACATACTTAAGTCTTAACCAATAACATCCACTGTGAATAAGGTTGCAAGGTTTTATATTTAAACAGAGCATGCGATACATGAATGGAAAAAGCCCCCATTCTGCTTAAAAGTTTATAAGCAAGTTCTATTTACCTGCTTTACGCCCAGATTGCATCATCATTCGACGTCGCACCGTGTCAAAGGGATAGGAGACCACACCAGCTACTGAAGTCACTGTTTGTGCAATCATCCAGCTTATCACAATATGAGTATTCCTAGGATCTGGCAACATACCTGTAATGTAACAAAGTTCTCATGAAAATATAGACTGCTTTGCATTAAGATTTGGAAGCATTGTTTAAGAGTGTCCAAAGGTATGTAAAATAAGATCAATATCAATTATTTTATTTACAACACAATGAGTGTTTAAGAAGCAGGTGCTCATCCCACATCAATTACAGTTAGCAGTAATGGTAAAATCAAGTTTAGTCTTATTCTTTCCGCTTTCAGGAAAGATAGCAAGATTTTCTTTAATCCGGCATTTTTTAACCTGAATAAAACATAGAATAAGGTTGAGCTGTGGAGTCCTTGGTGCCCCCCAAACTTGTCTGTTTGCAGATGTTTCATTATTCAACTCATTAACATTGTCAGTACCATTAATAAATACTGATGATGTTACCAAATTCAGAGAATTCCAAGATTTCTTCAGTTCAATAGAAAATTTTAACTATTTTTATTTATCTTTATCTTTGAATTCTAAGCCTTCTATGTCAAATAAAATAGCTATGAAAATGTAACTTTGTTTAAGCAGAATTGTGAATACATTTTATAAAAACAGATATTAAATACTGCCCAAAGTAGATGTACTACTCTAAATGCAAGAATTCAAATAATCTGTTATCATTCAACTTTTTTCTTTGAATACAAATCCCCATTACCCTTCTGGGTCTTGGTCTTCTTTTCCCCCCTTTCTTTCATTTCCTATACCTTAGGCCACTGAAATTTAAAAGGTCTTTCCAAACATCATTCCACAGAATTGATAACATTTTAGCAATTGAGTCCAGCGACTACCGACTATAAACCTTTACCAATCAGAAACAACATTTCAAAAGGGTATGCTTTTGATCAAGATCAGCCTGAATATTTTACTTACCTTTTGCTGTATCATAGATTCCAAAATAAGCAGCTCTATAGATGATTATGCCCTGAACAGAGACATTGAAGCCTTGATATAAACCACGCAGGCCATCAGACTTGAAGATTTTGACAAGGCAATTTCCCAGACCTGTGAATTCTCTGTCAGCACCAGCTTTTCCAACATCAGCTGCCAAGCGGGTTCTCGCAAAATCCAAAGGATAGACAAAGCAGAGGGAGGTAGCTCCAGCTGCACCACCTGAGGCCAGATTACCAGCAAAATATCTCCAGAACTGTGTGTGCTTGTCTACTCCTCCTAAAAACACTTGCTTATACTTATCCTTGAAGGCAAAGTTGAGTGCCTGAGTTGGGAAGTATCTAATAACATTGGCTAAATTTCCACGCCAGAAGGACAACATTCCTTGCTCTTTGGGAATGCGGACTACACAATCAATGATTCCTTTGTATTGTTGATCAAGAGCAATCTGCTTACTTGCATGTTGCACCTGTAAGAAAAGTTTTATAACTCTGAATTAGATGTATTTTCATTTCTGAAGCATTTTAATAACATGAAATTATATTTATTATAGTGTGTTCTGTATACACATTATAAATATTAAAAGGACTATATACAACTTTAAATGAACACCTATTGTTTTCACAATACAAAAATGCAGAATTTGAACTTTATATCAAAAGTAATATTTTTAAAGACACTCCCTTGGAAAATAATAAGAATAGGCAAGCTTGCCTCAAATCTACAATGGTCAACTACAAAGATGGAAGCTATTCCTACCTAACATTTTATCAAAGCAAAATTTATCACAATCATAGACAATAATAATGACAGGGTAGTCAATTAAAAAACTTTAAGTGTATGTATGTGTGTGAGGAAAGACAACAATATTAAGACAGAAGCTGTACATAACAAGAATCTAAAAGGTCAAAGTGGAACATTATGAGTTTAGGGAAGTATTGCTGCTTGGGAAAACTATCATCACATTTTAATATCTTTGTAATAACCATAAACTTTGCAACTGTAACTTTGAAGTAATACACAGTAAGCTGCCATACAGCAAATGAAACCATTGATCTACCTAGTCCATTGCTATTGATACTGTCAATGTTTTCCAAGATTTCAGGACAGATGTTTTCCAAATCCCGTAAAAATTTATCTACACATTCCTCCCTTATGAATTTTAAAAGGACACCAACATCTAAATAAATTTACCTGATTTCAATTTTGAACTCATATGCCTTTCTAGAATCTAGGACCATGATGGCGAACCTGTGGCACACGTGCCACAAGTGGCCCACAGAGCCATTAGAGCTGGCACGCGAGCCGCAGGCAAACTTACCTTACTGCATGCACTGCCTCACAGCTGATTTTTTGGCTGATTTGAGGCCTTTTTCAGCCTCCCAGGGGCTTGAAAAAAGCCTCTGCAGGGCGAATAATTTCATCACTTCCTGTAATACCGGAAATGACCTGCAGAGGCTTTTTTCAAGCCTCTGGGAGGCTGAAAAAGGCCTCAAACCAGCCGAAAATCAGCTTTGAAGCACAGTGCAAGTAAGGAGATGGCAGGGGGGATTGCATGTGCTTGTGTAGGGGTCATGTGCGCATTGCCTTCTGGGTGCTGGCACGCAAGCATGTGAGCACAAGCATATACATAATTTTTGGCACAGGAGCCCAAAAAGGTTAGCCACCACTGGTCTAGGAATTTATGATTCTCCTGTTAATGCAGGTTGTAAAAACACTCAGAATATTTTATCGTTTTATTATTTTATCCTTTTTTCATTTTCAATATTCTCAATAATTCAAACTCAATAAATTCACAGAGTGATTAGCTGCATGGGATTAGTAAACAAGAAAAAAGAATGACCTGCAAAAGAGGATAGTAGTAATTTCCTATCTATGGTTCAGTTACATCCTCTGCTCTCCTAACCGGAAATAACAGCATTTAAAGATACAAGCCGGAGGCCAGTAGGCAACGAAACCAACGTCTACGTAGCGAAAGGGCGGGGCTAATCCAACCGCCGCATTAGAAACGTCACTTGCGTTGCGCTTCTGCCAAGTCACGCGAGATGGAAGAGGCGAAAACCCCACCGCACCCTCTCCCCGTTTACTAGGGACCTATACGTCCGCCGCCCTGTCAATCAAAGACACGTCGCCGGAAGAAAAATGGCGGCTGGTTCCCACTTTCCTTGGTTCGACCTCTTCTCTTGTTCCCGCCCTTTCTTCCGACTCAAAGGAGAGCCAGCGGGAAGCGGAGCAGGGGAGGGATGCGAACGCGAGTCGACGTCCTCCCCTCCTGGATTCCTCTACCCGCCTTTCCAACCGTCCCGGCTACTTCCTCCGGTCGCGCGATTCAAAGTCTCCAGGAAGGAAACTGGTTTGACAGCGCCCTGGAGCGGCCGCCACGCGGAGCGAGTGGTGCCCCCCACTGTCCCTACAGCAGAGCCGCTACGAGATCCCCTCCATAGCCGACGGTCATGGAGGGACGGAGGTTTCCCGCCCCTCCCGGACCCTCCTCCCTAGGCTTCTCCCCTCCCCCGCCCGCCACGCGCTTGGCGGGCTGACCTGAAGCAAGAGCTTGACCCGCTCGATGGGAGCCACCGCCGTTTTGCTGATGGCCGCAGCGACGCCGCCCGCGAGGAAGTCCTTGGCGAAGGAGATGGCCTGCTCTGCCATGGCCGCAGTAGTAGATCGGAGCCGCCGGGTGGTACCGAAGGGAGGGGCTGGGAAACGGGGCGCTCTGTCGTTGCGGCCGCAGCGCAAGACAGCGAAAGGGAAGGGCTGCCTCTGCTCGGGAGCTAAATGGCCGGTTCGGGAAGCTCCGCCCGCTGGGCGCCATTGGCGGGCCCGACGAGGAGAGGCGGGCTGTGCCGGGCAGCTGCGTTTCCCTTCGGTCCTGCTTCCCCCGAGGCCTTCCTCGCGCTCTCCCCGCTGTGAATGGGAGGAAGCCGAGGGTTTGGAGCCACGTGGAGGGCAAGTCAAAGGCGCCTTTACCCTAAGATTGCGGCCGAGGCAGTCTGGGAGGGTGGGGGCAAAGCAGCTCCAGAGGCTTGCCTTCTGCTGCGACGTTTCGGGTGGCGGCGGCGGCGGCTAACATTTATTTTTAAAGGTACATTGGATGCATTTTGTTTCCAGGTCAGCCTTTGATATCTCGTGACTACAATCGAAAACGATTCGAAAAGTCATCCCGCTAACCGTTTCATTATGATCCCTTCGATTTGAGTCAGTTACTGAGCTGATCCTTAGATTGCTTGCTGTTATTTATGCCCCAAGGCAACCCTCAAATAATAAAGTGGATAATAGCAGGAGTAACGGGATGTTACAACGTTACAGTATTGCAGTCCATTGCAAACTCTTGCAAATATTGGATATTTTCTTTTTACCTTAATTTAATTGGTTTAATTTAATTTAATTTACTTGGAGCATAAGCGGACCAATCGTCCCTGTCCTGTTATTTCTTTTTATTTTTCTTATAAGTATCTATCTCATGTATTCAAAACTATATTTATTCTTATACCTGTATCTTGTAAGCAATTGACAAATCAAATAAATACTAAATACTAAAAATACCTTGTAGCTATTAGTTGCTAAATAGATATATTTCTACTCTGATAGTGAATTCGTTTTCTCCATCAACTGGGACAGTTCAAACATTCAGTAATATTTACAGAAATCATTCCTATTTATCTTATTTTCCTTATCTTTCTCCTGTGCTATCTTATTAATGCAGCGTTCAGGAGACCCATAGGTTGAATTAATACTAAGCCCCCCTACCAAGATCCACCTTTGGTGGATAAAATTAATCCACAATTTATTCTAAAATAATTTTGGAGCTGGAGGAGCACCAAAGTTTTGCTAAAGAATTAAAAGGGAATCCCAATGTTTAATTAAAGTCTTAAATTTATTGAAACCATAACATAGTTTCATCTTTAACTTTGTCTTGAATTTAAAATAAGTGTTCACCCATTGAAAACATTTCAAGGCTGGATAATAAAAGGAACTACGGTAGGTAATTAAGACAAATGGTAGCAACTTTTTGCAACCCACTGCTTTTTTTTTGTAAGAACACTTATTGAAATATGCTGAAAATTGTCTACCAAGGTAAAATTCATGGCAAAATTAACCATAAACCATCTACAGATAGTTCTTGACTTACAACCAATTTCTGGTGTTAAGCAAGAGTTAAGTGAGTTTTGCCCCATTTTATGACTTGAATCTGACTTACCCATTGACTTGGCTTGGGTTGTAAAAAGGCAACATATGACTCTGCAACTATCATAAATATAAGCCACTTGCCAAGGGTCTGGATTTTGATCATGTAACCATGGGGATGCTTCAATGATTGCAAGTGTAAAAAATGGTTGTAAGTCATCTTTTTCAGCATCTTTGTAACTTCAAATAGTCACTAAACAAACTTATAACTCGAGGACTACCTGTACTTCACAATTATTTCTTGATGTTATTATTTGTATTAATCACAATCAAGCCTTCAGTCACAGAGTGACTAAAGAGAAATTTGGCTCATTGGTACTTAATATTGCGATGCTTCTTTTGGTGTTGTAACTGAACTTACCAAGTGACTAGACTACAGAGTAGGGTTGTTAATGGCCTCAAACTTCATGTATTATTGGCTAAATGTTAATTTGTATTCCCTTTTACTTGAGCTATGTACATGCTGAAAAATTAAACATTGGAAACATCTGAGAAGACTTCTAACAAGTTTGATTCTTGATCTAATTGTTTTGTAATGACTTTTTTTGCATAGACAAACTGTTTTTCCTAGATTATACATCATATAAGCTATTACGTTCACTGCTTGTATGGGCATTTTTTTAAAAATGGTTTTTATAGATACGAAACTCAAAACCTTCCACTTAATCCAGTTTAATTAATTTTATGTCTGTCAAATCAACTGGCTGTCCTACATATTTCAGTTGTGTTTTCTGCATTATTTTCTCACTCTGATGGAGGACCAAATCAAACGGGCCTTCCAGAGCAGTTCCAAATTGGATTTTGGATCCAGTCTTAAAATAGGTTAGAAAGTCTTTTTGCACACTCAGGAAAATGTGTAAATTAAGCATGTTCAAAGAGAGAAATATACAAACTTGCCTCTTGATGACCTTATGGACAAGCCCATGTAAATAATTACTGATTGAAATATGGAAGTATTTTGCCTAAATTAAATGTGTGTTTTTTCAACCTCTGCATTTAATAGAGCTAAAACTGGTGCTTTCCCATCAAGGACCTAATAATAGTCATTAACCAGAGCATTTCCATGTTTATAATCTGGCCTGAATTATTGCAAAACAGGGACCAAGATAATCTACACCTTCTATATTCTTTTTTCCAATTGCCATCACTGCCTTGACAGCTTCCCCAAAGAGAACATGGGAAGGTTGTTGAAAATATTAGAACAAGGAAGAATTGTTGAAGAGAGAGCACACTTGTCTTTTTCAAGGCAGATGGAATTATTTTCAGATAATTTTTAAAAAATTCTGAGATAGAACTGCTTACATCCCGCCAATCCTAAATAAACAAGAAAATGCTCAGAATTCTACTTTGTCTGGCATTACATCTAAAAAGAAAACCTTGACCAACCAGATAATCTATCCACACAACTCCATGAATTCTTCATAACGGGCATAAATCCAATATGAATTACCTATTAATAAACTCACAAAATCTTCCAAAATCCCATTGGTGTTTTGTTCTAGTCAGGATAATTCTGAAAAGGCTTGCCAGGTAAGAATCTGGACAGGACCTGAAGTCCTTTGAAAAGCAGTTCTTTCAGCCAGCCCCCAAGAAGAGGGAGCCAAAGTCAAAGCAGAGTGAAAGGTAGCTTAGTGAAGTAAGAAGCATGGTGTGACCTTGGCAGGTGGGTAGGCCTTGGGAATCCTGGCACAGGCCAGATGTGAATGTCTCTTCACTCTGGCTGGAAACTGGTTGGATTTTGGCAGGGAAGATTTTCAATTCCTGAGCGGAGCATCTTGGGTCTCTCTCCAGCCCTGAGGCATCATGTGCTCTACCAGACTCTTATCTACTTAACTCACAAGATCATTTAACAATCACACACACAAGACTGATGGGATTGCATTTGTTGAGAGCAAGCATGTGGACATCTTATTTAATTGCTGCTTCACTCAATGTCCACAATTCTGGTCTTAACTGTATAGCTACCTGTACCCAAGTATTGTGCTATTGCCACTATTCAGAGATTCTTATTTCCTAATCTTGAACTAATGGCTAGACTTCCCCAGCTTTTCTTTTGTTATCTGACCAGTGATGAAAAGGAAAGAATCCTCAACAGCACTCCTTAGCAATCAGACTCCAGAGGCCATGTCCATCTCCACCACAACTTTTGCCCAGTTAAAAGTGGCACTGCTTGCAAGCTTCTTCTCTGGCTGTTCTAGCAAAAAATGCATCTCCCATCACGAGAGGTTCAGGGCAAAGTGGATTAACAGTGGATTCTGGAATCTGATAGGTAACCTGGCAAAGAATAATTATAGCACAACTGTCTCTAGTTTGCATGTTTTTGCCTGTTGAATTATCTACAAATGGAAAGATATTTGTTCACAGAGAAATATGATTTCAGAATAGAGTCCTATTGTGTATAAGAACAGCAAATATGCTGGCATTGTAAAGTATTTAATAGCCTGTGAATTAGGTTTTTTTTTTTATTCTGAAGAGACAACTGGTAATATAGACTGAGAATCTGAATGTTTAATATCTTCATTTGAAAATATGTTCAGAATCTTGGCATGTTTAAGTAAGCTTGTTCCTGAAGTTGTACACATCTGTATTTAATTCAGAAGTCACTATGGATAACGAACCACAGTAACCACTATAGTCTTAGTGCTCCTAATCTGTAAATAGAAAATACATTTTTCCAGTGGGCTTAGTCATAAAATGTATCAGGCACAAACCCAGAGATGAGATAACAAGATCCAACTAATTCCAATCCTTTATTTACTTAGAGATTCTAGGATGTGTCTATCCTGGTAGCATTTAGACTTATATATTACTTCACAGTACTTTACAGTTTAGATTCAGCTAAACAGTTTAGATTCAGCTTATTGCCCCTCAAAATCTGGATCCTCATTTTACTGGCTTCAGTCTGAGGCTGAGTCAACCTTGAGCCTGTGAGAGTTGAACTGCTGCCTAATGCCTGCAATACTGCATTCTAATCACTGCACTACCACGTCTCACTTGTTCCTTCCTCTCCCTCCACCAGCTGAGGTCTGCAGTCTTTTAATCCAAGCCTTTTCTGGAAAAGCTTTGTGGCCAAAATTCTCCCACACTGCTTCTGCAGATCACATGTAGTTTGCCATGTGGCAATAAACGTAATCACTATCACCAAATGTGTATGTTGGGAGACGGAGGAAGAGAGAAATGGTGGGAGACTAGATTCCTTTTATGTTTTCTTATAATATTTTTTGGATTTTGCTATTACCAAATAGGGCCATTGGACTATAAAACTGATGCCTGCCTGTACACCTCCTGATGCACAGAAAAGTTGTTGGATTACATTAGACCCTGAGTTAGAAAGAACATGTAATAGGAGAGGGGGGGGAGAAATGATTTAATGCTATCAATTACTATTAGTTACAAAAATATCCAGGACTTTTCAGAAGGAAATTACATTTAGTGCAGTTTTTAACAAATAACAAAAAGTGGAATAGCTTTTACATGCAATTCATCGCTGTAATTCAGAGACACCAAAATCAGAAATAGAAACATAGTATTCTGGAAAACTGAAGTAATAAATTCAATACTATTTAGTGCACTAGGAAGATAGTTTCTTAGAGCACAAAATTACATCTAACAGATTTCCTGTTATTTTAATCTGTACATTACTGAATCCATGTTCTTCTAATAACTGTTTGTATTCCAATGTGCTTCTTTCCTTGCCTTCTGTCATACTAAGAGACTGGAAAACAGCTCTAGCAGGTTTTATTCGCTTTTCATCAAGAATTATCTCTGCTATTAGCAGCGCAATTCCTATATTTAAAACAAAAACAAAAATCAGCCAATCAGGATAAATTACCCTAACCAGATATTATATATGAAACTATTTTGGAAATACATTCTGAAGATTCAGCTGATGCAGATGATGGCTACCAGTGATCAGCTGATAAATCCAAGGACTGCAAGCTCTGGTTTCAACCCAAGACTTTTTAAAAAGTACTAAATGGCTTGGAACTAAAATACTTGAAGGAATGCCTTTTCACACTTTTATGGTTTTCTACAGAAGCTTTTCTTCTAGTGCCTGCATTATCAAAGGCAGACTAGACAACAGACAGAAGTATATTCTAAGCATAGGAATTGTTGCTGTGGGATTCCTTCAAAACTTGAACCCTCCTTAATCCCAAATTGATTTTCTTTTCAGTTTCAGGCAAGAATGTTATTTTTCAACAAGAATTAATGTTTTTACTTTTTTTAAAAAAATGTTAAAACTTATCTGCTAAATTATGGGTTTTGGATGCAAATAATCCTTAGAGACAGAAGTTTGTGAAGTGTTTTAAACAAAATACTTCCAAGTTAAAGATTAGCTATAATTCAGTTTGTCTTAATTAACATTAGCTTTCAAATCCCTTGTTTAACTGAATGAAAAACATCATACAGTTATATAAATATTTAAACCAATAAATCAATTAATATAGGAGGAGGGGGATTTAAACTCTTACCTTGCTTGGAAAGAGCAGAGAGTTTGTTTAACAGTAGAGAAATCTTTTCCTCAGAACAGTGATGTAAAATCCTTGAAAGAATATAAAGATCTGCTTTTGGAATATTATCTTTGAAAATATCACCTATTTAATGAAAATATATTTTCATTAGTTCTCCCCCAAAATGATTACATTTTCAGCTGAAAAACTTCATAAACAAATGAAACATGAGATATAAATATTATGACTAAAATATATAAATAAGCACGCTTCAAATGTATGCAGAACAGACCCAGACATTTTAGATGGAAGAATGAAAAGATTTTATTCTTACAATATTCTTAAAAAAGCTCAGGGATATATTTAACAATATGCATAGATTCAAAAAACATAGTGATCGGGTCATATCATTTTCCCATGAATTTCTGGATGCCAAAAATCAGGCTAAGCAATTTACTAACATAAAAAATGTAATGCATATTTTGGTCAATATTTTCATTAGAATTAAGTTATTAAAATAAACAAATCCAGTTAGCTTCATTTGCAATCACATGCATTAATATTTTATTGCAGAGATAATTGGAATTTTATTGAGCTCTTATTTATGCACTACTACTAAAATATAAGGTGAGCCAAGTCTACCAAAGGTTTGCAGAAAAGATCACTAATCCACATAAAACTACAGATCCTCATGTAGTCTGGATTACCAGTGCCTTGGTTTGGTCTACAAATGGCAAAAACACCTTTACCTGATACAAAGGAAACATCACAAGTATTTTTTCTTGAAAGTTGACAACTGGTGACTTCTGTAATAACTTCAGGAAGATCAAGGACAATGACTTGCATTTCTGGGTAGATCTGGACTAGATCATAAGCTAAAGCTCCAGTGCAACCTGCAGAGAGAATACAGAAATTTATTTTAATGCTCTGTTATTGTGTTATGTAAAAAGATGGGAAAGAAGTAGTTCAGATACAATGCATGTTGTATTTGCAAGATCTCCCATAGAATTTATATTCATTTTTACTGGTTGGATGGAAGAAAAATGATTTGTTAAGCTTTACGAGAACTATTCAAATTCTTCGTTTAACATAAAATTATGCTGGTGCTGTATCTGTTGACCCTATACTGATCCTAATCTGCCTGTTTCTCTTCCCAATCACTTGATTTATATCCTAGTTAATGGGTGACAGATTTTATATACCTTGAAAGGACACTATTTTAATATTAGTACAGTTAGGAATAAATTAAATTTTTCTCCCTGGGGACTGAAGAAAATAGTATGGAAACATGATGGGAAACAATCTTACCAGGGCATTATGCACCATGACCAGATACAATAGCATTTGCTGAACAAGAAGTTACTTCCATCTCTTATTTAATTTTGAACATTTAAATTTGAAGACAGGGACACAAAGACATTAAAACAATTTTTTGACTGTACATTATCTCTCTGAAGTAGTAAAAAAAATCCTGTTTAAGATATGTTGTATAATATTTACAAAACTATCCATTTAATCACAACCATACATTAGAACATTTTATGTCAATATGTAGGGCTAGTAATGTTAGTATATACCTCCCAAATCACATACAACTTTGAATTGTGAAAGATCAAAAGCTGTGCTTATGTCTCTTGCTGTCACTTTGGAACTGCTGTCCATGGCTCTTACAAAACGTTGCTTCACCTCTACAGACTGACAGTGCAAATCCTTTAAAAAGAAAGTGAGATTACAAAACAAGTAGATAAAGAAAAATGTGTATTTTGTAAAAAGACCTAAAACAGTTTGGTTTCTCCTTTGGCTAATTTGTAAAGCAGTGATTAAAATTATACAACCCAAATAAATTACATTGCTTAAAATTACAGAACGTTTAATTAAAGCGTTTTAGAATATCCTATATACAGAAAAAAAATTCTGTTCTCTGAATCACAGTAGGGAAAGTTAGTGAATTTGGTATGAAAAATATCAGGAATAAGTAAAATAGAGATACAATACACTATTTTTATGACATACAGAAAATTAATGATTGCAATCCCAGGACACAATAACTATTTTAAGATCTTATCTTATACAAGAATAAATATTTTAAGATCTTATCTTGTGATTATCATCCAGCCAATCAGAGATATGAATTAGGCAAATGTACATATTTTCCAGCAGGACTATAATAATTGTGGAATGTCCTTCTTGAGATAAGTCTCCATTATGGAGGCTAATCTTGTACTAGTCTTGACCAATGCCACAGAACCACTCCAGCAAAGGAAAACACAGGGCATCCACTGGTATACCTGCCAAATGCTACTCATGAGGAAACTGCAAGACTGAAAGTTTCAATGCCAAGAGATGAAGAAAATCATTCTCAGCCATGCTGGATCTTTTTTAAGGACACTGAATTTGCTCGCTCACTTTCAAATTCACTTTTGGGAATTACCTACTACTACCTTAAGATTACTAGTAGAAATCTTCAAAATGACAAGTTTGAAAAGTCCTTGGTGAGTTTACACTTTTTAAAAAAAAAAATTGACCATAAGTTTAAGAATTTAAAGAATTAGAAATAAACAGCAAAGAACTAAATAAGAAAGTGATTTAAGAAAGTTATAAATGAATTAAGGGATCAGACAAAACTTGAAATAATGGAGTATTGGGACTTTTGTTATAAGTTTGGAAATAATTATATAAATGAACAACACATTCAGGGGAACCAATTTGTTTAGTCTTATCTTAAGTCAAAATAGCAAATTGAGACATTATGGTTTCAGAAACAGAACACTAGAGGGGGCTATAGATTCCAGGAAGAAAGAAAGTGAAAAACTTCTGAAACTTGCAAAATAACAGAAAAGGCTTGATATTTGAGATACTTCAAAATATTTTTAAAGAATGGGGCCAAAAAAATAGCAGCTTCAGTGATGATTGCTTCTACAAATAGATAGTGTCTAAACATATTAAAGGAGAAAATACTGTTGCAAAAGGGAATATTTTGGAAGATTGACAAGATAAAGAGATGAAACAAATTTTACTTGATGCAGAAATATGATTACATAACGGATTTGCAAAAGTACTGGAAAACAAAAAAAAATAGGAATATAAGAAGAAAAAATACAACTAAAGTAGAAATTTAAGTAACATTAAGAAATTGACCGTTACTGAACTTACAAAAGAAATTGGTTAAAGTCTTTGAAGAAATTTTTAGATAGAAAAATGGAAGAGATCAAATCGTACAACACCTTAATAAACTAAAGATTAATGTTGTTAAAAGAAGAAGAAAGGAGTACAAATTTGGTTGGTTCAATCAAGTTTAAAATAAGACATGTTTGTATAAATCTAGGATCCTTTTTTGCTGACCCGACTGAAATGTTAATGATGTACCCGTTTATGTGTGGGTAAAGGATGGGTTATGTGAAGAGGTATTTGCATGTAAAGTTGTAGGGAGTGATGAATTATTGTTTGCACTTGTGCTTAAGACTGAACAATATTTTTTCTTTTTTTTGGGTACATGTTTTATTTTGTTTTTATTTTTACTTCTTAATTCAATTTGTATTTTCTTTTACTACTGCTATTAAAAAATAAAAGTTGAAAGAAAAACAAAAATATGGAAAAATATGCCTAATAAACTTTATATTTATTTTTAAGTTCTATTTTTTTAAAGTGTTCACCTCATTAAAAAATAACTAGATTCTTCCCTACCTGAAACAAATCATTCACTTTCTTCTCAGATGTATGATGTATCTGTGAAGTTCCTTCTTTAACTGCTAGCTCCAAATGAGTAAACAAAGGCCACAGGTGGTCATTACAATGAAGAATGTAGTCATGAAGTGAATATTCACTATCGGATACCAGGCATAGATTTGTTAGTTCTGCATTACTGTAACCTTTAAAGACATTTAAAAAAATTACAATATGAATTACAAACACAATATATTTTTAAAAAATTTGGTGCACCAAATTCCAGAAATTTATCATTATTTCTTCACAGATCAAGTACTATGACTGCATGTAATTAAGCAATTATCCTTGCTTATTAAATTTTGCACATCACCTTGCTATGAAAACACTATTTTTTTAAAAAAAAAAATCTAAAATGCATGGTTCTTTAAAATGGAGATATTATGAACAGTTTGAGTGCAATAGACTGCAGATACCAACAAGAAAATGTTCAGGAAGTGGCAATGATTTTTCCCCAAAGGACAGAGCGATCCATACAGACTTCCTATTGCACAATCTCAAAAGCTAAGCATCAGTTATAAACATGCTAATACCCTGAAAATTGATAATTTGAATTTTGAAGACAAGTAACATTTGAGAAAAACCATTTTAAAACAGAAAACATTTTTCATGTCTCAAAATTAAGGCTGCCTTCCCTCCCAACATAGCTGCAATTTTAAGGGAAGCTAGACACCAGGCAATTAATTCAGCATCACAACTGGTTATGTGCTAGGGTGGGCTTTTTCTAAGGCCATTGCAAGTTCATTTTTCTCCAGATGCACCTTTTCTTCCCCTAAATTATGCATACATTTACTTAGTATTCTAATTACATTTGGATGGCATTAGGATATCATGTACTCAATTTATTCTACACTTTCCTTCCAGAGTAATTTTAGAATAAAATATGACCTTGATGATTCTTTTCCAACAGACCAAGAGAAGCACAGGCATCGAGTAATCTTTCTGTTCCACGTAGGGAATTATTAAGTTGATTTGCCACATCTTCTGTGGTTACAGTGCCCCTATCTTTAAGAAGATCAAATATTTTCAGCTTACATGCCACAAACAAAACCTACAGATATAGGAAAAATATTTAAAGGGAAATTTTGAATTCCAGTTAAAATGATTTATGCTACGACAAATCAAAGAAACGTTAGAGTCCATGCTGCGTAATAAAAATTAAATCCATATGGCCAAATAACAAATGCATTACCTTTGAACCTTTAAATCCATCCAGAAGATGTGTAAGTTTAGACAGGCACTGTGTTACATTTCTTTGTATTCCATTTTGAATTTCCATAGGTATCTTACAATTCCAATTGCTCTCTTTGCATTTTCCCAATTCCACAAGTCCACCATTTGTTAGCCTTTTGACATCTTCCATTTTTGTACTATCTGAAGAATCACAGTCCCCATCACTTAGAATCTCAAAAGTCTCCACTGAAGGGATAGAGTCATATTTTATATGATGTATGGTGTGCTTTGATGGCGGATAATACAGTTCACATAACTTTTTGCAGAAGTGATTCAAAGGAAACCCGACCACATTCAAGAAATCTCCATGAACATATTCCACCAACATTCCCCCTAGTGCTTGGATTCCATATCCACCAGCTTTGTCCCTGAAAAAAAAATGCATATACATAACCACACACATTCAAGCATTAATTTAAAATATTAGTATTTAACTTTTAAAAAATGCTTAAAAATAACCACTAGTTAATAAATTAATAAAATGTATGATGTCAAAAACAAAAGAGCACCTGCAAGCTCCAGTTGGTGCAAAATGCAATGGCCTGCACGGTTTTGTGCAGATCCCGGTATGCACATGTCACCTCTCCTGCAGGAGCTTCATTGTTTGCCAATTTGCTTCTATGTGCAATTCAAGGTGCTGGTTGTTACCTTTAAAGCCCTTCATGGCTTGGACCAGGTTATCTGAGGGAACGACTCTTGCCGGTCACCTTTATCTGACCCATTAGAGCGGGGAGGCAGGGAAAGTTGCGAGTCTCATCCCTGAGACCTGGTGGGATGCAGAAGAAGGGCCTTCTTCGTGCTGGCTGCCTCTTTCTGGAATATCATTCGCCCAGAGATCAGAATGGTCCCCACTCTAGCACTCTTTTGGAAGGTACTGAAGACTTGGTTTTGCCAGCGGGCCTGGGGAACCCAAAGCAGGATGGAGCCCATCAAATAGCTAGTATTATCTGCTGTCATCAGGGCAGGGAATGGGAGTTGGGGGGTGATTTTTTTCTTTCTTTCCAGATTTGGTTCTATTGTACTTTATTAATTTATTTGATTCTTTTGGTTAGTTTTTATTGTTTTTTATTTTCATTTTTTGTTTTAAATATGGTTTTACATTGCGTAAACCGCCTCATCACCATGGGCGAATAGGCGGCATATTAAATAAATAAATAATAATAAACAAACAAATAATAAATAAATAAATAAATAAATAAAAATAGCCAGGATGTTAAACCTTAAGCAACTCAGTTAAGGTCCTCTTTAGACATTTTTTTAAGAACTGGAACTAATGGCATAATGCCACACCTCAAAATGTTTTTTTCCTCAGAAAGAAAACATTTCAAAATAGAAAGTGATTTTAATTGCTAATACTATTGTACATAATAATCAAATGAACTTCATGCTCACTTTGTCATTCACAGCTGATTTATAAATATGACTATGTTGTTAGTTAATAGTTTCTGAAAATGGTACCACTGATAATCTCAATTTGTGAGTACAGAAATGAAAATTTCATTATGCTACATTCTCAAATTCATACAATAATTCAGTGCCATTGATATTTATTGACATTATGAAGTTGAATTTCCTAATGCTATAAGTTTTTATATACCAATGCAGTGAAGCTTATATTGCACTTACATTGGCTCACCGCTGTGGATATACTCCCAGAGAAGTTCCTCAGAGAGTTCTGCAAATTTGACTTTCGTTTCTTCAAAGAACTCAGTGACTTCAGTGTCTAGATAATCATCTAAAAATGCAGAAGTATGGATAAAACCAATAATATATTGTATAGTAACATCAAGATGAGCTACTTTCAGAAGACTTACTTCTGGTCTTCACAATCTGTAGTCCACAAAGCAAGATGTAAGCATTTTGAAAAAGCTTTCAAGAAGCTTTAAGCAGTATATCTGCACTAAAAATGGACATTTTGTCAAATTTCAAAATGTTTCAAAACTTGAGTTTTCACCAATCCTATCTAGAGATATGTTTGTGCTTGAGTATAAATGCTGGATTCCCTAGTTCACAATGAAATGACTTTGTCTTTCCAGAGTGGATCCAATTTGTTGGAAATAGTTTCATAATTTCTCTGGGTTTTCTAGTCAATAATGTCCTATCATTATCAACAGCACAAAACTGTTATAATTTGGAAGGCAGTAGCAAAAAATAATAAACTAAATTGCTATAATATAGAAACGTTGCGAAAAAATTATATCTTTAGTGAGGTAATAGTAATAGTATCATTTAATAGTATCATTTAATGATTTCATCTCCAAAATAGAAAATTTTTGAATAGAAAATGCAAATTAAGTTTTTCAAGTTATTTGTTCATTTAAATCAACAAAGACGTATATCTTGGGCTAAATGATATTTAAGTGGGCTGTAAACGCCCATTTTAAAATTTGGAGTTTATCCCAATAATTTAGCAAATATTCAAGCTATGTTTCTACACACATTTGCCAAAATGTATCACTGCATTGTGTTTTTAAATAGATTTGTATAGGACTGTATTATATAAGTAACTGTTATTCTCATTAATGCCACACATTATCCAATAATATCAAGGTTTGTTTTATTGCCAACTAAGTTACTTGCTTGAAAGGATTAAAAGTTTACTGTGTCCACCTTTCCCAAATATCTGGAAATCTAACCATACAGTAACTAGAAATGTTCTGAATGCTGAAATTTGCAAACGGAAGTACTTAAAAATTAAGCCAAAATCAGTAGATTAGATGGCCTAAGGGTAGGTGACACCCACTTCTCTTTAGAACAATTTCTAAATATCAGTCTAAAATATTTTTCAAGTTGACTCAAGTGTATAATTTGAAGTCAAAAGATTCCTGAAAATTTAAAATATACATATTCTGACTATAAGAAATTCAGCATAATAAATCACATAAGAATCAACAAAGGTAAAATATAGTTCACCTTGTGTAAAGAGAACAATGGTAACATAGTGGTGAGAATGCAGTATAATTGCAGGCTAATTCCCCTAACTGCCAGCAGTTCAATTCTCACTGGCTCAAGGTTGACTCAGCCTTCCATCCTTCCGAGGCTGGTAAAATGTGGACTTAGATTGTTGGGGGCAATATGCTGACTCTGTAAACCCACTTAGAGAGGGCTGTAAAATGATATATAAGTCTAAGTGCTATTGCTAAAGTGGGATACAAGATCTAACTTCACACACAGACACACACAAACACAGAGGGAGAGATCACAATAGCACTTACACTTATATACACTTCACAGGGCTTTACAGCCCTTTCTAAGTGATTTACAGAGACAGCATATTGCCCCCAACAATCTGGATCCTTTTTTTACCAACATTGAAAGGATGGAAGGTTGAGTCAACCTTGAGTTGGTGAGATTCAAACTGCCAAACTGCTGGCAGCTGGCAGTCAGAAATAGTCTGCAGTATTGCATTCTAACCACTCTCCACCAGATGAGATCTGCATTTAGTTTAATTAATTAAAAAAAATCACTACATCACAATGAATATCTCATTATGTATTCAATGATTTACTTTTACACCTATACATTTACTTGCATAGTCTCTAGACACTACCTGTAAAAAAGATTCCATGCTAGGAATTATTAGAAAAGGTACTAAAAAATAAAACTGTCAGCAGTGCAATATTGTTAAAGCAATCAATGGGATGTCTACATCTGGAATACATTTCTACTTCTGGAATTTATATTCTGTTTACTTGGAGCTTTTTAGCTATGAATAAGGATGACTAG
This sequence comes from Bungarus multicinctus, assembly GCA_023653725.1. Classification (NCBI taxonomy): domain Eukaryota; kingdom Metazoa; phylum Chordata; class Lepidosauria; order Squamata; family Elapidae; genus Bungarus; species Bungarus multicinctus. The sequence goes on along the minus strand of CM042851.1, from coordinate 17,509,504 downwards.
GAAATGTAGCTCCCTAACAAAGAATCACATGATGAATGGCATATAGAACATAGTTAAAGTTAAAGTTAAAATGCTAGGAGAACTCTTGGGTTTAACCGATACAGTGAGGCAAAAAAGTATTTAGTCAGCCACCAATTGTGCAAGTTCTCCCACTGAAAAAGATGAGAGAGGCCTATAATTGTCATCATAGGTATACCTCACCTATGAGAGACAAAATGTGGAAACAAAACTAGACAATCACATTGTCTGATTTGGAAAGAATTTATTTGGAAATTATGGTGGAAAATAAGTATTTGGTCAACTACAAACAAGCAAGATTGCTGGCTCTCACAGACTATAACTTCTTCTTTAAGAGGTTCCTCTGTCCACCACTCATTACCTGTATTAATGGCACCTGTTTGAACTTGTTATCAGTGACACCTGTCCACAACCTCAAACAGTCACACTCCAAACTCCACTATGGTGAAGACCAAAGAACTGTCGAAGAACACCAGAAACAAAATTGTAGACCTGCACCAGGCTGGGAAGATTGAATCTGCAATAGGCAAGCAGCTTGGTGTGAAGAAATCAACTGTGGGAGCAATAATTAGAAAATGGAAGACATACAAGACCACTGATAATCTCCCTCGATCTGGGGCTCCATGCAAGATTTCACCCCGTGGGGTCAAAATGATCACAAGAAAGGTGAGCAAAAATCCCAGAACTACATGGGAGGACCTAGTGAATGACCTGCAGAGAGCTGGGACCAACGTAAAAAGGCTACCCTCAGTAACACACTACACCGCCAGGGACTCAGATCCTGCAGTGCCAGACGTGTCCCCCTGCTTAAGCCAGTACATGTCCGGGCCCGTCTGAAGTTTGCTAGAGAGCATTTGGATGATCCAGAAGAGGATTGGGAGAATGTCATATGGTCAGATGAAACCAAAGTAGAACTGTAGAAACACAACTTGTCGTGTTTGGAGGAGATAGAATGCTGAGTTGCAACCAAAGAACACCATACCTACTGTGAAGCATGGGGGTGGCAACATCATGCTTTGGGGCTGTTTCTCTGCAAAGGCAACAGGACGACTGATCCGTGTACAGGAAAGAATGAATGGGACCATGTATCGTGAGATTTTGAGTGCAAACCTCCTTCCATCAGCAAGGGCATTGAAGATGAAACGTGGCTGGGTCTTTCAGCATGCCAATGATCCCAAACATACCGCCCGGGCAATAAAGGAGTGGCTTCGTAAGAAGCATTTCAAGGTCCTGGAGTGACCTAGCCAGTCTCCAGATCTCAACCCCATAGAAAACCTTTGGAGGAAGTTGAAAGTCCGTGTTGCCCAGAGACAGCCCCAAAACATCACTGCTCTAGAGGAGATATGCATGGAGGAATGGGCCAACATACCAGCGACAATGTGTGACAACCTTGTGAAGACTTACAGAAAACGTTTGACCTCTGTCATTGCCAACAAAGGATATATAACAAAGTATTGAGATGAACTTTTGATATTGACCAAATACTTATTTTCTACCATAATTTGCAAATAAATTCTTTCCAAATCAGGCAATGTGATTGTCTGGATTTGTTTTCACATTTTGTCTCTCATAGGTGAATATACCTGTGATGACAATTACAGGCCTCTCTCATCTTTTTCAGTGGGAGAACTTGCACAATTGGTGGCTGACTAAATACTTTTTTGCCCCACTGTAATATCAAGTGATTCTAATCATGCCATTTAGAAAATGTCATCTGTTGGTTTTGGATGTTTGCAATGTATCATTTTTACAAATGGGAATTAAAGCTGTTCTAAACCACCTTGAACTCCTGGAAGAAAGGTAGAACATATGTCCAACAACCAAGGATTAAAGTTTCAGAACTTCAACTGAATAGAGATAAGCTTAATTCCTGAAATTTCCAGACTCAGGGTGATACTAAAGAGTGGACAATTGTACAAATAATGAAAACTGATCTTATACAAATATCTTATATTACCTTTATTACTGCAGTGAACAATTGCAACACCTGTGACAACACTATGTTCTTTACCACTTAACCTATTAAAAAGAATAGAAAATTAGTCTGCCATATTTTGAAATAAAGATTAATTTCCTTTAAAGTAACAACTTTATGAAGAGATATGCTCTATCATTTATGAATAATACAGCATAGCCTTATTGACCAGATATAAAAATTTGGTAATGCATTCTCACATATCATGGTATAAAGCTTTCTCTCATTCTTTCTGTATACATATACATATATATATACAGTGTATAAATTGTGTAGAACATGGGGCAACACAATATTTGCATGTAGGCCTAAAGATATTTACCCATGTAGTAGGGCTGTATTGCTATTCTTCTCACTTTCTCATTTCTTATCTTTTCTCATCTTCTCATCTTTCCTATTACCTTCTCTATTCTTATACTTATTGCTATTCTATGATTTATGGAGACAAATTCCTTTTGTATCCAATCACATTTGGCCAATGAAGAATTGTATCATCTATCATCTGTCCGCCCATCCATCCATCCATCCATCCAGATTGCTAATTTATCATCTAAATCAGTGTTTTCAATCTTGCAACTTAACTCCTGAGCATGCCAGCTGGGAAATTTTAGGACTTGAATTCCATACATGTTAATATTGCTGAAATTGAGAAATGCTGGTCTAAGTAATGGTATTTTTTTTTTCAGACTAACGAACAGTTACAACAACAACAAAAAGGATTCAACTCTTGGAAATGATGTAGCACATTGGTATAATAGCATAATGTCTTTCAAATCTACACAGTTCTGTCAATAATACATTGATTATCTAAAATGAAAATTAAAAAGTATAAAAACAAATAGAAATACATTAGTAAAAATATGTTCCGTAAGAGATCAGAAATCAAACTCTAATATACTATCCTACACTGTTTAGATTTATCTCATACTAATATTATTTTAACAAAAAAATTGGGTTTTTTTTGTATCTATAAAAGGCTAGTATAAAAATAATACACTGCAAATGGCCAAGCCTAGATAAAAGCATTATTTGCATTAAAATTTATTTTTAAAGCATATACCTGGAAAGCATCTTATAGGCATCCTGCTTGTCTACTGGTTTTTCTAAAATTTGTTCTTCTATAGTCTGAAATGGAAAAGTATACATATTACTATATATATCTCATTCAGCTAAAAAATATTATGAAATTATCTTGACACCAAGTTGGACTATTGGCCACAGCACAACTTTAAAAAAAGCTTTTTGTGGTGGAATTTTCTGAATGAAAACATAATGAAGAAATCAAAAGACACATTGATTTCATCACATTTTTGATAGCTATCATAATATCTCTTCTAGTATATATTGTATATATGACCGTTCTCAACAATGGTACATTTCAATGCAAATGAATGACATAAAAGGTAAGGGAAGTGTAAACATTTTTTTCTCAGAGAAAAGTATGCTAGTACAAAAACTTTGTTTCCAAGGAAAGTGATAAACCACACAGGAAAAAGACTGTTAAGTTTAATTGTTCAGAAAACATTTATTTCACAAAACAAGAAATCACACTGTTTGAACTTTCTTCCATTTTGCTCATGCCTTTTTCATTCAGGACCCACTGAAATATTCTTTCCAAATTTGTCTAAACTGACCTTCAAAATCACTTTAGTTGCCTTACCATCCTTGCAGGATCTTTCATCCTCAGACTGTGTTTATGTAAAATTGTTACCCATTTCCCATACTAGAATAACTCTGTTATAATACAATTTTTAAAATACCAATATTGGATAGACAAAACTGATATTTTAAATTTCTATTATGTGTATGGACCCAAGAATACTACAGACCTACACAACTATTACTAAAGTTGTCAGCATACATATACTCACCACTATAGTGTCCGCTCCAATAACAATATCTGGTGTTTGAAGATGTTTCTGAAAGAAAAAAAAAACATAAAAGATCTGTGTATTTTATTCAATTTTCTCCATGACTTATCAATGCTCCTATAAACTTGAATGTTAACAGATAACAAATTAAGCAGAAAAAGTAACCTTATTTCAATAAGAGCAATCTTGATGTCATTCAAGTGCATTCACTAATAGAAGATCAAATGTGAGAGGGTGGATACTTGTAAGCTGGCCAGGCATTTGACTGGTGTTTGGTGAATGGTGGGAAGCAGGGGCAGAGAATAAACTAACTTTCTGCAATTTTAGAAGTCTGGATGGCATATATTTTCTTCTGAAGTCTTTTCAGAAGTAATATGGGCTTTAAAATATGTCTTAAAATACAGAAATCTTTGTGTTACACTATTACAATTGAAGGTCATCCACTGAAACACTAGATGGGGAGATTCATGTAGTGAATAAGGAGAATGTCTATATACACAGCACATAGTTAAATTATGCAATTTTCTGCCCTCTGATATGTGGTGATTACTACTTGAATATTTTAAAAGGGTACTACATTAATTCATGGATAATAGGTCAAAGACTAAACATTAATCCTAATTAAAAAGCTCCAAAAGAAGAGGGCTATCATCTTCTCATCATGTTTATGATATTTCTAAATTAATCTGGTGAGCCACTCTGTGACAATGAACACTGGATATTGAATGTTGGTTTGGCCTCATCCTGGCTCAATATCTTAAACTCTTCCATGTATTTGAGCTCTTTTTTTTTTTGTTCTAAGTCGAATGTTTCATCCACAGGTTCCATGTTTTATGTTTTACAGGCTGCTAATTATACATTTGCACTAATAACAAATAGTGATAGTGAACAATATCTTCCTTGGCTATAAACATTCAATTTTCCTATGGGCAGAATCAAACGTATTTGATTTTATTCCACCCATCCTTATATCAACCATTGGCTTTCTACTAGAGGGGCTAGCAGGTTTCCTGTTAAAATGGTGCCAAAAGAGGAATGTAAGAAAAACATATAAATAAATCAATGCAAGAAACAAACAAGGTTCATCAATACATTTTTTAAAAGCCTTAATATGGAATTAGGCTCACCACATGCATTCTTTTTGCTACTTCAAGTGCCTTCTGTTTTGCAGTTTCTACAGCATATTGATATGGGGCTGAAAAAGTTGACTTCTCAAGTGTTTCTTTGAACCATGACGGAACAACTTCAAACTGGAGACCCTGTTCAAAGGAAAGAATACATGAATGGGGGGCGGGGGGGAAATCATGCAAGATTTATATTTTATAGAATATAAATAAACTTAACACTATCCTCTTCAGAACTGCAGATTGTGATCTGGAATATCTAACATCACAGATGCAACAGGTATACTATACTATATAGTATAGTATACTAGCTTTTCCTATTTCATCTTTCTACTCTGCTGGCAAACTTAATATTATCTCTCAGAAAGTAAGGACTGTCTAAATAGAAAGACTGAATAAGGTACAGCAGTTAACAAAATGTTCTGGTGAGTCTTCAAAAACAAAATATTATGATAAGGCCTCCTTCTTGCTAAACTTGAATCATATCTTAATCATGCTTAAAGACATTATTAATAAGGTAAAAGTTACAGGTTTTAGGAGAAAATTGTTTCACTAATCCCCACAAATTACATATAGAAGACATTGGACAAATAAACAACTGAGTAGCTAGAAACCTGAACTACAAGTTAGTTGCTTATGTCCTTTGAATTTAGATGCCCTTCAGTTACAAACACGACAAAAACATATCCAACTTATGAATTCACAATGATGACTTCTTAACTACTTGGTGAATTTAGTATACTGAGTGAAATATAAGCAGCAAAGGTAGCTGTGTGATGTTTGCTTTAAGGAAAAAATAGAATATACAACATTAACATGATTATTAGGCTACAATTCTTTATCATCAAGATAACTAAAGCAAAGAGAGTAGGAAGAAAAGATGGACGTATCTAAACCATGTAATCTTTATAAATTCATTCTATAAAGATGGACCATATCTAAACCATGTAAATCTTTATAAAATAATTTTATAAAGATGGACCATATCTAAACATGTAATCTTTATAAATTCATCTTATAATTTATCTTATATAAAGGTATAGAGGTATGTTAGCTTACAGTGGCAAAAAAATCCTGAGAAGTTTGATAGCACTTCTTCAGCTAACAAATGGTATTACAATATATAAAGTATGGCTCACAAAAGCTTATGCCTATTAAGCTTTTTTACTTGCTGAGATTACTTCAGCTTTGACCTAGGCTTCTCCTGAGAGTTATGGAGATAATCCCACAATATTTCATTCTCAGTTTTTGAAAATATAAAACTTTTTAAAATAAACAGCAAAAGGGTGATTAGAACATTCATTTTGGACAGTTACAAATGGATTAAATGTCCAGGTGGATTTTAAGTAAGATTTTGAAATTAATTACAAGAAACCTTCCTATGGGAAAATACACATTCTTTTAAAAAGCATAATAGGATGGGGCTTTGAATGCTAGTTCCTTGAAGGATTTGGGAAATTAATTATAATTAGAGAAGAATATTTAAATTTGACTTACTAACATAGAATGGATCAAAATATTTTAATAGCAGAGGTTTTGAAGGTTTTTGTGAGCAATGGACATGGAATACCCAAATAACAAACCAAAAGAACAATTTGGAAAAATCTTTTCTACATTTGAGTTCCAAAAGAGCATTGTTAAACTTTTGAAGGGTTTTGTGAAAAGGGCAGAGAAAAAAATGAAATCAAGTTCTATGACAGAACTTGAAGGGATTAAAGATCAAGTAAAAACAAGGAATACAATTTAGCTTTTGTTCAACATCTATATGAAACCGCTGGGCGAGATCATCCGTGGTCTTGGGGTGAAGTGTCATCTCTATGCAGATGACACCCAGTTATACATCTCCACCCCGGACCACCCCAACGATGCTGTGGGGGCTATGTCCAGGTGCCTGGAGGCCGTGCGGGATTGGATGGGCGGGAACAGGCTCCGGCTCAACCCATCCAAGACCGAGTGGCTGTGGTTTCCGGCGTCCCGATATAGCCAGTTGACTCCGTCGCTGGCTATTGGGGGGGAAATTTTGCCCCCCACAGAGAGGGCTCGCAATCTGGGAGTCCTCCTGGATGTGCGGCTGTCGCTTGAACACCATGTCGCGGCCGTCTCCAGGGGGGCATTTCATCAGATCCGTCGGATCTACCGGTTGCGGCCCTTTCTGGATCGGGACGCCTTGCGCACGGTCACTCAGGCCCTGGTCACCTCTCGCCTGGACTATTGTAATGCCCTCTACATGGGGCTCCCTGCGGGGAGCATCCGGAGACTCCAACTGGTGCAGAATGCGGCCGCGCGGGTGATCATGGGGGCGTCACGTAGCGCCCACGTGACGCCTCTCCTGCGCGAGATGCATTGGCTGCCAGTGGCTTTCCGGGTTCGCTTTAAGGTTCTGGTTCTGACCTTTAGGGCGATCCATGGCATTGGACCAGGTTACCTACAGGACCGCATCCTACCGGTGATCTCCAGCAGACCAGTGCGAGCACACAGGGAAGGCCTTCTCCGGGTTCCGTCGGCTACCATGTGCCGCCTGGCGGTCCCAAGGGATAGGGCCTTCTCTGTGGCGGCCCCTGCCCTCTGGAATACTCTGCCACCGGAACTGCGTACCGGCATGGACCTGAGGTCCTTCAGGCGCGCGCTGAAGACCTGGCTTTTCGAGCAGGCCGGCCTGGGCTGAGAGAGGGTTTTAATGTGTCTCCATTAATTTTAATTAGGGGGTTTTAAGGGGGTGGGGTGGGTTTTTTATTCGGCCTAATCTAATTTAATCTTTTTCTTAACTTTTGTATTGTTGGGGTTTTAGATTGGCTGTACACCGCCCTGAGTCCCTAGGGAGAAGGGCGGTATAAAAGTTAAATAAATAAATAATAAATAAATAAGCTTATTTGACTAAGGCTAAAATAAATATGTGGTGGTAAGCCTTAATGAACTTTTTTTTGTATTTTTCCATTTAGTTTTCAGTACTTATGTATTTTTATAATGTACATATTTTTTAATTTTATTCCTTTTGTTGTTTGCTTTTTTATTACTATTTTAAAAGCAATAAAATTTATTAAAAAGATGAGATATGGGGAAAAGATAATTAGTTGTATTTTAAGACAAGTGTTAAGTTACTAAAATTATACTTGTTACGAAATTCATTTCCTTATATACATTTCTTTTTGTCTACTATAGTCGGTCATTTTTTAAACTTTTTTCTGCAATTTTGGAATATTTTTCTTTCAGCTTAATTTGTATATTTTTACTGCTTATTAAAAAACTTTAATACAACTCTTACAAAAAAAATGGAAACCAGAGGCCGTGAATTATATATTCCAAGTCTGCACAATGTTCTTTCTGTCCATCTTAATAAGTTTAAGAAACTGCTGACCTGAAATTCACATGACAAATTGAATTTCACATAACAGCCATGTTTCTTCCCTGTTCAATCTATGTTTAAATTTAGCTAAATGAAAATATTCACATTATCTTTTAAATCTTTTCTTTGTAAACCAAATAACCTGGATAGTTAAATATTAACAAATATTAATTAAAAAGCCCATTTGTTGTAATTTTAAGGTTTTTGTGCTACTATAATACTTAGCAGTAATTTCTAATCATTACATTTGTTTTTTTATGCTGAAGCAATAGCTGTAGTACATAACATTTTACGTAATTAAACATCTACAACAGTTAATTACTATGATATTTATGTGCAGCACTATTAAACGTTTTAGGGCAGAACATAGCTACTGGGTCTGTTTGACTCTAAATTTACTAAACATGATTGAACTTTATTGTTGATTAGCCAGTATGCTATATCAGAATACAGAATACAAAACAGAATACAAAAACACAGAGGTTAATAACCATTATGCATGACTAGCTTCAGAATCTGTTTCCTCATGTGTAACAGTAACAAGTAGATGCCATTGTGACGTATATATTTTTTCTGAAATCAATCTTTTAAATATGATCAATAAGCTGATTTGATGGGGTATACTTCTTTATACATGTCACAAAAGTACAAGTAGTCCTCAATTTACAACATTTGTTTCATTACCATTCAAAGTTACAATGGCACTGAAAAAAGTGACATGATCGTTTTTCACACTTATGACCATTGCAGTATTCCCATGGTCACATGATCAAAATTCAGATGTTCAGCAACTGATTCATATTTATGACAGTTGTGGTGTCTTGGGGTTTTTTGATTAGCAAACTCAACTCAGAAGCAGATTTACTTAACAACCATGTTACTAACTTAACAACTGTAATGATTCACTTAACAAGTGTGAAAAGTCATAATATGGGGTAAAACTCACTTAACAAATGTCTCACTTAGCAGTAGAAATTTTGGCTTAATTGGGGTTGTTAGTCAAGGACTACCTGTATTGCACATCATGCATTAAGGCATTACAACATGCACATTCTCGAAATCAGATTAAAACTTTATCTATTGCAGTGTCCTGTTTCCAAATCTTTTGGGGAATCCTACAAGCTGGAGATAAATTTAATACAGTAGTATCCTTCTGATTATTGTATGCCAGAGAGGAGGGTCCCTCAGATCTCAGATACTTATGGGAACAGAGGTGGGAGCATTACCCTTCATTAGTTTTTTACATCCCATTATATTGATGCCCACAGCTACATCTGATGAATTCCATATGATGCCGTCATGTTTATGTGTCATATCTCTTCCTTTACAAATGGGCTATCCATGGATACAATTACTTAGAATAAAGTGGTCCTTATTCTGATCTTCCATTACTCCTTTAGGAAAAAAGAAAATTTATACTGGGGGGGTGGAGGAGTAAGCACAAAATCTCTAGTATAACAAGCTTTCTCAACTTTTTGCGCCGGTTTAGTTTTATAATTGCAGGTTTGTAAGCTGCATCCCATACTTCAGCCCACTATATCAACAGAGGCAGAATATAATGTTTTATTTGATTTGATTTGATTTGTCAATCGCTTACAAGATAATAGGTATAAATATATACATAATTATGAATACATGAAATGGGTACATATAAGAAAAATAAAAGAAACAATAGGACAGGGACGGTAGGCACATTGGTGCACTTATGCACGCTTCCTACAGACCTCTTAGGAAAGGGGTGAGGTCAATAGACAGTCTAAGGTTAAAGTTTTTGGGGTTTGGGGAAGAAACTACAGAGTCAGGAAGAATATTCCAGACATTGACCACTCTGTTGCTGAAGTCGTATTTCCTGCAATCAAGTTTGGTGCGGTTTACCTTGAGTTTGTATCTATTGTGTGCTCTTGTGTTGTTATGGTTGAAGCTGAAGTATTCATTGACAGGTAGGACATTGCAATGTATGATTTTATATACTATACTTAAAGGATCGGACCGAAGGCGGCGTAGTTCTAGGTTTTCAAGGTCCAGAATTTCGAGTCTGGTGGCATAAGGTATTCTGCAACTGTAGTCCAGTTCTACAAAACTGCCAAGTGTCCTTTCAACTGAGGACACTTGCGTTGCAATCTTTGAATTCTTTTTGAGGAGAGACCTGAACAGGCGCGTAGGGCAAGCATTTCAAGAGGATTTCCTCAGCATTTCTCAAAAAACGGGACCGAGCGAGCCGAGAAAAGGAAAAACCCTTCCACCACTTTTCCTATAGGATAGAGGTGCGGAACAATGTATTTGTTCATGTAATGAACAATTCATGTAATTGTTAAAAATCCAGCCGCTCTACCTAGATCGGATTTTTTTAATCTTTATTTTATTTTATTTTATTTGGAAACGCAAGGGATTCTTCGGAGCCCACCAACCGGGCGCAGGGCGATTTAAACGAGTCCGCGCACTCACCGCGTTATTGAGGATTTCCTGCCTGCGCGGGGAGCCACTTGCCAGCACCACCTTTTTGTCGACCAGTTTTTTAACGACCGGATTGAGCACCATGGCTGCAGCCGTCGTGAAGGCGACTTCGCAAAAAGCCCAGGAGCGAGAAAAACTCAATAAAGCCAGGCCGCCGGCGGACAACCCACTAGGCCCGCAAAAGGGAGGGCGGAATCTCAAAGAAGACGTCGCTCCTCCCTCCCGCCTTCTGCGCTCCGAATCGCCAACGACAGCAGTCCTTATAGCAGGGTTGGGCAAGCTACGGTCCTTGTGAACGTTGAAGTCCTCAAATCACAAAGGGATCTATATAGTTCCTCACCTCTGTCCTATAAGAACAGTGGTGGAAGGGCTTTTCCATTTTTCGGCTCCCTCGGTCACGTTTTTCGTCCCGAGGAAAGAGGACATTAGTTGAGAAATGCTGAGGAAAGTGCTCTTGAAATCCTTGCACAAGTAAACTTACGCGCCTTTTCAGGTTTTTTCTTCAAAAAGAATTCAAAGATTGCAACGCAAGTGTCCTTAGTTGAAAAGACACTTGACAGTTTTGTAGAACTGGACTACATTATATTCTGCCTCTGTTGATCTAGCGGGATGAAGTTTGGGATGCGGCTTACAAATGCAATTACAAAACTAAACCTCTCAGTTATTTCATTAGAAGGCTCAAGCTACGGTTTAACCTGGCATCAAAATCACAATGGTCCCTACTTGATCTATAACTGGGAAGTGAGCATCTGGATTTTTGCAGCAGGGATCTGAAGCCTCACAATTGACTCATATTCTGGGTTTGTGCAACACCTTGAAGCACAAATTATCCAAATAGGTACAAGTTTTAGCTAAGCTTTAAAAAATACGTTGTTCTCTAAGTTCAACTTGCAAAGCTTGTAACCAGCCTGGCTAGGTATGTTGTTTAAACATACTATTCAGTGGTTGGATTCAAATTTTTTTTACTACTGGTTCTGTAGACATGGCTTGGTGGGCATGGCATGGCTTGGTGGACATGGCTTGGTGGAGTGGCAGGCGAAGGATACTGCAAAATCCCCATTCCCTCTCCACCCCATTAACCTGCTTTCCAGCTCTATTCTCCTGTGCAGGGCAACAAAAGAAGACCTAGCTGATCAGCTGGGATTCGGGAGGCAGAGAATAGATGGGGATGGCCAGTCAGATGTGGTATTCTGAACTATTCAAAATTTCCGATACCGATTCTCCAAACTACTCAAAATTTCCACTACCAATTCTTCAGAACTGGTCAGAACCTGATGAATACCACCTCTGATACTATTGTATCTTGGCCTCTTGAACCATATTTCCTTATTTTGGCATAGCATGGATGAACATGGCATTTTGGAGGTTTAACCACATTCATGGTGTAAAATGTATAAATTGCAAGAAAACAAAGTCTCAAACTGATGTGAATCTGTAATTGTGGGATAGAATGACTTCTCCAGTACAGTGCTCTAAAAAGTAACAATGACCAGCAATTTTGGGATTTAAATTATCTTCCATTGGAACAGGCATGAAACAAATTATCTTGCAACATTAAATTTTGTGAGCTGCTTGGAGTCACCTAGGTGAGTTGAGAGGCTATATGGTTTTTAATAATTAATTAATGCTTCCCTGTCGAATCTAAAGTGCAGACCAAAGCTATGGAGTTATAAGAGTGACTGATGTTGAATAAAATTGGAGAAAAGTCTGACTTACTTTAACAGCATGAGTTTTGTATTTCACAATGTACTTTGTTAGACATTGGAAAAGACTGAAAGGAAAGAACATGAATGATATATATTATCTGTCCTCCCAGCAGAGAGTTATGGCTGCATCATGATGTCGAATTATCGTCCGGTCTCCAACCTCCGCTTTGTGACGAAGGTTGTTGAGAGTGTGGTGACACGTCAGCTCCCTCAGTACCTGGATGAAGCGGTATATCTAGACCCCCTCCAATCAGGTTTCAGGCCCGGGGACAGCACGGAGACAGCATTATTCGCATTGGTGGATGATCTCTGGAAGACCCGAGACAGGGATTGTTGCTCTGTCTTGGTCCTGTTAGATCTCTCAGCGGCTTTTGATACTGTCGACCACAGTATCCTATTGCGGCGGTTGGGGGGGTTGGGAGTGGGAGGCACCGTTTTACGGTGGTTCTCTTCCTCTCTGACCGCTCGCAATTTGTGTTGACAGGGGGGCAGAGGTTGACCCCGAGGCCCCTATTATGTGGGGTGCCCCAGGGCTCTGTGCTCTCGCCCCTGCTGTTCAACATTTATGTGAAGCCGCTGGGTGAGATCATCTGTGGTTTCGGGGTAGAGTTCCATCAGTATGCTGATGATACTCAGCTATACATCTCTACCCCGGGCCACCCCAACGAAGCCGTCGAAGTGTTGACCCTGTGCCTGGAGGCCGTGCGGAGTTGGATGGGTCTTAACAGGCTTCGTCTCAACCCGACCAAAACCGAGTGGCTGTGGTTTCCTGCGCCCAGATCCTGCCAGCTTATTCCGTCGCTGGCCGTGGGGGAAGAAATTTTGCCCCCCGTGGAAAGGGCTTGCAATCTGGGTATCCTCCTGGATGTACGGCTGTCTTTAGAAGATCACATTGTGGCCGTCGCCAGGGGGGCCTTTTGTCAGATTCGTCTGATTTACCAGTTGCGGCCCTTTCTGGATCTGGACGCACTTCGCACGGTCACTTCCGTCCTCGTCATCTCCCGTTTGGACTACTGCAATGCTCTCTACATGGGGCTCTCCTTGAAGAATGTCTGGAGGCTGCAGTTGATCCAGAATGTGGCCGCGCGGGTGATCTTGGGAGCTCCTCGGAGCTCCCATGTTACACCGCTCCTGCGCGTGCTGCATTGGCTTCCTGTGGCCTTCCGGATCCGATTCAAAGTGGTAGTGATCGTCTTTAAAGGGCTCCATGGCTTGGGACCTGGGTACTTACGGGACCGCCTGCTGCCACCAACAGCCTCCCACCTCCCAGTGCGCTCCCACAGGGTCGGCCTCCTCGGGGTTCCGCCGGCTGGGCATTGCCGGTTGGCGGCCCCGAGGGTGCGGGCCTTCTCTGCGGGGGCTCCCTCCCTTTGGAACGACTTGCCCCCAGAGATACGGGCCATTACCGACATTCAACCTTCCGGCGCGCAGTAAAGACCCTGTTTTTTCAACAGGCCAGCCTGGCCCAGTAACGATTTGTGGGGTTTTAAATTTGGTATTTTTAAATTTTTTATCAGTTTTTATATTTGTTAATTTCATATTCGGCCTCCAATTTAATCATTTTAAATTGTTTTTAATTTTATAACTTTATACTGTTTCTGTTTTAGCTGGCTGTACACCGCCCCGAGTCCCTTTTTTTGGGAGAGGGGGCGGTATAGAAATCTAATAAACATAAACAAACATAAACATGATGTCATGCTCCCATATATGGGGTTTAAATACTTACCATATAGAATAGATCCTTTCCTGAAACTTTAGTGAATCAGTGCTTGGATAATTGTACACATGTGTAACAGCTCCTGCATATGCAGGAGCTGTTATACATGTGTACAATGTGCAACCTTGCACTGCTGAACCTGGGATGTGGGGAGGGAAGCAGCTTTTCAGCAGGAAGTTCTGTAGTCAAGCCATGGGCAGCTTCCCTGCCATTAGAGAAGCAGCACTTGAGCTGATTGTTCTTCCCCTCAATGAGAGCTGCTTCATACCAAGTAGGGGCACCTGCACAAGAAGCAAGGGAAGGAGAGAGACTTGTTGGAAAACATCTAATGGGGGAATAGAAGTGATGGAAAAAATTCTTAAGCCAATACCACACTGGAAAGAGACCAAAGACCTATTTCCTCTAATTGTACCCATTTTCTATTGTACTGTGGCAAGAAAATGTAAGTATAGGTAGTCCTTAACATACAACCTTTCATTTATCACCTGTCAAAGTTCCAGTGGCACTGAAAAAAGTGACTTACAACTAATCCTTGCACTTAATAGAATAGAATAAAGTATTCTATTCTATTCTATACTATCCTTGTACTTAAAACTGTTGCAGCATTCAGAGGTGCTATTCAGCAGGTTCCGACCACTGGACAACCGGTAGAGGAAATTTTGAGTATTTCGGAGAACTGGCAAATACCACTTCTGACTGGAGATTTTACAGTATCCTTCCCCTGCCACACCCGTCAAGCCACGCCCACAGAACTGGTAGTAAAAAAAAATTGAATCCCACCACTGATTCCCACACCTGGCAACCATTTAGACAGGGGTGGGATTCAATCAGTGTTACTATCGGTTTGGTGAACTATGCTGCGCGTGCGTGTAAAATAACCTTAGGCTGTGCCGCCTGGACAGCTGAAAAGTGCAGCGTTCAGGTGCGCAGGGTTTGAAAAGCCTCTTTTTTTCCTGCTTTTTCAACCTCAGCTGTGCCACACAAAGGTTGAAAAAGCAGGAAATAAAGGATAGGTAAAAGCCTAGGTGGGCAGGTGGGCGAAACAGCAGCAAACACAAAACTGGTTCCATGTCTGCTGTTCTTCGGAGCTACTGGTTCTTTAGAACCGGGCAGAACCGGTAGCATCCCACCTCTGCCTGTATAATTTTTGCAACAGCCCAGAGTCATTTATTCAATATTTATGACCTTTCCAACCAAGTCAGTGAAGGAAGCCAGAGTCACTTAATGATCACATGATCCACTTAACTATTACAGTGATTTCTTAACTATGGCAAAAAAGGTAAAATTGGACACCAGTCATTTAACAATCACTTTGATTACAATGGACATTCTGGTTCCAATTGTAATTATAACGCAAGAAATACCTGTAATGATTCTTCCCCCCCCCCCCCCCCCCCCCCCCCCCCACCACCAATCCAGTGGCAGGAGAAGCAGCAGGAGAGAATATTGGGAAGAGGGAATGTGGGTGAAAAGTTGCCAATTTTCCAATTTAATATTAAGATCTGGTATGGGAATATGGTATTAAAGGAACAGGGGTGTTTCCTCTTTTGTCTCTCTCGTGTTTGCAGATCAAATCCCTACTTTCCAAAGCAAAATAAAAGTTTGAAACTTTTATTAGTATTAGATCTTTCCTGTTAGGTTATCAGTGGATAACCTAACTATCCCTATGGGAATAGGCACCAAGTAAACTAGAAAAACCTTCCAATGTTTAATAAGTAATCATTATAACTCAGTCAATGACAAATTTTGAGAAATTAAAGGAATAGTTGAGATGGAGAACAATGACACCAGATGGTATCAGGAAAATATCTGCTTACAGAGGAAATAAAGGTTAAAGATCACTATGTTCAGAGTTCAATTATTGACTTTTACAAGTGTACTGTGTACTTTTTTCTATATTATAGATTAGGGGAAATACCCAAATCGTATTATTTCATGGAAAAGACTTAAAATGAACTCTGGCACAATTAGACAGCAAATTAATCTCACAGATCTTCAACTACAAGCACTATGCATTTTTTTTGGTTTATAAAATCTTGTAAGCCATTGTATTACAGTCATGTATCAAACAGGTAAAGCTTGTACATTTATAATACAATAAGGATTAACCCCAAAGAATGTGATCATGTACCTATGATAATAAATGTCTTCCAAATATTATGTTGGCTTTCCCCAGCCTGGTAATCTCCAATATGTTGGAACTACAACTTTGACTTCTTAGCCAGCATGAAGTTTAGTTTAGTTACTTCTAGACAATGAGATGTTTCAAGTTTTCCAGGATTGTTTAAGTTAGTTTCTACAAAAATAGAATGTAAAATGAAGTTACCAACATAAACACTAACAACTTCTTATTTCTGTTATATTTCTAGGGAAGTGTTTTTTCAAATCTGCCAACGTTAAGGTATGTAGACTTCAACTCTCAGAATTTCACAGTCAGCTTTCTATGGGAAACTTAGAATGCCATGTGTCCATTAAAGTAACTTTCAGAAGATAAATCCTATGGCCAAATCACAGTTCTTCGAATAAGGAAGAGGCAACTTTCCAATAAAATCTTGATTCTTTTCAATCAGAACTTTAGGCTATAAAGTAGAAGAAAGTAGTCCATTCTTCTAGAAATTGCATTTGAGCTAAAGGTTCAATGAACTCAGGACAGCAAAATATGAAAAAGTTGTGTCACATGCCCAGACAATAACAGAACTTTCCATCATTTGGGCCTGGAGTGATTGATGTCTTTGGTTGCTTTTTCACAAAGGGCACCCAGCACAAACTTGGTAAGTGGAACTTGATTTTTCACCTTGATGCAGCAGTCTTCACATGAAGCACATCAGACCCAGGATCCATCTAATTCAGTTTTTACTTCCAATAGTGGTCAGTGAGAAGCTTTGGAGAAGTACATGGGTTACATCATGCTATTTGTTTTGCATTAATTATTAGAGGAAAGCTCCTATTGACCCTCTTAGTTTTCTATTAACCATCATAATTTCAATGTGGCTGCAGACCTTCTAAACTAACAATAAAGTTCAAGAACTGGCTGTATTTGTTTTTAACCTCATTGTAATGTGTTTGAAATTGCAATAAAGTTAGTATTTTCTTTGGCAGTACTTTTAAACATAAGATCAGAAATTGCCCCCTCCCCCCCCCACACACACACATTGGCTTATTCTTTTATTAACTCCTGATCAAAAAGCAACTATTAATCCTATCTCCACTCCAAAGCTACAGTTTAAAACATATCTCTGAAGTTGTATTTCAAAGGGGGTCCAAAGAAAAAACAAAAAAAACAACAACACCTGGCAGCCACTTAGTATTTATAATAGGCTTTTCAATCAGCTACTTTTAACAGCTTAGTCTGGGTTATTGTGAGCCAGGAGGAGTTGCAACAGAGGTATCAGAAAATAGGTGTCCTGTCGCTATGAAGCAGGGGTGTCAAATCTGATTCCATTGACAGTTGCATCAGGGTTGTGTTTGACCTCGCGGGTGGCAAGGGGGGCATGCCCAGCTCAATGTCATTTGTGTCAGGGGCATCTGTGGTGGCCCAAGCGCTCTGCCAGTGAAAATGGGTTACCAGGCTGCAATTGCCAGTGAAAATGGAGCTTGGGAGGGCTGTGCATGCTCCCCTGGACCCCCTTTTTTTTTTTTACTGTGAGAGCCTCCTGCAACCCTCCATTTTCACTGGCAGAGGCACCATAGGCCGATCCGTCGCTGTTTCCAGGTCAGTCCCGTGGGCCAAATCCAGACCACGGGTCTTGAATTTGACACTCCTGTTATAAAGCAACCACCAATCCTTGCAAACTTGCATGCATCATCCATGTTATGGATGAAGGGGGGGGGGAATTTACATCACATCCCCCCATGAATGCCCATAACTTGCAAGAATCAACAAGCAACCAAAACAGTCCAGAACAATTCTGTCTACATTTTACACACAACAGCAAACAAACACTAGAACTATTGTAAATAGCATGTGATTGCAACAATGTGACAGCCTCTTGCAGATTAGTTTGGCTTTTAAACAGACAGAGAGAGAGGGAGAGAACCGTGCTTTGCAATTGAGAAGGTTCATAGTATGACAACTGTTCAAACAAAGCTGACCGGTGCAAGTAAATTGTGCAAATGATATGAAATATAGGTAGTTCTCAACTTATAATCATTTGCTAAGCAACTATTAAAATTTATAATGGCAATGAAAAAAGTGACTTACAATCAACCCTCACAACTTACAACTATTGTAGCATCCCCACAGTTACATAATCAAGATTCAGATACTTGGCAACCAACATATATTTATGACCATTGCAGCATCCCAGAATAATCTGATCACCATTTGTGATCTTCCCAGCCCACCCCCAACAAGCAAAGTCAATGGGGAAAGCTGGATTTGCCTAAAGACTTTGTGATTCATTGAACAACTGCAGTGATTCATTTAAAAATCACGGGGGGGGGGGGAGGGGGAGGGGAGGGGAGGGGACTTGTAAAATTGGATGTGACCCATTTAATGGCCACCTTGCTTAGCAATGCTGGTCCCAACTGTAGTTGTAAGGGGACTGCCTGTGTATAATTTTGTAACCTTATGATGTGTAATTTCATTGGCTTCCTACCTGTTCCCCTGCAGATTCCTATGCATTTTATCCCAAATTGACAAAAATATAGAAGGACAGAATACTGGATGGAGATTGTTTCTAGAAGCTTTTTTTCATTCTCTTATGCTTTAACTGCAGATCAGGAGAGTTTTAATATATCAAGAGCAGCAGCAGCAGCACAGCAGCAATTCAGTGAGTGGACATTGATTATGTGATATTTTGCATTTTTCTTTTGGTCCACTAGAGGGAGCAATGACCACCCTGTAGTATTCTGCTTCTGTTGGACTAAAGATGATTGAGCTTCACATTCCTCTAATTTGAAAGAAATTAGTGTTAGGGAAATGTTTCCACTTTATCTTAAACTTTAAAAAGGCTGTTATTTTTTAGAACTAATTCTATACAATGAAGACATACTATTAGTTTATAATAAATTTATTGTAAGTCAATTTCACCAATTGACATTAAAGGCATTTTTCAGTCATATCATCTGACTAAATTTATTGGTCTTTATAATTGCCCATTGCCTTTTTCTGGTCCTTTCCATTCTGTAGTAACCTTTTTGAGAATTATAAATTCTATAATGTCATTACAGAATATGTTTCTAATTATTTAACCTACTTACAGGTAAAACTCAAAAAATTAGAATATGGGTTCAGGTCAGGGGAGTTTGCTGGCCAATCAAGCACAGTAATCCCACAGTCATTGAACCAGGTTTTGGTGCTTTTGACAGTGTGGGCAGGTGCCAAGTCCTGCTGGAAAATGAAGTCAGCATCCCCATAAAGCTCATCTGCGGAAGGAAGCATGAAGTGCTCCAAATTATCCTGGTAGACGGCTATGTTGACCTTAGACTTAATGAAGCACAGTGGACCAACACCAGCAGATGACATGGCTCCCCAAATCAACACAGACTGTGGAAACTTCACAAGCATCTTGCAATATGTGCCTCTCCATTCTTCCTCCAGACTCTGGGTCCTTGGTTTCCAAATGAGATGCAAAAGTTGTTCTCATCAAAAAGGAGGACTTTGGACCACTGAGCAACAGACCAGGTGTTTTGGCGGCAGAAATAACGAGGCTTGCACTCTTAGTGATTTCAGCTCTTCTCCTGTTTATTTCAGAACGGACACGCTGGAGAGTCGCGGCAGCCTCTCTTTTAAAGGCTCCCCGCGCCTCACCAGCCAATGACAGGAGAAGGATCTCCCGCCGACTCAACGACCAATGAACGGTGAGTATTTCAAATACAAAGTATCCAATACAGAACACCCCTCCCTTCTTGGTCCAGTCTGACCAATCAGGGGCTCCGCCTATGTTACGTAATCACGTAGATAGGCGGGGCTCCTGTGGGTCCGACTGGACCTGCGCGGCTCATTCACAACGTCGCTGATGGTCGGTGCAGGTGGACCTGTTGGTCCTCCTGTCCCTGGCCTGGGAAACTTCTGGAAGGTCGAGCCGGCCGAGTCACTCCTAGCGGGCCTAGCTTGACTAGTTGAGATGGCTAGGCCGCTCCCTTCCTGGCTTGGATTATCGTCGGCCGTGTCTGGTGTTTCATCTGGAAGTTCCCCTGGCTCAGGTGCGTAGCTGCGAAACTCGACCGGAGCTAGTGTTGAGGGTGTATGTGTGGAGGTTAGGTTGTCGTTGTTTGTTTGTGGGTCTGTTGTATTATGATTGTTGTTTGGGTGTGGGTATGACATTTCTTGGTTGTTTGGTGGTTGATCTCCTTCCCCCCCAGGGAGGTCGTGAGGTCTGGTAAGGGTGCGGGATCTAAGTTGATCGATGTGTCGCTTCCAGCTTCTGTTGTCAGAAGTGGTAAGCCGGTATGATCGTGGGCCTGTGAGTTGGGTGATGGTGGCTGGCACCCATAGGGGATGTCCCACCAAATTTTTTTGCGTAAACTAAGTCTCCAATTTGAAATGTTCGGAGTTTGCTGGAAGAGTCTAGTGGTTTGTCAGTGGAGTATGTGGGGTGAAGTCTATCTAAAGGGGAGCGTAATTTCCTCCCCATGAGTAGTTCGGCTGGGGTTTTGTTAGTAGTGCTGCTGGGTGTAGTATGTTGTATAAATAATAATTTATCGATGCGTGCTTGTATAGGGCCCTGGCCTAACTTATAGAGTGTCTCTTTGGTGAACCGAACCATGCGTTCGGCTCGTCCATTCGCAGCCGGGTGTGCCGGCGCGGTTAGGGCATGCCGTATGCCCAAACTGGCTAAATAGCCCTCAAATTCGGTAGCTGTGAATTGAGGGCCATTGTCTGAGACTAGGACGTCTGGTAACCCATGTGTGGCAAACCATTTTCTGAGTTGTCGGATGACAGCTTCGGAAGAGGTTGATTGCATGAGGCTTACTTCTAGCCAGTTCGAGTAAGCATCTACTAGAATTAAAAATGTATAACCTTTAGTCGGACCCGCGAAATCTATGTGAACCCTTGACCATGGGCCCCTGGGCAGATCCCACTCAGCGACTGGTGCTTTCGGGGGTGAGGGACGGGATGTCTGGCATGGCTGGCAACCCGCAACCCAATCAACAACGTCCTTGTCCAGCCCAGGCCACCAGACATAGCTTCTGGCCAAACCTTTCATTTTAACCACCCCTGGGTGTCCTTCATGCAAAAGGTTCAAAATCGGATCCCGCAGTCTTGGTGGAATAACCACTCGGTCTCCCCAAAGTACACAATCTTTAAGTACGGAAAGTTCCGTTTGTCTTTGTTTAAAGGGTCTATAAGAGTCCTGCAAGTTATCATCTGGCCATCCCTTGGTAATCCACCCACTCACTTTGTGCAGTAGGTGGTCATTAGCGGTTTCGTGAGCGATGTCTGCTGCCGTCATCGGAAGGTCGGTTAGGGCTTCAATCAGTAGCACAGATGTGGTGGGGTTTGGATCAGGATCACTGTCCGGCAATGGGCAACGACTTAATGCATCTGCGTGTATGATAGACGGACCGGGGCGGTAAGACAAAGTATAGTTGTATGCAGCGAGGAATTCTGACCATCTCGTCATTCTGGGTGATAATATATTAGGCGTTGCTTTGTTCCCAGCCAGAATTCCTAATAGTGGTTTATGATCGGTAATTACAGAAAACAGGCGGCCATAGAGGTATTCATGGAAACGTTTAATACCTGATATGATGGCTAGTGCTTCCTTGTCTAGTTGACTGTAATTTCGTTGGCTTTTAGACAATGTTTTTAAATAAAATGCAATCGGAGCCTCTCTGCCATCAGGTAAAAGGTGGCTTAGAACAGCTCCGACCCCAAACGGCGATGCATCGCAAGTCAATATCAACGGTAAAGTCTCGTTATATTGTATTAGTACCTTTGTTGAAGTAATGAGGTCTTTTATTTTGTTAAAAGCTGTTTCCTCCCGACTGCCCCACTTCCAAACCGTGTCTTTGTCCAGGAGTCCTTTCTTAATTAATTTGTCTTTCAAGTTCACTTCGTTGGATGTCTGGAATTAAGTTTCTGATCGTGTCCCACGAGACCATAGAGAGAAATGATCCCGAGTCCACTTCCATTTCACAGTCTTGTTCCTCAATCCTTACTTGGACGTGGACCTTCCTTACATTTTTTGTATTTGAGTGTCCAATTATAACTGTTTGGTGTGTTTCTTCTTTCCTGTACCTTGATTCTTTGTATCTCCTTTCTCTTCCCTCTTGGCTCCAACGGCTGCTTGTCTTTCTCTCTTTCTCTCTCTCTCTTTCTCTTGGGGGAGGGCTTCCTTTTCACCTCAGGCTATAGCTTGATCTGGATCTGCATACCTTTGCGATGTGCCCTTTCTTCTCGCATTTTCTGCAAATCACGTCGATGAAATGGCACTCTGACCTGGGGTGATTTCCTCCACAGCGGTTACATTCAAAATCGAACCTTCTGTTCGCCCGCTCTTTTTTCCCTCTACCTGTCTTCAGGTGGCATACATCGTCTTCCTCACTACTGGTCTCAGTTTCTAGATCTTCATGGTGTGTTGTGGTCTTCTCTCGATCCCCCTCTGGTTTGGGTGATTCTCTGGTGTTGTAATTTGCCGCTTTGTTGATCTTTTTCATTTTTGCTGCTGATTTCTGGGTGGCTTCGGCTGCGGTGGCTTCTTCCATAGCTTCTTTTACAGTTATTTTGGGCCGATTTAACAATCGGCTCTGTAGTACTGGATCTTTTAGCCCTAACACGATTCGGTCTCTTAGGGCTTTGTCGAAGTCCGAGAATTCGCACTCACCCCCAATATCTCTTAGGACTGCCACGAAATCAGCGATAGATTCATCTTCTTTCTGATTTCGGAGATAAAACTCGTGGCGCTTAATTAGGCAGGAAACTGTAGGAGCATAGTGTGCTCGCAGGATCTTTTCCAGCTCGGGCCAGGTTAACGTCTTAACATCGATCGGGGATGCTAGCGCTTTCGCCATGCGGAAAACAGCCTGGCCGCAGTGGGTCAGGAAAACCGCTCTCTTCCGATGTTCCGATATGCCGCTCAGATCGCTGCTCTCCAGGAACATGAGGAAACGGTCTACATACGACTGCCACTCTTCCTTTGCCGGGTTGAATTGTTCAGGCGGGGTGTTGTTTCCAGACATGGTGCTGCTCGATCTCCGCCGCTATCGCACTCGCTTAAAAGTGCTGTCTCGATCCCACCTTCGTCGCGGGATAACGAGGCTTGCATTCTTAGTGATTTCAGCTCTTCTCCTGTTTATTTCAGAACGGACACGCTGGAGAGTCGCGGCAGCCTCTCTTTTAAAGGCTCCCCGCGCCTCACCAGCCAATGACAGGAGAAGGATCTCCCGCCGACTCAATGACCAATGAACGGTGAGTATTTCAAATACAAAGTATCCAATACAGAACACCAGGTCTGTTTTTCTTTAGACCTGGTAAGACGTTTCTGATGTTGTTTGTTGTTCAGGAGTGGCTTGACAAGTGGAATATGACATTTGAAGCCCATGTCCAGGATCCGTCTGTGTGTGGTGGCTCTTGATGCACTGACTCCAGCCTCAGTCCACTCCTTGTGAAAGTCCCCAACACTTTTCCTGACAATCCTCTCCAGGCTGCAGTCATCCCTGCTGCTTGTGCACCTTTTTCTTCCACACTTTTTCTCTTCCACATAACTTTCTATTAATGTGCTTTGATACAGCACTTTGGGAACATCCAATTTCATTTGCAATTACCTTTTGAGGCTTTCCCTCCTTATGGAGGGTGTCAAAGATGGTTTTCTGCACAACTGTCAGGTCAGCAGTCTTTCCCATGATTGTGATTCCTACTGAACCTGACTGAGAGACCATTTAAAGGCTCAGGAATCCTTTGCAGGTGTTATGGCTTGGTTAGCTAATTAGAGTGGGACACGTTGAGCCTAGAATATTGAATGTTTTCACAATATTCTAATTTTCTGAGATTGTGGATTTGGGGTTTTCATGAGCTGTAAGCCATAATAATCTCAGTTATGACACATCATGGCTTGAACTATCTTGCTTTGCATGTAATGAGTGTATCTCATATATTAGGTTCACCTTTTAAGTTGCATTACTGAAATAAATAAACTTTGGCACGATATTCTAATTTTTCAAGTTTCACCTGTATGTACTGCTTGCCATGTCAAGAAGACAATAAATAAGCATAGTCATATTTTGTATACATAGTTTTACTAATTAAGAGTCAACCTTCTCATACCCATTTCCAGGGATAGGATTCAACTGGCATTACTACCTGTTTGCTAATTTTACATTTTGCGTAATGCTGCGTGCACGTTTAGTACACTATAAGCTGTGCCGCCCTGACAGCTGGTAAGTGCTGCGCGTGGATACGCAGTGTTTGAAAAAGCATTTTTTTACTGCTTTTTCAACCGCAGCTGTGCCACACAAAGCAGTTGAGGTTGAAAAAGCAGGAAATAAAGATCAGGTAAGAGTCTGGGTAGACATGTGGGCCAAACAGCAACAGACACAGAACTGGTTTTGTGTCTGCTGCTCTTCAGAGCAACTGGTTCTATAGAGCCGGGCAGAACTGGTAGCATCCCACTCCTGCCTATTTCTAATAATAAGCATACTGTATCCCTTTTGTTCAAGTTATATAAAAGCACAGGTAGTCTTACAATAGCTCATTTAGAGTTTGAAGTTACAACAGTTCATTTATTTATTTATTTATTTATTTATTTATTTATTTATTTATTTTATTGGTCTTTTATACTGCCCCCTCTTCCAACGGGACTCAGGACGGTATGCAGCCAGATAAAGATACAATGAAAAATACAATGTTTAAAAACAGTTAAAAAGATTAAATAGGATGGCTAGTAAATAAAAGCAATCAAAGATTAAAATTTAGAAATTAAAACCATTTAAAATCAATTAAAACCCTACAAGGAACTCTAGGCCAGACCGGCTTGATGGAATAAGTGAGTTTTCAATGCGCGCCGGAAGGTCAAAAGGTCAGGGATGGTCCTCATCTCCGGGGGTAATTCATTCCAGAGGAAAGGTGCTCCCAGAGAGAAGGCCTGCACCCTCGGGGTTGCAAGCCGTCCAGCCAGCGGCACCCCGAGGAGGCCCACCCTATGGGAGCGCACTGGCCGACGGGAGACCGATGGCGGTCCCATAAGTACCCATAAGTGACCCGGGGGTTGGAGCACGCCCCCACTCGTAAACAGCAGGGGCGAGCTCCTGAAACATAATAAGGCCCCCTGTCCACGTCATACCTGCCTCTCCCGTTGATCGTACGGATAACCATCCCCTCCTCCCCCCAGAGAGAAACCCCTGTCCTCGATTTAACCACCCCTGCCCCAAAACCTCCTGGTCGCGCGTAACCCCCGGTCTGGCCCTTGTCTCAGATGGGTTGTCCCCCAAACCCAGCCTGGTCACCCTCCCTAACCCCGCTAAAAATTTAAACATAAAAGAATATAATTGGATACATTTCCCTTGGCTGTGCCACCTCTCAGGATTCCAAAATCCGTCATCAAGGTATGCCCTAGAAAGGTCGGGGGGCCACCTCAAAGAAAGGGTGACATTTCTGAGGGTCCACAGCTCCGCCGCTGAATAAGTTAACAGCCCGGTTAAACGGTGGCCAGCCAATCGTTTCTCTAATGTTCGAAGTCGAGATCAGGGGGGAAAGGTCGATAAGATCGGGACCGACTCACCCTGGCATCACAAACATCCAGCCACAAACTCCATCCTCGCCGCCGCCGTCGCCACCGTTGACGTGGACAAAATCGAGGTCGGGATGGTCGAGATAGGCCTGCCTTCAGCACCGCCGCTTGAGCCACCAGAGCCCTGTCTTCAGCACCACCACCAGAGCCACCAGAGCCCAAGCCCCCATCGTCGGGACTGCCGCCACCCTCGAGCTAGGCATCCCCACCGATGGACCAGATGATGCCGGACCAGGCCGCCACTGCCGCCGCTGTCGCCACCATCAGTGAGGCCTCCGGGCCACCGCCACTGCCATCATCCCCAGCAGTGGTGCCCAGGCCAAGATCGCCGCTGTCACTGCCGTCGGAAACCCCGTTACTGGAGGTGTCACAGTCAGACCAGGAGTCCCACGGCCACACCCAGACTGGAGGGGTCTCCAGATCATCCTCGGCTCCAACCACAGCATCGGGATCATTAACGGGGCCATCCAGACCGGGGATACCCTCCCCGAAGCCGGCAAACCCAACAGGTTGGACTGCGTCACCATCACCGGCCCCGACCGCTCCCACTGTCGCCACCGCGGCCCAGGCCAACGAAGCCTAGGCTGCGGGACCGGTTGGGGGCAGGGCTGGGCCTCCATACCGCCAGCAGATCGTCGTCGGCCCCAGCTGGGACCACCGAGGCTGGAAAAGCTAGCCCCGCCCGGTCGGGAAGCATCATCATCAGCGCTACCACCAACAACGCCGAGACGCCAACCCGAACCGTCACCCTCACAACAGCTGAGGTAGGCAGAGGAGGAAGGAACAGACCAGTCAGACAGGGCCCACCGAGAAGCCAGGCCGATACCGAGCACCGAACCAGGCTAAAAGCCGAAACCGCGGCGAGACTGCTCGCAAACAAGGCTCATAAACGAGGCGTGCCAGGGTGAGGAAAGATGGCAAACGCCATCACCCCGGCTGCTGCCTGGACCGCCTATATGGCGGTCCAGGCAACCCAGCCGTCCGCTCCCACACCCCTGCGGCTGGGCCAACTCCCCCCCCCAGGCCCCAATCACCTTCGCCAAAAGGACCCCGAGGGAGGAGAAGGCCCAGCCTGGAGAGCAGAGCAAGTGGCGGAGCTTGTAAACTAGCGTCCGACCGCCATCTTGGCACATGCGCAAACTCAGAGGAGTCACAGTTTGAAGTTACAATGGCCCTGAAAAAAGTGACTTATGACCATTTTTCACACTTAAGACTATTGAAGCATCCCATAGTCACATGATAAAATTCAGACGCTTGGCAACTGACTTATATTTACGATGGTTGCAGTATCCCGGGATCACATGATCACCTCTGGTGACTTTCTTACAAGCAAGTCAACAGGGAAGCCTTAACAACTGTGTTACAATTTAACAACTTCAACGATTCACTTAACAAATATGACCAAAAAGGTCATAACATGGGGCAAAATTCACTTAACAAATGTCTCACATAGCAGTAGAAAACTGGGGTTCAATTGGGGTTGTAAGTTGAGGACCACCTGTATTTCTACCATTTAATAATTTGACAGTATGTTTGATGTATTTATTTATTTATTGGAATTTGTCAAACAAAAACGAGAACAAGAATAAGAGAATAAAAATACAATGACAGGGATAATAGGCACATTAGTGCACTTATGCACGCTCACTCTACTGACCACTTAAATATGAAGTAAGGTCCACGGAAAATTTGTAGCTGAGACAACTGAATCAGGTAGAACATTCCAGACTTTGACCACTCTATTACAGAAATCATATTTTTTTACTGTCAAGTTTAGAACGATTTACATTGAGTTTAAAGCAGTTGTTCATGCGTGTATTATTGTGATTAAAACAGAAAAAGTCATTTACAGGTAAAACATTACTATGTATAATTTTGTATGCAATACCTAGATCTGACTACAAGCAACACAGTTCTAAGTTATCCAAACCAAGAATGTTGAGCCTAGTCCCATAAGGAATTCTATTGTGTACAGAAGAGTGCAAGACTTTTCTCATGAAGTACTTCTGAACCCGCTCAATTGTACTGATGCCAGATATATGGTGAGGATTCCAAACAGTTGAACAATACCCTAAAATTGGTCTCAAAATGTATAAAACATTTTTTTTATTTTAAATCTCAGAATAAATGTGTGCCATATGAAGTTCCACTGAATCCATTGGAAATTTCTATTAAGTAAATATTGATCAGATTGAGATGCGCATCTACCTATCCTGAGTACTTCCCAGGTTCACACTAAACCAAAATACAATATCAAAACAGCCTGAGAGAAACATAGGGTTCAAATGATCTATCTCAAGCTGACTTCAGAGATGTTCAGTGGCAAGTTATTTCACACCTCAGATCTAAAATTGATTAGTGCTTCTTGTTTTAAAATATTGAATTTTGAAGTTCAAACTGAAGTGCCCACAAGAGGTCAATCTAATTCGGGAATTCAATACAATTCTTTTTCTGGACTGTTCACATACTATTGTTATGCAGGCATCCACTATTTGATTTGATTAAAGTTTTCCAAATAAAGGTTGGTTACTCAAGGAAGATTTCTATTCTATCCTTCGAATGTATCTTAAGTGAGAGAGTCCTTCTGTAAAGCTGGCCTTCAGATATTTTAGGGCTTTTTAAAAATTTATGTTCTTCGTTTCAAAATATCAGTTTTCATAGAAGAGGAAACTTTAGCTCAAACAGTTGAAAACAACAATTGTATGACTTAATGATTGTATGATTTAATGATATAGCACTCAGTCACTAAAATGTATGGAATCACGTTTTTCTTTGTGTAAAGGTTTGCAATATTTTCTGATCCCAGATGCCATTACACAATTTAGTGTAGTACTGTGAACACTTTCACCCAGAATTTCACAAGTTTGTCAGATTATGCAAGGTTTTCAGTAATTCTGCCAGGAAATTTGAGATCTTACAGAGAAATACCTCTGCTTAGTGAGGTCTGAGTATATTTGTGTGCAATTTTCATATTCTTATATGAGATTTCTGTTATTACCATGTTAGATTTTGATGTTTTTGCAAAACCATAAGGCTTACAAGACCTTGCACCTGATTAGACAATCTTGAGAGATTTTGGTGATTGACAAAGATCTGGATATTTTGGAATGATAAAAACCATCAATTTTCTCTTGTGTGACTGTAGCATCATCTCAGAGCAAATGTCAAGAATGATATCTCATGCCAAAACTTTTAGTCTGAGATATTTTGTGTCAAGTGTCTTGCTGCTACCTTAAAGTTGGATTTAACATTTTCTTTGGATCATATACTTAATTCCCTGATTTGGGTTCATCTTTTCCCTGAAAGCAGCCTACATGTGCATCAATACACCAGAAATATAGTTTACCCAAATTAAATTGAAAAGTTCACACTCATCATTCAAAGTTAAATGGAGAACCTAAAGTACAGTACCATCTTAGAATATCTTACATATACTGTTATGATATTAGCTACAGCTAATTGGCAATATCTTTCATTTATGATGGAGTTTGCTTATAATAATTCATAGCTCCTTTGAGTTCATTTATACATATCACTCTACCAATAAAGGAGAATATGTATAGCTCATATTGAAATGAGGGGTCCTTGGTGTTCTGAATTTGGTTGTTTTCTTGCAACGTTTCATTACACAAACTAGATAACATCAGCAGTGCTAGTGCAGACTAAAAGTGATAATGTTATCTAGTTTGGGTAATGAAACATCTGCAGAAAAAACAACCAAGATGAGAGGACACCAAAGATCCCTCAAATGTCACCCTTAACTTTTTCCAAACATACTCAGGACCTTACAAATGTACAAATATCCTAATTTTCCAAATATTTAGTCACAACTTAGTATCTCTTAAACAATAATTCTTCTTTCTTTTACAGTACTAGCTAAAAAGGTGGACCCTAACCCTAAACCATTTCTAGGTGGATAGCTGATCAGATAGCTGATCAGATATAAGAGAAAACAAGATAGAAGGCAGACAGACATACACAGAGAAAGAGAGAGAGAGACCTTTAGTAGTAGGAAGAATTGATTTGTTTGTTTTGAAAGAGAGAAACATCTATAGCTGCCCAGAACATCTTGCAGAGGAAATGGGCAGCATAAAAATTTAAACAAATAAAAATTAGTGTAAAGTATTCATTTTTTTGAGGTTTGCTTAAGAGTGAAATAATGCAATCATTTCACAGTGAAATGCAGAATTACTCTTCCCACCTCTTTATCCCAATTTAAAATTTGGAAGTTAGTAGACATTGTGTAAGAAAAGGAAAAGAGGGCAAGAAATCTTAAAAACATTCTTGTTCAAAAACCTAGTGACTCAGCTCCCTTCATGATTCAACTGTGAGAGGGATCTTGGAGTCCGGGTGGACAAGCACATAAATGTGAGCCAGCAGTGTGCTGCAACTGTCAAAAGAATTCTAGGCTGTATAAACAGAGGGATAGAATCAAGATCACGTGAAGTGTTAATACCACTTTGTAATGCCTTGGTAAGGCCACACTTGGACCAGTTTTGGCCACCATAATGTAAAGAAGATGTCGAGACCAGGACTGGGATTCAAAAATCCCAGCAACCAATTCACTGCCCAGTTTGCTGGGTGGGCGTAGCCATGGTGGGAGTGACCTACTGGAACTTCCGGGAGGGCTGTTTTTCACCTTCCCAAGGGTCTGAAGGCTTCCCTTGGACCTCTGGGAGGGCAAAAATAGCCTCCCTCAGGCTCTGGAGGCCCTCCGGAAGCCGGAAACAGGCCGGTTTCCGGACTTCCGGAAGGCCTGTTTTCCCCTCTCCCAGAGCCTCCGCGTGGACCCTGCACTTACCTGCATGTAAAATGGTCCATGTGGAGACTGGGAGGGGCGGGGTGGGGTGGGCAGGGCCAGCTGGTCGGTTCAAATACTGGTTTGCAAATTTAACATCTGGTTCGCTCGAACCGGTCCAAACAGGTAGAATCCCACCCCTGGTTGTGACTCTAGGAAGAGTGCAGAGAAGAGCAACAAAGATGATTAGGGGACTGGAGGCTGAAATATATAAAGAACAGCTGCTGGAATTGAGTATGTCTACTTTAATGAAAAGAAGGACTAGAATTGGAAAACCATTTGTCTGAAATGATATAGCGTTTCCTGTCTAAGCTGGAAGTTGGACTAGAAGATCTCCGAGGTCCCTTCCAACTCTTGATTCTATGATTCTGTTTCACCCATTATTTAACCTGTAATATACTAGAGTAGCAAGTAAGTAGTAAGTTCTACTATAGTATGTAGTAAGTAGCAAAGAGGGCATGGGTAGAAAAGTGAGACAGATTCTTGAAGGTTAACCGCACCAAACTTGATTGCAAGAAATACTACTTCAGCAATAGAGTGGTCGATGTCTGGAATACTCTAACTTTAACCTTAGACTGTCTACTATTGACCTTACCCCTTTCCTAAGTAACGTGCCTACTGTCCCTGTCCTATTGTTTCTTTTATTTTTCTTATATATACCCATTTCATGTATTCATAACTATGTATATACTTATACCTATTATCTTGTGATTGACAAATCAAATAAATTCTAAATTCTAAAGTCAAATCCTCCCCATTCTTAATATAGCACCAAAAGTGCTACTTGTACTGTCTTGGCTGATAATGTAGTAAACAAAGAGGGTAGCAAAGCTGGAGGATTAAATTAATCACTTTGTCTATCATATTTTACACAATCAGGACAATACTTTGCAGAATTATATTGCGAAGAGAAAAGAAAAGGAGCAATGGAGCCGCACCACATACGACAGTATAGTTGTCTGTCAACCTAAGGAACAAGAGTAGCAGTAATTGATCACCGGGAAAGAGTTATGTGTATATTTTCCATAGGCAATCTTCTTGGAGAGCTATGTGGATGTAGTGTGTATGATTGTCCTTCCATCCCGTTATGTGTTGGAAGCTTAAATTATGTTAGGGGCACCATATATGAATGTGAGTTCCTTTTTTTGATGTGTCTGTGAAGTTAGCAGCAGGAGAAAGATTGCAAATTCACCTGATGAAATCTGGCTCTGCTGATGAAATCGGTCTCTGTTGATGAAATATGATGAAATCAGACTATTTTGTGTGTTGCTTGTGTTATAATGCAGAAAGTGTGCTGAATGTATGTCTCTGTACTTACATCTCTGGGCATTATCTCAAGTATAGTTCTTCACTTTGACAGAAGGGTTATCAGGGACAATGCTGGAAACACTGAAAGCCATCACACAAAGAACAGCACAACAGTTTCTACAGTAAATAAATAAAAGCAACAACCTTATGTTTTCTCTTTGACTGTTTTTCCTTCTCTAAAGTTGAGAATGTTTAGAAATACCTGCACAGCCACAGCATATCTCATTATTACGACTGGTGAAATCAATGTCTGTTGCTAATATTCCCCTTCATTGTTCTGAATATGGAGAGAAATCTGCTTGCCGTGTTTACATTGCAAAACATGTTTGTTTTGCAAAATGCCAACATGTCTTCTGTCAAACTACAAAAAAATATCAAACTTTCCCCTTTTTCTATGAAAAATACTTTATGGTGACATTCTGCTTTGACATACGTTGAAGCACATGCTGCCCAAAGTTTTAATAAGTCTGACTAAAGTTATATTGTGCTGAAAAGGCCATTGCTCAATTCTTTCATCTAACCTGAGTTTTGCAAATACAGAAAGGTTCTCCCCTGAGAAGACTGACTGACTTCTCTGCCACTGTATGGCATTATAATAGGTAGAACTAAATTCCTGAAGAAAAATGCATGTTTTGAGTATAAAGTTCCTCTGGCAGTTCAATTTTATTTGAAAGCTGCAGTGTTAAATGTGTATAGAAATAAAATACAACAGTGGTTATCATTTGCTGAAGCAGCTCAATTTTTCTTGTAGTTTCAAAACTGGAAAAATAGGTTAAATAGGAAAAACATATTCATGGTTTACAAGAATGATTTTCAGTTGTTGGAAGAAGGAGAAGGGAAAAGAGAAGAATTTGAGTGTGAGATAGCCAAGCATGGACTGTTTTACCTATTGAGATTTGGGGGCAGCTTTATGAATTTTTGGCAGTAGTTTAGAATTTTTCCTGGATCTTTACTATGTTTGGGTGCTGTGTTTACTTCCTCCAAATCCCTTATAGTAACAGTAATTTCTTTCCCCTCCAGATTGTTACTAACTGGGATAATGACTTAGAATAGCAGTCGCCAACTGGTGGGCTGCGGCCGAATGGTGGGCCATGAGAAAATTTTGAGGAGCCGCAGAGAAATTCTCACCCCAGAGCGCCCCCCCAAAGCAATTAATCCAGGCTGCCCAGAAACACAAGGCTGCGCCACCCATATGGCCTGCAGGAACCCTTCCCGCCGGCTCACTCTTTACCCGGTAAACTTGCCTGCTAAATTGCTATTTTTCCTTTTTCCGACCATCATCTGTTCTGCTGTGCCGAGAGATTTAGATTAGCTAGGAAGCAGGAAATGGTTGGATTTCTTGCTTTCTAGTTAGTCTTTAGATCTTCGGCTCAGCACAGCCGAACCTCCCTTAGGACTGAAGGCTTGCTTGCAAGCAAATTCAGTGCAGACTCACAGCAAGCAAATTTGAGAGACTGAACTAGCCAATAGCAGATAGATAGATCACTGAATGATTCTGTGAGCAACTCAATTTGCCTGCTTTTCCTGATTTTGCATAAAAGTTGCTCTTTTTTATAAAAAATTCACTATTTACATGCATGGTGTGTTGTGAGTTAATTTTGTGAGTTTGCTTGCAAGCAAATTTTATGTGACAGACTGAGCTAGCCAATGGCAGATAGATTTCTGAATGAATCTGTGATTCTGTGAGCAACTCAATCTGCCTGCCTGCTTTGCCTGATTTTGGGTAAAAGTTGCTCTTTTTTATAAATATTTATATTTTGTATATAAATATTTATAATATTTACATACAAGCCATGCCCAGCCAGTCACATGACCACCAAGTCACACCCACAAATTAGGCCACACCCACAGAACTGGTTAGTAGTCCCTGGGATCTAAAATTATGAGTTTGGTGGTCCCTGAGGTCCAAAAGGTTGGCGACCCCTGACTTAGAACTCAATGTCTGAATATGGGATCTTTGTCTAATACGGATCAAAATCTCTCTAGAATATGATCAGACTAGAAGAACAGTAGTTTACCAAATGTAAAGGTAGTGAGTTTGAAAAGTTCCACCTTTATACCTTCCCTATGGAGTGATAAATCAGAAATACATCATTGTTCACTGATAAAGTAACAGCTCTTCATTCTCCACATGGTGTACACGGAGCAATGCATTGTACTAGGCACTACATTTTTATGTGTTGCAGCTAGAATGGAAATCTTCTTTAGTACTCCCATTTTTTTCAAGACTACATTGGGAGTGCATGATCTATAATATCCTAAGAGGCAGAGATTGTATTCAGCAGGTTCTGACCAGTTCTGGAGAACCGGTAGTGGAAATTTTGAGTAGTTTGGAGAACCAACAAATACCACCTCTGACTGGAGATTTTACAGTATCCTTCCCTGCCACGCCCACCAAGCCACACCCACACAACCGGTAGTAAAAAAAAATTGAATCCCACCACTGGTAAGAGGCAACCGTGAGCAATTGAAATAGGGCATTAGTATTGCTTTATTGATTAGAAGGCAGAGGAGAGGCAAAATGGCCTTAAATAAGTTTCTCCACTACTAATACGCTACTTTACTACAAGGCAGCCCTCGACTTACAGCCATTTGTTTAATGACTATTCAAAGTTTTAAACAGCACTGAAAAAGGTGACATGACTGTTTTTCACACAACTGTTACAGCATCCCCATCGTCACATGACCAAAATTCAGATGCTTGGCAACTGGCATGTATTCATGATGCATTCCAGGATTTTGTGATCTTCTGACAAGCAGAGTCAATGGGAAGCCATTTTCATATAACACCATGCTACTAACAACAACTGCCATGGTTCAATCAATGAATCAATCAGAGTAGAGCTGGAAGAGACCTTGGAGGTCTTCTAGTCTAGCCCCCAGCTAAAGAAATTTTGAGCTCAGTTATAGTCATAAATCAAACATTATCTGTAATTTCCTCTTTTTTTCCCCTTTGGTACCAATTTAATAGAAAACACTAACATTTTCATCAGCTCGGGCCATATTTAATAACATTTATATCAAATAATCAGTTAGTTTTGTTATTTATCTTTAGGATATTCCCATTGTTTTTCAACCACTGCAATTTTAGGGGATATGCACTCCAGCTTCCAGAATTTTCGGGCCAGCATGATACTGGGCTGTTATTTTATTTATCAGAAGATAGGGAGCCAGTTTTCTGTATTGGTTAGGGTATCATCCATAGGTGGGATTCAAATTTTTTAACAACTGGTTCTGTGGGCATGGCTTAGTTGGTGGACATGGCTTGGTGGTCATGTTATTGGCTAAGCATGGCCAACTCAATATCATGAGGCATGCATCTCCTCGCCTGGCCTCTCACTCCACATAAGCAAAGTACCAGCAAAGGAGAGGAAAAAAACTCCAGAGGCATTCCTGAAACAGGAAGTCCAGTCCTGCCAAGAATGTAATAAGGGTTAACGAAAAAGCAGTTTCTGTAAGCAACACCAGAATGTTTCCTTCCTGCCTTCCTTAGAGGATTAGGCCAGTAATTTCTTCTAACTGGTTCTCCGAACTGCTTAGAATGTTAACAACTGGTTCTAGTGAATAGGTGCAAACTGGTAGAATCCCACCCCTGGTATCATCTAGAAAACAGGAGATTATGACTTCTAGTCCTGTCTTGGGAACAGAGACAGCTTGGTGACCTTGGCCAACCATTCTTTCTCTTTACCCTAGGAAGCAGGCAATGGCAAACCACTTCCAAAATCCTGCTGAGAAAACTTCAGGGACTTGACTAGGCAATTGCTAGGAGTCATCATGAACATCATACTAAATAGGGTCCACCAAAAAAGGCAAGGAGAAAATAGTTTGCTATTCTCTATTTAAAACTTCAGTTGAGAAAAGTTATAATTGCTTGATGTATACCATAAGCAAAGTTTGTTGATTAGAGTCTCATCACATTAAGATAATTTAAGCTAGCTGAGTGTTTATTCAGAGCCCTGGGTCTGACATTCAATTACTGAGATGATTATTCCCTTATTTAGGCACCTCTAGGGTTAAATCTACATAAATCACAGATTATTAAAGACTTGTAACTATAGCTTTAATTCTACTTTGCTATATGAAACTAGCATGTAGTGATTTTTTTTCCTCAGTGTTGGAATGCCTACATAAATGCTGGAAAATTGTTTTATAGGAAGGGGAGACTAATACAAAAGCAGAAGTGGTTGCTCATATAAGTTTAAAATACTATTGTCTTGCTAACATTTCTTCTACTCAACTTTTAATAATTCCTAATAAACTTCTTTGGAGGAGATTAATAATTCAATCTCCTTAATCTAAGAGCACAAGTATTCCAATATTTTTTAAAGAAATGTTTATTTAAAAAACCAATGATACAAGTTCCATTCTTTGGTATGTAAATGCAGTTTGCTATGTAACAATTTAACAAACTTCTTCCTTTCAAGAAGTTTTGATCTATTACACTTATTTTTCCTGAAGCTTTCAAATGTTTGTAGGGTTTAAAATTCTACATACATTCTAGAAATGTTTTTTGTTATATGTAGTAGACCATAATAGATGTCACTTTTTATCAGATGGAATATTGTATGCAGCATATCAATAGGAAATGAGGGAACAAAGAAAATTCCAACACCGTACAGTTACAAAACCAAAAATTATCACATTCAGGTTTAACATATTTTGTAAGCAGCTTCTATACTTAAAAAAGTATAAAATTAATTCCTAGGGAAAAAATAAGCTCTTATTTTACTGATTTAATTTAAAAAAAATACTGCAACAGTTAAATTTTCACATATTTACTTGAAAATAAATTTATTATTTATTTATTTATTTATTAATCAAATTTATATACCGCCCTTCTCCCAAGGGACTCAGGGCGGTGTACAGCCTATCTAAAAACCCACAAATATACAAAAATTAAAAAAGTATTAAACCAATTTGGCTGATAAATAAAAACTAAACAGGTCCCACCCCCCCACCTTAAAACCCCAATTTAAAATTTAAATACCATGGAGACCAAAATTAAAACCATTATCTCAGCCCAGGCCGGCCAGCTCAAAGAGCCAGGTCTTCAACGCGCGCCTGAAGGCCCTCAGGTCCGTGTCAGTACGAAGCTCCGGTGGCAGAGTATTCCAGAGGGCGGGGGCACCCACAGAGAAGGCCCTACCCCTCGACGCTGCCAGACGACACATAGCGGCCGACGGCACCCGGAGCAGACCCTCTCTGTGGGAACGCACTGGCCTTTGGAGATCACCGGCAGAATGCGGTCCTGAAGATAACCTGGTCCTATGCCATGGGTCGCCCCAAAGGTCAAAACTAGAACCTTAAAGCGAACCCGGAGAGCCACCGGCAACCAATGCAGCTCGCGCAGAAGTGGCGTCACATGGGCGCTACGCGACGCCCCCATAATCATCCATGCGGCTGCATTTTGCACCAGCTGGAGTCTCCGGATGCTCCCCGCGGGGAGCCCCATGTAGAGGGCATTACAATAGTCCAGGCGAGAGGTGACAAGGGCCTGAGTGACCGTGCGCAAGGCGTCCCGATCCAGGAAGGGCCGCAACCGGTAGATCCGACGGATCTGATGAAACGCCCCCCCGGAGACGGCCGCGATGTGATGTTCAAGCGACAGCCGTACATCCAGGAGGACACCCAGGTTGCGAGCCCTCTCTGCGGGGGGCAAAACTTCCCCCCCGATAGCCAGCAAAGGTGTCAGCTGGCTATATCGGGGCGCCGGAAACCACAGCCACTCGGTCTTGGATGGGTTGAGCCGAAGCCTGTTCCCGCCCATCCAATCCCGCACGGCCTCCAAGCACCTGGACATAGCCCCCACAGCAT
Source organism: Bungarus multicinctus (assembly GCA_023653725.1). Lineage (NCBI taxonomy): Eukaryota > Metazoa > Chordata > Lepidosauria > Squamata > Elapidae > Bungarus > Bungarus multicinctus. The sequence continues at coordinate 17,471,704 of CM042851.1, read as the reverse complement.
CGTTGGGGTGGTCTGGAGTAGAGATGTATAACTGGGTGTCATCTGCATATAGATGACACCTTACTCCAAGACCACGGATGATCTCGCCCAGCGGTTTCATATAAATGTTGAACAAGAGGGGAGAGAGGACCGACCCCTGAGGCACCCCACAAAGCAGGGGCCTAGAGGTGGATCTCTCCCCCCCCCCGCCAACACAAATTGCGAACGGTCGGAGAGGAAGGAGGAGAACCATCGAAGGACGGTTCCACTCATCCCTAACCCCTCCAACCGTCGCAACAAGATACTATGGTCGATAGTATCGAAAGCCGCCGAGAGGTCTAATAGGACCAGGACAGAGGAGAACCCTCTGTCACGAGCCCTTTCAGAGATCATCGACCAACGCGACCAATGCCGTCTCAGTGCTATGTCCAGGCCTGAAGCCCGATTGGGACGGATCGAGGTAAATAGCTTCCTCCAGGTACCGGGGGAGCTGACGTGCCACCACACTCTCAACAACCTTCGCCACAAAGGGAAGGTTGGAGACCGGACGATAGTTGTTTAAAATAGCCGGGTCCAGGGAAGGCTTCTTGAGGAGGGGGCGCACCACTGCCGCCTTCAGGGCGGCCGGGAGCACCCCCTCTCTCAAAGAAGCGTTGACAATCCCCTGGAGCCAGCCTCGTGTCGTCTCCCTGGCGGCCGAAACCAGCCAGGAAGGGCATGGGTCCAATAAACAGGTGGTGGCATTCAGACCCCCCAGCAACCTGTCCACACCCTCGGCGGTCACAGGATCGAACTCCCCCCAGATAACACTCACAAGACCTGCCCCGGACACCTCCCCCGGGACCACCCAATTGGAGTCGAGCCCCTCCCGAATCTGAGCGATTTTATCATGCAGAAATTGGGAAAACTCCTCTGCCCTACCCTGCAAGAGGTCATCCCGCGCTCTCGGTTCAAGAAGAGAGTGGGTCACTCTAAACAGGGCGGCAGGGCGATTTTCTGCTGACGCAATAAGGGCAGAGACATACGAAGATTTCGCCGCCCCTATCGCCACAAGGTAAGTCTTAATATGAGATCTCACCTGTGTTCGGTCAGACTCAGAACGACTCGCCCTCCAAATGCCCTCTAGACGTCTTTTCCGGCACTTCATCTTCCGCAGCTCCTCCGTATACCACGGAGCCAAACGGGATCTGTGCTGGGTCAGAGGTCGCAGGGGCACAACTCGATCTGGAGCCCTGGCGGCCAACCCATCCCAGTTGGCCACCAGGTCTCCAGGCGAGCTGTGAGCCAGAGACTCAGGAAATGGCCCAAGCTCCCTCTGGAACCGTTCCGGGTCCATCAGGCGCCTGGGGCGGAACAATCTAAGTGGCTCCGCCTCCCTGCGGTGGGGGGTGGCGGAACGGAAGTCCAACCTGAGGAGGGAATGATCTGTCCATGACAAGGGTGTGATGACTAAATCCCCGAAAATACAGTCATTCAACCACTGCCCAGAGACAAAAATCAGGTCCAGCATGTGTCCTCCAATGTGAGTGGGGGCAGAAACTAACTGGGTCAGGTCCATGGCCGTCATGGAAGCCAAGAACTCCCGAACCAACCCCGAGGTTTCACCGGATGATGGCAGGTTGAAATCCCCCATGACCAAAAGCCTAGGGGTCTCAACCGCCAGCCCGGCTATCACCTCGAGGAGTCCGGGCAGGGCCGATGAGACGTGGCAGGGAGCCAGATACGCCATCAAAAGACCCATCTGAACCCCTTGCCCCCACTTCACAAATAGAGATTCACAGCCAGCCGTCTGAGGGACAGTAGCCTCCCTAGGATAAAGGGCCTCCTTTATGAGCACCGCCACCCCTCGACCCCTTCCCTGAGCCCTAGGCTGGTGAAATGCAAGGAAACCTGGTGGGCACATCTCGACCAGAGGGACACCGCCCTCTGGGCCCAACCAGGTTTCGGTAACACCTACCAGGTCCGCGGCCTCCTCCTGAGCCAAATCATGTATCAGGGGAGCCTTATTAACCACGGACCTGGCATTGCACAACAGCAGCCGGGTATTCAGGGCCTGAGAATCCAGACAACCAGGGCTGCAGGATGGGTATGGAGGGTCGGAGCGCGCTACCGCTTGCAAACATCGGGAGCGCGATCCCTTTACTGGATATGGCCCTCTACCTCCAGCATACCTGCCTCTCCCAGTCACTGTGCTAATAAAATTTGCCCCCGGCAGCCCACCCTCAGTCTGCCACCCCGACACGGAAACCCCCGAGGCCCCCCAGGCGCGCGGGCCGGCTCGGCTGCCCCCAACTCCATGTGGGCTGTCTCCCCTGCCCACCCTGGATCCTTTTAACCCCTTAAAAAATCCCATTAAAAAATTACCAATCCCGGGTTTCCCACGCTTCCTCCCATTCCTCCGGCTTCCACGGCCCCACCATCGCTCCGGATCCCAGGATCCCTCATAGCGGAATGTTTTTGAGAGTTTAGAGGGCCACTTAAGGGAGAGGGGGACATCCCTCAAGGCCCAAAGCTCCGCCATGGAGTACATCCGTGGCCCCGGCCACCCCGCCCCGACAGTCTTGTAGCGTCCAAAGTCTTTGTGTTGGAGAAGTCCCGGCAGACTGGGGTAACCCCCTCCCCCCGGCCGCCCCACCCCTGCCACTGGTGGGGCCCCCGGGGGAAAAGGGGTCATAGGCAAGGTCACTCCCCCCCTCCCCGGGCCCACCACCCCCGCCACAGGCGGGGGCCCCAAGGAGGGGAGGGGAACGGTCACAACACCATTCAACCCCCAGTCTCCGTATTGTCCCCGCAGCCATAGGGGCGGCCCCGAAACCAGTCCGGGCCCGCCATGTCCACGGCGGGGCCACTCCCACACTGGTCGGGGCCCCCCGAAATCGCCGCGGCCCGAGCGAGGCCACCGAGCCTGCCACACCATCGTGCCTCGCTGGGGGTACCAAGACCTCTTCATAACCCCTCGGAACTCCGGGGTTTCCGTGGTAGCTGTTCCAGGGCCTCTGCGACCTCAACAATGCCGCAGAGGCCAGTCCAGGGCCCCCCAGGCGGCTCCCCCAGGTCCGCGCTGCACCAGAAAATCCAGGGCCATCGCTCTCCCCAGGGGGCCGCCGGGGCCACACCGCGGTGTTCTCCCCACCCCGGAGACCGCTGGGTCCACCGGCGTCCGTATTGCCATGATGACTCTGGAGGCCGCCGCCACTGCCATCGAGGCCGCCGCCGCCACCACCGCCATCCAGGCCGCCGCCGCCGCCGCGACCGCCGCCGAGGCCGCCACCGCCGCGACCACCGCCGCCGCCGCGACCACCGAGGCCGCCTCCACCTCCGCCGCGGCCACCGAGGCCGCCATCGCCACCGCAGCCGCCGCGACCGCCGCCGAGGCCGCCATCGTCGTCGCAACCATCGCCGCGACCTCCACCGATGCCGCCGAAGCACCCGCAGCCCCCGACGCGATCACCATCGCCGGGGGCCTCGTCCGGCCTCACCGGCAACCGGGCAAGGTCTCCGAGGCCTCCGAGGCCTCCAGGATCAACTCGGCGTCGCATCCGCCGGGGCCGCATCCGCACCGCCCTCCGCGCCGCTCCCCCAGCCGGTCCCGCGGCTCCAGCGCACCCCCAGCCGGCTTCTGAAGGATCCCGCCGGGCTCCCCCGATCCTCCCCCGCCTCTGCCACCGGCGGGGGGATCCGAGGGGTAGGGGGGGCCGCACCCGAAGCCGCCGCGGCCGGAGGGAGCTCCAACGGAGGCGCGCGGCCGCCATTTTCCGAAACCCGGAAGTAAATATAGTTTAACCTTGCAGCAGTTTCAAACTTAATTCAAATTGTATGAACTTATTAGTGCACTTTCCTATTATGTAGTTATGGGACTGCAGTCCCATACAATTGGGTATTATGAGATCACAGAATCCTCATTTTTTTCCTGTTTCTTTTATCTGTCACTCAAATTTCCAAGAATATGATAATGTCATTGAAGTTGACACCATTTTAGTTATCCCACTAAATAAATCCCAATAGACACATAGCCCCAAATTTAATATATGAGGTAAAATCTCCTGAAACGTAGCTCATATTCTTTTCTTGTTGGATCCTACAATGCTAAAGATTAATACTGAGAACTGGATGAATTTTCTTTTTCAATTTAATGGAGTCCAATAAAAGAAAAGAAGTAATTTGATTAATAGAACATATAATGGCCCAAGTTGAGTAATGCCTTTATGTATTCATATTTGAAACCTTACCATTCAAGCTTTTAAAACCGAATGAAACATGGTATTTATTTTTTCCTTAACAGAACATAAAATCTACACAATAAACTTAATATTTCTACATACAGTCATTTCAAATCAGATTAGGTTCACAGTATATTTTGAAAGCAATATAGTTCACCACTGAAGGTCATGTTCAAGAATTCCCAAATTTTATCAATACAGATTGAAAATTGTGAACCAAGTGCTATATCTATCTTAGTCAAAAGGTTACCAATGAAAGTGTAGAGGAAATTTTGAACTAGGAAAACTAGGTTGCAGAGCATCTGGATGGTTTTATCCTGAATTCAAAAGCAATACATTCATCCTTTTAAAGGGAAAATTGTTTAAACAATGTATACTGTCAATGTTGGCACATGGTTGCAAAATGCAAAAGCAGTACAGACGATGAATGTTATACAAAGAAACATGGAATAGGCAAATGCTCAATACAGCAAGACATAAAACACAGAATCTTAGGGCTGGAAGTCAGGGGTGGGATTCAAATTTTTTAACAACTGGTTCTGTGGGCATGGCTTAGTTGGTGGGCATGGCTCTGTGGTCATGTGACTGGCTGGGTGTGGGCAACTCAACATCACTCACATTGAGGCACGTATCTCCTCGCCTGGCCTTTCATGACTGTGGGGATGCTGCAACAGTCGTAAGTGTGAAAAATGGTCATAAGTCACTTTTTTCAGTGCCATGTCACTCCATACAAAGTACCAGCAAAGGAGGAAAAAAAAACCTCCAGAGAAGTTCCTGAGACAGGAAGTCTAGTCCTGCCAAGAATGTAATAAGGGTTAACGGAGAGACAGTTTCTGTAAGCAACACCAGAATGTTTCCTTCCTGCCTTCCTTACAGGATTAGGCTGGTAATTTCTTCTAACAACTGGTTCTCTGAACTGCTTAGAATGTTAACAACTGTTTCAAGTGAATAGGTGCAAACCGGTAGAATCTCACCCCTGCTAGAAGTCCAATTCCCTGTTCAAAGCAGGAGATTCTATACCAGTGGTGGTGAGCCTCTGGCATGCATGCCAGAGGTGGCACACAGAGCCCTCTCTGTGGGCATGCGTGCCATCACCCCAGCTCAGCTCCACTGTGTTTCCCCATGGCATTTCTCTCTGTCATCTTCAGGAAACAGAGGTTTCCCTGCAAATGATGAAACAGAAGCTCACAAAAGAAGATCTTATCTCCTGCGGGTGTTGGGATGCCCCACCTCCTGCTGAACAGCTGGTCCTTGGGTCTCGCATGCACCTTGCAGTTTGGCCATTTACATGTACATTTTGGGCACTCGGTGCCCAAAAGGTTCACCACCACTGCTCTATACCATCTAGGTCAAATAGTTGTCCAGTCTATTTTTGAAAACCTTCAATAATGGAGCTCCCACAATTCCATGAGGCAAGCAATTCCATTGATTAATTGTTTTTATTGTCTGAAAATTTCTCCTTACTTCTAGGTTGGATCTGTCTTTAACAAATTTCCACCCATTACTTCTTGCCCTGCTTTGGAAAATAAGGCCATGCTTGGTGCTTTGGAGAATAAATCGATCTCCTGTCCTCTGTGACAGTCCCTCAAGTATTGGAAAACAACTATCATGTCCCCCTAATCCTTATCTTCAATAGACTATAAATAAAAATGACTCTGTAGATAAATCCCTGGAATATATTCAATTATGAGGACTGCAGTTGGCACACTGGAAAAAAAGAACGGCGGTGGAAACTTTACAAAACAAAATTACATTTACATAATCAAAAGAAATGGACTGATCAACTGATAATGATATATAACATAATGAAGCTGATAACTTTAAGAAAATGACAATTGGCTAGCTATTTTGTATAAAAAAAACAAAAAACAAATCAATGATGAACAACAATTCTCAGCTGGATATGAATTAATCATAAAATATCCAGGAAACCCCAGAGAAATACTGGTCAGATGATGAAGTTCAGTTCAAAAGTTGTAACTTTATCAAAATATTTATGTTTTCTTCTGGTATAATTTAAAGATTATAATATATGTTGGATTTCCTCAAAGAAAGTAGATTGAGGTTTAGTAATGTGTAGAGTTAGACACAATGAAGTCAGTTAACATTGATTTCAGAGTGTCTATTCTAAGCATACAATTTAAACCTAACTCAGAGCCATTGCTGAATGCTGCTATGGATTTGTGGCATGGTAATGTTCCTTTACGTTTTACTTGTACATGTTACGATAGGTATAATAGTTGCCATAGTTGAAGACAAGAAGTTTTCCTGCTATTGAATAGAGTTTCCCAATCTTGCTTGTACAGTAGTTGTTTGAAATAACCATTCTTTGCTTGTTTTATGGAATACAATTGATAATCTCTTCATCTTTAAGCATTAATGTTAAAAAACACTTTCATGCCTTTGCAAACATCTTGTAAGCACATCCAACCCATCTTTATGTCCACTTGATAGAGTTCTTGCTGATGTCCTAGTAGACAATACACTTTCCCTTCTAGTCTCTGAACTGTCACTCAGTAGCACCTTCCGTCCTACTACCTGCATGGACTTCTGATAAAACTCTTTGGATGCAAAGTAGTAAATGAATGGATCTATGCAGGTGTTGAGACAACTAAGGCACAAGGTGAGTTTGTAAATATGATAGTAACCTGCACTTTGTTTTAGACGACTGACGATGTGCACCAATAAGATAAAGTTGTTGGGTGCAAAGCAAATGATGAAAACCAAAAGCACTATTATAGCCAAGTAGATTGACCGTGTCTTCTGCCCATTGCCATATTTGTGAGAAGCTTGAATAAGCTTCCAAATAATGGCAGTGTAGCAAGCAACTGTAATTGTAAATGGAAGCAAGAAAAAGAAAACAAAGGGCAGTAGGAGGAAAGCTCCCCATGCATAAACTCCTGGGAGCATATTCCATTGAAGAACATCAAAACAGGTTGTAATGTTCAGATCTTTTACTTTATAAGTAAGGTCAGTTTTGGCAAAGGGCCACAAGGAGAATAATACAAAAAGCCACATTACAATGCAGGTAGCAATTGCATATCTCTTTTTTCTCCATTTCTGGGAAGTCAGTGGGTATACCACCCCCAAATAGCGCTCAAAGCTGATGAAGGTCATAGTCAGTATGGAGGAATACATGTTTGCATAAAACATTAATGTGACAAAGCTGCACAGCTGTTTGCTGTAATGCCAGTAGTTTTTCTTCAGGTGGTATATAATTTGAAGGGGAAGACAGGAGGCCAGTGCAAGATCCGTGAGGCTAAGATTAATCATGAGAAGAATTGATGTTGTTTTGGGTTTGATATGAAAGAAGAGAATCCAGAGGGAGAAAATATTTCCAGGGATACTGATAATAACAATTAATGAATACACAATTGGTAAGATGATCATAATATGAGGATTCTTAAGCATGTCAATTGTTGCATTATCCAGTGTTATGTTTTTAACCATTTTCTGTCTTTAATTTCTTTCTTCTTGAAAATTTGAAAGATGTATCTCACAGCTTTAATTTGTATCCTATAAAATAGAAAATCACAGAAAAGAGGTCAGTGAAAATGCGAGAGAAAACGTAGGTATAGGCTCTTCTGTGATACCACTTTCTCTGAAGACCATCACATATCCCTTTTTAAAGATATTTACTAAAGTAACTAATCAGTCTACTGCTTTTGCTACTAAATTTATTCAGTATATCTGTTAAATATCTCAAAATTAAATTTGTCAAACATAGTAGAACTGCAACAGATCAATAGCATTCAACAAAATATAATAAAACAGTAATATAGATTATAAAGGTGCAAATTATGGAAAGAAGGGAGAGAGGGAAGGAGGAAATTTAAATGAAACTTTTTAAAATTAAAATACTATATAAATGAGGTAACTCTGGCCTCAGAAGTAAAATAAGGATAATCAGGGCAAACCCATGAAGTTCCTTTTAAAAAAGCCTTTCATTCTTCTGGTATCTCTTTGGGGTACAGATTAAATGGATATTTTAAGAAGACTTCCTGAAGATTATGTGCATTTAGCTTCAGATTATGTGCATTTAGTGGGTGGCATTCCATTAAATATCATTGTCCATGGACATCAGTGTGGCCCCAAATACTTTTTTGGTGCTCTCAGATACCAGCCTCCTATTTTATTAGACTAAAATAAAATAAAAAATAAGAAATAGATATGTCACAAGACAATAATTGTTTTTTTTTTTGCATTTACATTTATTTACAGGAATGCCTTTTGCTCCACAAAAGTTTAATAGGATGGTTGAGACTAGCATGAATTCTGGCACAGAATCTTGTATCTGGACAAGTTCATCGTAGTAGTTGTCCTGTGAACGTGCACCCTAGACATACACTCACAATTCTAGGTGTAACCCTGGCACCTTCTCCTGATCTACTGCAAATCCAGCTCCTTGAATTATGCTGGAGGACAATAGAAACCAGTGAAAGTGAAAAGTCAACAACAACAACAATCATAATAACAATCATAATGTAGTCAAAAATTTTGCTGATACAAATATGAAGGTTGGTCCCATTTATCCAGCAATCACCAGATAAACTGCAAGAAGTTGTAGTAGTTAATGCACATGTATACAGTGCAATGTTTTAGTATTGCAATGGGAAATATTCCTAAAATATCATATGTATCACAAGATAAAGAGAATACTTTGCTAAGCATGTATAGAACTTCCTTTTTTATAAATCATATCATGTGCATACTATCTGATTAAAATTTCAAAAACAAATTAATATATATCTTCTATTGTCTAAGATGTGTGACAACTTCCCTTTTCATCACAAGATTGAAAGCAAAACACAAATGGTTGACTGCCTTAGAAAGACAAGTCATGGCATGTCAAAGAAGAATTTACCATGCATTTTACAACTAACTATATACTGTATGTACATCATGCATGCATAGAGCATACAGAATATACAGTAGATTATAATATTCTATTTCAAGGTTATGCAGAACTCAGAAAAAAAAAAGAATATGCAGTTATAAGCCAGAGAAGTTATAAAGTAGGTTGCCAGTTGTAGTACTACTTATGCCACATGGAGTATTATTCACTATCTGTAACTGATTTATTCTGACAGATTTTGGGCCACATGTTTCAAGGCCAACCGAAGTTCTAATAGTTCTATCTTTACTTCAACCCAATATTTGATTATTTTAGCTCAGGAATATTTTGGTGAAAGATAATATTGTAGATACAGATCAGTTATTTTCAGTCAAAGAAGCATATTCATCCCTTTATTTAGAATTTGATAAATTAACATATGCCTATACAACAGGCATCAGAGAAAGGTCAGAACAGAATAAGCCAGATGTTGCCCTTCTGTGAAGTTTAGAAGTCCAGAAACTTCTGTAACTGGAGAAGTTTAAGAAGCACCTCCTGGCACCATCACAACTGCAGAAGTGATTTAGAAAACAAGCTCAATTGTGGGAAATCCAACTGGGTATATACTTAGAAAGGGTATAGTTCTAAGTATGTACCATATAAAGAAAGCATCTGCTAAGTCAAATCAGACAGGAATGAGTAAAAGTCATTTCTTTTATTAGAAATAAAACATGGAGAGATCCTTAGACTATCAATCAGAATACATTATTTATCTACTCAAATAGTAGATAAATACAGACTTTCTACAAAAAGGAAAAAAAAAAGGTAAAACGAGAAAAGTTGGGTAAATTACAACTTGGAAATAGCACTATTGGCCCCATCTGGTAATCTATGTATGAGAAAGGATGTTGTTTACTGTGGGGATGGCAGTTAAAGTTCTGTTTCAGTTTCTGGAGAGCTGCTAGGGTCTGAAGGAGACAAACCAGGCTGAAGCTAAAGTAGGGTGGAGCTGATGTTTGTTCATCCGTTTGCTTCAGAGTTGTATTTCAAAGATAAAGCAAGTCTGTGCCTTGAGGATACTCTCAAATTTTTTAATAAGTCAAGTCTACTCCCTTTCTATACATGCTCTTTAAATCAGCCAAATTATTATTCAATTCTCACATTCATATATTTCTCAATAATGTGCTTGAGAAGCAAAAATCTGCTTTGCATATCCTTTCCTAGCTAAAAACCAAACTACACTTCCCAAATGTTGCTGTCACCATGTCTGCTCTTTTAATCAGAAGGTTAGATAACACCTTCCCAGGTACAATAATAAACTAATCCTTCTATCATTTTTGCATTCCTTTCTGTTACGTTTCCTTTTGTATATGAGAAATGGCATTCTTCTATTTATCAGGTACAGAGGCATACACATATATGTAATATACACATGTATGAAACAAGTTGTAGGATCACAAAAAGCCCTAGTAATAAGCAGGCATATACAATGGAATGAAGGCTATTGCCGAGCACTTAGCATGGTGCTCTAAAGACTGTAAGCCGCCCTGAGTCTCCGGAGAAGGGCGGCATATAAATATAAATAAAATAAATAAATAAAATAAACTTTGTAAGCAAGTAGGAGCCATATTTTAATCTTTAGAATAAAATCCTAATTCTTGTTATACTATCTTTAACTGCAGTCTTATCATATTTCAAGATCTTACAAAGGTTTTTGTTTTTTGTTTCATTTTTGTTTTTTCTGAGATAACATTTATAAATATAACAACTGCCAAGATCAGCTATGAAAGTTGGACTTACTATAGTACAACAATAAATGATGAAAATCAAATCTTTTTAAAGCTATGCTTATGCATCAATCTATTTTTAAAATATTTTGCTTGACATTGCATGTACGTTTACCTATCTGGATTTTATTTGTTTCTTTACATGCAGCCAGTTTATTTCGTAGTAGTAAAGTCAGAGGGTGGAGAGATAACCACATCACATTTTTCTCTATAAGCTGTCTTCTGAAAAGGGAAAGTCTTGTATTTTAGGAAAAGGGGTATTTTTAATTTGTTTTTGGAAATATGGGCACATGTAAAAAAAAAAAAACCAAACTTGTGGTAGAGCACATTACCACACCGCAAATCTTGAAACAGCAACTATGTAATTGCTGAGTTGATTATAGCACAGAAACTGAGAGACATTAGAATAACCCCCAAAAAGGTTAAAATAGCATGGCCATTTGTTAGGGATGATGAGAGTTGTCATTAAAACAGTGGCTCTCAACCTTTTTCTTTACCACAGACCCCCTTTAAATACCTTTTGCGGCTATGGACCATGGCCACAGACCACCAAGATTTAACTCAAGATTTAAATCATAATATTTCTTCACAGGCCGCCTTATGATGACATTGTGGACTCTAAGGGTCCACAGACCACAGGTTGAGAGCCACTGATATACTGCCCATCTCATTCTAAAAAGTGAGTCAATAGAAGCAGAAATTTGTTAAAGGACTTTTTACTACTATTTTTTTTCTCATCCACCCAAATTATGCCTCTACTCAAAATCTTCTTGACACATTTTTTTTCTTTTTTAAAAAAAATCCCACCAGAGTGTTAGTAAAACGTTTATTTATGTGTGATGTGGTGATAGTTCAAAGTAGATAAAAGATTGCATTCTAGGACAGCTCTTGTGATTAACCAACCGGAATAAATATTGCAAAACAAAAAGTATTCACTGAAATGGGTCTCTCTGGCAAAATTGTTATCAGCAAATTTCAACAATAACCTTTTTATCTCTTCTGCCAACCTAATGAAGAATATTCTGTCTCCCCTCCCCCTTCACACTTTAAGCCATTTTTTTTTTTAAAAAAAAAGATCTAGTGGTTTCCAGCTTGGCTAATCTGCACGTTTCATCACTGCACGCAAACAGCTTACCATGTGAAAGTAACTGCTGGGTGGCATGATTTTATTGTAACTTTCATGTGGCAGCTGTGTGCATTCTGCCTTCAAAGACTTTTGCTGTAAACAGTGAACAGAAGAAATGAGGAAGTGGTGAAAATGATTTGCATGAAAGGATTGTGGGACTCGGAGGGCACATTGCTGAAACTTGAAGGTAACCTCCGAATCTTGTAACCAATTCCAGGTAATATATCAGATGGTACAATTGCTTCAGGAATAAGGGCTCTCTAATTGTGCATTGCATTCCCAAATTTTGGTCAAAGAGGAAGTTGACAACAGTAATAGTCACTTATTTGCACTTAAATTTGATTTTATTATTCCATTAAGTCGGTGATTTTAACACAATTGCCTTCAATTTTCTGTTGTCATATTAAAAATGACAATTTGAACAAAACCTTTAGAGATTTTAAGAATGATAGGACCCTGAAGCAGCAGTTTATCCTGTAATACCAGTAGATGGATATGCAAAAAAGTGAACTTTAAAAAAATAATACCTTATGTAAAACTTTTCTATCCAAGGGTCTTTCAGGAATATTGGATTAGAATTCCTGTTATTTATAGCCAACAGTGGCTAATGAGGATTACCAACCAAATGTCATTTAAAAATGTGTGACTTCTGAAGAAATATTTCAGTGGTCTCTTATTTTAATGACCCAAAGTTGCTTTTTCAAAAGGCAACTGGACTTTATTTTTCCTTGAAGACATTTTGCTTCTCATTCAAGAAGCTTCTTCAGTTCTGACTGAATGGTGGGGAATGGAAGGATTTCATTCCTTGCAGTCCATGCTCACCATTTAATCAGAATTGAAGAAGCCTCTTGGATGAGAAATGAAAAGTCTTCAAGGAAAAACATAAGTCCAGTTAACTTTTGAAAAAGCACCTTTGACCTGGATGACTGAGAATCTCCATACATTATTTTAACTAAACAGCATATCAGAGCAACAGTGTAATGACTTCTTCAAAGAGAAAATATTTATCATCACTATTGTTGCCATCATCATTATCATCTAGATTGCTGTAGTGTCTGAAAAGTCATGGAATGGGAATCCCCTGTCTGAAATAATTGTGTACAATAAATTAAAATGAAGATTATAATGCCCAGACTGGAACAATAATAGAATGATAATGGTCTATTGTCAACTATAGAGTCCCATTGAGGAAGCAGAGTGTCTAGACTCATTTTTATCAGATTCATGGCACAGAAACAGCATTGATCTCTTTGGTAGATGACTTCTGTTAGGACATAGGCAGGAGGAATTCACCCCTTGGTACTTTTAGATCTCTGAGTGATTTTTAATTTCGTTGCTCATGGTAATTCCTCAAATAACTAAAAGAATTGGAGCTTGGTGATGCTGTACTTCAATTGTTTTGCTTCTACTTGAGTGACTGGTACCAATTGTTGGTGGGTAAGGAGAAATCAGCCTCGTGGCTCCTGACTTCCGGAGTTCTACCAACTTCTGCCAAGTTCTATTCTATCACGTCTCCTGTTTTACATCTAAACGAAGCCACCAGCAGCGATTGTCCATCAATTCAGTGATGTGCCATCAGTACCAATTACATATCTACTCTGGACCAGAGTGAAGTCAGATTATTTGGATTTTAATGGGATAAAACTGTCTCATACTGAACCCTAGCAAGATGGAGTTACTTTCTGTGCAGAAGGAATTTTTCTTTTTCATTTTTGGTGATGATTCTTGAAAAGTGTTATTCCCCTAAAAGAGCAGGTACATGCCTTGAGATCTTTCTAAATTCATGGCTACTGCTTAGTAGGCAGATGGAAACCACAGCTAGTTGACTTTCTTTCAGTTTTGGCTGATATACCTATAGTAAGGAGCTCGTGGAATAGTAACTTATTTTCTCATAATCATCATTTCATATATTGCCTCCTGTCGATCTCTCTCTCTCTCTCTCTCTCTCTCTCTCACCTTCCACTCTCCCTCTCCCTCCCTCTCTTCCCCACACATAAAGAAATACCGTCCTTCCCTCGTGAAAGGGGAGGATGGATGGAACAAAACCCTCATACCCGGAGCTGAAGACAAAGTGGATTTCATATCAGTTTCTGATATAATTTATAGTTTATGGATTTTATAAGTATTTATGTTTATAGTTATAGTTTTATGACTTTATTGGTTTTTAGGTTTTTGCTCAGATTTTATTTTGTAAACTGTCATTCAAACTGTTCTGAGAGGGCATAATGTACTTGTCCACTGAATATGCTATTGGTTGTGTAACACTGATATGCAACCATTTCTGATGCATTGCGCATTTCATCAGAGGTGCTGGTAAGTTATAGCTCCCTTTATGCTGCATCTGTAATTTCTTTTAAGAGTATGCCTGTCCATTTTCACTATACTTGAACTATACATGAACACATGGAAAATGACATTTGCTTAAAAATTGACATTAATGAATTTACAAAACCAGAGACTTCTTCAATACACATGGATGGAATGGAATGCACCACATTATTCCTGGCAGTGTAATAATATCCTTGTTCTTTTTAGAGAACTTTTATAGATCAGAAATACAGACCTGAGTTTCCTACTGATGATTTCTTTCTGATCCTTTTTATGCACATCAGTCTAATGTCTGAAACTGAAAACTATAACATTCTCATAATACTCATTGCATCTTACTGTTTGCTCCATGCCCTGCAAAAATATTCTGGCAAATGCTATAAAGGAACACAAATAATAACTAGCATTCTCTGCTAGTGTCTCAAAAGAAGAAACTAGTATTATAGGCAAGTTCTGCATTCTAAAAATTATTATATAAAAATATACATGCTCTCCTTACTTTCATTTCAGTTAAGTCAACCAAATATAAAATATCACCCCATATGTACATTTCCAAATATGATACAGTATGAGTGCTTGCCCTTAATTTATAAGGCTTTAATCTATTTATTATAATGATCAATAAAACAATACCTTCTCCCCTCTTTTCTCCTCAGATTCTAGCTATAAAGTATGTTAGGCCGATAAATGAATAGGACGCAATCACTCCATGAGCTTCCCAGCCCAATATCTAAAAATATACTGAATGTGATACAGAATCAATGATAATGATCAATTTAAGGCAAATAGACTGGGTAGCTAAGCACAAATCAGTACAACTAAGAGCCAATAGGTATTTGAAGATAGGAGTAAAAAAACACATTTTAAATACCCAAACATTTTGATGTAACAATATTTTACATTTCAGAAAACAATCTGGGCAAGCCTGTAAAAACCACTTTCAATCAACTACCTTCTATAAGAAACAAAGTTTATTTATGCATGTAAAAAAAAAATGCTATTATAATCTATAATTCTGCAAGTTCTGTTTTCAAAGCAGCTAGAGCAAAAAAGATCCCCCCAATAAAGTTATTACAGCATTTATCTAGTTTATGAATTTCCCCCTAACTTTTGTCTTCCCTAGAAGAGCAATGTAAAAAATTGCTTTGTTTCATCAAATGCCTGTCTCAGATGCAGAAATGTTATTAATATATTTCTTTCTGCTTTAACTAAAATGCAACATGATTTATAATAGTCAGTTTATACATGATGTTAGAACATCAGCTGCTTAGGTAGTTTTAATAATAGTTCTGATTACACAGTAACTGCTATTCCCCAACTCATTGCTGATTGCAAATTTGTGTATCATCCATTTTAAAAATATTTTATAGTTGTTTAATTTATCAATGATGGCCTTTTATCAGTAGGTACAATGTAATTAACTATAGCACAATTTTTATTGAACAATAATCCTGAATTATCACACATTGTTCTCACACGTATATATATTTAAACAAAACAAGACAAATGTATAATAATTACCTGCTGCAGTGTGTGCTACATTCAAAAATACGTACAATAGGAAGTAAGTTGATTTTGTTTTAGAATAGCTCAGGAAATGACCATCCCCCTCCCATACAAACACACACCCTTAACTCTTTCATCATTGATATTATGTAAATAAATCAAGAAGACACAAAATGAAATTATTATCTGAATTTGTGTCATGCACATAGATCCCTTTGATAATCAATATATTTGAGTCTTAATAATGGGGAATAACATGGATTTTTAAAGGATTTAATATTTTAGTTTGTGTTTTCCATCTCAAGAATATGTACAGATTAGTTTAGGGAGAGCTGGAGGAGGAAGAAGAGGAGCTTGGGAGAATCTCCTGTCTCGTTTTGCACAGCAAAACAAACTGATTTAAATACCAGCTTCTTTATGCTATTTGAAATTGCATAAAATTCAAACACAAAGAAATACATTAATGCTGTTTTCTTTCAACCAAGGTAGAAAATCACTGACTTTTTCATGCAATTTCTTATCTTTTTAACATTCTATCTTTCTGCTGTATTAGAAATGGCCAGCCTGGGGTCCATCAGATACAGTGTTCTATAATCCTTCTAACGTGGCCATGATAGTTAGGTTGATGGGAGCTGGTATTCAGGAATTTTGGAAGGCTGAAAAAGTATAAGGTGATAAAATCTAACATTTTTAAAAAGCATTTAGAAACATTGGGCAAAAGTAATTAAATAATTATGTAAGCAATAAGAATGTGTTTTAATGTATACATTTTAGTTGTTAGACTTATCTTTCTTTCATCTTTCATCTTCAGGTTTTGCCCCATAACCAGTGGTGGTATTCTACCGGTTCAGCCCAGTTCTGCCGAGCCAGTAGCAGCGATGAGCAGAGGAAACCGAACCAGTTCTCTCTGCCACTCTGCTGTTGGGCCCACCTGCCCGCTCAGGCTCCCATACTCACCTTTATCCTCTGAATTTGAAGCGCAGCTGCTTTGCGCAACACAGAATACTGCTGTGCGGCAGTTGCTGAAGCGACTGGGATCGTGCAGGCTTGCAGGAGGCAAGTTAGAATGCGCATTTGGCATGCATGTGCACTCAAAGTGTGTGCACGTGCGCAAAGCACGCCCACCAAGCCACACCCAGTGAACTGATGGCAAAAATATTTGAATCCCACCACTGCCCATAACAACAACCTTTGATGTGGATTATAATGAAAGAGAGTTACCTGAAGCATATTTGAAGCAAAACAAAATGCCTGGCCAATTGTTGGACAATTAGAATATAAAGATGTTGAAGGGGTTCTCAAGTAAAATATGGAGATTGCAAAGAAACTTTATTAATTTTTATCTGCATTTATTATAGAAGATACAAACCAGTGATACCAGCCTGTAACCATTTTCTCAGCAACAACTAAAAAGAACATAGAGAATATAGAATAATAGAGTTGGAAGAGTTAATGGCTTTTGGCAGCACACCCAGGCTTTCAGTTAGCATGAGTGGCTGCTCTAAGTTTCCATCTCAGCTGCTGCGTTTGTTTTGGGGCTGACTTTTTTTTTTAAGGGGGAATGGCTGTTTTAAGTTTTCTGCATTGTTTTAGTGGTTCCTGGCACTGTCCTTTTGGATTGTACTTTCCTCACTCTTTTTGAAAGTCTCTAGTGATAGAGCACCCACAACTTCTGAAGGAAAACTATTCCATTGGTTGATTGGTCTCACTCTTAGGAAATTTCTCCTTAGTCCTAGGTTGCTTCTCTCTTTGGTTAGTTTCCATCCATTGTTTCTTGTTATGCCTTTTGGAAAACAGATTGACTTCATCATTTTTGTAGGAGCCCCTCAAATTTCCTGACAGAACAATTAATCAGTAGAACAACTTGCCTCCAGAAGTTGTAAATTCTCCAACACTGGAAGTTTTTAAGTAGAGATTGGATAATCATTTGTCTAAAGTGTAAGTGTAGGGTTTCCTGACTAAGCAGAAGGTTGGACTAGAAGACCTCCAAGATCCTTTCCAACTCTGTTATTCTATTCTTTTCTAAATATTGGAACAATGCTATTTTATTGTGCTATTTTATTGTGAGTTGGGCTAAGGAGAAATTTCCTAAGTGTGAGACCAATCAAATTGGCCACGCCACCTGGTCACATGACCACCCAGCCATGCCCACCCAGTCATTAGGGCAGAAAAGTGGTTGTTAAATTGTTTGAATCCCACAACTGATAAAAATGCTAAAAACTCAGAAAAAAATGTTTCTTATAAAGATATATTAAATGAGAATGGTGAAAACTGAAAACTGGATTAGAATTAGACAACCAAGGGGTGAAATTAGAGTGATGGTCATATCTGCAGATACAATTGTGTTATGTGAAAGATGTAAAAACATGGGGTTTTTATAGAGAACTAACAACATTGGATAAGATATTAGTGGGGGACAGATGACAAATCGATAAAGATGTTATACAATTACTTGTTAAATTATAAAATGGAAGAACGAATTAAAGAGACGATGATAGTATGGGACAAAAATTTTGGATATAGTATAGATTTAGATAAATGGCAAAAGGTTTGGGAGAGAAATTGGAAATTGACAATGGCCACATCTTATAAGGAAAATTTCTATAAAATGTTCTATATAGGTGGAATCTGCCTCTGGCCAGATTGGCTAAAATGTTGGAAATGTAAACAATTACCCAGTACATACTACCACATGTAGTGGACCTGTATAAAGGCAAGGAAATTTTGGACTTAAATACATATGTGCTAGAAAAAATGATCAAACAACATATAGATTTTTAAACCAGAATTATTTTTACTAGGTATCACATCAGAGGGATATGACAAAGGGACAATATATTTATTGTTGTTGTTGTTGTTATTTACTAAACTTATATACCGCCCTATTTTCCAACAGGACTCAGGGCGGTGTACAGCCACATTAAAATACAAAAAACAGTGCAAAATTAAAAACTATTAAAAGACCAAATATAAAAAGACTGAGAGCTAAAAAAGAGGGCTAAAAACTAAAAACCAGACGAACCCTAATTAAAAATCCTCTAAAAACCCTAGGCCAAACCGGCTTGGTGAAATAAATAAGTTTTCAACGTGCGCCGGAAGGTCAAGAGATCAGGGATGTTCCTCATCTCTGGGGGTAATTCGTTCCAGAGGGAGGGTGCCCCCAATGAGAAGGCACGCACTCTCAGGGTCGCCAGCCATCCAGCCAGCAGCACCCCAAGGAGGCCGACTCTATGGGAGTGTATTGGTCAACGGGAGGCCGATAATGGCAGGAGGCCGTCCCACAAATATCCTGGTCCCAAGCCATGGAGCGTTTTAAAGATGATAACTAAAACCTTGAAGCGCACCCAAAGGGACACTGAAAGCCAATGCAGCTCACGCATGAAGTGGTGTAACATGGGAGCCCCGTGGAGCTCCCAACACCACCCACGCAGCAGCATTCTGCACCAGCTGGAGCCTCCGGGTGCTCTTCAAGGAAAGCCTCATGTAGAGAGCGTTGGCATAGTCTAGGTGGGAGATTACGAGGGCGGAGGTGACTGTGCACCCCGATCCAGAAAGGGTCACAACTGGTAGATCCTACGGACCTGACCAAAAGCCCCCTGGCGACGGCCGCCACATGGTCCTCCAATGACAGCCGTACGTCCAGGAGGACACCCAGATTGCGAGCCCCCCCACAGCCAGCAAAAATTCCCCCCCCCCCCCCACAGCCAGCGATGGAACCAGCTTGCTGTATCAGGGAACCGGGAAGCACAGCCACTCAGTCTTAGATGGGTTGAGCTGAAGCCTGTTCTGCCCCATCCAACACCGCACGGCCTCCAGGCACCGGGCCATCACCTTGACGGCTTCATCGGGGTGGCCCAGGGTAGAAATGTACAGCTGAGTATCATCAGCGTACTGATGGAATTCTACCCCAAAGCCACGGATGATCTCATCCAGCAGCTTCATATAAATGTTGAACAGAAGGGGCAAGAGCACTGACCCCTGAGGCACCCCGCAAACCAGGGGCCTCGGGGCCAATTTCTGCCCCCCTGCCAACACAAATTGCGAACAGTCAGAGAGGAAGGAGGAGAACCCCTGCAAAACAGTGCCCCCCACCCCCAACCCCTCCAGCCGTCGCAATAGGATACTGTGGTCGACAGTATCAAAAGCCACCGAGAGATCTAATATGACCAGGACAGAGGAATGACCTCTGTCACGGGCCCTCCAGAGATCATCCACCAATGTGACCAAAGCCGTCTCCGTGCTGTGTCCGGGCCTGAAGCCCGATTGGTGTGGATCTAAATAGACAGCTTCATCCAGGTGCTGGGGGAGCTGTCATGCCACCACACTCTCAACGACCTTCGCCACAAAGCGAAGGTTGGAGACCGGACGATAATTAGATAACAGAGTTGGGTCCAGGGATGGTTTCTTGAGGATGGGTCTCACCACCACCTCTTTCAAGACAGCGGGCAGATATCCCTCACTCAAGGAAGCGTTAATAACCCTGGAACCAACCTCGTGTCACCTCCCGTGACCAACACCAGCCAGGAGAGGCACAGGTCCAATAAACATGTGGTAGCATTCAGCCCCCGCAGCATCTTGTCTATGTCCTCGGAGATCACAGGATCAAACTCTTCCCAAATGACTTCCCCAAATTCCTCCTCTGACCCCCCGCCCAGAGTTGCCCATTCAGAGTCCAGCCCATCCCGGATCCGAGCGATTTTATCCAACAAGAAATTTGAACAGTCCTCAGCCAGTCCCTGCAAGGGGTCCTCCCGCACTCCCCCTTGCAGGAGGGAGCGGGTCACTCTAAACAGGGCGGCTGGGCGATTTCCTGCGGACGCAATAAGTGCGGAAAAGTACGAGCGCTTTGCCACCCTTATCACCACTGAATAGGTCTTAATATAAGACTGCCACCCTTATCACCACTGAATAGGTCTTAATATAAGACTGTACAGTCTTAATATAAGACTGTAATAGGCCGAGTGAGAGTGGCGCCGGGTCAGAGGCCGCAAGGGCACGACCAGGTCAAGGGCCCTGGCCGCCACTCTGTCCCAGGTGGCGACCAGGTCCTCAACCAAGTCATGTGCTCGAATGTCGGGACAAGGCCCAAGCTCCATCAGGAACCTATCTGGATCCATCAGGCGCCTGGGGTGGTACCATTGTAATTGGTCCGCCTCCCTGCGACAGGGAGGAGTGGCCTTGAAGTCTAGCCTAAGGAGCGAATGATCAGACCAGGTTCAATAACTATATCCCCTATATCTAGATCATCTTGCCACTGTCCAGAGACAAAAACCAGATCCAATATTACATATTTTGACCGCAGCAAGAATTGTATATGCACAGCAGTGGAAGAACGAAAGCACCCTGTCAGAGGATGAGACAATAAGGAAGATACTTTAGCGTTAGTATGTCTGGAAATGGACATACTAACGCTAAAAATAAAAGATAAAGGAGAAACAGAATACTATTTAACATAGAATAAGTTCTATCAATGATTAGAAACACAAAGTAGAGGTTGGAAGGTGAAAAGGAATGTAAGTATTAGAATGATAGATGAGTTGACATTAGAATATGATGGTCAAAAACTATTGTACAACACTAGCACTGTTTAAAACAGTATATATGTTATTCTGTTTTTACTTCTGTTTTATGGCAATTGGAACTACACTGGACAATTACACTGTATTCAATATATTTATAAGTAAACAATAAATAAGCAATAAAATATATTCAAAGAAGATCACAGAGCTAAGCTTCTTAACTTTCAGTTAGCACTTTTTAGAAAAGGGGTGTAATGATACTGTAATGAAAAAAGGGGAAGTTTTGCCTAGGTTATGATCAGAATTAAAAAAGAGAATCCTAGCTGAATGATAAACAGAGAAAGAAATTTGGAAGGCATTCCCCTAGAGTGCCAGATTAGTAAAAAGACATGGCATTAGATTTATACTTTTAGACTTGCAAGATTCTGTTATGGTAGCCTTTCAATAAAGTTATCTCATCATGTTTCCTGTCCGGTTACTTGGAAGTTTGACTTCACCTTGTTTGAACTATCTGTCTGCCCTGAGAGTGGAGGGAAAAGTGTTTCAGGCACAGAACATTGTATCTGATAACAGCAGCGATCTTCGAAGCTTATCTCTTTCTCTCTTATTCACGTGTTTGCTTAGTGACCATTTCATTTAACAACAAAGTTGCCAGAACAGATTGTGATCACTAAATGAAAGGGAATATTCTTTCTTAAAACTTTACGTTGCAAAACGGTCCAGGATTGAATTATCACTTCTTCCCTACTACAAATTTTTCATACGATCTAGAGGAATATAGAAACAAAAGAGCAATCTATTCCTTAAAAAATAAAAGGGGAGGAGAGGGAAAGGAAGGGAAAGGAAGCAGAGGTGGTATTCAGCAGGTTCTGACCAGTTCTGGAGAACCGGTAGTGGAAATTTTGATTAGTTTGGAGAATCGGCAAATACTAGCTTTGACTGGCCCTGTATTCTCTGCCTCCTGAGTCCCAGCTGATCGGCTGGGTCTTCTTTTGTTGCCCTGCACAGGAGAATGGAGCTGGAAAGCAGATTAGTGGGGTGGGGAGGGAATGGGATTTTGCAGTATCCTTCCCCTGCCACGCCCACCAAGCCACACCCACCAAGCCACACCCACCAAGCCACGCCCACAGAACCGGTAGTAAAAAAAAATTGAATCCCACCAGAGAAGGAAAAGAAAGGGAAGGGAAGGATCCAATAAAACCCAGATCATAAGTTTTGAAATTGTTTTATGAAACAGTCAGGAGCAGCATAGGAAACTGGTAGCTTTGACTGTAGTGTGGAATTGATCTCTTTGTGAACCTTTCTTCCTTGGCTATATATTGGCATCATTCTTCTTTAAAATATCAGATATGAAATTGCTAATTTACTAGCAAAATATGTAATTTATCTCTCAAATCAGTGACAAAGAACTAGAAAACAGCCATCATGACTCTCTTTTTTTCCCAAAAATAACCTAAGACTGGTCTAAGCAAATTAAAGTTTGTTACTTTAAATTGTTACAAAGGAAAAAATAAGAAGTTCAGAGAGCAACCTTTGCTCAAAGAAAATTTAAATTTTTGCAATGTTAAATCCTGCCATACAGATCTGGATATTTTGAACCTGTCTAAAGGATGGGGTCAATCTTTTGACATTATGCATGTTAATTTTCACCAAGTCTTTAGCAAAGAGCTTTTACTGGCCATAATGTATTACCACTTATTTCTTTATGGGCTATTAGCTGGCTAAAAAAAAAAAAAACCAAAAAAGAACAACCCCCCAGATGCACTAGTAAGTCAATTGTGCTTCAGTCTCTTTCCTGGTTAACTAGCCAGACAATCAATAGATTTCAGTTAGATATACCTACTCTGCAAATTATACCTTAACAGTTTTATGTGTAGACTATCTGAGACTGAGACTTTCATTCTTACTCAACATTCTTTTTTAGGCAGATGTAAACAAAGGAAGTGCTTACTTCTTCTTTCCAGAGATTTTAAAAATAATTTTTTAAGAGATGTGCCCACCCGGGTTTCGGGTTTTTCATCGACCGAGAGCCCAGGGGAGCGGGGGGGGGGGGGCGCTGGTTATTAAGGAAGATCTGTGTCCTAGGGAATCCACTGTTCCTCAGATGACTGGATATGAATCCCTTTTTGTGAAGTGTGATTCCGGGGTTCAGATGGGCCTGTTGATCACCTGGCTCCCTGCTATGTGACATCGGCCCTGCCTGAGCTCCTTGAGGTGATAGCCGGCTTGGCGGTTGAGACCCCCAGGCTTATGGTCATGGGGGATTTCCACCTCCCCCGGGGCCTCAGGGGTTGCTCAGGAGTTCATGGTTTCCATGACAGCCTTGGGCCTGACCCAATTAATTTGGGATCCCCCACACACAGCGGGTCACATCTTGGATTTGGTTTTTGTCTCTGGTCAGTGGCAGAACGATCTAGGTTTAGGGGATGTTTTAATAAAACCCCTGTCATGGTCGGATCATTCGCTCCTTAGGCTGGACTTCCGTGTCGCACCCCCTCGTCTCAGGGAGGTGGGACTGATTAAATGGTTCTGCCCCAGGCACCTGATGGACCCGGATAGGTTCCTGACGGAGCTTGGGCCGTTTCCCGAGACTCGCACACACGACTCGGCTGAGGACTTGGTGGCCGCCTGGGATAGGGTGGCGACCGAGGCCCTTGACTGGGCCGTGCCCTTGTGGCCTCTGACCCGGTGCCAATCCCATTTGGCTCCTTGGTTCTCCGAGGAGCTGAGGGACATGAAGTGCTGGAAAAGACGCCTAGAGAACGGTTGGAGGGCCAGCCGTTCTGCACCTGACTGAACACTATTGCGGTCCTATATTAGGACCTGTTTAGTGGTGATAAGGGTGGCAAAGCGATCTTACTTTTCTGCCCTTATTGCATCCACAGAAAATCGCCCAGCTGCCCTTTTTAGGGTGACCCTTTCCCTTTTGGATGAGGGAGCGTGGGAGGACCCCTTGCAAGGACAGGCCGAGGATTTTTCTATTTTTCTGCAGGACAAAATCGCTCAGATCCGGGATGGTTTGGATTCTGACTGGGCAGCTCTGGGTGGGAGGGCGGGGGCAGTTTTCGGTGAGGTCATTTGGGGGGAGTTCGATCCGCCTCCCTGTAACCCTGGAGGACGTGGACAAGACACTGGGTGGGCTTAATGTCACCACATGTTTACTGGACCCGTATCCCTCCTGGTTGGTTTTGGCCACCCGGGAGGTTACGCAAGGTTGGTTCCAGGGTATTATCAATGCTTCCTTGAATGAGGGGTTTCTGCCTGCCACCTTGAAAGAGGCAATGGTGAGGCCCCTCCTCAAGAAACCATCCCTGGACCCAACATTGTTGTCAAATTACCGTCCGGTCTCCAACCTTCGCTTTGTGGCGAAGGTTGTTGAGAGTGTGGTGGCACGACAGCTCCCTCAGCATTTGGTGGAAGCGGTATATTTAGATCCCCACCAATCGGGTTTCAGGCCTGGGCACAGCACGGAGACGGTGTTGGTCGCGTTGGTGGATGATCTCTGGAGGGCCCGACACAGGGGTTGTTCCTCTGTCTTGGTCCTGTTAGATCTCTCAGCGGCTTTTGATACTGTCGACCAGAGTATCCTATTGCGGCGGTTGGAGGGGTTGGGAGTGGGAGGCACTGTGTTACGGTTCTCCTCCTTCCTCTCTGACCGCTTGCAATTTGTGTTGGCAGGGGGGCAGAGGTTGACCCCGAGGCCCCTGTCTTGTGCGGTGCCTCAGGGGTCTGTGCTCTTGCCCCAGCTGTTCAACATTTATGTGAAGTCACTAAGTGAGATCATCCGTGGTTTTGGGGTAGAGTTCCATCAGTATGCTGATGACACTCAGCTATACATTTCTACCCCAGGCCACCCTGACGAAGCCGTTGAAGTGATGACCCGGTGCCTGGAAGCCGTGCGGAGTTGGATGGGGGTTCGGCTCAACCCGACCAAAATCTAGTGGCTGTGGTTTCCTGCACCCAGATACAGTCAGCTCATTCCATCGCTGACCATGGGGAGGGGGGAATTCTGGCCCCCACGGAGAGGGCGTGCAATCTGGGAGTCCTCTTGGATGTACGGCTGTCGTTAGACGATCATATAGCAGCCGTCGCCAGGAGAGCTTTTTATCAGGTCCGTAGGATCTACCAGTTGTGTCCCTTTCTGGACCAGGGCTCATTGCGCACAGTCACTTCTGCCCTCGTCATCTCCTGCCTAGACTATTGCAATGCTCTCTACATGGGGCTCCCCTTGAAGAGCATCCGGAGGCTTCAGCTGGTGCAGAGTGCGGCCACGCGGGTGATCTTGGGGCTTCTCGGAGCTCCCATATTACACCGCTCCTGCCCAAGCTGCATTGGCTCCCAGTGGCCTTCTGGGTGTGATTCAAGGTGTTGGTGACCATCTTTAAAACGCTCCATGGCTTGGGACCCGGGTACTTGCGGGACCACCTACTGCCACTATCGGCCTCCCGCCGGCCAGTGCACTCCCACAGGGTGGGCCTCCTCGGGGTGCCGCTGCCTGGACAATGTCAGCTGGTGGCCCCAAGGGTGCGGGCCTTCTCTAAGCCTCCCTCTGGAATGAACTACCTACAGAGATGCAAGCCATTGCTGACCTGCGAGCCTTCCGACGCGCACTAAAGACCCATCTTTTCCAGCAGGCCAGTCTGGCCTAATGTTATGAGATGGGTTTTAAATTTTTAACTTTAATTTAACTCAATTTCTAAATTTTTATTGGTTTTATTAGCTTTGTGGTCTTAATTCATCCATTTATTTAATAACTTTTAAACTGATTTTAACTTTGTCGATTGTATGTTTTTTACCATGGCTGTTCACCGCCCCGAGTCCCTTTTGGGGAGAGGGGGACGGTATATAAACTCAAATAATAAATAATAAATAAATAATAAATTTTGATGTATCTTCTATTAGGGACTTTAGAGCATACTCTTCATAAATCCCTTCATAGTCAAAATAAAACAATCACAGAGAGTTGACCCAAGAGATGTTATAGGAAAACTGAACAGAATCACAAGATATACAAATATAGCAAAAAGAGAGAGAGAATTGTGCAATGGGAGAAAATAAAAACTGATGCCATATTTTCTTATACATATTGCAGTTTCTTCTCTATCCAACCAGGTGTTCTTTGGTTGCTCTACCAATGAATCTGAATATTGTGAAGTTGCCATTAACCGTGGAGTATGTCTACAATAAGTCTAGTTGTTCATTTGGTATTTGTTTCTGAGATATGGAAAAAAAGATTGAGAACTACGGTTTTACAGCTTCAACAGGACTCAGGGTGATATATGTTGTATCAGTACAGTGTTGGGAATAAGAAGCAGAATTTCTAAAGTAGTTACAAGAATTCTGAACTTCCTTAGGCCAGTAGGTGCATTTTGAATGGCATGGTATGAATATTCTCATAAAATGGTTACCATATTAATAATCTGGATGGCACAGTGGTGAATTTTACCTTTCTTCTTCTAGATGGTCCTAATGCTGTAATGTTCATCCCCATCCCTCCCCCCGCAGAAGTGGACACGTTGCCAAAGAAATATTTCCAGCAGCCACCATTTTTATTTAAAGGGTCTGGAATCAAATAGTGGAAGTGAATACTCCACTTTGCACCATGCCAGATGTTTTTAATTAAAAAAAAAACTTTTTAGAAGGTTAAATGGAACAAAAAGCTGGAGATATCTGATGAAGCATTCTCTGCATGTGTGATAATGAATGGGAATATAACATGCAAAAATCAGTAAAGCAGGTTTTACAGCTACAGTATAATAAAAAAGGAGATATATTTATTTGAAAAATAATATAGGGCTAGGCAAAGCTTAGCAACCTGCCAACTGCATCCTAGCAAGAGGTATTTATTACACACATGTGCGCTTGGGGGAAAAGGCTGGTAGAAAACAGTCTAAGGTTAGCAGACTCTTTGACAAAAATGGGCACAAAGTAACTCTACAACTCTCACCTATAACACACTGTCCCCTTATCATGAAGAGTGGAGTTATTGGATTCATTCTTCAATAACACCAAAGAAAGTGTTTTCTTACATGCTATTGTTCTTGATCATTATTTTGGTATTCCAAATATATAGTGATTTTGTCAATCTCTACAGTTCTAGTCTGTGAAAGTATCAATTTAGAATATTTGTATTTTGCGTTGGAAAATCCGAACAAGTGTATCAGAATCAGGTCTCCTCTCACTCCTTGTACTACTATGTGTTGGTAGGTATAATCACTCCTAGGCTAATTGTCATTGTCTTATATAAAGAAGTTTTAGGATCAATGCTGAGGCTATTTTATTTGGCACAGAACATAATTCAAATAATCCATTGACATTACAGGATTGTCTCAACTTGTCACTGACCCAGCAGACATAGAAGGTCTTGTAATTTGTTTTGTTACACTGGAAAATGGTGGCTTAAACAGGAGGGATTTAACATCTGTCTTTTACCATCGTCAAATAACATGGCATTTATTAAACCACTTCCACTTTTACTATGGGGGAATCTATTCTTGAGGTTAATGGATTCAAATGTTTCCAGAGATCTTTGAGAATGTTTTCCCGTCATATAGTAGGCAATGCTTCTTTCAAAGCCTTGTTCAATCTATCTAATATACAGTAATACCTTGGTACTCAACTGCTACCAAACTTGTCGAATTTGGTACTCAACACATTTTGACATGGAAATATTGTTCCAATACTCATCTTTGCTTGGTACTTGAAACCCTGAAAAAGGAAGCAGGGAAAGTCGCAGAGGGAGGACAGAAAGTTGGTCATGGTGGGAAGGTCCTTCCTAGCTGAAATAAAGGGTCGTCCTTTTTAGTACTTGTTGCACCTCCAGGAACTAGCTAAGCACTCATACCAAAGTACCTCTGTAAGTGTTCTTATCACTTATCAGAATCCCAGAGAACACTTTCTTTTTGACAGAGATGAACCACTCCCTGAAGTAACTCAGAGAAGAAATTAACAAAGGAAGTGGAACAACGTTTATAATGAGACTTCTGTTGAAAATGAGGAAGAAAAAATACTTTTCCAATCTCATTTCACTTTTCTAATGCTATCTACTGGAATGCTTCTAGTTGATAAAGAGTTTTGAAAGTGAATTGGTCAATATTTGCCCAATAATGATCAATATGCAACTTTAAATTCTTCATGGAATTAAATTGCAGCTCCATTAACAGAAATATACATACACTGATCTACCATTAATTATCTAGGCTTGACTATCCCATATTGGCACTCTTCTCATACCTCTTGATATTTTTCCACCACTACATCATCCACTTAACAAAGGAATTGCTATTTATTTGGGGAACCAACTTCTTTGTACTTTCTCTGAAACTCATTCTCTGTGTAGGCTTTTCTGCTTACATGATCTGCATGAACCTAAGTGTATCGATGTAGCACAATTAGGATTATATTCTAGTGGCAATATATTGACATTGATCATATAATCAGGGTAGATTGGAACAATTACTAGTCATGAACTGTGCTCTTGTTAATGCATTTATCTTTTTAACTGCTACATCTTGCTAGTTAGTATCTTACTTAGGTACATGAGGTAAGATAGGGGACCTATAAATTTTCTAAATAAGTAAATAAATGTTCATACTTCAAAATATTCTCCTTTTGATGCTTTATATATAATAGCATCACTTAAGCATGAACATCCTAGATGGTATCCCAGAAAGTATAAACTGCAAACTAGAATATTTTCTGTAAAGTATGTAAGAAGCAGGATTGAAAATAATATGCAGAATAATAAAACATCAATTTAATGAACAGTTTGGAGAAGGGAATGTCCATTAAATCTAAATGTGCATTAAATCTGAATGTACACATTCTGTGTCAATTTTCATGATTTGCATCATTGCATAATCGATGTACATGGTATCATTTTCAGTAAAACATCTATTTAACTGGAAAATCTTAAATACTTAATGAACACCAGTCTATAAAATGAAGGTTGGTCAGAACAAAACGGTAGTTCACAAAAATGAGTCTATAAACTATGTGATTAACAGCTTTATTGTGAAGAAGATACATTTGGACAATGAGTGACAGTATTGAGGTTGCAATATATGTAACTCAGAAAACGGATTCAGAAACTAAGTTCCGTTACTGGGTGTGTGTTTCCTTCCTTTTGTTGTTTTTCAATCATGAACTTGAGAAATAAGAAATAGGTAGAACATGAGATAAAATGTTTAGATACTTGACAAAATACATTTTGATCCACAAGGTTCATGCAGCCTTTGTATTTAACAAGCTGTGGCAAGAAGCTGCCTTATTTTCTCACTTTCTCAGAACAACAGTGATAACTAATAGCTCTAATGTTTAGAATGTTTCTTTGTATCTATTGCTTAAACCTGCCTTGCAGGGATGGGATTCAACCAGTGCTGCGCAAAGCAGCTGAGGTTGAAAAAGCAGGAAATAAAGGACAGGTAAGAGCCCGGGCGAGCAGATGAGCCAAACAGCAGCAAACACAGAACTGGTTCGGTGTCTGCTGCTCTTCAGAGCTACCTGTTCTTTAGAACCAGGCAGAATTGGTAGCATCCCACCCCTGCTGCCTTGTGGTTTTGGCCCATTGGCTGTAGTCTTTCTTTGTGTAAACTTAGTCCCCCTTTCTTGTGGCAGATATTTCCAAATTGCTATCCTATCTACTCATCTCCTCTCTTCCACAGGATAAACCTTTAATCTTTTCTCATATCATTTCCCCAAAAATACAACCTATGCTGAAAGTAAGTCCTAGCTTGTTTTTTACACGTGCGCCCAATATAACCCTACCCTCAAAATAAGCCCTAATTAAGATCCCACCCACTCCTGAGTGCACAAGTAAAAATTAAGCTAGGGTGGGGTGGAGCTGCCCTACTACTTACCTTTAGACAGTTGTAGCCAGGCCTTGCATACCCTGACACCTGCCTTGCCGGCCCATTTCTTCTGCAGCCGGCAAGGCTGGTAAGGCTTTCCTGAAGGCTTCTGTAGCTGATAACAAAGCTCCAGATCGAAATGAAGCTCTGTTATCAGCTCTAGAGGCCTTCAGGAAAGCCTTGCCAGCCACAGAAGATGTTCCTGAAGGCCTCTGATAGAGAAAAGGAGGCCAGGGGCAATGCACGCAAGTGAGGTTAGTCAGTGGGTGACATTCTCTGAAAATAAGACCTGGTACCTTTTTTGGTGACAAAGAAATATAAGACAGGATCTTATTTTCAGGGAACACTGGTAGGTCTGAGTTTCCAGATCCTTCACTCTCTTGATCACCTCCCTCTGAATTTACTCCAGTTTATCAGTGCCCTGTTTGAACTGGACTGTCCATAATTGATATAGTATTCCAAGTGGGATCTAACCAGGCCAGATTAGAGTGGGGACAATTACTTCCCATGATCTATGCTCCTAAAATGCATTTATCTTTGTAACTGCCACATCACATTGCTAGCTCAACCTGGGATCAGAAAGAACATTCTACTAACATGTACTGCTGCCAAGCCATGTTTTCCCCGATTTATATCACTGCCTTCCATTTCTCAACCCTGATGCAGAACTGTACATTCATCCCTGTAAAATTCCATCCTATTTATTTTAGCCAACTGCTGAAATCTGTCCAGATCATTTTGATTTCCCCCATCCCTTTCCTCTAAATTATTAGCCCTAGTTGCCAGCTTTGTATAATCTCTTAACCGGGCATATGCCCCCGAATTCCAACAAATAGAATGTATGAGTATTTGCTTTTATTTCCATGGTTATTGCTTTTTTTCTCTGTGCACTTTTGGTACACCATTTAGGAATTTGTCACAAAAAATGTGTTTTGTGTCCATGTGGTCCTTATTTATAAAATGCCTTGGCAAAGCTCTCAGAAAGAGAGCCATTCATGGGAAAGATCCAGGACTCTCCACTGTTATCTGAAGGACCCAGTGACCAAAGGAGGCATAATGTATATATTTTTCTTTTAATTTATATTAACTATTATCAACACAAAATATTGTCATAGTTATTATTCTTAAGACCTGCCCTACATCTGATCCAAGAGGTGAAGATGCTGGCCAGTGAAACAAGGAAATATTCTCCCATTTTATCAGGGAGATCCAGAGGTGGTATTCAGCAGGTTCTGTCCAGTTCTGGAGAACCAGTAGCAGAAATTTTGAGTAGTTCAGAGAACCGGCAAATACCACCTCTGACTGGAGATTTTACAGTATCCTTCTCCTGCCACGCCCACCAAGCCACGCCCACAGAACCAGTAGTAAAAAAAAATTAATCCCACCACTGTGGATATCTGCTGGATGGTGATCCATGGACCATCTGCAAGCCCATATGATGCCTGATCTGTGTAGTGGAGGGTGCATAGCCAGTTTCTTTGCTCTGTTAGATACAGTCATATCTCTGATCTGTTATCCAGAAGGAGAACCAGAGAGTGAATATTTAGGATACGGTGAGTTATTTGGTGAATAACCTGAAGAGCCTTGTCTGCTTAATGGGAAGTGCTTGGCTCTCTCCATCCACATTCGCTTTTTGGCAGACTTGGGAAAGTGTTAGGTTCTGAAACTTGCTAAATACTTAGGTCTGTCACAACTATCCTCCAATCACAGCAGTGTTATGGTTAGTAGATGGTTTCCTGCTGGTTGGCAATATTGAGAAACATGAAACTCTGTCTTCTGGGTTTCCACTAAGCTTTGACAATCTGACTTTGGTCCTATGCCTGAGGTTGAATGCTTATTATTTGTTTAATTGTTCCTGTTTTGTTTGGTTGATATTAGGCTACTGTTATTTATGCTGCCCATTTAAATTAATGGGTTTAGTTGTTTTTGTTTTCTCTAGTTTTTTTTTACTGTACATCTTTCTGAGTCCATTGGAACTGGGCAGCCAATCAAAATAAATAAACAAGCAAATAAAGAAATAGATAGAAGGACAACAAAGTTGGAAAATTAAGCAGTGACTTTATTTAATGGGTCTTGCTCATCCCAGAACAGAACACAATACTACTATCAAGCAGCAACCCAGAATATAGATATGCCAGGGATAGGTGGAAATAACAAATTTTATTCAGGTTTATTTCTCTGCACAAGGATTGGTAGATAGCATATGAAATAAACCATGGAAGAAAGGGTATGACAACACAAGATTTGAAAAACATGATGCATATTTTGTATACTTACAACACAATACAATGAGAACTACAGCATTTATAACTATAATAAGATAGGAAGATATATGGTTAAATAAGAGAGTCAGTTTGGTCTAGTGGTTAAGGCATCTGGCTAGAAAACAAGACATTATAGTTCATGTTCTGCCTTAACCATAAATGCTACCTGGGTTACCTTGGCCAGTTACTCTTTCTCAGTCGAACTCACCTCACAAGTGACTGTTGTGAAAATAGGGGGAGGAAGGGGTGAGGGATATATTCCTGCTTTGAATTATTTGTAAAAATAATAAAGGTGGGATATAAATAAATGAAAAAATAAATACATTAAAAATGGAAGTAATCCACAGAATCAAAATTAAAGTATAGAAATTATGAAAAAATAGAGAAAGTATAAAAAGTAGATACTGGACTTGTGCAAATGAAGAGGAGTAGATATAAGTGCTTATTAAAAATACTAAAAGTTGTAATTAACTGAAAAAGAATACTATAGTTATGGAACGCTGAATATCTGTTTATGGTGCTCAATCAGCACCTCAGATTTTATATAAACCATGTGCCTGCTTTAAGTGATCTAAATTAACCAATATTTCATGTAAGACTATAATGTCTATAAAAATACTGATACAGAAGTGGGGAAATTATTCTTTTTTTTTTCTTGTAAGCTATGGAACATCCTTCTCCGGGGATGAAAAAGCACTATTTTCTTTGAATTTTCTTAGGTGGGGTAAAAATTTTTTTACTCTTTATAATGTTGTTCTATAATTATATTTAGCAAATTTGAATTAATATGCTTATCTTGGACTATGCTTTATTTCTGATTGTTTTGATTTAATAATTTAAAATGGTTTTGTTTATTTAATCCTTTTATTATACAGTAATTCATTCACTTATGGATCATTTTATTTAATATTTTCATTTTTGTCACCAGTTTATCTACCGCTCTAATAAATGTTAATTTGATCTTTCTTTTTTCTCTTTCTTTCTCTCTTTCTCGCTCTCTTTCTCTCCCTTTCTCCCCATTCCCTTCCCTCTCTTCCCCTTCTCTCCCCTTCCCTTCCCTTACTTTACCATGCAATCTTGATATAATGGTGTCTCTTTATCAGTTCTCTGGAGAAGCCCAAAATAAGAGTGATATAGGAACCCAATTTTCACTCAATGCCATCTCACAGTCATCTTCTTCAGGTATTACAAACACTGACAAAAGTTATCATATAGGCAGCAGCTTCTCTAGGGATATATGAATTAAGGTGGCTTGAGGCTCTTCTGAATGTTCTTTCATTGTTCTGAACTTGAAAAGAACCTTGAAAGTGTTTACACATTTCCATCAATGTCATCTTCCTTATTCACTACCCCAAGTTAATACGCCTGCTGAAGTATTTAATTCTCAATATATTTGCAGGTGTATGAAGTTGTTGGAAGAACTATTTTGGATGAACAAAGTTCTTGCCTATGTCTAGTCATAAGTTAGAGTAACTTGTCAAATGTTTAATAAATAAACTTTTTCACAATTAGTTAGCATAACACAAGGATAACACTGTAATAAAACAAGGCAACTTTATAAAATGTTCCACTTTAGAACCAACTGAAAAATAAGGGCAAGCTTAATATGATATATTTAGAGTACATTTATAAATAAAATTTTCAGATAAGTGATCCAATGTTTGTACTGAGACAGAAATCATGAAAACACTGAAATATTTTATTTCAAATGGATCTCCAAATACTCTGGTCCTTTTTCCAAAAGTATTACTGGCATAATATCAATTGATATTAATGCATCTGGACCTTATCCATAATTTAAATAAAAATTTGTACCTAGTAGAGTTGACCCAATCCAAATTCAAAGCTTTTACCTATTCTTGTATCACTTTAACTAAAAGTGATTTTATCCATGCAAAATTCTAAACTATAAAGTTATTGGTAGAATGGATATAAGCAAGTTGTGTGAACCCAGCCATTATGGTTTGAAAAATCAAGATTGGTTGATTGGCGTATTTATGCATTTATTAATTTGCACTTTAAGAATTACAGAACAGAATAACAAAGTAGGAAGGGATCTTGGACTACAGACCACCCAAATATACTTAAAATGAGATATTATTGTTCATAGAGGATAATCAACGAGAGTAACTAGGAGTCAAGCACCATATATATTAAATTAATTGATGATGATGCCGCCTCATTTTGGTCAAGCTTATCTCATCAAGCATGTCTTTTAATCCCGTAATGAACAGGCAGTTGCTAAATCAACAGTTCACTAGAACAGTAAATCTATTTCAGAGTTGTATTATTTTGATGCTTGGATAACAGAAATATTAAAAATAACACAATATCACATTTCTTCTACTTTGGAGGGTTTGTTTTGTACAGTAACTAACTGCCATACAAAGACTAACTGGTATTGTCTTAGTGTTGCCTCTTGTTTCTATGGATTATTGTCCTATTAAATATTACTTTTAAAACCCTATAGCATTTAATGATCATAAAGGATATTCAATTAAGATCTCAATATAAAGATCAGAAACTTTTTTTTTAATTTAAACTATATGAGTGTCCATGTTTTGAACAACACCATTCATATTATGACAATTGTCAATTGTATACCAATTCGCAAAATTTACTATACAGAGCTTTTTCTAACTATCCTCAGTTTTAAAAAAGCATGTATTGTAGGAATGTAGTATACCTACCAGCTGTTACATCCTTTGGTTATTAGTGCAATTCATGATGTTCTGAGAAAATGGCTTGACAAGTTTCCTTTTCTACATAACAAATCATCCCGTTAATAACAGATTCTTCACTATGGACATCCATCAGTATAAATTTTTAAATTAATGTTTTTCTTGTTTATTTATTGTAATAAATATGTTTATTGCTAAAACTTTGGTGCTTCTTGCACTGGAATGATTTGCAGGTCATGCTGTGAAAAAATTGGGCTACTTTCACCAAAATTTATTGCCACACACCTGCAGAGTTTCCTCTGTATTTTTTGTCGGAACTCTTTGGAACCAAAGTAATAAAGAAATGGGTCAAAGCAGCAGTTAAAGCTGGCTGTAGCAAGTGACAGTTTGTATTCCACATAGAATGATTTCTTTTGGAAAAGGAGGATATAATGGGTCACCGATGTGACAATGTAAGGGAGGTAACAAATAGTGATCAGGAATAGCAACGCTATGACGAAATAGACAGTCTGCCTCTTGCTCTCTCTGAACTGAGAAGATGAATGGAGGAGTGTTAATATGATTGAGATGTAGCAAAACCCCATGATGATCAATGGTAGGAAGAAAAATAGAAATAGCAGGGATCCAAAATAAACAATAAACTTTTCTTTGGAGCTAAACATTTCTTTTGGCAAAACATCAAAGCAGGTGATGATAGGGAGCTGCTGTAAATGAATGGTGAGTTTATGCTGCATGAGAGGGAAAAGGGTGAGTAAAACCAGGGCCCAAATGCTGATGCACACCAGGAAAGAGGCCCTAATTGGCTTCGCTGCTTTGTAGCGCAAGGGATGAACAATACCTATGTACCGCTCAATGCTAAGGCTCATCATGGTTAAAATGGAACAATGGAGGTTCCCATATGACAGAATGGTGACAATTTGACACAAGACATCTCCAAAAGGCCAGTTATTTTCCTTTAGATGGTAGGCTATTTGAAAGGGGAGGATGAAGACATAGAGCAAGTCTGCAATGTTTAAATTAATGCAAAATATAATGGTGGGAGTCCAAGGCCTTGAGTACCAACAAAGGAACCACAAGGAGATTACATTGAGAGGAATGCTGATGCAGCAGTTAAGCAAGAAGAGAGCTGGTAAAATCGTCTGCATCACATGGCTCTGAAGTGCAGTCAGTGTGGCATTGGTCACATTTCTGGGACTGTTTAGATGTGACATCACAAAGTCTGATGTGATGGCAAGGGAGACGTTTTGAACCATCTTTCTTCTGAAAATTAGTGGAGCTTCAGTTCTAGATTTAAGAAGAAGAAATATAGGCTTGTGAAGTAACATATAAATATTAATATTTCTTAATTAAATGGTAATATTTAATAAACCCAGCTACTGTATTTCTCCTTCAACTCTTTACTGATTACTTCTAAAAGCAAAATTTATTATGACCTTCTTGCTTCATTTTTTTTTACTTAAAATGAAGAAGATTAGTTCCTGCAGCAATAGAAGTTTTAAATGCCAAAATTGCATCTCAAACTTTATGTGGAACTTTGATTTAGTTGACATTTGTTAACAACAACCTACCACAACTGCAGATGAATGTTTTAAGATGTCTTTTAAGTGTCCCAAGTCATGTTCCAAATTTTGTTATTCCCTTGGAAACTGGACACTGCCCTTTGACAACAAAACCTTGGTTAAAAACATGCTTTTAAAAACAAAGAAGGAAATCCCAAATGAATCTTTTGTAGATATGTGGTTCAAATAGGTGACTCAAAACAATAATCAAATTTGCATTGATCCTGATTATTTATTGCCAAATATTAACAATTCTTCACATCAAAGATAATTCAATTCAGGAATTAATGCCCAAAGTCAAAATATCAGGTTCACCTGCAACATCTGGAATTAGAATAGTCACTAACTATGACTTTTTAAATATTTGAAAGATCACATTTTACTTTGGACTTGTGTTCTGTAGATAGAACAACATGACTTGGTGGTGCAATACTTCAGGCTACTTTTGCTGCCTGCTGGTTCCCTGCAATTTGGCAGTTAAAATCCCATCAAGCTCAAGGTTGATTCAGCCTTCCATCCTTCCAAGGTGGGTGAAATGAGGGCCCAAATTGTTGTGGGCAATATGCTGACTCTGTAAATCTGCTAAGAGAGGGCTGTAAAGCACTGTAAAGCAGTTTGTAAGTCTAAGTGCTATTGCTACCTGCATTTGATTTAATTTTAATTTACTTTAAACTAAAATATCTAGATATTCCTTATTATGTGATGCTTTTTCTCTGGCTTTTTTTAAATAGAAATTTTAATGTCAGATCGATTTGAAGACGGACTGAGGACAGTGGGATTATCTCCCAACCTTCAAAGGCCACAAACCTTGGAAGGTGATCTAAAACCTCAGGGTGTACACCTGAGTATTAAATTAGTTTGAGTCTAATTGTGATGTTAGACTCAATACCAGTTCATAATCCAAAATTTAAAAACAGGTTATTTATGAAGTGGATGGATATAGATCATCCCAAAAGTATAGTCAAAAATTGAGCTACTATATTATGATCTATGCACAATACACACAAAAACAGGTAGATCTTCCATTGAAAGGACTACAAGTCCTTGATACTTCCAGAGAGAAAAAAAAGTTTATTCCATGAAGATAAGCTAGAAGGAATGATTTAAACTTAAGGAGTTACCTGGAATGAGAATGTACTTTTCTCTGCTTGATTTGTGCAACTGAAAGAAGAGTTTAACCTAAAATTTGAAAATGTATTTTTTTTTACATATATATAATGCTTAAGCAACTCTTAAAGTAGGCAAAAGCTATTGAAAATGTATCTGAGAGTACCTGTAATAAGACAAAGTAAAATAAAATGATATATCTGTTTAAAGAAACACTCTGTATGTTAAAAAGGATGTTTATAAAAGAAAAAAATTATTATCTTATAAGGGCAGTTTGGAGGGAGGGTGCTAAATGCCATATTGAAATTTAAAGCTTGTATGTTAAAGTTAAAGAATAAGGTGTATTAGAAAATTTTTACCTAAAAGGAAAAAAAGTGACTTTTTTAAAAAAAAAATTAGTACTTTGAAGGAAAAAAGGAGGGTGAAAGTGGAAAAAAGAGCCAAAGAATTTGAAAAAATATAATAAACTTTGTAAATAAAATGGTGACAATTTATAAAGATTACTAGGTGCAAAAATAGAAATACATGTTATTTCCATAGCAAGGAAGACAAAGCAGGAATGGTTAACTTGATTACCTTATTTAAAGAGGAAAATATGTGTCAGCTTCGGAAGCCATATTCCACGCTGCCACATAGCCTGAGAAAGTGGGAGGGGGGTGATTTCAATTAAGTAGCTCTAAGTAGACAAAATAAAATTCTTTTGTTAGTTCAAGGTCATTTAGTATGGCACAGGATGAAATAAGGATCTTACCTTTGGACGGATTGTGATTGGGCCATATGGTGTGATGACAACCAAGGGGAGATGGATTTGTAGTTTGGGAAATTGTGGAAAGCCTGAAAACTTTTAGATTTGGGATTCCACAGATGTGCCAGATGCTTTTCTAATAAAGGTACTTTTGAGATATGTTTGTCTCTGAGTTACCGATTGGAATGGAGGTTTGCTGGAATGCTGACATTATATTCTTATTTGGATATCACTTCTGGAATTTGTGCTTGTGAAGGAAAAAAATGAAAGTTTGATCTTGGTTTTGTTGATTAGAAAGATTTGGTGTTATAGAAATGGCTAGTTATATATTAATGTGTAAAAGCAAAAAGTTGAGGCTGGAGTGTGTTTATCTTGTCCTGAGCAAGGAAGAGTTAGCAGTTAATGTCTTTCTTTTTCTCTTCCTCCTTGTATTCTACACCCCCTTTTTCCTGGTTCCTTTGCTGCCCTTAATTTCTTATTTTCTTTCTCCTCCCTTTTTTGGATTTTATATTTTATATAATAAAATAAATAAATTAAATATAAATATGGAAAACAGCTAAGGAGACATTTTAGCTTTTGAATGATTTTTATCAGAATATGATGTGCATTTTTTCCTGCTTTTTTTCAAAATATAATTGTACTTCTTAAATTGCTGAATTAATTCATGGATTATACAGACAGTTTTGGCATTTGGTATTTTGGAAATGAAATGAGGTAAATTGGAATAATTAGTCAACTTATTATATGTTATGAAAAATCAATAGATGTAGGAAGAAGCACAGTAGCTATTGTATACACTGAAGTTGTAGTACGACAGTTGTGGTAAACCACAGCTTCTAGAAAGTTGAAACTGGCAGTTAGAGTGGCAGGAAGCTAATACAGATAATCATTGATTTAAACCAGAATTAGAACCAGAACTGTAACTCATTGAGATAGTAAGTCAAGTTGGACTTGATTTTATTAAAATGTTTATGGCGTCATTAGCTGAATCACTACAGTTGTTAAGCAAATCATGCAGTCATTTAGTGAACCCAGCTTCCATGGTGGATGTTTTATGCTTGAAATTGGCAAAAAAGGCCACAAATTGAAATTAGATGACTGGGGATCCTGCAACCAGTTGTAAATGTGAGGTGTTTGCCAAACATCCAAACTGCGATTATGTGACCAGAGGGTGATGCGACAGACGTAAGTCATAAGTCTCTTTTTCCAAAGCCATAATAACATTGAATCATCATTAAACAAGTGATTGCAAAATTAAGAGATTTCTGCATAACTACACAGAAATATGTATCTAGGTGAACTATTGCCTCTATGTAAATTTTAGATGCCTGTGGAACAGAGGTGGTATTCAGCAGGTTCTAACCAGTTCTGGAGAACCGGTAGCAGAAATTTTGAGTAGTTTGGAGAACCAGCAAATACCATATGACTGGAGATTTTACAGTATCCTTCCCCTGCCACATCCACCAAGCCACCCCCACAGAACCAGTAGTAAAAACAATTGAATCCCACCACTGCTGTGGAAGTAGATGTGTTCCCATATGTTCTGAAGTAGGGTTTCCTCTCTATGCTAGCTGTGACTTTTGGAAGTTCAGATAGTCCTTGACTTACAACACTACATTTAGTGACCATTCCAAGTTACAACGATACTGAAAACAGTGGCTTCTGAGCATTTTTCACACTGTTACAGCATCTCATGATCAAAATTCAGACACTTGGCAACTGACTGATATGATAAACTGATGGTTGCAGTGTCCCAGAGTCATGTGATCCTCCTTTGTGATCTTCTTCTGACAAGCAAAGTCAATGGGGAAGCCAGATTCACTCAACAACCACGTTACTAATTGAATAACTGCAGTGATTCACTTAACGTCTATGGTAAGAAAGTTCATAAAATGGGGAAGAAATCACTTAGCAACTGTCTTGCTTAGCAACAGAAATTTTGGGCTCCATTGTGGTTGTAAGTTGAAGACTACCTATATTAATCAGAGGTTTTGGAGAATGCCAGATGTTTTCTAATTTCACCCCAGATTGCATTCTAGTTTTCAGGAAGATTTCCATGATCCTTCAATAAAAACAGAAATATACTTTTAAGAAATAGAAAAATTGAGATATTTTTGTAAGA
This sequence comes from Bungarus multicinctus, assembly GCA_023653725.1. Classification (NCBI taxonomy): domain Eukaryota; kingdom Metazoa; phylum Chordata; class Lepidosauria; order Squamata; family Elapidae; genus Bungarus; species Bungarus multicinctus. The sequence continues at coordinate 17,431,078 of CM042851.1, read as the reverse complement.
ATGCTTACATGGGAAAAGATGGAAAAAGGACTGATATAGTCTCATGCAAGGCTGACTCATAAGTTGTCAACTACTGAAAAGAAAATTCACACGAGGATGCAGATGCTTCATTCTGTATTCCTCTTTTGATTTGCTTGCTTGCCTACTGTATACAAAATTAGAAACTGGATGATTGCAACAAATGAGGCAAGAGAGTTAGTGATGACTGACCCTTAATCTAGATATGAGTAATTGTAGCATTTAAATTTTGCTTAATTGCAATTCTTCATCTTTTGTTAGCGTTGCCAAAAATGGTAAAGAATCAGTGTTTGAAGAGCCACAGATTCCTGCCTTATACCAGCGCTAAACAAAGGCTGTCTGCTTTAACAATCTGCTGATTGTTTAACAATCTGCTGATACAGATCTACAGAGGAATTACTGAGTCTGTCATCTGCACCTCAATAACCGTCTGGTTTGATTCTGCAACCCAACAGGACAGACAAAGACTTCACAGGATAATTAGGACTGCAGAAAAACCAATTATTACCAACCTCCCTTCCATTGAGGACCTGTATACTGCACGAGTCAAAAAGAGGGCTGTGAAAATATTTACAGACCTCTTACATCCTGGATATAAACTGTTTCAACTCCTTCCCTCAAAACGACGCTATAGAGCAGCGGTCGCCCACCAGTGGGCCACGGCCCACTGGTGGGCCTTCAGTAAATTTTGGTGGGCCTTGAGAAATCTCACCCTCAGAGCACCCCCCCCCAAAGCAATTAATCCAGGCTGCGCAGAAACACAAGGTGTGCTGTCCACATGGCTCGCGGGAACCCTCCCTGCCCACTCACTCCTTACCCGACAAACTTGCCTGCTAAATTATTATTTTTCGACCATCATCTGTTCTGCTGTGCCGGGAGATTTAGAATAGCTAGGAAGCAGGAAATGGTTGGATTTCTTGCTTTCTGGCTAGTCTTTAGATCTTTGGCTCTGCTTTTAAGCACAGCCGAATCTCCCTTAGGACTGAAGGTTCTATTATTCAGTGCAGACTCACGGCAAGCAAATTTGAGAGACTGAGCTAGCTGATGGCAGATAGATAGATCACTGATTGATTCTGTGAGCAACTCAATCTGCCTGCCTGTTTTGCCTGATTTTGGGTAAAAGTTGCTCTTTTTTAAATAAAAAAATATCAATATTTACATGCATGATGTGCTGTGAGTTAATTTTGTGAGTTTGCTTGCAAGCAAATTTTATGTGATAGACTGAGCTAGACAATGGCAGATAGATATCTGAATGAATCTGTGATTCTGTAAGCAACTCAATCTGCCTACCTGCTTTGCCTGATTTGGGGTAAAAGTTGCTCTTTTTTATAAAAAATTCAATATTTATATAAATATTTATAATATTTACATACAAGCCATGCCCAGCCAGTCACATGACCACCAAGACACACCCACAAATTAGGTCACACCCACAAAACTGGTTAGTGGTCCCTGGGATTTAAAATTATGAGTTTGGTGGTCCCTGAGGTCCAAAAGGTTGGCGACCCCTGCTATAGAGCACTGCACATCAGAACTACTAGCCACAAGAACAGTTTTTTCCCAAATGCAATCACTGTGCTAAACAAATAATTCCCTCAACACTTTCCAACTGTTTACAAAGTCTGCACTACTACTACTATTAATCTTTTTATCACTCCTTATCACCATCCCCTCCAATTTGTGACTCTATGACTATAACTTTGTTGCTTGTATCCTTATGATTTATATGGACCGATTCCTACTATGATTTGATTGCTTATTGTACCCTATGACTACTATTAAGTGTTGTACCTGATGATTCTTGACTCTTGATGAATGTATCTTTTCTTTTATGTACACTGAGAGCATATGCACCAAAATAAATTCCTGTGTGTCCAATCACACTTGCCCAATAAAAGAATTCTATTATATCCTATCCTATCCTATCCTATCCTATCCTATCCTATCCTATCCTATCCTATCCTATCCTATTCTTTATGTATAAAATGTGACTGTTTTCATCTGTTATCTTTTAGCTTTTGCTCGGCAGATAAGATGTACCATCTGTTGTGGTGAGCAAATTTCACACACCATGGATGAAAACAGATGGTCTTTCCCACAAACATGAAAAAATTATTTTGGGGCAATGCTTCTTCATAACAAAGGTGCAGAGTAGCACTCTTCAATCCATTGAGTAGTATGTGGGCAATGACTTAGGCGGCTCAGATGTTATGTTATCTATGACTTTTGAAACTACAGGTTATCCTCCACTTACAATCACAATTGGGACCAGATTTCTACTTGAAAGTCATTACAGTCATAAATCAAGGCCCCACATGACCGGATCCAATTCTGTCACATTTTTGCATCAGTAACAAATTATTTTGCGGTGTTATTAAGCAAACAATGCAGTCATAAGTGCAAACCCATTTTCCCAAATTGGTGGGGTTCTTTTTTTTTCTTGCCAGAAACTCACATAAAAAAATCACAAGTCCTGGTTATGTGATTGTGGGATGCTACAATTGGTTGTAAAGGCAAGCCAAATTGCTGAGCGCCCAAAATACGGCAACATGACCATGTGGAGGAAGGAAGGGCACAACATTTTACAATAGTAAAAAGAAGTGCTTTATGATCCACAATGCACTTGTCCCAGGCCCACTGTAATTCTGAATGGTTGTTAAGGAAGCAATCATAAATCCAGGACTATCTATAAAGATAATAGAGGTAGTTCTTGACTTATGACCACAATTAAGCCCAAAATTTATGTTGCTAAGTGAGACATGTGTTAAGTGAGTTTTGTTCCCATTTTATGACTATTTTGCCACAGTTGTTAAGTGAATCATTGCAGTTGTTAAAGTTAGTAGGATGATTGTTGAGTGAATCTGGCTTTCCCCCTGACTTTGCCTGTCAGTAGGACACAAAACCTGGTCAGATGGCCCTGGGACACCGCAGCCATCATAAATATGAACCAGTTGCCAAGCACCTGAATTTTGCTCATATGACCATGAGGATGCTGCAAGAGTCATTAAGTATGGAAAACGGTCATTAAGTCATGTTTTTCAGTGCTGCTGTAACTTTGAAGAGTCATTAAATGATCTGTTGTAAGTCAAGGTTTATCTGTAAGCACAATCTGCAAATGAATCAGCATCTCTGTGTGTTCCTCCTTTCTTATCATAAGATGGGAAATGCATAAAAATAATAGAGTAATGGTAGAATAATCCTCCAAATAAGCTTACATTTATACATTGCTATACCTTTTGTGGGCGTTGCAAAGCATAACAAAACAGTACGTAGTAATAACGAAAGAGACAAAGCAAAAACTTCTAAGGACATGTAGTTTATACTACCCTTATCTTTTTGTCTTACTTCTTTTGGAGATTGTGATGACCTGGAGTGTAACACAAACATAGCAAAATCCAAAACGTAAATAAATGTCCTTTAATGCCTCCAACTTGGCCCCACTGTTCAATAATTCTCAGTTGGAGATAAAACTTATTCAAAAATAGTCTTCAAAAGAAAGCAATAGAGTCCGAACTTAATGAGCAGATAGAGATTAAAATAAAAAACTAAAACAAACTACAATGAAGGAATTTCCACAACGGACCAGGATAAGTAATTACCAACTTCAAGGAGATAACAAGGCACAGTCTGTTGGAAGGACACCAACAAGATAGCCCAAAATAATACACGCTTTACTTCTGGCAATGCTGTGTTTTAACCGTCCCTCTTATATACTATTCTCCCCAGCTGCAACCAATGTGGGGGATCATGGCCACTTCCTCTCTTGTAAGCCAAGTTGTTTCCTTCTCCGTTCCTCACTGCATGTCCTAGGATGAAGAGGGGATGGGCCTGGTTCTTCCTCTGACTGCCCAGCCGGCCTCTGCCCTTCCCCAGCCTCCTTCACAACCTCCGGAGCCACACCTCCACTCCCTGTCGGCTGTTTCTCCTCTCCCTCAGAGTCTGACTCTAACAAGGACATAACAGAGGTTCTCAAAAACTGCATCCCTCTATTTCTTCCTCCTTTCAATCCATTTGCGTTGTCTTAAGTTACTTGTTTTGTAAACCACTTCTCATTAATTCTCTATAAACCACCTCATGTAATGTAACTTAAAAAAAAAAAAGGCTTAACCTAATTTAACTGAATACAGGTAGTCCTCAACTTATGACCATAACTGATCCCCAAATTTCTGTTGCTAACCGAGACATTTGTTAAAGGAATTTTGCCTCATTTTACAACCTTTCCTGCCACTGTAATTAAGTGAATCAGGGTGGTTGTTAGGTTAATAATGTGGTTGTGAAATGACTCTGACTTCCCCATTGATTTTACTTGTCAGAAGGTCGCAAAAGGTGATCACATGACCCTTGGACACTGTAATCTTCATAAATATGGATCAGTTGCCAAGTGCCTGAATTTTGATCGTGTGACCATGGAGATGCTGCAATGGCTGTTGGTGTGAAAACTGTCATAAGTCACTTTTTTCAGTGCCCTTGAATAATAAACAGTTGTAAGCCGAATGTCAGTGTTCCAGAGATTATCCTTTCCAGCCAGTAACTCCAAGACAACCATAATCTCAAATTACTTTTATTAGAATAGAAACTTGGTATCTCTGTGGAATTCTGAAATTAAAGTTTCCTCCCAGACTTCCCACAAAGACCCAACCTACAAACCATCCCCTTTTCCCCGCATCATACATCACGTGAACCAATCCCCCTTCAGTTCCAATTCTTCCTGCACCATTCACAATGACCTTGAATTACTAAAGAATCTATTTTGTCTACTAAGATCTACTCAAACAACATCAGCCCATTCCAATCCTCCGCAGCTGTATGGCAGCTTTTAATAACGATTCCAAAGCTGACACAAAGACTACCTGTCTAAATTTTATTAATAAAAATAAAAGAAATTTAAACAAAGAAATTCTGATTCCATCCGTATGTGTGACTTGGCTCCACAAACTTTTCTTTATTGCTGCAGTTAACAACTGTTCTAAAATCTTTTTCTTTATCAAATAATGTTGCATATCTTCTTTTCCATATATAATTCAGAAGGGTTTGTGTGTAAATTATTACTTTTATGTATAATTTTATTAAAAATCTGGGGACACCCTATTGACTGTTAATATTTAATTCCTATACTGAAATTCCAAGTATATTTTTAAATAAGTAACTTGTATTATTGGAGCTTACTTAGAACTTATGTGATAGGAAGGCTAGAATATAATGTGAGAACAAGGATAGTGGGGTACATTGCTTGTACGGCTTGTTGTTTATTTCTGCCATGTATTTGCTGAGCTCAGTATGATTGTGAAATGTTAAGAAATCACCCAATTTTCCTGTTATTGTTGCATGTAAAAACAAAACAAATGAAAAGAAAAAAAAGTAAAAATGGGAACTAAGTTGTTGTGATGTACATGGCATTGGGACATCTTTCTTCACATTATTTTACTAACAATGGATGAGTATTCCATACCTCCATGAGTCAACTATAGTTTTACTTGTCCCAAGGGATTCAAAAGCTTTCAGAGAAAACATTAAGCTAATTAGCACTCTCATTCATGTCCTGTTACAGACCACTTCTTTCCAAATTTTCCAAATACCAAAGACCATGGTGCATACTCAAAGTCAGTCTTCATAAATAATTTATTTGATAAATCTGTCTTAACAGGCTGCCTTTTTCTTGTAAAGACCTGCTTACTCATTTGATACTCATATGAACATCCCTCAGTATGTATGATGATGAAGATTCTCAGTTATTCAGGTAAAGCTGTCTGGAAGTTGAATCATGGCAACTGGGCCACTTTTCTTTTTGGTTTGAAACACTTTGCTGCTTATAATAATTATAATATAATACTTGGATTCCTATGTGGAGTAACATTTTCTCAGAAAATTAATAAAACATATTATGATAGGCCTGAGCAGCATGGTGGTCCTGTGATGATGATGGAGAGTTCAATCTTAAATAGCAGCAGATGTTTCTCTCTCCGGATGCAAAGAGAAAATATCTGCTGCAAATTCTACATGGGTGTCAGGAAGGACATTCTGCCAGTAAATGCTCAGCTCCATTCAATTGCCCTGACTTTACCCTGGGAGTGAAATTCAAAAATTTTCCCTACCAGCTTGGTGGGAGTGGCTTTGTGTGACTCTGTCTCTAAAAGGAAGAAGGTGGGCATGGGCAGTACCAACTGATTCAAATCGTCCCTACCACCTCTCCCGAGGTGATGCAAGGTGGTTGAATTTCACCCCTGTTCTACCCTGAATTAAGGTATTACAGGGTTGTAAAAAGAAAAAGAAAATGATGGAGCTTTCCTTTCCCCTTCCCTTTCTTCTACCTAACCCAAGATTTTCAAAATTATGCTGAATAAGTCAGTACCTGCAGAAAGTAACTCCTGATACATGATTATACAAGTGGAGAGATCTCTAGCTCCAAATGGTTGGATGCCCTGGAGAAACTGAAGTATAAGGAGAGGAACACTCTGTTCAGACAAATGCCACATTCACTATTGCAGTAAGATCCCGATCAAACCTCAGATGATTAGTAGATAACATTACTAACAAAATCAACAGGAAGATACTTCAGGTGATACATTTGAAGCCTCGATATTTTTATCCTGTTTTTCTGCTGAAAACACTCCTTTGGGTGCTATGAGCTAACCAAGAATGTATTTTGTGACCTAGAAAAGCAAATTATAAAAACAACTTGAACAGTCTAAAAGAAATTTAGCAGCAGTAAGAACTCAAGCTTAATCACATATTTAGCAGAATAGCTAGATAGAAACAGATGCCCAAAGACAAGCATTTAAGACATTGTGTTCCTTCCATAGTCCATTCCATAGCCTGATTAGACCCATGCAATTATTCAGTGAAATGCTTTGAAGTATCTTTCTAGATAGATTCATCAAAACTGTGAAGCTACCACAGCCTGGATGAAGGTTTGATCTCTTTGAGGTCTTCCTGTAGATTACTAGACATCCATGTGGCTACCACTGATTTACCACTGATAGGTCAGGGCTCTTCTGAATGAGCTACACTGGCATAAAATTTGTTCCCCACTTATCCTGCTTCCAAAAATATACTGTCTAGTGTCCCTTCTTATGAGATGGATGGCTAAATAAATAAATAAATAAACTCAGATAAATGGTGCCATATGGAGTACATTGATGGCAGGGACTGGCAGATTCTCCTCAGCTTTGTTTCCCTATATTTTTATCAAACGTCATCAGCTAAAAGGAAAACATCTGCTTCACAGTGACTGATGACTGTACCTGATGGTCTAATAACTTAAAACTTCTCTCCTCACCAGCCCCACATGCACCTTAAGGAGAGAGAGGCAGGTATTTTTCTTCTAGCTGTTCAAAACCTTCTAGCTTGTGGTCCTTCTATCTCACAGGTGTCAAACTTGATCACGTCATGTGATGTATCATGATGTTTTTGCTTTTGCAGAGATGGGGTGGGCGTGGCCTGTGTGTGACACACCCGGCCTGTGGGCCGTCAGTTTGATACCCCCAGTCAAATGATAAAAATGTTGTGTGGGTAGAAAAAATGTTGTGGGTACATTCAAAGAAATCCAAACATGAGAGCAAGAGAGATGAAATGTATTTGTTATATTAAATTTATATGCTGCCCATATCACTATCTTGAGTGCCTCTAGATGGCTTACGTAATATAGACCATATATATAAATATAAAAATATTAAAAGCATTAAAATTAAGACTAACAACAATTAAATAAATAAAGGGTTACAATATTCTTGAATAGCACTGATCCATGTCTGAAAGAAGTCTGGCCATCTTTTGACATCTTCTGGTAATCAGGCTTCCTTTGAAACCATTTGTGCCAAATCAGAGCTGGTGCTCAGATTTGTTTTGAACATGGATTTAGCATTATTCCAAAACAGTTCATGCTTCACCTCATGGGGATGGACAGAGATGTGACAGGAAGCAGCAGAAAGAGCACCATCTGTCTCTTCCTTCACGTCATTGTTCATTCCCACCACTGCCACCTCTCATTAGCTGCCTTCACTTAAGGTCCATCCTTTCCAAAGAATTAATAAATCCATAGCTATTTTTCCAGGTCTTTAAAATAATTGTGCAATGATTCTCATGTCCTTTCCCTTCCACCCCCAGGTGTCTAGCTACTGTTTTGTTTTAAATTTGATTTATTCAGAAAGCTATCAGATACTGAAAAAAAAAACCTGTCATAATCATTGGTATATATACCTTAATATACAACACTTACTGGGGGCAAAGAAAGAATGAGGAGTCTGATAAGATTGTAGGAAATAGTATTTCTTCAGACTGAGTTTTATGCAACAAAGACCTGTTTCTGAATGAGCAAAAAGGGCATTCTTTATGTGACTTAATCAGCAAAACATGGCAGAGCTGTTTTATGCCTCTAAATGTTTATTAAAATAAGAGTATAGTAATTTTCACAATGACATTTAGCACTGAAATGTGAATTTGAAATTCTGGCAGTTGCAATTTCAAATATGTCTTGAAGTTGTTTGGCTGAAGAAATCTCCAATGGATGGATAGGTAGATAAGCAGACAGACAGATATAGTTGGATAAATAAGTTTGACTTAATGCCACACACACAAGTACACATAAGCCTGTAGGCTTAGACATGAATAACAGCTTTAGTAGCAACACATAATACACATTTTAAAGGATATAAATATTCACTACATGATCTTACCTTTTAGACATTTCAATGCCAAAGCAGCTTGCCTGTGTGACACAACTGAATGTTGCCATACAAGTAGATTATGCTATGTAACATTTTAGCGATCAAAAGTAACAAACTAAGACATTTTTTTAAAAAATCATTAAACACTCAAAAGAATGACAAGCTCACCTGCTTATTTATCTGCTTCTGACTCTGTAAAATTTTACAATGAAGTGTCTTGTATTACCAATATGTTCTTTATTGCAAAACATCTACTTCCTTTCCTTTGTTATTATCACCTCCTCTTGCCCGAAAAAAAGAGAAGATCAGGGTTAAGAAGGAGAATAATATATTCAATGTGAACTTAAGTTAGCATGGGTGGAAAGAATTATGCACATTGATTATATTTGGAATAGGAATGACAAAGAGATAGTTTTATTTTATTTTCCAATGAAGAGAGGCTGTTCTGCAAAAAAAAAAAAAAAACCATATACACATCAGGCATAATATACTGATACACACAGAGGGTTTTTTTTAAAATCAGTGATTGTAGAACAGGGGTGTTAAACTGGTGGCCCATGGGCCAGATGGGACACATGCAGGCCATGCGTACCCTGGTTCCACTACGGCAAAAAACATTGTGACACCTTGCAATACATCACGTGACATGATTGATTTTGACACCCATGCTTAGAAGGAATGGGGAATGGCTTTGAAGAAGGAAAAGCTGCTACCAAGACAATGGTCAGAGAAGTAGGGCTTAAGTAGTGCCATGAAATTAGTTGAGTAAACATCTCAGCTAAATCTCTCCCATGTTTTCCATGAAGGTAAAAGGGGGAGGGGGAGGCGCATTCAAATGTATACAATTGGTGTAAGCCCAAAAAGTTAGACTAGACTAATAAATCAATTCTATATAGTTCAGGACTAGTTTTATTTTCTTAGAATAACAGAACCTAGAATCTCTACAGTGCTCTAAAGGCCTCAGTTCATGTCTGAATTTTTAGAATTGGTAAAATGATAGTTGATTTTCCTGCTGCCCAGTTTGGAAAGAGTTTCTGTCATTTTCTCCATTTGCTAAACTAGAATAGTGGTGCCAATTAAGTCCTAGACTAAAGAAATGTACTTAGAGCCTTCATGTTGCTTTCAATAACAAAGGGCAAATGAGCTGCTCAATAGTTCCCCCTATATTATCCTAAAATGTGAACCATACCTTTAGATTCTGGGTTTTTTTGTTTTTTATCTTTGCTATTGGTTTTTTTTTTTTTTTTAGATTTTAAACAACGTTATCGAATACAAAAACTTAAAATATACGAATATACAAACTCAAAGACAAAGATTCATACAAACAAACGTCACAATAATCTCTGTACTAAAATTATTTAAACTTTTTTACATTTGACAGTGAGTTAAATATTTCCTAAATTATATATTGTTATTTAAGTGGCATAAAAGAGTATTGTCCCCAGTTTGGGTCTAATCCTGATGCTAAAACTGATGAAGGATACCAGACACAAAATACAGGTTTTGTTTCCTTTTATTGAAGCACTTCAGCAAAACGTAAAATCACCGAACCGATAGTTACAGTGGTCGGATCCCACCCCTGGTTCAAACCTACAACAGTACTGAATGAAGGGATTTATGACCTGCATTGAAATGGCAATGGCAGCACCTTCCAGAGTCACATGATGTAAATTCAGGCATTTGATAGTCCATCTGCCTTTACAACTGACTACAGGGATGCTGCAATAGCCCATGCATTTATCTCTCCTCTCATCTCAGCTACCCACTCAGCCTACAGGTGCATGCAAAGCTGCCCCAGCATTGGAGACCAAGGCCTGCACTCCACCCCAGCAATCCCAAGAGGTCTTGGCTGGTTAGAGGGCCCAGCAGCACACATAAATTGCTCCGCTTACCTTAGTATTTCTATGCAGCTACTGACAGAGTGCCTGGCCAAGGTGAGGCATAGTCATAACTACAGATATCATAGCAATCGGTCTGTAGTTGTTCAGCTCCTTGATGGAAGTTTTCTTGGGCACCAGGATGATAGTAGAGAACTTGAAACAAGAAGAGACATAACGCATCCCCAGTGATTTATTAAAGATGTGGATGAAGATGGGGGGCAGTTGATCAGCATAGACCAGTGGTGGCTAACGTTTTTGGGCTCCTGTGCCAAAAATTGTGTGTGCACTTGCAGGCTCGCACTCACATGCCAGTACCCAGAAGGCAATGCATGCTCCCCACGCCCCCTATGCATGCGCATGCAATCCCCCCACCCCCGCCACCCCTTTACTTGCACTGTGCCTCACAGATGATTTTTGGCTGGCTTGAGGCCTTTTTTGAGGCTTCTGCAGACTGAAAATTAGCCCCATTTCATCACTTTCGGTATTTTTGGAAAAAACAGGAAGTGACAAAACAGGGCTAGTTTTTGGCCTACAAAGCCTTCCTCAAGCCTTTGGGAGGCTGAAAAAGGCCTCAAACCCACTGAAAATCAGCTGTGAGGTATGCATATGTGCACTGAGGTAAGTTTGCCTGCAGCTTGCGTGCCGGCACAAATGGCTCTGCATGCCACCTGTGGCACACGTGTCATAGATTTGCCATCACGGGCATAGACTCTTAAGCAAAAAGCATTACCTTTCAAGACTTTCAAGCAAACAGCTTTGCTTTCTTACTACTGTAATGACCTACTGAACATTATTTACTAGATTTATTTCACCTTGTATCTGCTGGTTTGTTCTTCTTGTGGTCAAAGATGTTCTTAAACATCTTCTCCAATTTTGCATTCAAATATTTTTCCTCATTTATTCCATCTATTAACTCAGTTTTCATAATATTATAACTGGAAAAAATCATGGCCGTGACAATGCCTGCTTTTGTTCTTAGTGTGACACCTTACACTTTAATGTATTATCTAGATAGGGCATTTCCCCACTTCAATTTTAAGCTATTGGTTCTTATCCAAAGACAGGTAGAAATGAAGCCAGATTAATATATATTTTGAGATATCAATCCTTTATTCTATTCTACACTGTTTTTTGGTCTGCTCTTACCATGGTACTTATCATCAGATCAGTAGATTTCCTGCTCCTTTACCCCACCCAGCTATCAAGAAAAGCAAATACCAGTCACTTTCCTTTCTGTTGGTGAATCTTCAAATCTATGATTTCTTTCAATAGATCTTTTACAAGTCTTCTTCAGCTGAATCCCTCTCATATTTGACATAGACTTGTTTCATGCATTCATTACTGGATCAGTAAAAATATAAGAAAAGACCATGGTATTGCCATTCTTCTAGTCATATGGGCTAGTAAGGGAAATCGGCAGAATGTTTATCATTTCAACTGGTTAAAAAACACCCCAGATTTCTACAAAAGAGGTTCATTATTTTAGGTGATTCAGAAGAAGGCAACCAGTAACCAGAAATGGGGAAAATGTTCTTGCTACAGCACGTTACAGTAACCCATTGAGGTGATGGCATTTGCCCATAATGAAATGCAGTGCCATAGAGAGACTGAACAGCAGCAGCTGTGCTGCCACATACTGTATTGAAAAACATTACTTTGGATCTGTAATGAAGGATAAAGTTGGCCTTCAGTGGATTAGGAAAGGCAGACAATGGCATTCTTGATTTTGAGAAATGATAGCCATACTCACGCTGTGATAACCTGGTAATTCAAGTGGTACTTTATGGTCATGTCATCTCTTTGGATCCACCGATAACTTTCTTGCTGTACCTTTTGCCCCACCAGAAAATGACAATTGGACTCTGAAGAGCCTCTCTTCCATTTTTCTGAGGTTCCTGTCAACATCCAGCTTGAGTATCCAAATAAAAGTCCAGGATCACTTCAGTTCTGAAAAGCTTACTGTTTATTGAATACATAGGGTGGTATGAATGGCAAGGTAAAACTAACTCTGAATTTTGAAAGCACCAATTCACAATATTAAACCATGACTTTCTCAGCCCAACCCCCCAGGCTTCCACATAGACCATGTAAACAAGTTCTCTTTGTTATGGGAACCAACTGCCGCCTTCTTCACACCTATTGATACGATCTTGAAAAGTGTCCAGACTCTCACAGGCTTCTGTGGAGCGGAAGAAGTTTCGTTTCTCCAAACTAACCCTTTCATAGTCAACACCTCCCCCACTTACTCAAATGTCAAGTTTATTTGTTTGTTTGTTTATTTATTTATTTTTGGGTTTTTATACCGCCCCTCTCCCAAAAGCGGGACTCGGGGCGGTGTACAGCCAGTTAAAACAGAACAAGCTATAGGAATTATAGAGTTAAAAACAATTTAAAATAATTAAATTTGTGGCCGAAAGATAAAAATTGTATCAAAAACATATAAAACAGATAAAAATTAAAATACCAATTTAAAACCCCCACAATTGTTACTGGGCCAGGCCGGCCTGTTGGAAAAAATGGATCTTTATTGCGCGTCGGAAGGTCTGAATGTTGGTGATGGCCCATATCTCCAGGGGTAAGTCGTTCCAAAGGGAGGGAGCCCCTACAGAGAAGGCCCGCACCCTCAGGACTGCCAGCCGGCATCGTCCAGCCGACAGAACCCCAAGGAGGCCGACCTTGTGGGAGTGCATTGGGCGGCGGGAGGCCGTTGATGGCAGCAGGTGGTCCCGTAAGTACCCAGGTCCCAAGCCATGGAGTGCTTTGAAGATGATCACTACCACCTTGAATCCACCTGGAAGGCCACAGGAAGCCAATGCAGCTCACGCAGGAGCAGTGTAACATGGGAACTCCGAGAAGCTCCCAAGATCACCCGCGCAGCCGCATTTTGGACCAACTGCATCCTCCGGATGCTCTTCAAGGGGAGCCCCATGTAGAGAGCATTGCAGCAATCCAGGCGGAAGATAACGAGGGTGGAAGTTGAAACGAAGAGGTACGTAGTTGCCCATTTTTCATTCTTGACACATGGGCCAGTCCTGGAGTCTGGGAAAGGCTCTGACGAGTGCTCTGCTATGAAGACAGAGATGAGTCCAGGGCCTTCTGGCAATTATCAGCTGCCTTTGGAGTCAGAGATCAGTGGGACAGAAGAACAGCCAGAGCCTGTTCCCAGTGTGGGCATGTGCAGAGCTGCCAGGAGAAGGGAACAGTTAAAGAACAAGGGTTGACTCGGGAGTAAGGGCACAGGTGGACAGGTGAGTGGCCCCTCCCGTATGGAATAAAGAGGAGCAAAAGGGAAGTGGTGTTTGCAGGAGACAATTAGTTCAATTCATTTGGGTGAAGATCTGTTCCTGACTTCTTGCCAAGTAATTTCTGCTACAGTGTGGCATTTGGAAGATATCGGCCTGGCAACTTTCCAAGCCTGATAAAGGTCTTGTGAAATCTCATGAAAGACTGTTTTGCTGGGACTTTGCTGAGAGGAATTCACTTTAATCTAATTTAAAGGGGTTTTATCAGGATGAGGAGTCTGCTTCATGATCTTGGGAAGCCTAAGTCAGAACAAGAATCAGGATCTAAATAAGATGGACAGGTAGCTGTTATCTAAAGACGGGTCACTGTGGACACATATCCTTCCTAATCTACCTTTCTTTCTTTATGAGAAGACATATCTTTTAAACAGTTTATTTGTTGCAAAATAACTTAGACCTATACACCTCCAAAGGGCTGATACATCTTCTGTTTCTACCAGCTCCTGTTTCTACCCATCAAAGAAAAAACAACAGCTGAGCATTTAGAATGTACATGCTACAATATGGTTTATGTTTGTTTTAGTCATTACACATGATTAATACCTGTAATAATACATTGCCATATAGTCATTGATCTTTAAGAGGATAAGCATTCTAAAATGTCTCATAGTGGAAATCTGCATGAGTGGCCTTCAACTTAAGGACTGTTGTTTGCATGTCTGGTGATGGCTTTTCCTGTCAGATACCAGACACTGAAGGAACAGCCAGTTCCACCAAAGCAAAAACAAATATTGGCACAGATGAGTTAGATGTGAGCAGATTATCCGGATCTTATACCCTTATAGGATTCAAGCTGGCCCTGAGATGGAAATAGCTTGGGCTGACGACTTATATCAAGACCTAGATGGAGGAAGTGCTCCTCTCCTTTGCACAATAAGACCTCTCAGCAGAGGCCTTCACCATCAACCAAGGTATCTCTGTGAACCTCATGTAAAGGCTGGGAGTATGGGAGTATGCCTGCACCCATAATGCAATGCATGCAGAAATCCCTCCCATTCACCCTGCCCCCCTGCGCATACATGCAGGACTGCCCTGCGCTCACCCTGCCCCCCCCTGCACATGCACACAGGATCCTCCCCATGCTCACCCCACCCCACTGCACATGCATATGCATCTCCTGCATGCGCCTCAACCCCCCATGCATGCATAGCAGATACCCAAAAATCAGCTGGCTGGTGGGAGGCGCGTGGGCATGTGCAGTGGAACTGAGCTGGAGCAACAGCTCACGTGCCTGCAGAGATGGCTCTGAGTGCCACTTCTGGCATGCGTGCCATAGGTTCGCCATCATGGCTATACAGTATCTACATGAAATTACTGGGAGAGTTTATATATAGATTTGAAGTGAGGTATTTTCAATAGGCTGGTGAACCAAGCTTTATGTCACTGCTCAAGGGCCAGCCTAGAGTTTTTGGCCTGGATCAAGTTTGCAGAGTAAAAATAAACTGAAATGAAATTTCTGCAAGAAGGTCTTTCTATTTCTAGGTCATCCATTTGTACTTAAAATCAACCATTTATTGAAACAGTGTCACTGTAAAAATATTCTTGATTATAATCTTTTGAATTGCACATATGGAAAATAACCCCATGGATTTTTTTAAACACAGGCAAGCAAAATATTGTTGTTCAAAAATTAGCCTATTTGACAAAATGAACTCCTACGTTTTTTGTTATGTACACACAATTCTTTGATAAACATAATGACTACCCTCACATATGATTTTGCAAGTCTGATGACTTGATTACATAAGCAACTTAGCATGAAAAACCATTTGGACTGAAAAAGAAATTTTAGTCATGAGTCTGTAGAGAGTTGTATCATTAGGACTTAGGCAGAGCTTTAGGACAGTCACTAATATTTGTCCCACAATAAATAATGTAAACTTGAATTAGCAGAAGTCTAATAAAAAAACAATCAAAAGCAAAAATATAACAGAATTAGATCATCTAATAAAATGCTATGTTTCTCTAAAGTTATGTAAAAATATGAAACTAGGTTCATGCAGAAAAACAATTATATCCCTCTGCCTTATGCTCATAGTACATATACACATCTTTCTTATAACCCTGTAAACAGGGGTGGGATTCTACCAGTTCTCACCTATTCACTAGAACCGGTTGTTAACATTCTAAGCAGTTCAGAGAACCAGTTGTTAGAAGAAATTACTGGCCTAATCCTGTAAGGAAGGCAGGAAGGAGACATTCTGGTGTTGCTTACAGAAACTGTCTTTCCGTTAACCCTTATTACATTCTTGGCAGGACTAGACTTCCTGTCTCAGGAACTTCTCTGGAGTTTTTTTTCCCTTCTCTGCTGGTACTTTGCTTGTGTGGAGTGACCATTCAAAGTTACAATGGCACTGAAAAAAGTGACTTATGGCCGTTTTTCACACTTACGACTGTTGCACCATCCCTACAGTCATGAGAGGCCAGGCGAGGAGATGCGTGCCTCGATGTGAGTGATGTTGAGTTGGCCACGCCCAGCCAGTCACATTACCACCAAGCCATGCCCACCAACTAAGCCACGCCCACAGAACCGGTTTAAAAAAGTTGAATCCCACCCCTGCCTGTAAATATTCTATATAAGAATTTTCAATATTGTATAATACTACTTGTATTTATATTATTGTTGTATTACTAATTCATTACAAAAATCTAACGCACAAACATTTAAAGCAGTACAACATTATCAACATCATTATTTTGAAGAATAGTCTAATAAGGCTTGACATTTAGGGCAGCAATGATGATTTTTATGTTTCTCTCTCCATTATTCTGAACTTTTAAAAATCTAATCTTTTGGTAAAAGCCAAAGATAGACCATCTAGTTTTTATATGATTTGTATATGGGATTTAGAACATAGAATAATAGAGTTAGAAGGGACCTTGGAGGTTTTCTAGTCTAACCTCCTGGCTCGAGCAGGAGATCCTATATAATTTCAGACAAACTGTTGTCCAGTTTCATTTTGAAAGCCTTCAGTGATGGAGCATCCACAACTTCTAAGGCAAGTTATTCCATTGGTTAATTGCTCTCACTGTTAGGAAATTTCTCCTTAGTTCTAGGTGTTCTGACCAAAGCTTCCTAAGACAGCAACAAACACATATAAAATCCAAAACTCTTTTATTTTAGTCCCATGGTTGTGAATTATCGTCATTCACAGCCCGTAATGAGTCTTAACGGGTTTTAATTAGTCTCAGGGACACCTGCCAAAGTTCTTTGTAAGACGTCTGATAAGAACGCACCTTATGTTACTTAAAGTGCTGCCAACAACTAAAGTCCCAATTAGTCTTTCCCAAACCAAACAGAGAACAAATTCATCACAGAGCTTTCAGAGTCCAAACCAATCAGAGCAAACGACGTTGCTTCCTGCAAAGGTTTTCCTACCTTTGCACTTCCTTTATACCTTATGGGAAGGGCAATCATCTCCAAGCCTTACTCCCAAGTTGCCCCTCTTGTCTTAGCTGCTCTTTTTTTAAAAAAACAAACTTTATTGATTATACGACTAAAACAACAGACAAGCACATACACAACACACACAAAAAGAAAAAAGGAAAGAATAAATAAATAAATAAACTATTCCATTATCAACAGTCCGTGATTCCTTATTTGTTATCATTATTGGTGTCATATTTCCAAATACATCTTAATGCGAATATGTAATTACTACCACTTTTTCAATTTAACAATATTTACTAATGTACTTTCTATTTTTGTTCTACCCAGTCATACCAGCATTCCCAGCTCTTATAATATTCTGATGATTCTTTATCCTTGAGTGCTAACGTTAATTTATCCATCTCTGCACAGGCTGCTATTTTCTGAATGATCATTTCCTCTGTTGGAATATCAGCTTGTTTCCAACATTGTGCAAAGATTAATCTAGCTGCAGTGAGAATATGTAATATTATATATTTGGCTTTTTTGGAAGATTGTCTATTAAAAATTCCTAATAGAAAGAATTCTGGTTTTAGTTCAATTTGTTCCATTGTTATTTCCTCTAACCATTTTTTAATTCTACGCCAACATCTTTGGGCTTCAGTGCAGGACCACCACATGTGAAAGAATGTTCCTTGTTTCTTTTTACACTTCCAACAGTTCGGATTCATGTTAGGAGATATCTTCGTTATTTTCGAAGGCAAAAGATGCCATCTAAAAAATATTTTATAGGCATTTTCTTTATATGTTGCTGATTTTGTAATTTTATTATTCCTAATCCAGACCTTTTCCCATTCTAATAATGTAATGCTACATCCTATATTTCTACTCCAAGCTATCATGTTACCTTTGACTACTTCTTCTTCTAATTCTATCTCTAAGAGATAATTATAAAATTTGGTTATATTTTTTTTTATCAGGACCTAATAAGGTTTTATCTAGTTGTAGCTTATCGTAAATTCCAAAGTTTTTTTTTATCTTGTCTGTATCTATTTTGAATTTTCAGGTAAGCCCACCAGTCTACTCTTAGCCCTTGTTCTTGGAGGTCTTGCCATGATTTTAAAGTTCCTTGCACATCTAGGAGTTCCTTGTATTTTATCATCTTATTAAGATCCAAATTGTTTGGGTGTATCATCGCCTTCATCGTTGAGATCCAGATTGGGATTTTTAAGTAATGTTTTTTTCTTATTTTATTCCAAGTGGCCAATAAAGAGTCTCTAATTATATGTCTGTGGAAATAATTCTGTTTAGTTTTTCCGATATCCCATAAAAATGCATGCCACCCCCTCTGTAAATCATGTCCTTCCAGAGATAAGATTCTTTTATTCGACAGATTTACCCACTCTTTCAGCCAAAGTAAGGAGGCTGCACTATGATACATTTCCCAATTTGGGAGTGCCATACCCCGTCTGCTCTTCATATTTTGCATTGCCTTTAATTTTATCCTTGTTTCTTCCCTTGCCAAATTTAGTGGTTATCCTATTAAGTTCCACAAAGTAATTTTTATGTATTTTTATTGGTATTGTTTGGAATAAGTAAATAAATTTAGGAAGAATGCTCATTTTAATAGTAGCAATCCTCCCTAATAGGAAGATTTGCAGTTTGACCCATATCTCTAAGTCTTTTTTTACTTGTTGTAACAATTTACTATAATTATTTTCCATTAGAGTTTTACAGTGGGCCATCAGCCAAATTCCTAAGTATTTAGTTTTTTTTACCACTTGTAGTCCCATTGTCTTTTCCAATTTTAATTTATGTTTTTCTGTTAAATTTTTAGTTATTAATTTCATCTTTTCCCTATTAATTTTAAGTCCTGCAACTTTCCCAAATTGCTCTAACTCTTTCAATAATTCTTGACCTGTTTCAATTGGTTCCTCTATAAAAAATACCATATCATCTGCAAATGCCTGCAGTTTGTATTCTTCTTTCTTAATTTTTAACTCCTTTATTTCTGGGTTTTGTCTAATTCGTATAAGCAATGTTTCCAAAGATAATATGAAGAGCAGAGGGGATAATGGACACCTTTGCCTAACTCCTTTCTCTATTTTTATTGAACGCGTATATTCTCCATTAACTATAATATTTGCCCTTTGTAAGTCATAAATCGTAGTCACAATATTTTCAAATTTAGTGCCTAAATTCATATAGTAGATTTGTTGAATTAGGAATTGCCAATTTAGGTTATCAAAGGCCTTCTGTGCATCCAAGAAGACAAGGGCTATTTGTTTTTCCGGATGGGTTTCATAGTACTCCAAAACATTTAACACTATTCTTAAATTGTTCCTGATTTGTCTATTAGGGAGGAATCCATTTTGATCTTTATGTATATATTCATTCAGTATTTTTTTTAGTCTATTTGCTATAATTGTAGTAAATATTTTATAATCAGTATTTAACAGAGAAATTGGTCTATAATTTTGTATAAATCTTAAATCTGAATCCTCTTTCGGGATCAACGAAATTAGTGTCTCCTTCCATGAATCCGGCATTCTAGCTGCCAATAGGACTTCATTGTATACTTCTACCATAAGAGGCCCTATTTGCTCTCCTATTTTCTTATAAAGCTCCCCTGGGATCCCATCAGGTCCTGGAGTTTTACTGTTCTTTTGATTTTCTATTGCTGTTTTTAACTCGGGCCAAGTAATATATTTAGTTAACATTTCTTTCATCTCATCCACAATTATTTTATCTTTTGTTGCACCTAAGTAGTTTCTTATCATATCTTCATTTTACCTCTTTCTTTTTATAGAGGTCTTCAAAGAATTTACATGCAATTTCTTTTTTTCTGCTCTATTCCCTGCTGGACATCCCCATTTTCGTCTATTAATTGATAAATCAATCTTTTCTGTTTTTCTTTTTTGAGTCTATAGGACAACCATCTTCCTGGTTTATTAGCCTGCTCAAAAAATATTTGTCTAGCTATATTCAACTTTATGACCATTCCTTCCTGTTCAATGAAATTTAATTTATGTTTGATTATAATCATCTGATTTTGCAGTTTGGAGTCTTTTGGGGAGTTTTGTAATTGAATTTCTAATTCTTTAATTTTTTATTTTAGTTCATTTTGTTGGGCGTATTTTTCTTTATTTCTCCTAGCGGTGTATGATATCGCTGTGCCCCTTATTATTGCCTTCATTGTATCCCAAATATTCTGCTTCGTAGTTACTTCATTATTATTTTTTTTAAAAAAAATCTAATTCCTCCTTAAGTCTATTCATAAACTCTTTCTCTTTAGTTAGCTGTATATTTAGAGTCCACCTTTTCCTTGGCTTTTTCCTACCTTTCCATACTATTTGAATTGGATTATGATCTGCTCATTCGTTAGGTAAAATTTCGATCTCTTTTAGTTCATCTGCTAGTTCACCATTCATCCACATCATATTAATTCATGTCCATGACTGATGTGGATTAGAATAAAATGTAAATTGCCTTTTCTCCAGATTTAATTTCCTCCACATATCTATCAAATTTAGTTCAATCATCATTTCTCCACATGTTTTTGGTAATTCTCTCTTTTTCCTCTTTTTTCCCCCACTACTGTGATCTTTCTGGTGGTCTGCAATGGCATTAAAATCCCCCAAGATACAAATATTCCTTTTTTCTAATTCCACTATTTTTTCGTGTAATTGTTTAAATAATTCTTTTTGATTATCATAAGGGGCGTAAATCACTACTAGTAAAATTGGAATTGATTTAATCCAAATTTGTAACACCAGAATTCTTCAATTAGAATCTGTCCAAATTAACTCTGCTTTCATATCTTCTTTCACGTATACTGATATTCCTTTCTTTTTCCCAGGGTCTGCTGGCGATGTATACAAATTCCCTAGTTTGGGGCATTCTAGATATTTTTCATCTTCCTTCCTTATGTGAGTTTCGGCATTTTGTTTAATTAGCTTAGTTAATATTCCTTTTCTTTTTATTCTACAGTTCAGACCATTTATGTTAATTGATAATATTTTCTTTTCCTCGTCCATTACCTAATTAATTGTTGCTCTTTGTCTTGTAGTTATTCCTGTCTCTCCTTGTAGTTTATTTTGTGTTTTCTGTTCCTCTCTCTCTTGTTTCCTATCTCTATTCTTTTGGTAATCTTGATTGTCTTGTGAGTTTGATTCTAATTCGTCCTTGCTACTTGTTTCTTCTGAACCTACCAATCATTCATAGAATTCTTGAGCTTTTTCCATGGAATCTACTCTGACTCCTTTCTTCCCATGAAATTAACATCCCCTCTGGGATTAACCATCTGAATATAATGCCGTTTTGATTCAATTAATTCGCCAAGAATTTATAGTCTCTCCTTTGCTCTCCCACCCTTCTTGGCATTTGTTTAAGCACTAGAACTTTATATGTAATTGTCTCTTCTCTAGATATTTTATATATAACATCCCGAACCTTTCTTCTGGCAAATCTTACGTGGACCTCTTTTAGATATTTATGGCATCTTGCATAGGTTGTATTCACTCTGTAGACCTCGTCCAGCTCTTTCAGAATATCATCCTTATATTTTTCCAACAGTTCTGTTAATATTCCTGCCATTACTTGTTCCAAATCCTCTTCTTTAGATTCCAATATGTTCTGGAATCTTAAATATGCTGCGGCCTTATCCATTTCTAGGTAGACCAAGGAATCGTCCATTTCTTTACTCATGCTTCTTAATTGTTCACTGACCATTTCCAACTTCTTTTCAGTTTGTTTGGTCCTTTTCTCAACCTCCTTTATTGTTGATTCATTTCTCTCTAGTGCTTGCTGTATTATTCCAATTTTTTGATCCAGCTTTGAGATATCTAATTTCATTTCTGCTTTTAAATTCCCCATCTCTGTTTTTAATTCATTTGTGTCAGCTCTTGACTCAGTATGGTTTTTTGTCATTATTTCCTGAAGTTTCAACATAGATTCTTGTAAGATAAGAAGAGTGGATTGAATATTAGCATTCATGATGGTAGGTTGTTTCTCTCCAGATAATGTTTCCTCAATTGTCTTTTGTGCCATCACTGAGGGCGATGCCGCTGCAGTAGTTTGTACTGAGGTAATCTTCTTCCCAGATTTAAGCGTTGTACTAGCTGTAGAAGTCATCTCTTGTAAAATTTGTTTCTGTTTTTGTATTATATTAAATACATTATCCCAAATTAACATTCACGATTGAAAAGTATCCAATGGTAGTAGCCACTACTCTAATTAGTTTAGTATGTTAATAAATTAATCACACCTATCAATATAAATATTCCCCAACACAGTTTTTAAGTTAATTTCTAAATCAAATACCTGGATTTATAATTCCTAATATTATCTCAGATTTCTCTGTTTAAGTTTTAAATATTACTGAACTCTATATCTATAAATGCTATGAAATTCTCAATATTATAAAATAGTATTTCAAATATTTATAAATCTAATTAAAGGTATATTAAGCTTACTATACAACAATTGGTTATTTAATCTATAGTAATCACAATTAATCACAATTAATTATTTAGTCTACTATAATCAACGCCTATAATCAAATATCAATACTTAAATAGTTAATTAATTATCACCTCCTTTTTCCCCCCGATGTATTGAAACCAGATGTAAATTCCAATGTTTACTAATATATCAATTAAATCATATAAAAATCCCGTTTACCACATTCAAAAATTAGTTGAGTTGGTGTCAGAGGATAATTACAATCAGCAGGAGTTATAGACACAAAGTGTCTTAATATAGCAGTTCAGATTGTCCTCTCCGAATCAGAAATTTCCTTCACCAAGCAAACCGGAAGTGCAGTCTTGCTGAGTAATGTCTCTGGCTTTACAGTCTCACCGTATTTTCCGTTATCACTATTCCACCTTTCATTTAAGAATCGTACAAGTCAATTTCTAAATTTCATATAGTCTCTTTCTTTGGTAAATCTCCTCCACTTATTACGGCTCCAAGTCAATAGTCCAAAAAAAAAGTCAATAGGTTAATCAGGCTTCGTCCGTGGATTCTTTAAAGTTATAATAAAGCTATTTGTTTCCTCCCTTCCGATCTCCCTCCGGTCTCAGAATCGTCCTTCCAATCTTCCCGAAATCCCCAAATCAAATCTCTCCCACTTTCCAGATAGTGAGGTCGTTATTCTTTTTTTTTCCCCCCAATTATTGTCAGTCACTCAGTTCTCTCCGCTTTTCTCATCTTCTCTGTGTGATCACTCATGTTCTTATCCTCTTCCGTCTCACGAGCCCTTTCACTTTTGCTGCCATTCGTACCTGCTTTGGCCGCTGTTTTCGGACTTCACTCCGACCAATTTTCTCCAGTGCTTGATGCTCAATCAGGATCACAAATTTCTTCACTCACACTCCTCATTCACCACAGGCTGTCACTCACTCACTTCCTCTTGTATGTAACGATCTAGACTTCAGGACCGCTGATGTCGGTCTCTCCAGGGTCTCTCTGCGTCGCGATAGGGATCACCTTCTCCACACTGCAACTCGAGTCTCCCCACACCGGCATGTTTCTCTACAGTTACGTGCACCCCTAAGGGTCGCTCCAACAGCAAGGAAAGGTAACTTGAAGCCCAGAGCGAGCTTCTGCACCTCCACTTGTCTGTACCTTGCCTTCTGGCAGCTCTGTGCATACGTGCACTGGGAACAGGCTTCCCTTGTTCTTCTGCCTCGCTGCTGCCAGATTCTGGAGGCTCTGGAGTCAGCACATAACTCCCAAATGGTCCTGGCTCCATCTTTGTATCGGACGCTGAACCCTCGTCTGAGTTCTCCCCAGACTCCCGGACTGGTCCATGTTCTTCTCCACTGTCCTATTCTGCTGCCATCTGCACAGGCTGCCGAAGAACCGCAACACTAGTTTTCAACCATTGGGGGGCTGCGTGGTAAGACGCTGTACTTATGCACTGCTGAGGTTGGTGTCTCGGTGTCTTGATTCCTATGAGTGAATAAACCGCACAGGGACAAGAAAGGAAATGCCTACCAGCATTCAGGCATCCCATGGGAAAAGATAACACTTCCCCCAGAAACATCCTTTCACAGAGGCAGCCAGCCACCTCGGTGATCCCTGGCTAACACGTGCCATACATTAAACAAATAAATTAATTCCAACCATTGTTTTTTGTCTTGCCTATTGGGGCTCTAGGGAAATAGTTTGACCCGCTCCATTGTGTAGGAGCCCTTCAAATATTGGAACAATGCTATTATGTCGCCCCTGCCTGAAATGTCCCTCAAATACCAGATAAGTTGGTTAATATAAAATACATCCTAACAATTACGGCTCTGGCCAAAAAATGTGTCTCAAAAATACACATTCTCTTGATTCTATGTAGAATCAGAAAATTTAATGAGAAATTTTTCTACATGTAAAGCTCTTTCTAGTTGACTGCCAGGTCTCCTTTAAAAAAGAAGATGATTGCTAGGTAATACAGGACTTATTAACCATTCATTTAGTGGAAAAGTTACAATTGCTCTGAAAAAACTGACTTATGACCGTTCTATGGTCATGTGATCAAAATTCAGACATTTGGCAACTGACTCACATTTATGAAGTCTGCAGTGTCCTGGGGGGAGTCATGTGATCATATTTTGCAACTGTCTGACAAACGAAGGCAATGGGGAAGCCAGATTCATTTAACAACCTGATTACTAAATTAATAACGGCAGTGATTCACAACTGTAGTAAGAAATGTCATAAAATGAAGCAAAATTCACTTAACAATTCTCACTTAGCAATGGAAATTTTGAGTTTAATTGTGCTCCTAAATCAAGGATTACCCGTGTGAGGATGATGGTTCTTTCTCGGAGCTTTTGGTTTCCAAATGTTTTGTTATCAGGCAACACAAAAGCAAACAAGATACAAACTCAAGGTTAATCGCACTAAACTTGATTGCAGGAAATACAACTTCAGCAACTGAGTGGTCAATGTCTGGAATATCTACCTGACTCTGTGGTTTCTTCACCAAACCCCAAAAACTTTAATCTTAGACTGTCTACTATTGATCTCACCCCTTTCCTAAGAGGTCTCTAGGGGGCGTGCATGAGCGCCCCAACATGCCTACTGTCCCTGTCCTATTGTTTTTTATTTTTTTTATTTTTCTTATATGCATCCATGTATTTATAACTATGTTTTTACTTATACCTATTATCTTGTAAGCAATTGACATACATACATACATACATACATACATACATACATAATAAAATAAATATCTTCAGTAGAGTTTAGGGGAGTTGTCAGTGTTCTCCTGTGTCACTTCTTCTGACTCTGAATCCCCTAAACTCCGCTGAAGATGTTACTCAGTCTGATAACGAAACGTTCGGAAACCAACCCACAACTCAGTTCTTCACCCACATCCTACACTCGAGTTAGAGCTGCAGATATTCGCCACTATGGGAACAATACCTGCGTAGTTAAAGATACGTATTCAAGAATACATGTAGCTCAATCCTGCCCCCTAGTGGTTGTCTGAAGTTTTGACGCCAGGCATATATGGCACCGTTGTTCGAAACGTACCAGTTTACAATCTGCCTTAATTGCACCTGTTTCTCCTACTGCCATTTAAAGTCTACTGACTTAAAGAACACGTCGTCCTTTCAAATATTTTATATGTGCATGTGTCTCTCTGTCTGTATTAAAGACACATAGAAGTCATGAACCACTGCTGAGAGGTAACGGGATGCAGGGCGGAACAAGAAGATGTTGGAAAATTAAGTGGGGGGGAATATAAACCGGCGGATCTACTTCCGGCAGTCTAAGTTGGAATGACTTCCTCTCCCACCACTTTCATTGATCTCCTGAGAGAGCGGAAGTGTTTTTGTTTTGGTGCCGCTGGGTAGTGTGGGAAGGCCGGTGTCGTCGGTGCGCCAGCCCGCGCAGTGCCGGAGCCTGGAGGTGGGAGAGGCCGGAGGGAGGCAGCGGCCGCTTCCTGCTCGCCTGGGACAAGGACCGGAGAGCCGGGCCCGCGGAACGTTGCGGGTATGTCCTTCGTTTGGCGCCCTTCAGCGGCATTGGGAGCGCTTTCATCTCTCTGCTCTGCCCGCCTTCATGGGTATTGTAGTCCCGGGAGCGAACTGAATGGGTTGTCCTTGGTCTGGGAGCCTCCTGGAGCTTTCCTGCCAGGAGAAGGGTGGGGGGTGGGGAGCGGGAAAGCGAGCCGACCCGGCTTCACTCGGCTTTCCTTTGGCCAACCCGCCCCCGCTGGATCCAGAGGGGGAGATGGATGGAGCGGCGCCCCTCAGAAACTCACTCAGAGTCTGTCTCTCTCCGTTACTTAAAGCAGGGCTCTCCAATCTCGTCGACTTGGAGCCTGGAGGACTTCAACTCCCAGAATTCCCCAGCCAGCTGGGAGTTGAAGTCCTCCAGGTTTCAAGTCGACGAGGTTGGAGACCCTTGTCTTAAAAACGACGCTACATTTCAAGTTGTAAACGGCCTGCAAGGATACTAATTCCCCGGGGGAGGTTTGTAAGAGGCCGGGCTCCTTGCTGCGTGACCCTCGGGACTCGCCCGGTAATTGTCTCTTCAGGGCGAGCCTCCCTGGCATCAGCTGCTGGCTCGCTTGCGATTCTTAGGTTTAAAAAAAACAAACAAGTTAATTGTAAAGCTGCCTGCTGTGGCCTTACATCAAACTTAAGAATATAATTGAATTCTTTATTGGCCAAGTGTGATTGGACACACAAGGAATTTGTCTTGGTGCGTATGCTCTCAGTGTACATAAAAAAAATATATCTTTATCTCTCTCTTTTTTTAAAAAAAAAATCTCTTTTCCTATTTGCTCTTCTTAGAATAGGCAGAGTTGGATGAAATTATTCTTCGAATAATAATTGTATTTCTGGGAGAGTTGAGTGTGGCTTGATCTCCAACCAAGCTTTTATGCTGGCATGAATTCTAGGACCTGAAATCTGATACATCTAATGCATCACTTTTGGGAAGATGGCCCAGGGCAGTTTTTTTTCCCCCTACATCTTCAGATCCCAGACAGCTTTTTAAATTCAACCTGCCCATAAGGCCCCTTTTAAAGATGATTGTATGTATGTATGTATGTATGTATGTATGTATGTATGTATGTATCTGAAAAAAGGGGGGAAATTAGGGTTCTCCTATATGGGTGATGTGTGCTCTTCAAAGAGATTTAGTTCATCTCAGGTGAATATAATGCATTGGCTTCATAGACCTTTAATCTGAGTCAGAAAATCTCTGCTTACCTTTACTTTCCTTTAAAAGTGAAGAAGCATTCTGTGATGGCTTAGTGGAATTTAACTATAAACTCAGTAGAAATTCCTGTTGTTCAGATCCCCAACTTAAATGATAAGATTTGCTGAGAAGGAAAAGACATCAAGGCAGGATGTGAACATTTTGTAATTAAAATGGCTACCTGGGATTGACTTCTGGCATCTTTAAATAATTATCTTGGATTTTCCTTTGGTTTAGGTAGGGCTGAATTATGGGAGTAATTAAAAGTTTAGATTTGATTCTATCTTAATTATATTCTATTTCTATTTTACTAATATATTATGAGATAGAATATTCTTTTCTCCCTCTTACTTAGTTCTTGAAATTTGCTTTGGAAGATTGGAAGAGCCTATGAAGAAGATTGGAGAGCATGAAAAATCATTTGGTTATTTTTCTGATGTTTAATTTTAATAGCACAATCTTAAACTCAATTAAATTAACTCAGGTTAACTTAATGTCTTTTAAGAAGCATTTGTACCTTTAAGTAATTCATTTTGCTGAGGATGTAACTTGATGCACATATGAACATAAATTTTGCTCAGTTTAATTTAGAACAAACTTTATCTTGTCCACATATTTTCTTGGAAATGCATATGTTATTATTTTAGGATCAGGTTCTGTTGAATTCACTTATTTCTAGATAAATATGTAAGTTATTGGGACTTAATATAATATAACTTGACTATGCCTTTTTGTCCTTAAATAGCTTGTTGTGGCTTTTAATTTGTTTAAATTTTACTTTGTTTTATTATATTTTGTTTTATGTGGTACAATTTTTCATAGGATGTTTGGATTGTGGGTTAACTTGAATATTTCAAAAAGTGATTTAAAGGTTAGTCTAACATCCAAAAGTCTGTTAGATTTTCATGAACAATTCTATGTTTGATAAAAATTCTGCAAGCCTGTAATTTATTTATTTCATTTTTTTTTAGATTTGGGTTCTTCTGAAAACACTGGAACTCATCTCTCTTGCTTGTGATCCATCCTATAATCTGCATCCTGCCTGAAGGCCATAGCTCTAGAAAAATTCTTTCCTTTTCTCTTTCTAAAAACAAACTACTCCTATAACTTTAAAATTCATCTGGAGAATTCACATTTTAAGTTTCTTGAGATTGGAATATTCAAGTACATTTTTGGAGACAGACAGACATTGTAATAGTAGAAGAAATAGGACCTGTTCTATAACCATCAATGTAATTTTTAGGAAATCATTAAAATGGACACTTATATTAGAAAGGGGACCATTTTTTACCAGTGCCTACAATATAGATAAGCCGCTTACTTTTCTTGCAAGCATTATTATTATTATTGTAGTTATGGCAGCTGCAACAATAGTTCATGATACTTCTGAAGCTGTAGAGCTTTGTGCTTCATATGGCTTATACCTTAAACCCATTACAAAAATGACTATCAGTGTGGCACTTCCACAGTTAAAACAACCAGGGAAATCCATTTCCAACTGGGAGGTAATGGAAAGGCTAAAAGGAATGGTGCATACTCATCAATTCTCAACACTACGGATTTCTAAAAGCACCATGGATTTCATCCGATTTGAAGGAGAAGTAGAAAATAAGAGTTTAGTTAAATCCTTCCTGGCATGTCTAGATGGCAAAACTATCAAACTTAGTGGCTTTTCCGATATTTTAAAAGTGCGTGCTGCAGAATATAAAATTGATTTCCCTACACGGCATGACTGGGATTCTTTTTTTCGTGATGCAAAAGATATGAATGAAACTTTGCCAGGAGAAAGACCAGATACTATCCATTTGGAGGGCTTACCTTGCAAATGGTTTGCATTAAAAGACTCTGGTTCAGAAAAACCAAGTGAAGAAGCTCTCATTAAAGTATTCAGCAAATTTGGAGAAATACGTAATGTGGATATACCAATGTTGGATCCATATAGGGAAGAAATGACTGGCAGAAACTTTCATACATTCAGTTTTGGAGGCCATTTGAATTTTGAAGCCTATGTTCAATATGAAGAATATGCAGGTTTCATCAAGGCTATGAATGCTTTGCGAGGGATGAAGTTGATGTACAAAGGTGAAGATGGCAAAGCAGTGGCTTGCAACATAAAGGTGATGTAGTTCTGAACTCTTCTTCATTTGCAAAAAAACCCCACTCAATTTGAGGCAGATAATTATGCTAATTTCTATTTGGAAACCATTTTTACTCCCTGGGGTGAAAAGAATAGAATGTGACATATTTTAGCAAATCTTCAAAATTACTTATCGGATATGTCTACAAATAACTAAGCAGGTATCTGTTAACTTTCAAGAAATAGTAGAGGGAGTTTATAACTTTATAAATGGTAGTGTTCCAAATTCAAATGATAATAAAGTGCATATTACTAAAATACACTGTTACCAATTAACTATAGGTTTAGAAAATGCAAGTGAACCAAAAAGTATATATTTTTAAGGAAGATATTTTAAAATACTATTATAAATATCCATCTTCTAATAGGTGTGCTGTTCCTTTGAATATTTGCTTTTTATATTTTTCTTCTATACACACACTTTACAAGCAAAAAGGAAAAGCAATAATAACATAAATCAGAAGTGGATAACTATCTTAAACCAGCAATCATAGCTTATTTATTTAGCCTTCTCATGACTTGGCAAAAGAGCTGTGCAAATGGTATAATGTCTTTGGAAGGTCAGAGCAACTTTTTTTGGCCTCTTTTGGTAGAGTTGAAATGTGTGGCTTATGCATTGGAGAGGCTTATTTAGTCCTAAAAGCCTTCCATAGGAAAATATATATATATATATAAACCTATTTTTTTTTCGAAGACTAGAGATTTTATGACATGAAGATGGTGCTTTAAACTTTTGCACCCTTAAGGCACTTATTTTGTCATCTGAAATTTTCCCAAAGTTGCAGAAAAGGCAAAATTTCCTGTCTCCTAATTCAAGGTTATGTGTTTGAGATCATTGTAAGAATACTATGCTTCTAGTATGTTATTGTAAGAATATTGTGCTTCTAGTATTCTGGCTCTTGGATGATTCATGAGTTATATATGTTGTATGGAAGTAGACAAAAATAGTTTTGCGAAGAGTTGCTTCTAGATGAGATGGGCAGCAGATCTAATAAATGAATAGTAATACTGTATAAATAGGCATTTTCCTTAGAATTGCGGTGGTTCTCCTCCTTCCTCTCTGACCATTCGCAATTTGTGTTGGCAGGGGGGCAGAGATTGACCCCGAGGCCCCTGATCTGCGGGCTTCCTCAGGGATCGGTGCTCTCACCCCTGCTGTTCAACATTTATATGAAGCCGCTGGGTGAGATCATCCGTGGCTTTGGGGTAGAGTTTCATCAGTATGCTGATGATACTCAGCTGTACATTTCTACCCCAGGCCACCCCGACGAAGTGATGGCCCGGTGCCTGGAGGCTGTGCGGGGTTGGATGGGGTGGAACAGGCTTCAGCTCAACCCAGCCAAGACCGAATGGCTGTGCTTCCCGGCACCCCAATACAGCCAGCTAGTTCCATCACTGGCTGGGGGGGGGAGAATTCTTGCCCCCACAGAGAGGGCGTGGAATCTGGGTGTCCTCCTGGACGTACAGCTGTCGAACATATAGCGGCTGTCGCCAGGGGGGCTTTTTATCAGGTCCGTAGAATCTACCAGTTGCGGCCCTTTCTGGATCGGGATGCGCTTCGCACAGTCACATCCGCCCTCGTTATTTCCCGCCTAGACTATGCCAATGCTCTCTACATGGGGCTCCCCTTGAAGAGCACCCGAAGGCTCCAACTGGTGCAGAATGCGGCCGCGCGGGTGGTTTTGGGGGCTTCTTGGAGCTCTCATGTTATGCCACTCTTGCGCGAGCTGCATTGGCTCCCGGTCTTTCGGGTGCGTTTCAAGGTGTTAGTTACCATCTTTAAAGCCCTCCATGGCTTGGGACCTAGGTATTTACGGGACCGCCTACTGCCACCATTGATCTTCCGTCGGCCAGTGCGCTCCCATAGAGTGGGTCTCGGGGTGCCGATGGCTGGCGATCCCGAGGGTGCGGGCCTTCTCGTTGGGGGCACCCTCCCTTTGGAATGAATTACCCCCAGAGATGAGGATCATCCCTGACCTTTTGACCTTCCGGCGTGTGTTGAAAACTCATTTATTTTATCAAGCCGGTCTGGCCTAGGGTTTTATAGGGTTTTAAATTTGGTTTTAATCGGTTTTAGTCCTTATTTTTTAAACCCTTGTCTCATTTTTATTATTCAGCCATGATATTTAATCTTTTTAATTGTTTTTAATTATTGTGTTGTTATTGTATTTTTTAATGGCTGTACACCGCCCCGAGTCCTGCAGGGAGAGGGGGCGGTATATAAATCTTGTAAATAAATAAAATTTGTTAATTTTAACGGGTTATAAATATCAAGGGAATGTCTAAATTACATAAATTTATGTAATGACTATTGATTGAATAGTTGCACTGCAAAAGGATTGTTTTCACTGTGTTGTTTAAAATTCTCTGTCCTGTTCTGGCTTAGTTCAGAGTAGTACTGTTTTAATCCAGATTCAGAAAGATTCTCCACTGATCTGAAGTTACTAACTTTAATAAAAATGTTTTTTTCCTATGTCTGTAAAAGGTTTCATTTGATTCCACAAAACACCTGAGCGATGCATCAATTAAGAAACGTCAGCTTGAGAGACAGAAGCTCCAAGAGCTTGAAAAACAAAGAGAAGAGCAAAAACGAAAAGAAAAGGAAGCAGAGGAAAGACAAAAAGAGGAAGAAAGGTAGGTGTCATTCTTTCATAGGAAATATTATAAACATTAGATTATAAATTTGGCCAAATCTGGAAAAATGCATTTATATATAAATTGGGGGTGGTGTTTGTGTTTATAAACTCTAAAGATATTTCAAACTAATTTATATTTCATGAGATTTATAGGAAGGTATATTTCCAGGTATTGTGATCTGGTCGAGTAGAGATATAACTTAATTTGTTAGAACAATTCTATGCATCCCTCTCAACTACCAGCATAATATACTATTAGCTTTTGCACATTATAAAGTAAATCTATCTCAGTAAAGTAAATGTATCTCAGTGTACCAGATATTTTCTTATTATAATTAACCTGAGATGTTAAATCTAGATTGATTTCTATCATTCATATGCATGTACTTAAGGTATTAGAAAGTTCTCTGACGTGTACTGTTGAACATATTCAGAATGTAGAAGCCTCCAATCTTGCGTAAGGCTAGTTTTGAGAATAATTCCATTGGGATTCCATCCTGTAAGTGGCATGAAAATTGTTCATATTCTCTCATTTTTACCTATTTGTCATAACTAACATATGCATTCATGTTTAGGAATGGAGAGATTAAATAAAATACAAATTCAAATATAAAAAATGTAAATTCTTGAAGTTATTTGCAGAAATGTCATGATATGTTGGTTCTCACCATATTTTCTTTTAATAGAAAAACAAGTCTGTATTCCTTGGACTAGACATACAGTGATTTGCTTTTATATGCATTTTACATCAATGAGGCAAATTACTTTATTATGTATTTAGTTTGATATAAAATGTGTAAAAAGATGTAAACTTGGGGCAATTCAATTAAGGCTGGTAAAATAATTTTATATTGCTTTAACCTTCAAATGAATATGTTTGAATTTCAAATATAAGTAAACATGAACACCTGAAATTGTAATGTATTATGCCTTTCTAGGAAACAGAAAGAACTTGAAGAATTAGAAAGAGAGAAGAAAAGAGAAGAAAAATTGAGGAAGAGAGAACAGAAACAAAAAGATCGTGAAATACGTCGAAACAAGAAAAGACTTGAAAAACTTCAAGCTGAAGAGCAAAAAAAATTACAAGAAAAAATAAAACTAGAAGAGAGGAAGCTTCTTTTAGCTCAAAGAAATCTTCAGTCCATTCGACTAATTGCTGAACTACTGAGCAGAGCCAAGGTAGCTCTTTTTTAAAAAATTTTCCATAGAAAAATCCCCACACCCCAAGAAAAGAATATTTGTAGTGGCATATGCTAAATATGTACTTATACTTTAACTAAACATATGCATATCATTTATCAGATGCTTCTGATTTTCTGTTTTTCCCAGTTGTTGTATAAGTCACTATACCAGTTACTGATTTTTATGTCAGCACTGGGATTGGATATCAAGAGCCATTGTTTCATTTTCCTCAACTGTGGTCAACAAAAGTACTTGTTTGAGTGCAGTACACAAGAGTTCAACCCATATTATAATCTTGTAATTATATTAAGGACTTTGGGTTAAGAAGACCCCTGAGGGCTTTGGTTTCATTTGTTAGCTTCACTGTATCAGATTGTCCCTATTTTAGGATGTGAATACTGTAATGGTATTACATGAAGTATTGAAATTCTAGCAATGCCTTCTAACCATTTTTCAGGGAACATAAATTCACTCAGGTAATTGGTGATCTCCCTTGGTTGGAGATTTCTTAACATCTCTTCATGTAAAAGTATAAGGAGTAAATAAACTTTTAATCTGACATTTGAGGTTGATTCATGTTAATTCCTCGACATTGCTTTAGGTTGATCTGTCTCAGGAGCAATTGAATTTTATTAACACTTTACACATTTCACATTAAAAAACTTTATTAGATTTACTTGTCTATTACATTCTTTTGTTTAACTGATACAAAGTTAATTTTATTATGGAATGTATATATTTCTTTTTCTTCAATATTGGTAGGCAGTAAAGCTTTTGGAACAGGAACATAGTGAGGAAAAAATCCGCCTTCAGCAGCTGGAAGAGAGGAGAAAATTACAAGAGGCAGAACTCCGGCGAGTAGAGGAAGAAAAAGAAAGAGCTCTTGGACTGCAGAGGAAAGAAAGGGAATTGCGAGAGAAATTGCTCAACAACCTTATGAGCAAGAAAATGGAAATAATTCCGGTGAAAAAGTGTGACCCTAATACAGTGCAGTCTCCCACTTGGAAAAGCCTTGCAAGTGTTCCCCATTGCATCACACCTACCTCAGTGCAGCCCGTCTTGTCTCAACCACTTCACATTTGTCAAAGCAGCATAGCAGTTAATGAAAGTTTCCCTCATCCAAAGTACTTAAATGGGAGCTTCCGTGAGGAAGGTCTTCAAGACACCATGATCAATATTTTCAACAAAGATAAAGTTTCTGACGAAAGTAGTTTGGATGTTCTTTCCAGTGTACCTGCAAATCAGCAACACAATAGCACCTTGGATCATGAGAAGATCCTTTACAAAAACTCCCCCTCAGAACAAGGCAAATGCAACAGAGAGCCAAGCAAGGGGAGAAGTCATTCATACAGAGAAAGAGACATTTGTAATCACCAGAGCAAAAATAAAATTGAAAAAAGCAGACACAGAAGAGACTTAAGTAGTGAGGATGAGAAATGCAGAAAAGAAAAGCGTCCTTATAAAAAACACTCGAGAAAGAGTAGCAGTCCTCACCAGAGGAGCCCAAATTTGGAATATACCCGACAGAGACAGACGTTTAGTAGTGACAGAGATCGGGATAAAAGAGGACGCAGCCACAGCCACAGCCACAAGAGCACTGGGAAGAAACAGAAACATCGGAAGAGATCTTTGAGCAACCAAAGAAGCACTTGGAGTAGGTAATAGAGGAGTTATCTTTTTCTAAGGGCTATTTTGGAAAAAAAGAACTGCAAAGATATCTGCTTTGTCTGCCTCGCAGAGAAAAAGGAAACTGAATTTTTTACTTGAATGATTTGCAGACTTAAAACATTTATAGCCACCCTTTTCAAAACGTATCTTTTTGTGACTTTATTGTCAATGGTTTCTTGGCTGTCGATTTTGATTGTTCTTGCTCACATTGAAACTGTGATAGCCAGATTAGTTTCACTTATTTCCAGTATCCAGTTGGGTTCTTTTTAGTTGGTAATGACTGTAATCATAGCAGTTTCTGTTTAGAAATTGGCATGTATATGTTTCTAATAAAAATGTAAACTTGATGAGTTACTACATACTTGATTTGTTAGAACTCAGTAATTCCATGCAGGATTTTTTGCTATCTCGACTGGTGCTAGATGCAACCATATTTTTATATAGTGCTGTAATGCCTTCTTTGCTATTTTTGTCAACTGAATTATTTCCTTGACCTTAAATGGTCGTGTTGTTTTACAGGATTTGAAGCTATGTTCCATTTCAAAGCAAATATTTAGGATTTGGGTGGGAAAGAGACTTCCAAGAAAGTAGATTATAAAGTTTCTGATGTATCAATATTTGATTTCCCCCTCCCCTTAAATGCAGTTTTGAGGCATCTATATTTGAAAGAAGGACTTTTCAGCTAAGTAATACATATGTGTGTAATGTTCAGGTTCAAAGTTATATTTTCTCCCTTTATAACATCTTTGCTTCGAGAAATGAAGCTCAGGAATTTCTCCAAAATATTTTCATAGTGCAAACCAGCTTTCTTACCATTTAATGGTAAAACTGCAAAAGCCATTGCCAGTGAATACGAACTGCTTTGTGTCTGGAAATAATAAAGATCTATACATACTACATTAAATCTGACTTTGCTTATGTTTTAAGTATTATTGACTTCTACAGAAAGAAAACAGTTGCTCTTCCTGCAGTGTCATCCAGGCCTGCTCCTTCCCCAGAGCCATCTCGCAAATAGGCATTGCAACTGGGAAGGTACAGAGGGCAGGATTCTGACTTCCTGCACAGAGCATCATCTCGTTACCCCACCAAAGTGGTACCCTTAGAATGCCAGTGTTATTTCACATAGTTATCTACTGTGTAAAACAATTCTATAAAGCTAATTGATGTAGAAATTCTAATACTATTCTGATAATAATACAGAATTGAACATAGCAACATAAAGATGGTTGAGGGCATAGAACTTAATGGTCTACCATGGACCGCAGGTTACTACAATTGCAAATTGAAAGTATGCAATACTATACATTATTTTGAAACTCAATGTTTATCAGCTTGTGACTACCATTTGGAAGTTAAAATTTACATGTTTTGTTCCATTAAACTTTAGAGCTGAGCAATGCCTATGGATTCATTCTTTTTATGCTTTAGAGCCTAAATCTGGCTCTTGTCTGCAATATGGTGGAGTGGCTAGTTTTTCTGAGGAACCAGGAACCAGCTGTTTTAATGTCATGGGTGCATTGGCATGCTCCTAAGCACCTTTTGGTTCACCTTTTGTGATTGAAGACTGCACAGCCCTAGCAAGCACATTTAACAAGCACTGCCTTAATGGTTTTCATGGTAAATGTCCAAAGCTGATTCTGCAACAATATTTTCTCAACTAACTCAACTTACCTTCATCCCAGAAGTGGCCATGACAATTGAAACATTTATTTACAGTACATAGACATACATATTTCAGATTTATACAGTATCCCATCTAATGAAAAATTGACTCTGGGCAGCATACAACAAGACTATAAAACAGTTCATATATAAACATAATTAGAAGTAATCCTTGACTTAAAACAGGTTGTTTAATAACTTCAAAGTTAGAATGTGCATTGAAAAAGGGACTTACGATATTTTTTCAAACTTATGACCATTGCAGTATCCATATGATCATGTGATCAAAATTCAGATGCTTGGCAACTGACTCAACTTTATGACAATTGGAGCATCCTGAGATCATGTAACCTTTTGTAACCTCACAAGCGAAGTCAATGGGGAACCCAGATTCACGTCACAACTCTTGTTACTTATCAACCACAGCGATTCACTTAACAAGAAAGATTGTAAAATGGGGCAAAGCTCACTTAACAAAAGCAACAGAAATTTTGGACTCAGTTGTGGTCGTACGTTGAGGACTACCCATATTACAAAAATTAAAAGATCACAGATTAAGGGAGAACAACAGATGTTCATAACAATGAAGCATACCTCCTGGGACTAATGTCATTACAAGGTCTTGAAAAACTTCCAGAAAACCAACTGGGATAGAGCCAGACACACTTTGAAGTGAGGAATAGGGGAGGAAAATGATCTGTAAGGTAGGTACCATAACACAGAAGATCTGCCTTCTGAAGCTGACCAAATGTAGCTCTCTAGCAAATGGGACCAGTAGTATGCTTTCTTCTGCTGGATCTAAATGTATAAATAGAATATTTAGATGGAATAAATATTGTTTCTGTAGTTTTTAGTTTCCATATGCATCTTGCCTTTGTTACTCCTATAATATATTAACAAAATATATTGATTTATATTATTTGTTAAGAGTAATATAGTAATTAGAGTATTGGATTTGCTTTTCAGGGACTTAAGATTTGAAGCCACATCAAATCCACATATACTATAAAACTCATACTTCAGCTTAGCTCAACCATGTTTTTTCCAGGTGACTTTTACATTGAAGAGTTGCTGATTAGAGAACAGCTGCTACTAGTGACTTTGAGACTCATTTCCTGAGACTTATTTCTAAACAGTCTGACACAGCTAAGCTTAGACACAGAAATTTACAAGAATGAATATGTCTGTAGCTGAGAAACAACTCAGGAGGATTCTTATAGACTCAATCTTCTATTGCCACTAATCAACCAGATAAAAACACTTAGATGAAGTACTGATTTAAATGTATTAGCAGATACTAACATCTAGTTAAAAAAATGAATATTTTCCCATATATCAGAACTTTTTTTGTCAATTGTAAGTGACAAAGAGGTTCTAGTTTGCAACTACTGAGCCTGTGAAGAGAGTCTTCTCTTATATTCTTTTCCAGAGGCAACTTAAAGACAAAATAATTTCCAGAAGTGGAATGTTTTAAAAACTATAAAGTAAATTTATAATTATAAGAGACAAGGACTTTGCAAGAAGATTTAGTCACCACATAACTGAATTCTGAGCTGCCTTAAGTTAAATGTTCAGTGGCAACTATGCAACCTCTGTAGGATGGGAAATGTTCAAGATGGATGTGGAATGATTACCTATTTGCCAATCTCAGATTTGGAACTTTTACTTTGTTCAACCAACATCTAGAAAGTGGTATAATTTATTTTCCCTTAGCTGATGAAGCATAATCAATCTGATCTATTTTCCCTTAGCTGATGAAGCATAATCAATCTGAGGAACAATAACTCTGGCTTCATTCTTCCTTTTCAATTGACAAGTCTATTTAAATCCCTAAAGACTGGCATTAGGCCTTTATATTCCTACCTTTAAGAAGGATAGCCCATCTGTTGACCAGTTGGTTTTTAAAGCATTATTAGTAAGGCAGGCTTTTGCTGGAATATTTATGTAGATTAAACAGGTCAGACTCTCCAAATTACATTATTGGTTTTACATCCCTTTTGGGGTAAATGTAAACAAAAATAAAAATTGGGCCTTCCTGAAGTAGTGATTTTATTTCAAGGAAAAATATTTTGTAAAATTTAATACCTCTTCAATAGACCATCAATATGCTTACCTTTATATATAAATTATGTAACAATACTATTTATGTCTATGACATAATACCACAGTCATCTAAAGGAAGTGAAACAACTTATAGGAGAATAAAACAAGGATGTCTGTTTCCCAACATTAAAACATTATTGATGAACAATTCTAGTTCTATCTCATTTTTAATTAGTAATCATTAATCATTTATATAAAACAAGGTGATTGTGCAGAATTTGCAATGTGCTCAGTTTAGTTACAGGAACATATAATCTTCTTCACTATTTTGATGTAAGATTCTAGTAAATCCTTTTAGCTGATTATCTCTATATCCACAAGAAACAGCTGCTATTTAAATTTCATCTCCTTTTGTATCTGATTTTAATCAATGATGCAGTTTATATTTTAAAATTACAACAAAATTTTGCTTTATGTTAAGTCTGATTTTTACTGATAACTTGCAGAATAAAATAAATATTCCATTGTCTTCTGGTCCTTCTTCCTCTCCTCTCCCCTCTCCTCCCCGCCCCTCTCCCCTCTCCACCCCTGTCCTCTCCCCTCCCCATCCCTGTCCTCTCCTCTTTTGTATCTCAGTTCTCTGTTTTTATATTGCCTATGCATTGTAGGCCAGTTGGTCCAATTACTGATCAAATGACCAAGTTATCTCTGTTAGTCTTAGTAGTTTTTTTTTAAAGTAAAATATTTACAATATATTGCTACAGAACAAAAAGCAGAATGTAATTGCATGATTCTAACCCCTAGTCCTTTGTAGCTTATAAAACAAGTAAACAAACAAAAAATTTATATAAATATATATATATATATATATATATATATATATATATATATATATATATATATATATATATATATATACACATACATACATACATACACATTCAATGGTTAAGGTCTTCAAGCTTTAAAATATGATTTAGTCAGGCTTAATAGAATAAATCACAATTGGTTGGAATCACATAAATATTAACTGACAAATAAACAACCATATATTAGATGAAAAATCACAGCCTTACTTACAATTGGAGTAAGCCTACTGAATGCAACGTATGTCAGGATAAGCCTGCCTCATTTTAAATTTCAATTTCAATTTAATTTTTTAAGCATGATTATGTTTAAATCCACCATTATGTATTTAAGAATGATTCAGTATTTTCTTTTAACTCTTGTCCTATGAGATTTCAAAGTACTCTATTTTAATTGGATAAATAAATCTTTTAGCCTACATCAGCACATTTGTAGAAGTACAGAACACACGTGTTCAGTGGTGTGAGGGCAGTTCAGCTGGATCACCCAGAATGAGTTTATTTAAATGAAGAGCACAAAAGGATTTCTCTTGTTTGTCTCAGAAGAAGAATGAGCTCTGCAAAAGAACTCAACTATCCTCACATCCTAATTCAGTACCAGAATGGATTTCTAGTATCTAAGGTAAGGTAAGATAAGGTGTTCTTAAATAATGCATTTAAGAACCTAAATTAATGTATTAATTTCCAAAATAATTGGCAGTAATAGTTATTTAAGACAAGGCACAAAATTAATGGCTTGATGATGCAATCAATGAAAACAATACCAATGAGATTTGTTTCCCCTCACTAATGTAATGGCTTTAATTTTAACTGAACAATTATTGATACAATGTAGAAATGGATATCACTTAAAGGAATGCCAGCATCAACAAAATTGAAATACATGAATTAAGCAAAGCCATAATTTC
This sequence comes from Bungarus multicinctus, assembly GCA_023653725.1. NCBI lineage: Eukaryota > Metazoa > Chordata > Lepidosauria > Squamata > Elapidae > Bungarus > Bungarus multicinctus. The sequence goes on along the minus strand of CM042851.1, from coordinate 17,390,534 downwards.
TGGAGATGACAGACAGACAGACAGACAGACAGACTGAATGAATAACTGGAGCTGAAAAATGAAGCAAATATCTCCCAGAACTGTATTATTATGAAGAGTTTTGATTCTTGGATTAAGAACACCAAGTTCTTAGCTATCTGTGAAAATGTAAAAATGACCACAGATTTTCCACAACTTTTCTTATTTATTTACATGTAGAAAATAGAATTACTTAGTGTTCAACATCTTGTGCTCTTGTCTTACACCAGTAGAGGGGGAGGGGAGAGAGAAGGATAATGCATAATGTAAGAGAATTCTAACTTGATAAACTTTTACAAAACCTTGGAAAAACCTGACCATTTTAAACATTCTTTTCAAAAGTTCTTCAGCCCAGCAGCTTTATTTTTTTTAATCATTTTGTAATTACTGTGTAATAAAAGAAAATATTGGCATACATCTAGCTGATTATCTCAGTGCTCTATTTCAAGAAAGAAAGAAAATATTCCCCAGTGTCAAAAAAATCATATTTTGTTTGCAGTGGTGGTTTTAATATATTAAGGTTTCTTTTTTAATGGCCCATTACAAGGTCACAAAAGAAACTTGGCCTCCATAGAGAAATCCCATCTGCATTCATCACTACCAAATGTAGTTTAAGACCTGATTGAAGATTTGACATATTTTGTTGCTTTGAATTTAATTATACTTCCTCCTACCTTTTGGATTTAATCATTGCTGGCAAGCAGTGTGTCCCTGCTTCCCATTCATGTTATTTCCTCTTTTTCCCCACTTTGAGGTGATGTTTACTGCCTGTGAGTTGGGTGTGTTTGATCTGTTGCAAGAATCAGAAGAAAAGTTGTCATCCAAAGCCATCGCAGAACGTCTGGGAAGCAGCCTCCATGGAATGGAGATACTGCTGGATGCCTGTGTGGGTTTGAAGCTCCTGGAAGTAGAAGTGAGCAAAGAAGGAGGTAACAGGGCTAGGCTGAAAGTGTTCTAGAGAAAAGTGCAAACTATCACCATTCAATAATTCAATGGGTTCCAAAGTCTGCAGTGGGGAATCTTAGGTGCCCTATAAAAAGCCATTCAACCTGCTGTGACAACAATATGCAAGAGTAATCCATTGGACTCCCAAGATGGTATTCATGGGAATATTCATAGGAAAAGAAAGTCATTTATGAAAAGGAGGTAACCTTCAAGAACACAGTATGTGCTGGGGCAGGGCATCTCCACATTCTCTAGCTTTCTCCTGAGAAAACTGTGATGGTGCATTTGGCCATTTGTACTTTTCAGTACAGATGTTCCATGTTTAGCAATTACTTGTTCAGTAAGTAATTTGCCTTCACTCATGTTCCAGTAACTATTTAGATTTACAATGGTGCTGAACAAGTGGTAGCTACAACTGGACCTTGTACTAACAGCCATCACAGTTTCCCTGTGGTCACATGATCATGATCCAGGCAGTCTGTGCCTGGCTCATGATTATGACATTGCAGCAAGCTATGGTCACATTATGCAAAGGCAATGGGTAAGCCAACAGGAAGTTGCAATTGTGAGGTCCTTGCTTAGCAATGGTAACTGGGGCTGCTGGAAGTGCCATCACTAAGTGGTATGGTCACATGTTTTTTTCAACTTATAACTGCATGGCTTAACAATGGGATTTCTGCTTCCAATTAATGTAGAGAAATGAGGATTACCTATATGTAGGGAGTCACTAATTGCTGAATTTTTCCCATGCCTAGAAAATATAAGTGAGTAAATATCTAGATCTATAAAGAAGAGAAATGAAATTTAGACTATTTCTCTTAACGTTTAATAAAAGCAAAAATCAGGGTTTCTTAAATATCAAATTACTGTTCAGTTTGAAAAAAATCCACTTGTAGCATACTAAAGTGAGATGATATAGTCTTTCTGCTGAGAAATGTGAAAAGTTTCTTTTCACATTTCTTTTCTTTTTAGTGTTACTTTGGGTCCTGTTCTGTCATGCACTTTCCAGCAGCTTTAGAGATCCATATGCAATTCATAACTGCCTATAATTTTCCGTTGTCATATATAATTATACAATCAAAATGATCAAGCAAGAAAACCTTAATCAAGGCCACCATAAATATAGCCACTTAATGAGTATATCAAGCAGATGTTTCTTTATTTGATCCAAAGCAGACCCTGTTGAGAGAATGCAATAAAAATTCATTCTGAAACAGAATTATGTGATTACATGGCTCTTGCTGTTAAGATTGATATGTTTGCCTCTTATACTAGTTTCCATAATTTTCTTTTTAGCTTTTTATTGCAACACAGAAATCTCTGAACAGTTTCTCACCAAATCAAGTCCAAAGTCTCAGTATCATACCTGCATGTATTACTCCAAAACAATTTATCTTTGCTGGCAGTACTTGACGGAGGCTGTAAGGTGAGATGGACAATATGAAATCTTATGCAGTCAAAACTCCATGAAAAAAAAAAAACAGATCCTACCCATTTGTATGAATATTCTCTTCAGAAAAAATAAGGTTGAATAAATGTGGTTACTGTTGTTTCTAAAGGAAGAAGCACTGTAGTATTCATTGTTAACACAGGATTGCTATCCCAAAGGTTCTTTTTCAAATGACAATTGGATTTTGTTTTCCTTGAAGACATTTCACTTCTCATCCAAGAAACTTCTTCAAGGAAAAACTCCAGTTTCCTTTTGAAAAACAAACAACTTTGTGACAGCCATGACCTGAATGACTGAGAATCTCCATAGGCAGAAGTACTATATAGAATTATTATAGGCTACTTCTTTCTGTTCAATACCATACATGGAAAGTGGATGAACCAGCATATTCTTAACAGTTTAGAAGACAAACTTAATGATGGTGCATAGGAAACCCCTGTTAAGATCACTGGTCTTAATAACATAGTTTGCAGAGAAAATCTTAATTAAGACAATTGTCTATGAGGGTCTGGCACATAAGCATATGTTGTTAATGTTGAAGGAAAACAAAAAATAAGATCAAGGTTTTTTAGTTAGTGGGAAATGAATGGCTTTACTGACATCAGTGCCTTTGTTTTGTTTTTTGTTTTTGTTCTAACAGAAAGGAGATAAAGGTTATTTTGAAGGATTACAATTTTAATATGGAGAGAGAGGTGGGGAGGGAGAGAGAGAGAGATAATAGGAAAGCATAGAAAGAAATCTTCCACTATCAATTATACAATTTTTAAAAATCAAAACTAAAATCACAATCTATTTTATGAAATACAACAAGAGAATGTTTGCTTTATTTTAGTTTTATATAACATTTGCATTTCTCTTTAAAAAGGTACAGAATACCATGGCTTGAACACTCTTGAGCTACATTGCATGTAGTAGTATGTGTGTGTGTGTGTTGTGTGTGTATATGTACGAAAAGATGGACAATTTCTGAAATATGGTTGGCTTGATAATGTATTTTTGCACCTGCAAATGTTGTCACCCTAGAGCCAGAGAGAGTAATAGCTTGCAGAAACAGCACAGATGCAAACTTCAGATTTCATCACTGTAAAGTTCAGTTCCTGGTCACAAATTGCTTATCTAACACTCCTATATATTTGAGCTTAGATGGATGTAAATGTAATGCACACAATTCATAACTTGAGTTATTTGAAGGTCAAAGGTACCTTTGTATGATTGTGGGATTTTTTAAAGTTAAGCTTTTCCTTAAAATATCTTGCTTGTTTATAATCCCATTTGTATATTGCATGGCTTGTTCTCATATGTGTTTATTTGGGACTATACACTTGGGTTTTAATTAACTGTGGGACAGTGAAACATATTATGTGCAATATTAGAAGGATTTAAAGAATCCTCTACATGTTTCTTATACAAGTTTCTTATACAAGTATAGCAGCAGTGTTAGTTGCTGTACATGATTAATATTTAAGTTGTCTGAATTTGATCCAGTGATGCACACAATTGTGTCCACATACTGTACGCACTGCAGAAAACAACTTGAGCAACTGTTGATGGAGTAGAATAAAAACTAAGATTGTGCCTGTTTTCCCCATTACTCCTGAACAGATGACTGACAGAGGTAGCTCTTACTCTTGAATCCCAGAGAAATCTTCTTCATCAGTACCTGCTTCAATGAGTGATGGGAGAATTCCCTTTGGCTTAATTAAGAATAAACTTGGCAGTTGCCAACATTATTTTTCAGCAGTCATGTGTAAAAGGCACCTGTTTTTCTAAGAGCTTTCTTCTGCCTTAAACAAAAAAAATAGCACAACTTATGGTCCTGTGCATAGGAGACTCACCTTATTTTCGCTTGGGAACAATATTTCCCAGCAATATCTAAATCAGGTTTTTCAAAAAGTTTGAGATTTCAGAATAAATACATGTTTGCATCTCTGCCTGGAGGAGCAGGGAAGGAAAACCTTTTTGTGTCCAAAATGCAATATGCTTCCAGAGAACCATATGAGGGTCCATATAAACAACATATAAAATCTTAACTCAGAAGAAGCAGAGATATTCCACTGCAAGCATGTGGTCCCCAATGTACTTTCCATACTGACATACATCAGTGATTGTCAAATTATGTGACCCCACAAATTGCTATGTGTAATAATGGAAAACCCTCCACATACACTTGTATACAATCCATTATCTTCAAGCAATGGTATGATCTATAAGAGCCCTATTTCAAAAATTCCTGGCACAGCACAGAGTTTTTTTCTGAAGGTCAATAGAACTACATAATTTTAACTGACTCTTGAAAAGCTGCCAGACATCCAAAGATGTTGTTTTCCTCCCCAAGGGAAGGCAAGAATCAGTACGAGAGAGCATTTGGCATTTCACCGAAAGCTGTTTTTGAAGCTCTGTACAGGTAAAGCTCTAAATAATAATATTAAAAGGAAAACTGCAGGTACTGTCTATGATAAAATGTTTTTTTAAATTCCCCTGTTAATTTTATAGTCCCTTGTACTGTTTATTTCTTGTTTACTCAAATGCTATACTTTTTATAGAAAATAAGGCTGTTAAGAGCCATTAAAATATCAGACATGCAACATAATCATCAAATTAGTTTATAGTGTGTTTTTATAGTTTTTGGAAACCAAATATTCATAATTGTATTGTCTTTTTAAGAAAAGTCCTGCGTTTGAGGAAAATCTAACTCATTTGTATACAAGAATTTGTATGAATTAATTATTCCAACCTTTAATACCAATTAAAGGTTGGAATAATTAATTCATACAAATTCTTCCACTTGAAAAAGGACATGCAGAAGACTCAACAAATCTATCTGATTGTTAATCTGAGATATTTCTCCTTTGAGTATTAAAGCATATCCAAGACTTTAATTAGAAGGACAGTATTAAAATAATAAGCTTATGTATGTTATAATAGTTCTTGTGGGTCTGTTCCCTGATGCTAATACTTTTATGATCTTTATTATCTAGATCAGAAGAAGAAATGCTGAAATTCATGCATGGGTTGAATGCAATTTGGAGCCTATGTGGCAGAGATGTTATAGCTGCGTTTGATCTCTCCCCGTTCACTATGATTTGTGATCTTGGTGGTAAATTCCTTTCCATCCTGATTAAAAATACAGACCATAAAACATTTAACCCTTTGCTTTTTTTTTTTTTTTTGGAGGAACAGCTTTTATCTCTTAGATGTATGATAGGCTTAATAAAAGTAGTAAAATGTGGATGCTGATTTTACAGCTTGTCTGTAAGTTCTGAGTTGCAAGCAATGAAATATTCAACATAAACTCAGTCTTTCTGATACGACTTTCTCCTCTTAAATAGCAAATTAGTATCTTGTTATGTTCTGTTTTGTGGAACAGCATCTTTTCACAGATAGACACAGTATTGACCACCTTTTAAATCACTTATTACAACATTATCTTAAATTCAAAACAATAAAAACAACTTCCAATTCTCTCTAAAATATAAAAACACACACAATTACACATAAAATCTTCATACTGAAATAATATTTCAAATCATGTACCATTTAGTGCTCTTCTGCTGATAGTTGTTACATTCAAGGTCAATAATAACTATTTGAGACAAATATTTGTTATGTATGGTTGAAAATATCTTTTATTTTATTTTCTTTCAAAAGGAGGTGCTGGGGCTTTGGCCCAGGAATGTGTTTCACTATATCCAGATTGCACAGTCACTATTTTTGATCTTCCTAAAGTAATTCAAACAGCCAAGAAGCATTTTGTACCTCTAAAGAAACATCGGATCAATTTTTATGAAGGTTGGTGTAGTTATTTTGGAGAAAGAGGAAAGGTATTTCTTTTGAAATACTTTCTTTCTTCTCTATAGAACAAGGTCAGGAGATTTATGAATGCATTGCTTTCTGAGTCAGAGATCAGAGCCCTAGGTGGAAATGACTGCCTCTTATTCCCTTGTGCCCCTAATACAGGGTCATGAAGGAAACCTGAGAGCAGCTTATTTCCTTTCTAGGTTCAAAAAATGGACACCTAGTCCATTCTCTTTACTTCCAAGGAGGGCAAAGCATTTCCTTTCTCTGCAGAGAAACAACATGAGGTATTTCCTCAATGGAGTCAGGACACAAGGAAAAGCCTTTCCCTCAGTCACATAGATTGAATGTGACATTTTATGATGGTGGGGGAATGACTTTGGGAGACAAAACTGTTGCTTAGGCAACAGGTCTTCCTCTTGTCTCCCAGGATCATTACCATATACCATCACACATTTGGATTCAAAGTTCCTTAATGCTCTAGGAAAGTACTTTAAAAAGTGAACCTTTTACTTTCTTAGTCTCAATTTCATTTTAATTCAGTAAATATATTTGAATTCACTGAACGATCTGAATACATAAATATTTAAAAATTACTATGGTGATTTTTGAACATTAAAATTTACACAATGGGCATTTACTCCTAAAGTCAAATAGAGATAATTCAACCTTGAGAATCACAGAGGTTTTGCTTTAGCTTGATAATTCTTCAGATAAGCAAGACAGTTCCAATTACTTACATTCTAGCTCATTTGTGTGTGTGTGTGTGTGTGTGTGTACCTACATCTATCTATCTATCTATCTATCTATCTATCTATCTATCTATCTATCTATCTATCTATCTATCTATCTATCTATCTATCTACCTACCTACTTACCTATCTATCTATCGTGTGTGTGTGTGTACCAAAGCAGTCAATCTTACTTGATAAAAAGCATCCACAAAAGAGACTTACAACAACATCAGCAAGTATTGTGGGCCCTATTGGCAAAAGGAAGCTCCAGATTGTATGGGTTGGAAAGATGCAGAAAAAGACCTTCATCCTGCAAATCAATATTCACTAATAAATTTTTTTACTTCAATTTTTATAACAGGGGACTTTTTTAAAGATCCTCTTCCAGAAGCTGAACTGTATATTTTAGCAAGGATCCTCCATGACTGGTCAGATGAGAATTGTGTACAACTTCTCACAAAAGTGCAAAAGTCTTGCAAAACTGGTATGTATATGATAATATCCTGACTGTGTATTATGCAGTTACACATTTTAATACACATTTGAGCGTGTCAAAAATATTTCTATGACACTGTTTTATGTATGGTATTTCCCGGTCCTTAAATATCTTCACGTGCAGGATAAACTGTTGCAGAAAATTTGTCCCAAACAATTATAAACCTGTAACGAGGGAAGATAATACTGGACGTGATTTTTTTTTTTTAATATTCCAATTAGGTGGTGGTGTTTTACTAATTGAAACTCTTCTGAATGAGGATAAATGTGGCCCATTGGAAAGCCAGCTCTATTCACTAAATATGCTTGTTCACACTGAAGGAAAAGAACGGTCACCTGCAGAATATAGCAACCTCCTCACAGCAAGTGGTTTCAAGGAGGTCGAAATTAAGAAATCTGGAAAGCTCTATGATGCCATTTTAGGAAGAAAATAATGGTTTCTTTCGCCTTATTATAAATGCAAGCAAGGTGAGATTATATATCTGGCCTCAATTGTGAAAACACAGTTGGTTTTATTGAAACACAATTGATCTAAATCCCATTACAGAACCGAAATTATAATATTAACAACAGTCTAAAAATATAAAATTTTCCACTATTAACATATTTAATGAACAGTGTAAATCAGCATAGTATCTATTTTAGAGAGACCTGTTCAGGCTTTTTTGTTTACTTTTTTCTTTTAAATCAGTTTTGCAATAGAAATTATGCACATTTTCAGCTATTTCTGAAGTTTATTAATATCATGTAACATTAGAATTTCCTCCATGTGATGATGGTGAAAGTTGGTTATAGAATATTAAATTTAGTTGGAAACACTGCACAGAGCCCTTAAGCCACAGCAACAGAACTTCAGAAACCAAAAGTGAAATCCTAAGACGAAAAAATGCTGAATGAAACATCTTTCCCCCTTTTTAGACTAGTCCAGTTCTGAAATAATAATGATGAAATAATAAATAATGGTGTGTGAGATTCATTTTAAGTGAGGGGAAATTTGGTAATAACATAATAACAGTAAATTAATAATACTTTGGGTCTGGGGTTTACTCAGAAAAGCATTTGATTAATTCAATATATTTATTGTACTCCCTCCAAAAAACCCCACCCCACCCATTCAGCAGGTTCTGACCAGTTCTGGAGAATCGGTAACAGTAATTTTGAGTAGTTCGGAGAACTGGTACTGGAAATTTTGAGTAGTTTGAATACCACCTCTGACTGGTTAGTGGGGTGGGATGGGAATGGAGATTTTGCAGTATCCTTCCCCTGCCATGCGCACCAAGCCACATCCACCAAGCCAAGCCACGCCCACAGAATTGGTAGTAAAAAAAATTTGAATCGCACCCCTGCATCCCACCCCACTCTGTTTTAGTTTCTATTAGGTAACAATGTCTCACAATGTAACACAACTTTACTAGACTTGTGATGTCTATAAATCTATGATGTCAATTTTATGGAATTCTTCAATTGGTTGAAACATTGTAATCAATAATCAGAATAGAGCTGGAAGCTACCTTGCAGGTCTTCTAGTCCAACTCCCTGCTACATTTCAGATAGGTGGATGTCCAGTGTTTTCTTAAAAATCTCCAGGGATGAAACACCTACAACTTCTGAAGACAAGCTTCTCCACAGGTTAATTGTCTTCACTGTTAGGAAGTTTGTCCTTAGTTCCAGGTTGCTTCTCTCCTTGTATTCATCCATTGTTTCTTGTCTTGCCTTCTGGTCCTTTGGAAAATAAATTGATCTCCTGTTTTTTGTGGCAGCCCCTCAAATTTTGGAATCATGTCACCCCTACTTCTTTTCTCTAGACTGGCCATATCTAATTTTTGCAACCATTCTTCATATGTTTTTGTCTCCAGACCCTTGTCTTCAGGAAGTAAGTTGCAATCTACTTTGTCAAATGCCTTGCTGAAGTCTAAGAATACTATGTCCACAGTGTTATGCTGGTCTAGTAATTTAACTTCCTTTGTCCTGAATTGAGAGGAATATATTTTTGTCTGTATGTAAACCTGCACATACAGAGTCATATAAAGAGATAAATGGCTAGCAGTAAGGTATAAAATGAAATGCAAGGGAGAGTGCCTAATCATTGAGACAGCAGGATTTGATTCTTCTATTAATGACAGTTTTACAGAACAAATGTTGTCTTGGCCCTTAGATGGCGCTGTTATACTATACTTCAACCCAATGGCTGCTAGTTCCAGCAATATGCTCCTCTACTAATGTAGAACTCCACAGGTTGAGGTCAAGTCATTCAGATGCAAAGCAGGTGGTGGAATCTAGCAGCTTCTTGATGCTGCAGTGAAAATATTCCATTACTGTAGAACATTTTCCTGTGTGTATGAAATGTTATTCCATAAATAATGAAGCCAGTCTGTTTAAACAGAATGATTAGTTTTCCCAGATTACAATTTTAATCATGTCATATTTTTTCCATCTATATTTTTCATATTAAATAACATGGGGAATTTTATTTGATGTGAAGGATTATCTGTGATCTTCTGAATCTGTCAGTAACATGAACATTGCTTTCTTTGCTTTTGTTTGGGATACCATTAAATGCTTCTTCTCTGTCATCATTAGCAAAATGATAAAGACATTTTTTAAAAAATCTGAAGTTCTTAACAACTTGAATTAAGCTACTTGTCAAATATTCAACTCTGCTCATGAATAAGATTTACTGTGGAAATCTTTTTTAAAGACTGCCATGTCTTTAGTTCATCAGTGGCTCTTTTAGATTTGACCATTAGGTGGGCTTCAAACAATTCCTTCTTGGTTGCCAGGACCAGAGGTTTAATCTTCCAAGCTTTCGGGCTTGTACTGGAGCCCATCCTCAGGGAATTTCCCTTGACTAGGAAGTGTCTTAAGCTGATTCCATAAAGGGCATGCTGGGGTCAGACAGCATTCAAATGAAATGAATAAATAGGTATTGCTTCATAATTCAATACCATTCATCCACTGAATTCAGAAGTGATTATATGATTGGTTCTTTGTTTTATTATATCTTGGTAATAAAATGTGCTAGTTTTGAAGAGAGGAGTGCTCTTTTTTTTAAATGGAAGAATTTATTTGTTTGTTTATGTGTTAGTTGCAATCATTAAATGTTTATTGAACCTATTTATTCCTGAAAGTATTTTTTTTTCTATACAAGGTAAAATAACTGTATTTATTTTAGCATAGCCACAAACAGTTTTTAGAGGTATGTATTAAGAAAATGCTTCTTATTTTTCTTGAAAAAATAAGAAATGCTCAGCAATATGAACTCATTGTGGATGGGACCCAGATATTTCACATACTTAAGAGTTGATACTTTTCTTGCAATATGAACACAAGACGCTGGCAAATAATATACTCAGGAAATTTCCTGAAAATGGTAGACTGCAAAAAAAAGAAATAAGATACAGCAGAATGGTTCAAGAAAATTCTGATCAAGAATAAGATAGAGAGATAAAACTCCAAGGGCCAAAAATATGTTAACGCCTCAGATAAATTGAAAACTGCAGAGTGTGAAAACTAAGATTCAAAATGAAAAGCCTTGGGCATTATTTTGACCTTGCACAGACACTTTTTCATGCCAGGAGTCTCAAATCAAAAGATATTTGGGAACTGTTCAAAATCTTTGCAGTGTATTTTCATACAGGTCTGCAACTCTATTTCCACTCAATTCTAACAATTATATGGAGCACTACAACTGATGCAATTGACCTACATGTTTAAAATTATAAATAAGGGCCAGTTTGTCTCTTAAATGAAAGGGTTGCAATTGCCTGTAGAAAGATTGTAGTTTCAGGTCTCATGAATGCCAGTAATCTTTTGAATTTATCCTTCTTACAACGATTTGGTATAAATCACTGTAACTTGTTAGTATTTGAAGCCAATTTATCTACATAATCTAAGATTATTGTTATAAAGAAGAAAACCAACACTTGAATATTTTCTATCCAAATCTTATCTAAATTTCTAAGAACAAGGTCTAACTGCTGACTTGGAACATAGAATATCAGAATTGGAAATGACCCTGGAGGTCCTAGTCCAACCCCTGGCTGTCCAGGTAGTGATCCAGTCAAGAAAAGACACAAAAGTATCTGAAATAGTCTTTCCCTGATGATCAGCCACTATATATTATATTATACTTCTATGTGACAGAAATATATAAATTCAGAACATTCAATTAAAACACTGATATGTAAGTATACTGAAAATGTGGCAACTGTTACTGTATGTTAGCATGGATTATTCAGGAACAGGTCTAGCAGGCTAATTCTTTAAAATATATTTGTATTAAAAATATAACAAGATAAATACATTATAATAGAACAGAATAAAAAAAAGTAAAAAAAAATATGAATAAGTAAGAAAGAAAATAGAAAAAGAAATAGAAAAGATGATAAAGAAGCCGCTTACAATATTTTTGACAAGTTATAAATGCATATATAACACCTCCCTTTCTAAGGTTACATAATTTCCATCTTTCTATAAACTATTTATTAATCTTCAAACCCAGAAATCACAACTTCATCTTTCTTTTTCTTTTCAGTTAAAAAAAAACTATAAGGGACTTCTAGCTACTAATAAATGAAGTTGCTGATCTAATAGAAGACAGTAACTGTTGATAGAAGAGTTGTTAAGCTGTTAAATATGAATGAAATGATATAATTCAATGACCTCATAACTGATTCAAAAATGATACTCAAAGAAGGGTCATCAACAGCTCTTCCAAACTTTAGAGAGAGGTTGAATAGGGGGTTTCAGCATTAGGATTCTGAATATTTGTATTACTGACTTGAATCATACCATCATAGATTTGAAAATGACCAATTAGATTGTTGGCTATAAGAATCCAAATTAAATCATACCTAAAATACTATTCAAAACAAATAGATTTTAAGATTGACAAAATGGGGAGAGGAGGCTAATATTTAGAAGAAAAAATGATAATTCAGAATGATCTTCAGAAAACAGAAAAAGAGGCAAGTCCTCGACTTGCAACAGTTCATTTAGTGACCACTAACTTACAACAGCACTAGAAAAAAGTGACTTATGACCGTTTTTCACAATTCCAATCTTTTCAGCATCCCTATAATCACGTGATCAAAATTCAGGCATTTGGCAACTGGTTCATATTTATGACCATTGCACTGTGATCATGTGCAATCCCTCGTGATCCCCTGTTGCAATCTTCTGATAAGCAAGGTCAATGGGGAAGCCAGATTCATTTCATAACCAGGTTACTAACTTGTCAATTGCAATGATAGACTTAACAATCGTGGCAAGAAATGTCATAAAATGAGGCAAAACTCACTTAACCAAACTCACTTAGCAACAGAAATTTGGGGCTCAACAGTGGTTGTAAGTCAAGGACTACCTGTACTGCATTTAGGAAATGAAAACCAAATGCACAGCTTTAGGATGGGGAATACCTGATTTACTAATGTAGCAGTTCTTTTGAAAAAGATCCTTGAAATCCTCATTCTGACTGCAATTGAGTCAGCATGTAGTGTGTCTGCCCCAAAAGTAAATACAATTTTAAGCGGCATCAACAGAATTATAGTTTTTAAATTGGAGGAAGTAATAGTTTATAATTATACTGCTTTGAGACCTTAAGTACTTTCCTGAACTATGATGAATTATTGTGGAACACCCACTTTAAGAAGAATTCAGGGAGACTGAAACCATGGAGAATAAGAGATTCCAAAAATAAGTCCTATGAAAACACATAACAAACAAGACATGTTTAACTTTAAGAGGATGTTTAACTTTAAGCCCTGAGTCTCCGGAGAAGGGTGACATATAAATGTAAAAAAAAAAAAAAAAGGATAAGATTGGAGTATATGTTTATGGAAATGATATCATTTTTCAAACTCCTGATAGGATGTTATAAGAAAATTCCAAATAATATTTCCCTTTGGTTTTATGTTGAGGGGTTAACTTAACGTAAGCTAAATTTAATCCATTTGAAAGTTAGAAAAAATATTAACAGAAATTTAGTAGTGGAACTAATGATCTACGGTCAGGGGTGGGATTCAATTTTTTTAACAACTGGTTCTGTGGGCGTGGTTTAGTTGGTGGGTGTGGCTTGGTGGTCATGTGACTGGCTGGGCATGGCCAACTCAACATCACTCACATCGAGGCACGCATCTCCTCGCCTGGCCTCTCATGACTGTGGGGATGCTGCAACAGTCATAAGTGTGAAAAATGGTCATAAGTCACTTTTTTCAGTGCTATTCTAACTTTCAATGGTCATTCAACACAAGCAAAGTACCATCAAAGGAGAGAAAAAATCTCCAGAGAAGTTCCAGAGACAGGAAGTCTAGTCCTGCCAAGAATGTAATAAGGGTTAACAGAGAGGCAGTTTCTTTAAGCAACACCAGAATGTTTCCTTCCTGCCTTCCTTACAGGATTAGGCCAGTAATTTCTTCTAACAACTGATTCTCCAAACTGCTTAGAATGTTAACAACCGGTTTTAGAGAATAGGTGTGAACCTGTAGAATCCACTCCTGTCTATGGTAGTGGTTCTCAACCTTTTCTTCACCATTTAAGTGTGGCCACCTTTTGTGGCCACAGTTCGTGGCTATGGACCCTGAAGACTTAACTCAAAATTTAAATCATAACATTTCTTCAAGCTTTCATGGATTCCTTGTGATGACATTGTGCCCCCCCGGAGGTCCATGGACCAAAAGATTGAGAACTACTGATCTAGGAAACTAGCTGTCCTTCTATGGATACATATGTTAAAGCAAAAGTTGTGGATATTTTAATTAGCATTTTTGAATTAAGGAAAAGTTAGATTTGATTAAATAAATAGCTCCTTCTAATTATATAGATTTGTGAATTTTTGTCAGTTTATACATGAAGATCCAACTCAATTCATTTACTGCTAAAAGCCTATGCACAAGAATTTTCTCAACTAAGATTGAAAAAATTTAGCACTTGCTTGCATATGTAGAATATATATATATATATATATATATATATATATATATATATATATATATATATATATTCATACACACACACACGTATATATTTTCATACACACACACACACACACACAGAGGATCTTTTTATAAACCACAAACATTTCCTGTAATCTGGGTAAACGTTTTTTTAGACTAGCTGGTTCCACAAGTCTGGGATTTCTTCTATTTGGAGCCTATTTTTTCTTATCATCCTCTCCCAAGAAACCTTTTCAACTATTCTTTTCATCAGTCTGCAGCTTCTCTCTGCCCTGGAACCCTTCTGTGGGTCACCAACATAGCTCTTTTTTGGTAAGACTTGCCTGCCCAACCTCTTGATGGCCATACACTTTCCTCCAAAGTCATTCACAGTGCCTTTTTGGTAGTATCCTTCAGTATACTATAGTTGCAGGACCTTTGCTGGTCTATACTTGCTAGATCAAGCTCAATTGTTAATTTCTTATGCACAATCTGTGAAAAAAAATCTTTTTGATTGCTATTCTAGACTTCTTGGTCTTTGGTCTTCTATCTCCTGTTGGGCTTTCTTGGCCCAGACACTGCTATAACTTATTAGTTGTTCCCTTCCAGCTTAAAATCATGGCTTTCTCATCTTTAATTATAAAGACCAGTATTTCTCATACTTTCTCATTTCAGCCATCTCTAAACTATACGTTTATTCACACTTATCTTCTTTTATTCACTCATTTGCTCACACTATTTTCACATTCATATCTATAGAATAAATTCTTGCTCAGCATAAGTAGGTGTAGTATTTACAAATGAAAAAGGGAGACTGTGAAACATTTCTTTCATGTTGAGTTAGATCTTTCTTCCACACTACAATTTCATATTTTTATCTAGGAAGATGATATTTTTTAAATGCCTGTGGCCTTGAATGCTTACAACTATATATTATTTAGTACCATTTCCACCCAGTGTGGAAATATATATTATATAAATTATAGAATTATAATTTTTCTTAGTGTGCATATGCTTTCCTAAAGAATATAATATTTTTAGAGAAATGTAGATGATAATTCCATTTATAAAATTAAATAACTGGAACAGACTGAGAATCTGTTGGGGATCAAAAAGTAACTGACTCAGAGTTTGCTTCCATGGCAATCAATGGAAATCATTTTGCAGAAGTCAAGGGACTGCACATATGTTGCTTAGGAGATAGAAAGAAAGTGTATATATTAAAAACTCCCCCAAATTAAATCTTCAAAAAGTAGTAATAATAAAGTAAGAAAATTAATTTGGTCTCAGTGGATTAAAGTAGGTTTTAGGCAACTGATGCGTTCCCATCCTCAATTTTTAAGCCTCTGGAGCTTTCCAAGATAACACTGCTGAAATTCAGAGATGAAGAACTAGAATGAAAAGGAGATGAATATATATATAAATATATATATATATATTTCAGATATGTATCTGAAACAGGGGAAAATGTGCAAAAACGATCTAGAACTTGCTCCCATGTTGCTAATCATTTACCCTGAAAGCAAAAAGAATAAGAATGGCTCTATACTCTTGCAAAATATACTGACTTTGAAGAAGTTGTGAGACTTTCCTTTAGCCCAATGTCACACTGCTGGGCAAAGTGGAAAAAGATCTGAATTTAAGCTTCTTCGTGTATCTCTGTGCTCTGAGGAAAAATGGAAATAGATTTAACAGAGGTCAGTAGAGAACACAGATTAGCATAACTTTTGCATGAGCTGATTTAGATGTTGAAGTTCAATTTTATAAATAATTGCTATACTTTGAATGGAAGAACTAAACAGTTCACTTTAGCAGGGGATGTTGTCACAAGGTGACCCTGATTACAATTTAGTTTGTTGCCCAAGTGCTGCTAGCTGTTGAGGAATGACCTCTGTGTTCTTTTGCTCCCCTTAATCATGGTATTTTCTCTTGAAACCAGATTTTGGATTGGACAGACTGCTAGAATTCTCCTAGCCTGGCTGAAGTCTGGGAATTGATCTCAAAATTGCCAAGTTTGAAAAACACTGCCTAGATTATTTTTCCAGCAACCAAGACCTTAAGCAAACCTTGCAACTGATCTTTCTGACCCACTCATCCACCCACCCAAATAAACAAAACTCATTTTCAAAATTTGGTATTCTATTCTATTTAACCTGGTGCCTATATAGAGGTACCATCCCATTCTCTGATTCTGTCATTCCAGTTTCTTTCTGTAGAGAATAGAATAGATAGAATTCTTTATTGGCCAAGTGTGATTGGGACACACAAGGAATTTATCTTTGGTGCATATGCTCTCAGTGTACATAAAAAGAAAAGATACATTCATTAAGAGTTAAGAATCATAAGGTGCAACACTTAATAATAGAGTGAGACAGAGTTGCATATAGCAATACTGCATGGTAGTTGTATGCAAAATGAGACCAGATTCTCAGTTTGTAAATGAAATATGTTTTGTAGTGGGCAAATTTAATAGTGCTCTTTAATGTTATTTGCAAATAAGGACATAAATCTGGGGGAGAAAAGAAAAAAAAAGAACCAACATGATGACAACTTGATCAAGAATGTTCTTCTTAAGCTTGCTAAATGCCTCTTGAAGTAATACATCATTCTTTCTAGCCATGCCAAATCTTGACTTGTGCAAATCATTTGTATCTGTTCATTGATACCAGTTATTTTTCATCTTTATATCATCCATAGAGTCCAGCTTTTTCTAGCTGTTAGCTAGGTAAAAGAAAAACTGTCAAATTGAGTTGTTCTTATTAGCGGTGAAAAATAGGATGTGACAGAAACCTGAAATGAAATGATGTTGTTGATCTGCCTGTGAACCTTAGAAATTACACTTGGTTTATTTTTATATCACAACCTTGGGTATTAAAAAAAAGAAGCTACCTAGACAAGTACATAGAGCTGACTGAAATCAATTCCACATCAACTGACTTCAGACCAACTTTCTTTAACCTGATATCTTGATTGCAATAATGGGAATTTTTTTTCCTTAGCATTTCTATTAGGTGTCAGTTATGATTTTTAGATTGATACAGGTAGTCCTCAACTTACAACAGTTCATTTAGTGACCATTCAAAGTTACAATTTATGTAAAGGACTTATGATTGTTTTTCACACTTAAGATCAGTGGAACATCCCCATGATCACGTAATAAAAATTCAGTGTTGCTGATCCATCATATTCTCAAGTTTATTTATTTTATTTATTTAATTTGATTTGTCAATCACTTACAAGATATAAGACTAAACATAGTTATGAATACATGAAATAGATACGAATAAGAAAAAAAGAAACAATAGGACAGGGATGGTAGGCACATTGATGTGCTTATGCACTAACTTTAGCAAAAAGCTGAAAATCCATAGACAATTATTTGGCATGATCTCTATTTGAATTAAATGTATTTGGGGGGGGAACAAAAAGGGGAAAAAAGAAATATTTGAAACCAAGTACGGTTACTAGAAGTATGATAGTAATATCTTGGAGAATCCACCAAAGAAGACTTAAAGCTCCCCAAGAATAGTCTGCTTGATATGGAGCAGGAATTGTACTTGTGGCACCTGCAGAGTGTGGTGATTAAGAGAAGCTATTTAAAGGATTATGAAAATAAATAGATGCATGAATATTCTTAAATCTCATAAGTGTGGAAACAGGAAGCCACAATTCAAGCTGGAGTCATGTTAGGGAAGCTTCTCTAAAATAATCTGTCCCCCAAGAAAGGTTTCCTCTAAAACATGTATTCTACAATTTTCATTATTTGTTACCTATAGCGGCTGTGGCTCAAGGGAGTTGTAATCCAGACCATCTGGAAAGCACGTTCTGAAAAAGGCTATATTAGTCCAGGAAGAAAATCTGTTTAACATAGCTGAGGAATTCATTAAAAATCTTTTGGCATTCTGTTTCTCCTCATATTATACTACCAGAGAAGGAGACAGGGCAAGCAACTGGAGATATCTTAGAAAAGGTCTTCCAGCAATAGGGATGGGAAGAAAAATATGTATTTCTATTCTTTTTAAATTTCTTCTACTGCTAGTTAATAGTTCCTGGCAGTTATTGCAGCTGTTGTAACTAAAATTCATCAGTCAATCTGTCTTGCAATGAAATATAGTTTATTCATTCATGGGTCATCTTGTCAGTGCACTGGAAATATTTTAACATTGACATAGTAGTGAATATGTAATATGTCTTGATAATGCCTTAATAGATGACCTGAAATTTGTTTCTGTGGCAATATCTTGGGTTCAGAAAGGCATGGAGGCAGACAGAAGAGAGGGGGTAAGATAACCACCCAAGTGAATTAGAAAACCATGTGTCTGGAGAAATGTCCACACATTGCTTTCTTTACCCGACCAACCACAATTCATCCCCCCTATTTCAAGACCATTTGATGTTTTGACATTTCATAATGATCTTATTCATTGTGGGCAAACTTTTATTAGTGACTCATAAGCAGCCACACTTTCTGATGTATTTAATTAGAGAATGAGGAATGAGTCATACCTGTGTGTACGTCAGTTGGCACCTATTGTACTTTGACTTTTTATTCTAGAAGTTGTAACTGAGGATGTGAACACTTCTCCTGCCCTCCTCCAAGTCCACAATATTGGGGAGGGAACAATGTCATTAGATCAGATCATGATGGGCATGCACCTGGGCTGCAATGTTTGATTGGTGATGAAGAATTCAGTCAATCAAGGGCTTGATTATGCAATCATTGAGCAATACTTTAAGCCAAAGGCAAACCAAGTACCCAAATGACACTTTGAATAATTATATTTTCCTTTCCTTATTTAAAGCAACAGTTTTGCCAGTATTACACATCTTTTCATTGAAATGCTTAATAGAAAAAATGACAGATCAAAATGGGCAAGGCACAAATCAAGTTTTGGAAATAATAGGAGTAGATCTGTGATATACCACATATTGTTGTCAATTAGCAACAATATTAGCTATTTCTTATTACTTCTTATGAGATTTGCTCCAAATCTCACTTTTCTTTCTTTGGGGACACTAAAGTTTTATGAATTTGAATAGTTATGGCAAGATTTTGAATCAATTAATATTTTACAGTAATTTGGGCTATTGTAATAGATAGTAAATATGCCCAATAGCAGCATATTATTACATCTGGTGTGATGACCTGGAGTGTATCAAAAATATAACAAAAACCAAAACATAAATAAAGGTCCTTTAATGCCTTCAACTTGGCTTCACTGTTTAATTGTTCACAGTTGAAGATTAAACTATTTTCAAAATAACATTCCAAACGAAAGAATAGAATAGAACAGAATAGAAGAACTTTATTGTCATTGTACAAGTACAATGAAACTGTTTGTAATACAATAAAACCAAAGGACTTAAAAATAGAGATAAAAAAAATAGAGTACCCATGTTTCCATTTGTAATTTGAGAGTGCAATATCTATGAATATACACAAAATATACATCCAAAACTGACTGTGACGCTTTGCCAAGTGTAATACATAAGAGATAGTACTGCACTGTAATAAGTTATTATACATCTTATGCGGTATTGCAGTTTCACATCTTTTCACATCTTAATATGGTAATAACTTATATTTATTTGCAGTTCGGATGGCCCAGGGAAAGAAACTATTTGTTAATCTAGTGGTGTGGGAATTTTATTGACCTAAAGCGCCGTCCAGATGGCAGCAGGTCAAAAAGATAATTGCCAGGATGTGAGGGATCTTCTATGATGGCCTTGATTCTGCTTTGGCAGCGGGACCTGGCTAAGTTTTCGAGGGAGGGCAGAGGGCAACCAATGATCTTTTGACCTGTATTTATCATCCTCTGTACAGTTTTCCTGTTCTCAGCTGAGGAACCTGCATACCACACACCCAGTCAGTATGTCCACAGAGGCTTTATAAAAAGCCAGCAACAGCTTCTTTTCCAGATTGTTTTTCCGGAAAACCTGCAGGAAGTGCAGCCGCTGCTGAGCCTTCTTCACTATGGCCTTGATGTTAGGGGACCAGGAGATATTGGCTGAGATATGGATGAATCTGATCGTAGAGACAGTTTCCACTCATTCTCTGTTAATGATGAGTGGGACGTGGTCCGGGTTCATGTTTCCTGAAGTCCATAATCAGTTCTTTGGTTTTATGGACATTCAGTGACAAATTGTTCTATGAACACCAGACAGACAGGTTCTCTACTTCTGCCCTATATGCTGTCTCATCCTCTCCAGAGATGAGACCAATCACGGTCGTGTCGTCCACAAATTTTATGATGGTGTTTGTTTCGTAGCTTGGTGAGCAGTCAAAGGTGTACAAGGCATATGGCAAGGGGCTCAAGACACAACCCTGGGGAACCAGTACTGAGTGTAATAGTGGAAGAAAGGTGGGGGCCAAGTCTAACGGACTGTGGTATGTTTGTCAAAAAGTTCTTGATCCAAGAGCACGTGGGGGTGGGGACCTGCATATTATACAGTTTGGTTACTAGTATATCTGGGATGATAGTGTTAAATACAGAGCTGTAGTCCACAAAGAGCATTCTCACATAGCTGTGTTTGTTCTCCAGATGGCTCAGTTCTCTATGAAGCGTGATGGTCACAGCATCCTCTGTAGATTGGTTTGTTCTATAAGCAAACTGATGTTGATCAATGGAGGGTGGGAGGCAGTCTCTGGTGTGCTGTGAGACTAGTCGCTCAAAAACCTTCATGATGGAGCTTGTTAACACTATGGGCCTATAGTCATTGAGAGTGTTTATATTTGTTTTTGGGGGGAACAGGGATGATGGTTGCTGCCTTCAGGCATTGTGGGATGATGGCATGTGTTAAAGATAGATTGAACAGCTCTGTAAGTATTTCTGCTAACTAGTCAGCACATGCTTTAACTGCTGCACTAGAAATGCCATCAGGCCCTGCAGCTTTCCTGGGATTTACTGCTCTCAGTGTTTTTCTCATCTCATGCACCTGGAGAGAGAGAGATGCAGCATCATGGACCTCGTGAGGCAGTATGTCCAGGTTCTTGGTGGTCTCAAAGGTTGCGAAAAAGCTGTTTAGCACCTCTGCCAGAGTGCTGCTGCTCTCGCTGTCTGTTGGGCTCTGGCCTTTGTAGTTGGTCAGGGCCTGTATTCCCCTCCACATCTACCCTGGATCACTGCCAGTAAAGTGGCTCTCGACCTTCCTTCTGTACATCTCCTTAGCATGTTTAATGCCCCTTCTCAGCTCAACTCTGGCAGTGATGTACTGTGTGGTGTCACCTGCTCTAAAAGCCAGGTCACAGGCCTTGATCAGAACCTGGACTTTGCTGGTCATCCAGGGTTTCCTGTTTGGGAAGGACCGTATGCGTTTGTCCACAGTCATATAGGTCTTCATATAGAAAAGCACAGTCTCTGTGTATAACTCGAAGTCCTGTTGTTTAAAGATGCTCCAATCTGTGCAGGCAAAACAATCCTGGAGCTGGGAGAGGGCATTTTCAGGCAAACATCTAATAGTTTGACTGCTAGGTTTTGTTCTCTTCCTAAGGGAGTGTAGGCTGGTAGTAAAAGCAAGGTGAAATGGTCTGATTGTCCTAAGTGGGGAAGAGGTTTTGCTCTATAAGCATGCTTGATGTTTGAATACACATGATCAAGTGTGTTTTTTCCCCTGGATGGGCACTTAACATGTTGGTAAAGTTTGGGGAGCACAGTTTTCAAGCATGCTCTGTTGAAATCCCCAGCAATGATGTGAACGCCCTCAGGATGAACTCTCTGTTGTGTGGTAATTATGTCTTGAAGGTGACCAAGTGCCTTGCTAACATTGACATCTGGAGGTAAATATACAGCAGTGATGGTAACTACTATTAGCTCCCGTGGCAGATAGAACGGTCTACACTGAACAGTCATGGCCTCCAAATCTGGTGAGCAACGGCTGTTTGTTATTTTGCTGTTTGTGCACCAGTCTTTATGTACATAAATAATTAGGCCCCCTCCCCTTCTCTCACCGGAGGCTATGTTGCGATCTTGACAGTGCAAAGTCCGGTCCGCTAGCTCCATTGTAGCATCTGGGATTTGCGGGTGCAGCCAGGATTCTGTGACGATTAGTAGACAGCACTCACGAATTGTGTGGTTGTGGGAGATCTGCAGCTGTAGTTCATCCACTTTCTTTACAAGGGATCTGGCGTTTATGAGGAACATAGTAGTGGAGGTTTCTGAGGTCTCTTCCTCAATTAAGTTAGCAGACCCACTCTGCATCCCTACTTCTGTTTCCTCTCCCTACACCATTTTCTACACTTATTTAATTAGGCAGCAATCCATGGGGCTCCCGGAGATCTTGCTAGCTCCAGTGGGATATTGTGAGATACTGTATAAGCATAGGTGACTTCAGTTTTGAGTTTCTGTCCTATACTTATCAGGTCTTCTTGACAGTACGTTAGTCCATTTCAGGATGGAGTAAAAAGCAGGATCAGAAAGAAGTAAAAACACAAAAAGAAGAACAGTCATCAGGAGCATTGAGCCGCTGCGACCATGCGTGCCGCCATCTTGTGGACAAAAAGGAATACAGTTCAAATTCAAAGAGCTAATAACGAACCAAAAACCAAAAACAAACCGCACTAAAGAAAGTTCCACAACAGACCAGGATAATTAATTACAAACTTCAAGAAGATGACCAGGTATAGTCCTTTGGAAGAACACCAACCAAGATAAACCTCATCCAGGAATAAAACACTAATTTGTCTCCAGCGTTTGTTAGCATGCAGGTCCAAACTCTTATGCAGATCTCACACCTGCAACCCATGGAGATGATCATGGCCCTCTCCTCCTGAGTAGACCACATTTTTCCCTGATCCTCTCCTCCCTGAATGCCCTAGGATGGATAGGGGATGGGCCTGGGTCCTCCTCTGACTGCTCAGCCAGCCTCTGCCCTTCCCCAGCCTTCTCCACCACCTCTGGAGCCACACTTCCACTCCCTATTGGCTGTTCCTTCTCTCCCTCACAGTCAGTCTCCACCAGGGGCATGACATCTGGATTATGTAGGGCTTCTGACAATAGTATACAGATTCACAAAAAGGGAAAGACAGGGAACTATTTGAGTAAAAAATTGGTCCAATTAGAACCACAATAATTATTTTATTCATTGGACAAATAAGATTTTGAGATGGACAATTCCAAAAGGATGAATCCCCAGTACACACTTCATTGAACTGTTTCAATCTATCCCTTTTAATTTACTAAAATATATTACAGATGAATAAGCAGATGAAGTAGGAAAGTCAAAAATAGAAATTAGTATCTTGATTCCTGCAAAATTGTTTGAATGAGGCACATAAAATGTGGTTAGTAATATTTTCATAATTCCCCTGTTATAATTTGTCAAAGAGTGAAAATTTACATACAATATGTGTTGGAACAAGTCTTCTATAGACTAGAGGAAACAAATCTCACCTAAGATACAAACTTGAGTTTTATACCTTCTTGAACTCTGTCATGTCCTAATTCAGGATCTTGTAAGTTCTAAAAATATTCTGCCAAGATAGCAGAAAAAACTTCGTAGAATGACAAAATAGTCAAAGAGGGGACATCTTAGGAAGAGCAGATGTCAGTTTGGATGAGTCACGGTAAAATGTGACAAACTTTAAGAAAAACAAAACGTTGCAGATGAAATATGGAAAATATATGTGTGTGTGAGTCTATTGAGTAGCATGGTGACCTTATGTTGAAGATGCTCACCTGCCACCTGGAAGGTTGAAAAATCAGTTTTAGATAGCAGCAGATATTTCTGTCCTAGAAGCAAAAAAAAAAAATATCTACTGCAAACTCCACATGGCATCAGGAAGGGCATTTGCTCAGCTCCATCCAGTCACCCTGACTCTACCCCAAATTAAGGGATTACAGGTCATAAAAAGGAAGCGGTTTTATGTGTATACTGTATGTGTGTGTAGATAGATAGATAGATAGATAGATAGATAGATAGATAGATAGATAGATAGATAGATAGGTAGATATAATATAGATACACATACATACATGTATATACACACATACCTATGAAAGAGGAGACAAAGAACAGGAAAAGAAAAAATAACATTCAGTGGCTTATATTTATAACTGAATACCCTGATAACTGAAAATGCAAATAATCTGGAAACTCCAATAATATTCTTCAAAGACCACACTGAAAAATGTGCTATAATTAAATATATTAAAAAAGCCAAATGAATGACAACAAGTATAGCAACCAGGTTTAGAATTAGGAAGACACTGGTGGGTATAGTCTCCATTTTAAGATCAACTATCAGCATTTAAAAAAAGAAAAACAGAAGTCAAGAAATATGCTGAAGATTAATACTTGGTAGTATAACAATGAAGTGCTTGGGGAAATATTCAGATGCCATGGCATATCTATTCCCACAAAGATCAGAATCATGCAACTAATGGTCCATTTAGCATTCTATAGAAGTTAAAATTGTACTTTAAAACAGAATAGAAATAGCATTAATGCTTTTGAATGTTGGTGTTGGAGAAGACTCCAATTAGTGTAATGTACAATCAAGAAAACAGACAAATGGATCTATATTCTGGATATTTTTTTCCAGAAATAATCAGTCTGGAATTCTCAAGTCACAAATAACTAGGCTCAAATTACCATATTTTGGACATATTATGTGGAAATCCATCTCCCTTGAGAAATCTATAATGCTGGGAAGAAAAGAGAGGAAGAGAACAGCAGGCAGCAAGATGAGTGGATTCAATTACAGTGACAATGGGAGCATCATTAGGTTTGGAATAGATAATTATGCAGAAAGTTTGTATGATTATGAAGAGCAAACACTGACTGGATGGTACATAATCAACCATTCCAAAGAATCTTCTCTTTCAATAAAAGAGACTATTTGTACTACAGGGTTGAACTGTGGGCTCCTTGGTGCTTTCTGATCATTGTTTTTTGTATGCAGATGTTTCACCACCCAACTAGGTAACATTAATAGTGTCACTCTCAGACTATAATCTTCTCTACTTCTATGATTTCCATATCTTTCAAGGGTTTTCTGCCTCTACCCCCACCCCCACCTCATATCCTTGTACAATCCTAGCTGGCTTTTTTTCTTTTTAAAGAAAAGAAACTGATGAGGTGAAGTGTAAGAATGGAGGCAGTATACCAGCTGCTTTCTCTCTGTAAAGTTACTTTATTTACTCTGCATTGGCTGTCTACAGGGATCAGATGGTCAGCATTGGAGGGGACCATGTGGACTGCAACTTATTAGGACTGATAAAAGTTCTTCTTTTGATAAAAGTTGCTTTTATCCCTTGATGCAGAGATACTCACATAGTAGTTCTTAGTGATGCCAAATTCCAGCAGTGGCCCTAATTAAATCATGAGCTTTGAGCCAAGCTTCAAAACCTTCAAAAGATTTATTAGAAGCTAACATGTCAGTATGACCTGTGTGTAGCTGATTCTGAGACACATAATTCATTGTCACCCTTGTCTCTGGTTTCCCCCCACCCTTCTGGGTGTATCATAATTCATATTCTCCAACAAAATACATTCATAGCCAAGAGTCATCAATCATGTTCTCCAATTAGAGATTTGTGTGGCAGAAACTCCAGTCACTTAGTTATAATCTTTGCAAGATATGAATGGAATGCACTTTCGATTCCAAACTGCTGTACTGCTCTTTCAAATTCCATTTCTCTCTCCCTTTCTGTTCATGGCAACTCTAAAACAGGCATAGAAATGTTTTATGAGTTTATGCTTTATAGCAACCACATCTTTGACGGGTCCTTGGTGTTCTCTGAGCTTGGTTGTTTTCTTGCAGATATTTTATTACCCAAACTAGGTAACATCATCCATACTAGAATGGATATTACTTAGATTGGATAATGAAACATCTGCAAGAAAACAACCAAGCATCAAGGATCCCTCATTTCAACTCTGAGTTACAAATAACCTCCTTTATTGAAACTACACCTTTTCCTGGGACTGCATGACTCTTCTGCATAGCCACCCTAAGTTGTCAGGAAGGGATATGTTGGTTTGATAGAGCTGCTGACAGGT
Organism: Bungarus multicinctus; assembly: GCA_023653725.1. Classification (NCBI taxonomy): domain Eukaryota; kingdom Metazoa; phylum Chordata; class Lepidosauria; order Squamata; family Elapidae; genus Bungarus; species Bungarus multicinctus. Next base: position 17,364,165 of record CM042851.1, on the reverse strand, counting down.
GCTTTGTGATTGGTCATGCATGCTTCAAAGAACTGCCTTGTTTTATTGCAGAATGCCTCACTGCATTATGACAATTATCATCATTGTAAAAAGAGTTGAAGGAGGCCATCAAAAATGGATGGGGGGCAGTGAATTAATCTATGCTGGCCAGATTTCTCATTTGCATTCCAGGCACCTAGTCTGTATTAACCGCTTTGATTTTAACAGAAATCGGGTGTTAATATGCAGAGCATAGCATAGCACTCAGTTGCAATCAGGTTAAAAGACAATGGGACAAAGATTTCTATTACTTTTGTCTTTATTTTGAAGCATGTAATCATCATAAAAATCATCCTAATTAGTTGTCCTTGGATAGGGGCTCTATTTCATTAATGTCTTATAACTTGATTGCAGCTGAATCTTACACTGTTATAAGCCATAATTCATTCGTGTTCCAGTTTTATTATTGGGGCCAAAGAAGACAAAGAACAGATCAGGTCTCCCCCACTTTAAGTTCAGATCTTAACTCAAGAAAAATAAAGAGGGGGATGTTTCCCCATTGTTTTTTTCATATCTTTCGAAATATTGTTTAAACTTTTAATCTGTAAGATGATTTAAAACAGCTTCCTGTGCATTAGTTGTTAGCTGAATTTTGACCTCAAATTAGACTAGACTAAAAACTGATGATATTATTTTTAAAATAGAAAATAAGATAATGTATTCTGGAGGAGGTAATAGAATTTGAAAGCTCCAGTGGAAAGGGAAGGAGAAACCTACTATTATACTTCCAAAAATAGAGAAGAGGGAGTCAGACTAGATTTAAAAAATGCACTGTGGTAGATAAATTGAGTTCTATAGTCTCATTACAAAGTTCTTTTTCATAAGGAGAGGATTTCTCTCTCCTAATATGACATATATATATTGTGTAAAAAATTGAGACTGATAGTTAGTAATGACAAAGTAGTGGTATCAGGAACAATTCAAATGACAATTGTTATAATTTTATCATATCATAATTTTAGATGATGGGTTATTTTTAAAAAGATTAGGCATGGTTTTTATAAAAGCTGTAGCCACCAGTAATTTCCATTTTTAACCATATAGAGAGAGCTTATATAGTATTCTATAGATCCAAGAGGCATTCTGAAAAAGATGAGTTGGGCATTTGGGAGGAAAAACATACCAAGTTCTCACTAAAGGAATCTACCAAGCATCAGGGAGATATTTAGTGACATTTTGGACACAAGAATGCTACACTGCTTATGTCTGAAATAAATGAAGTTTCCAGAAAGATGGTGGATATTAATATACCTATAAATTTTTCCTTTAGTAGAGTGGTGTAGTGGCCTAGTGGTGAAGACACTCATCCCCCCATTTGGCAGATGTTTCTCTCTTAGGATGCAAAGAGAAAATATCTGCTGTGAACTCCACATAGGTGTCAGGAAGGGCATTTGGCCAGTAAATGTTTAGTTCCATCATGTTGCCCCCAATCTATTCAGAATAGGGACAATAGAGTATAAAAGGGGAGGTTTTGGGCATACACTCTTTAATACAAGATGACTGTTCCTGTTAAAATTATATTACAAGATTCGGTGAGATCCATATCTAAGCATTGCAAAATTATTTGAGAATGGAAGGAAACTACGTACATCCCAATACCTAAACACTGTAGAATTTCACTTCACCATGAAGTAACCAGAAGTTCCAATACTTCAGTTTATCGAAACCTTCATAATATTTCATATTGTTCAGTGACCCCCACAAACATTTATTATATGAAAATAATAAATATTACTTTAATAAAACCATGAATAATAATGACAAATAGAAGTAAAATGATGATGAGTAAAAAAGAAAAGGTAGTACCAATAATAATAGATGCCCTGGATGCAAAGTATCTGGAGCCTTACTTGAATGCCAGCGGTATTGGCAAAACCAGCATTAGTCAATTGCAAAAGGCAGCTTATATCTTGAGATAACATCTTTAATATAATTAAACATTTGGGAAGGACTTGAGTCCTTTGGGAAGGACTCAATAGGTGGACAAAAATTTGAAATTCAGTCTAGACATCAGACAGACTGTGCGAGGAACCATAACAATAGTAATCCTATCAACTGTTATGACCTAAGTTACTTAGACAGAGGCAGACATCGAGTCCTTTATTGCTCTGTTTATGCCACAACAAATGGCACTACAATGACTGGTAAGGCTCCAACCCACACTTCCCTGAAGGCAGCCACTTTCAGTTCCACAAACACAAGCCAGTTAACAACCAAAACCAATTTGCAAAGGCAGAGAGGAAGTCCAAAGAGAAGGTACAGGCTCATGGGCCATGTCCAGAGTCAAGATCTAAAAGGCAAGGCAATTCCACAGGGTTGTTAGGTTTCTTTAAGAAACTTAACTATATTGGTTTACCATATATGGCTGCAAGTCAGAAATGACTCAGCACTATCTTGTAGTCACAATGCTGATTGGCTACAGGAAGCAGGAGAGCTATATAGTAAGAAGCCAGAGAGCACATGGCTAGTGTCTGTTAGTGTCTGTGTTTGTACTACAGGAATGCTGCTACTGGTTTTGCTACTATGCTACTCTGCTACTCAACAAGTATCTTCAACTATGTAACTATATATCTCCATTGATACATTGATGAAGATGATGTATTGCTGTTATGTCTACTGAACAAGAATGGTTAGTAAGCTAATCTGCTGATGGATGAATTGCGTATGATATTGGATTGAAACTTGGACTGTGCTTATACCACTGTATATAAAGACTTTGCACTTCAACTGCTGTGCTTGTGTGGTTCTATACTCACTGCTACAATCTGAACACTACTTCCATGTGCTGCATTACTCCTTGATACCAAGGAGACTCTGCTAAATACTTAACAAGGGTCAGGCAAGTCCATGAGGCAAAGAGCAAGGCACAGGCAGAAGCAAGAGTCAAGGCTGAGATTTTGCAAAGCCAGGGGACCATAAGCCAAAACACACAATTGTTCCTGACAAAGACAAACTCCACTGGCTTCTCCTTAAATCAACCCATGCCAGGTCTTCCTTGTGAGGAGAGATGGGACGATCTTCTACTGAACAGCCTTACAGCTCTTCTTTGAGCTTGCTTCTGCTCTCCATGCCCTTGGATTGAGTGGGGGAGGCAGCTGTTCTCATCAGAGGGAATCTTCTTAGGATCCATTTCCATGCCCTCGGTGGAGATGCAGCAGCCCAGGAAGTTGATAGGTGTCTGCATGAATTGGCATTTTTGGAACTTTGCAAATAGTTGATGCTCTCACAGTTGCTACAAAACCAGATGGACATACCTTCAGCGCTCTCTCATGCACGGTTTGCGATAGTAGCAACAGAGTCTTAACTTTACAAAAAAAATTATTCACAAAAACCATGGGAGCAGCCAAAGGTGACACAGAGGGCCAGCTGAACCCCTTCAGCATATTTTTGTCCAGGAACTCCTGAAGAGCCACCAACTCAGGTTTGGAGAGGTGGCAACCTGTCTGTCTCTTTTTCCCCAAACCCATTGTTGTAGTCCGTGATCTCAGGGGATAGATCCAATGACTGGCCATTAGTCATCTCCCCCACACAGGTGTGTGGGCAATGCGCCATACACTTGGGGCTGGTAAAAACCACACAACCTGACAACCACAGGATCTGTGGATCATGGGGCTTATTAACTACTTCAACCCAAGTACCAAAGAGGCACTGGTCACCACATAGAACTTGTGCTCCTTCACATGCAAGCTGATCCTCATCTGAAGGAGTTTCATGGCAGTGACCACAGGTCCAGAGTGAAGTGGATGACCATTGATGGTCTCCACCAGGATAGGCAGGGTCACCTAGTGGGAATAGCCCACCACAAATTCAGTGTCCATAAAATTTGCTGTGACCCCAGAGTCTACCATGATCTGGACTGCCAGTGGTGGGATTCAAATATTTTTACTACCAGTTCTGTGGGCATGGCTTTGTGGGGGCGGTAGGGGAAGGATACTGTAAAATTTCCAGTCAGAGGTGGTATTTGCCAGTTCTCCGAACTAGTCAAAATTTCTGCTACTGGTTCTCCAGAACTGGTCAGAACCTGCTGAATACCACCTCTGCTACCACAGCTCTCTGGCCGAGCAGCAACAAATTGCCAGATGTTTGGACATGGTGGGATGTGATGGCTGGGACAGCCCCATTGCAAGGGAAGCCTGGCCTGGTGAGCCTTCTAAGCTAGACCCTTACCATTTTGCCCCAAAGACTTCTTGACTTTTGATTGGACACTTAGTGGCCATATTCCTGAAGGGACAACATCATCCTCAGCCCCTGACCAATCCCAGGGAGATATGCCATCCCCATCAAACAGTCCTGGTTCCAACTCTAACTCCTCCTCCAAATGGTGAACCATGACATCAACCCTTGGAGTTTTGATATCGACCATTTTGAAGAACCCCGAAATAAATGCTTCCAAATTTTCCTAGGAAATCTAACAGTATTTGCTTTTAAATATATACTCTTGTGTTTTGACTGCTGTCTATACTCAAACTGCTAATAAATGTTTTGAAATATTTAAAACTTTGGCCAGCAAACATAAACAACACCTGTTTAATATTCACTATTTTGTATCTGTGCTTAACAAACCTCCTAAACAACTGTGTGTCTGTGTGTATCTGTTTGTGTACACCAAGTCTTCCTCAAACAGTCTAGCTAGCATTTCCTTTGTTTTTATATTAGCCCTTAATCTTTAAATTAGTTTTCAGTCTGCAAAGAATTCAGATGCACATAGCATGTCAGATTCAGCCAATTCAGTTTATGTATTCAGAATATACATTTTTAGATTAGACTGTCCATTTTTAGATTAGACTGTCACATTCACCTTCCTGAATTCAGATTAATACCAAACACACTACTTAAAGTAGTAAAAGCAATGTTGTTCTAGAAAGCATTTGAGATTATGAATTTGTATCATTAATATTAGTTATGTATCATTGTTTTAGTTAGTTTTATGACAAACCCAACTTTAAAAATTGGAAAAAGGTGGCAATAAGGATAAAGTGGATGAAATAGGATTGACAACTGGTCTTCATCCAAAAATAAAAATATATTATTATGCAATAATATTGAATTTATAAAACCTTCACAGAGAATGTAGAACCAGCCAAAAGGAATTTTATAATTTTTTAGAATTTATTGGATTTGTCAATCGCTTACAAGATAATAGGTATAAGTATATACATAATTATGAATACATGAAATGGGTACATATAAGAAAAATAAAAGAAACAATAGGACAGAGACGGTAGGCACATTGGTGCGCTTATGCACGCCCCTTACAGACCTCTTAGGAAAGGGGTGAGGTCAATAGTAGACAGTCTAAGGTTAAAGTTTTTGGGGTTTGGGGAAGAAACCACAGAGTCAGGAAGAATATTCCAGACATTGACCACTCTGTTGCTGAAGACGTATTTCCTGCAATCAAGTTTGGTGCGGTTAACCTTGAGTTAGTATCTATTGTGTGCTCTTGTGTTGTTATGGTTGAAGCTGAAGTATTCATTGACTGGTAAGTCATTGCAATGTATGATTTTATATACCATACTTAGATCAGACCAAAGAGGGCGTAATTCAAGGTTTTCTAGGTCTAGAATTTCAAGTCTGGTGGCATAAGGTATTTTACAATGAGTAGAGGAGTGAAGAACTCTTCTTGGGAACTATTTCTGGACTTTTTCAACTGTGTTAATATCAGATACATAATGTGGGTTCCAGACTGATGAGCTGTATTCGAGTATTGGTCTAGCAAATGTTTTGTATGCTCTAGTTAGTAGTGTGATATTACCAGAAAAAAAGCTACATAGGATTAGGTTAACAACTCTTAATGCCTTTTTGGCTATGTAGTTACAGTGGGCTCTAGCACTTAGATCATTAGAGATGAGTATTCCAAAGTCCTTGACAGAGCTTGGATCATCAACAAGGTCTTGACTATTCAGCCTTTATTTTCTAATTTTTTTTTTGCCAATATGTAAAACAGAGCATTTATTTGTTGAGATATGAAGTTGCCATTTGTTTGACCATTCTGATACATAGTCAAGATCTTTTTGAAGGGTAGCAGTATTGTCTGTGGTATCGAACAGCTTTACATCATCAGCGAAGAGAACGCAGTTGCTCTTAATATGATCACAGAGGTCATTTATGTAGACTGTGAAGAGGGTTGGTCCTAGAACGCTGCCTTGGGGGACACCACTATTGACAGGTACAGAATTTGATAGGACACTCCCAATTTTGAGTCTGAGAACCTTGGATCTAATAATTCTACCAAGATATCTAGTCAATAACAGGTTTGTTTTGCAATGCTAATGTTGTGAACTGTTTTATTATGCTTCTTAACATATACTGCAAATAAACACTATTTTCACATAAAGGTATCAGACTTCAGAGCTTCTCAGGAAACTGGATCCTGACACTTCTGTAACATCTCACTCTCTATGGTGTAAACACACTGAACAATATTTAATGTGTAATTGAAAGCTGTTCAATATATGGGTAAAAGAAAATTTCAACTGCATTGTATTACAAGACCACTTAAGATAAAAATGTCACAATATGGGGTAACTCTAGGGAAAAAATGGTTTGGATGAAAATTTGGTATTTTCATGATATATTTACACAAGATTAACTGAATCAATTACTTGTTAAGTAATTCAATTTCCTGGGTTCAGTTAAAACCATAAAATTAAAAAAAATTAAAATCCTAGTTGGAAAATAAGATACTATCAAGATAAAAAGTAAACTTAAAAATTGAAAGATAATCAGTTATTCATGTTAGATAGTATAAAAGATAGCATTAATTCTACATTTACCCACGCAAGAATCCAGAAAATATCTTTCTAGATCTTGGAAGATGCGTTTTACTGTTTCTGAAATGTATTTGATGTAGCTATTGAACACATTGTTAAAGTGCTTCTTGATGATCCAGTAAGGGACTAGGTTTGTGGCACTATTAATTCCAGGAGTAATAGTGAATACTTTCAATCTCCCATGTTAATTTTCAACATATGGACTTGCTGTTCCAATTCTTTAATGCTTTTGTGGTATCTCTAGAGGGCCCGTGACAGAGGTCATTCCTCTGTCCTGGTCCTATTAGATCTCTCGGCGGCTTTTGATACTGTCGACCACAGTATCTTATTGCGACGGCTGGAGGGGTTGGGGGTGGGGGGCACTGTTCTGCAGTGGTTCTCCTCCTTCCTCTCCGGCCATTCGCAATTTGTGTTGGCAGGGAGGCAGAAATCGGCCCCGAGGCCCCTGGTTTGCGGGGTTCCTCAGGGGTCGGTGCTCTTGCCCCTTCTGTTCAACATTTATATGAAGCCGCTGGGTGAGATCATCCATGGCTTCGGGGTAGAATTCCATCAGTACACTCATGATACTGAGCTGTACATTTCTACCCTGGGCCACCCTGATGAAGCCGTCGAGGTGATGGCCCAGTGCCTGGAGGCCGTGCGGTGTTGGATGGGGCGGAAAAGGCTTCAGCTCAACCCATCTAAGACTGAGTGGCTGTGCTTCCCGGCACCCGATACAGCCAGCTGGTTCCATCCTTAGCTGTGGGGGAGGAAATTCTTGCCCCCACAGAGAGGACTCGAAATCTGGGTGTCCTCCTGGACGTACGGCTGTCATTGGAGGACCATGTGGCGGCCGTCGCCAGGGGGGCTTTTGGTCAGGTCCGTAGGATCTACCAGTTGCGGCCCTTTCTGGATCAGGGTGCACTTCTCACGGTCACCTCCACCCTCGTAATCTCCCGCCTAGACTATGCCAACGCTCCCTACATGGGGCTTCCAACTGGTGCAGAATGCGGCCGCACGGGTGGTGTTGGGACCTCCACAGGGCTCCCATGTTACGCCACTCCTGCCTGAACTGCATTGGCTCCCGGTGGCTCTCCGGGTGCGCTTCAAGGTTCTAGTTACCATCTTTAAAGCGTTCCATAGCTTGGGACCAGGATATTTGCGGGACCGCCTCCTGCCATTATTGGCCTCCCATCGACCAATACGCTCCCATAGAGTCGGCCTCCTCGGGGTGCCACCGGCTGGACAGCTGGCGACCCCGAAGATTCAGGCCTTCTCGTTGGTGGCACCCGCCCTCTGGAACGAATTACCCCCGGAGATGAAGACCATCCCTGATCTCTTGACCTTCCGGTGCACGTTGAAAACTTATTTATTTCATCAAGCCAGTCTGGCCTAAGGTTTTTAGGGGATTTTTAATTCGGTTTCGTCTGGTTTTTAGCTTTTAGCCCTCTATTTTTTAGCTTTCAGCCTCTTATATTTGGTCTTTTAATAGCTTTTAATTGTGCACTGTTTTTTGTATTTTAATGCGGCTGTACTCCGCCCTGAGTCCTGTTAGGGAAATAGGGCGGTATATAAGTTTAATAAATAAATAAATAAATATCTGATAAGTGATGATGATGATGAAGATGAAGAATTGGTGCCAGTCCTTCAAGGTAGATCAGAACAGGAAACACTGCTTAAAAAGAACAGAACTATACTGTATCGACATAAACTATAATAATAGAATCTTCCAAGTCTCCTTGTGCTTCTCTCCCCTCCCCTCCTTTTGGTAATCCAGTGAGTCAGGGAGGAGACAGCCTGAGTAAATTCTTCATATTATCTCATTAACCAGGACTTAAGGAATGCTTCTGACTTTGTTGCTTATATAATAGTTTCAGTATATTTGCTTCAATGCTATGACTCTCAGTCTTTTGAATTGGATAAATATAAGAATACTTACTCATTTTCACTAGTATACAAGATTATAGGTTTCTTAATACAAGCAGAAGATTATCATTATTATTAGTATTAGTATGGTCTGTTTGTCTGCAGTAATGTTTAGCAGGCCATACTGGGAACATAATAAGTGTCAGCAGCCAACAGTTCTTTGTTTCAATTTGCTAAAGAAAAAAATAGGATTATAATAGATAAAGACAAGTGCTAAGTATACCCCATTAAACAAAGTGAACATTAAATGGATAATCTCTCTGTAGAGAGTAATTGTATTTGCACATCTTGAATACTTAACTACATATCAGTCAGCATCTCAGAACATCCTAACAAATAAAACCAAAACATAGTGAAACTAGTAAAACCAAGACATATTGAAAGGAAATTGGGATTGAGTAAATCTGCCGCAGCATTGATGAATGCAGAATATTGAATTAATAGTTGCTGGGGTGCATGTAAAAAAATACTCAAATCTAATTTAAAATGTGCATACATTTTGACTGAATGCGTAATTAATGTATGCTAGATTTGGACCTTGAATTACAAACTGCTTATCTCTGGAATCAGGAAACTTCTATGGAATGGTCCAAACAACTCACCTTGAACTTGAAACAGTTGTTATTAACTCAAGGCATACACCAGTGCACTTTTTATTTTTTCCATGAACCCCCAGCTCACCATCTCCATTCCAAACTGTGCCATGTCCCTAAGGTCACTGTGATACTTTAAAACCAACTGCAGGCATATATAGTCTGTGTTAACTGCTGTGTTTGACAGCAAGACTAGTTTATTTCTGGCTCAGCTATACAATACTTGGAACTGCAACAAAGAGAGTCTTTTTTCTAAAACAATGCTGGTCCATGAAGTTTTAATCCATTTTCCCATTAGCTGTACCCCATTTACCCATTTGCTGGAACTCTTTCTGGACCCTGCTTTTTGCCTTGAATTTTAGCTGTCTAGAAACTTTCAGCTTGATGAGTTTTCTGTTTTCCTTCATAAGAACAGCTTATATATTTAGACATCTAAATGAAAATATATTTACTTTCTCTATTGGATGGACTGAAAGGTAAGAAATACTTGGGCATCTCTGTCATTTCTGTTTAATTTGAGATCATGCCATTTAAAAATGATGAAATTGTGCACTTTTTAAGAAATATAAAATATAAGCTCAAAGAAAGAAAAAAAAGTATTTTCACTTTTAGAAGAGAATTTCTGCTGTATTTCAAACCAGCAACTTTCTATCTATGAAGCAAATCTTATAGCCAGTCTGTTATTAAAGCATTTATGATAAAGGCAGTTCTAAAGTTCTTAGAAATTGTACAAAGTGACTCAACTGAAGGGATGTATTTTTTCCTTTTGTGAAATGGCCAAAGAACTACAACAGATTGCAAAGTATTATCTGCATCAGACGGTAATGTTCTCACGATATAACATGACTAATTATATTTGGAACAGAGCAGAAAATGAGCCCTGGCTTAGACAATCTTTTAGAAATTAATAAAGTATTATGCTACCTGTTTCTGCACTCCAGAAACAGTTGCTGGCTTGTTCTGGTATAGAGCAATTGAGCAGTGGAGGTTGCCAAAATTGCATCTTCAAACTGTTGTATTATATTGTGAAGAACTGCTCTGGAAGGATGATATTGCATATATTTTAATCCTAATGGAATATCCATCAATATTAAAAATGTTGCTTTAACTGGATTGGCACCAGATTGCACAAGCAATTTAAAATTCTTCTGCCATAGTTATAAAAAAATGTGTAATTTATATTTGTAATTTTAAATTTGTGATTTATATTTGTAATTTGGGAAGCAATTAACTAGTGATAGAAAGTAAAACAGAGATCTTTTTAGATTGGATAAAAGGGCTTTCTAAGCTTTCTCTCTGTTGCCCATAATGATCAATTAAATATCTGTTCAGAAATCAACTGGACTTTATTTCAGGTCTTACTTTATAAATGTCTATCATGCCCCTTCTGCTTGCATTTTGTTTCTGTTCTAAAATACTCAGATATGTTTATTTATTCATTAAATGTTAATAATTTGTGTTACTGGCAAGTTGTTCCTACACCCATTTTCTCTATAAACTTATAAAATCATTATAATGCTGGCAGCTTTATTTCTGAAGATTCCTCTCATGAAGGGATTGGGCTCCACTTCTGAACAGCACTCATCTAAAGCATTTTCTTTATATCTCCTGGGAGCTGCTTTTTCAGCTGCCTCATAGTAACGTATTACTTTATAATTAATATGCAATATGTCTCAAGCCAGTTTGATATTGTGGTTAAAGCATCAGGCTGAAAATCAGGAGGCTGAGATTTCTAGCCCTAACTTGAATGCAAAGCCAACTGGGTGACCTTGGGCCAGTTATTTTCTCTCAGCCCTAGAAAGGAGGTAATGGCAAAACGCTTCTGAAAACTTGTGAAGAAAATTGCAGGGAATAGTTCAGGCAGTTTGCAAGAATCAACACTGGCTCAAGCACAGAAAAAAAAAAAACACTTTATTGTTATCAGCACAGACGAGGCCAAATTATACATAACAGTTTCTAGATGAATCTCTAATATAAATAGTTCATAACAGTGGTGGGATTCAATTTTTTTTACTACCGGTTCTGTGGGAGTGGCTTGGTGGGCATGGCAGGGGAAAGATACTGTAAAATCTCCAGTCAGGGGTGGTATTTGCCGGTTCTCCCAACTACTCAAAATTTCCACTACTGGTTCTCCAGAACTGGTCAGAACCTGCTGAATATCACCTCTGGTTCATAAGCATTCCATAAAACCCAATACAAATGATTTCTATAGTATAGAATAGAAAACTACATTGTTAAATTGTTAATTTTTTTGAACTGAATATTATGCTCTTGTCTAAACTAGCAAATATTATATTTACAGATAATGCATGTTCTTCCTGCAACATGCATTAATCTGGCTTTGCTGTATATTCTGCATCATCATGGTTTGTGGTTGCCTTTTTAGACTAGCTTTAAAATTGCAAACTTAGAACAGGTAATAATAAAAATAATACATCAATGGCATTCTACTCAGATGAGATTAATTCTGCGTTGTCTGTTCAATATTCAAGAGGTGATTCAGGTTTTTGGTTTAACATGTGGCAGACTTGCTTAGTAATCTCATCCTTCAGAATTAAGGATGTTTAGAATAATCTAGGGTTTTGAAATGTTATTATTTCACCAACCCCTTTATTAAATCTCTTATCCATCTCTAATGAATCAACAAATCATACATAACACAGAATGCGTAATTGAGGCTATCCAGTGGGAAATTAAAGTGCCAATAGGAAAGGGGAATAGGTATCTCCATTCAAAATTAGCTTGCAAATGCCTAGCACATTACATTTTGGATAGATTCACACATCATAATGGAATTATTCAAGGGCAATCAAAACATGACCACCTTTTCTGAAACATGGTTGCATCCTTTTAGATACGTAGAGATGTGCATCAATGCATCAACAATTTTCTGGAAAGTTCAAATACATTGTAAAACTAAATTAAAAAATCAGAATATGGGAAACAAGTTTATACTTTTTTGTATGTTGTCCTGTACTGTGTTGGTTTGTTATTGCTAATTCTACATAATGCAAAATGTGCGGGTATTAAATCATTTACTTGTATAAATTATTTAAAATAAAAAATTTTGGTAAGCAACGTGAATTTGATCTCTCATACTTTTTAATTAAATATAGTCAATTTAATTCCCAGCTGTATTTTATAACAATATGCGTATTTCTTTTTAAGTTTCAGTTGACAATTTTATGCATACCTTCTTACTAAGTCAGCATAGGAGGACATTGATTTATAATTGTTTCTCCCTAGGTCATTCAGGACATACATTAAAACAACATCATCCTGTTTATTTTTAATTTCCCCTTGCAATATAAAAACAAAAAAGAAAATCTACTGAATCTCATTTCCTTAAGGGGACAAAACCATGATAGCAACAGAGTAAATATAAATTAATGCTTTACTTGTTTCTCTACTTAACCTCCATACTGACAATGTGGGAGAAGATCCTCGGGGGTTCTATGATATCAAGGGAGAGCTGTGTGTCTGTGGAGATTCTTAGTCATCCAGATCATGGTTGTCCCAAATACTTAAAGAACTGAAGGGTTTCGAGGCCTCCTTTGACCCAAAGATGCTTTTTCAAAAGGCAACTGAACTTTGGTTTTCTTAAAGACATTTCACTTCTCATCCAATAAGCTTCTTCAGTTCTGAGCTGAGAAATGTTCTGTCCCCCCTTCCCTTTTTTCCAAAAAGGTAAGAGATTACTCACAAACAAGAACAGACAGACAAGCTGATGTGAACTTCACCAAATAACTCTTTAGTAATTGATAAAAGTCTTGGCAAGCTATTGTGTCCTGCCTGCCAATTCCAAACTGGCAGCAATTTCCAAAAAAATGTCTTTACTCACAGAGATAACGAAAAAAGCAGTTCAACAAGCACGTGCTCTTGTAACACAGTCACGAACCAAATCCAAATGCAGTTAAACTTTGTCCCGTTCGAAACCTGAAGGGAAAGCACACCCACTTTTATCCCCTGTGGGGTGTGGCTCCATGACTCAGCTTATTCCTTGTTCCGCCCACACCTCCTCCGTTTCTGCTCACGTTTCTCCCTTCTACGTTGCCTGGGATTGAGCCAAACCTTCTCCTCTTCGCTCCCTATCCTGGGCTGCTCTGTCATGCCTTCTTCTGGAATCAATCTGGCTGTTCCTCCCGGTTGTCTGAAGGAACCTGAGGCATTACCAGAGAGGGAGACATTGGCAGGGAGGAAGGTCCTGGGGAGGGAGGCCTTGCCAGTTCCTCCCCCTCATCTTCCAGATCGTCTTCTTCTTCTGATAATACAGGCTAGGAAGACGGGGCCACAACAAGAAGTGAAACATCTTCAAACAAAAAAACAAAAACAAAGGTCAGCTGCATTTTGAAAAAGCATCTTTGGGTCAAGGGAGGGCTGGAAACCCTTCAGTTCTTTAAATGTTTGGGACAATCATGACCTGGATGACTGTGAATCTCTATAGACACGCAGCTCTCCCTTGATACCATAGAGTCCCCGAGGACCCTCTCCCCCATGGTTGGTATGGAGGTTAAGTAGAGAAACACACTGAACATTAATTTATATTTACGTACTCTGTTGCTATCATGGTCTTGTCCCCTTAGGAAATGAGATTCAATATCATGGCCTATCAAGGAGAATGCAACAATTTCCAGAGGACTTTCCCAGTTTTGATATAATGATTAGGATCCTATTTTTTAATGAATGAAGTCCAGCTTATGGAATGGTCTTGTTGGAAGATTAATTTCTCTAATATATATTCTTAAAGCCCATTTCCAACCTCTCTGAGAGCTTAATATGTCTTTGGTAGTGGATACTGGGGTTACTAATAGTTGCTGACAGGACTGACAAGCATCAATCAGGATTTATCTTTCTTCAGCAAGAGACTCTATTAAATTAGAATTCTTTCATGAACAGTGTGCGTGTGAACCAGCAAGGCAAATCAAAGTATAATGGAAATATTATCCTGGGCTGGCTATTTTTATTTTCATTTTTTCTCACATTTTTCTTTTGCATTTTTGTTGGAACATTGCCTCTTTGTACTCTTTTCTAGAATTGTGCTGTAAAAATTTATCTTAAATGGCCCCAAAAGCAGATTAAAAGATTAACCAACTTCATCTTAATTATTATGTTTTATGTTATGTTCAAAAGTGATACCTTTTTACAAATCCAATAGGCCTTCCTGTTGCGAATCTGGTAAATCTGGAAATTCTTCATCAATTTTAGATGGCCTTCTGTTATCTTTGAAAGATGTTACATTATTTTTCAAATGTTTTAAAACCAAAGCAGTTTATCTGCTTCACTTTGCAGTTTTTATTATCTAGTTGGGCAATGAAACATCTACATTAAAACAATCAAGTTCTGAAAGCATTAAGGATTCCAAAATTCAGTCCTGAGCTACGTATATTCTCTTCTATTGGTAATTATTACATACACATATATAATGCACAGTGTTTGAGTCTTATTTTAAGCAGAGATAGTTGCATTCAGCTATATTTCCTAGTGTACATATAAGAGATATGTTGCTCCTGTTCCTGCTAAAAAAAAGGTGACAACGTATTACTGCTCATTTTCATTCATCTCATATTCATGCTTTCTTCAGGGATTATTTCCTAGTACTTATTTAGACACCAGGCCGCAATATAGAACAACGAAAAATTGCATATTGGGTCTGGCTATGACATGACATTTTCCACAATTTTCAAGAGACTAAAGAATTTAAACCGTTACGTTTGCCAAGCCAAATTGAGATTTTAAAAAGACATAAGGTGCATTGCTTTTAAGGTCACAACATAAATCAGGGCTACTACATGCCATTTCTCAAGTGAAAAAATTGTCTTGAAGACTTGCATGGAATATGAATGACAATACAGGAATTCATTTGAAAGAACAATGTAGCAGGGCAGTTTGCTATCTGCTGATAATTTACCAATAATTATATTTTTATTTACTTTACTTATATTTTTTTGTATATGCTAATCTAAATATAATTAAATTATTGAGGAAAAATTATGTGGATGCTTTTTCCACAAAACCTAGACTTTTAAATGCTTTCCAGAACATTATGATAGTAAGCATTGATATCGATGTAAAGATTGCTATTGTATAGCAGTTCAGAAGAGAGTAATGGTAGTGGCAAATTGTATATATTTTAGGAAAACAAATCAATATGAATTCTTTTAAAAAATATGAGTGTCCCACTTCCGGCCAGTTAGAAGTTTCAGGATGTCCATTTGGAGACTGAACATGGTGAAGGGTTCAGAATATTAAGTCTCCAACAGATTCTTGTACTTGATCACAAATCATTACAATAACTTGCAGAGAACAAAATTACTTTTCCCTGATCCAACTTAGACTAAGTAAAAAGAGAGCCAGTGTCATGCTCCCCATTAGATCCTTGTTCGGAGGAGGAAGAGTTGGAATCGGAATCATCTGATATTGATGGCATATGTCCCCTAAAATATTTGGAGAAGCCAGGGACTGTCCCAGGCTCCTCAGGCATTGGGGGAAGTGGTTGACTGGACAGAAATCTGCCTGCCCTCACAAACACGGAGGGGAATTGGCTGCAAACAGGCAGTGGTGTTGAAAGATAGCAGGTGTCCTCTGATGAGGAACAGTTGCCTCCCGCTCTTGATCCAAGGGCATGGAGAGTACATCAGAGACAAACTCAAAGGAGGTCTGTGAGGTTGCTCAGGAGAAGATCACCCTATCTCTCCAAACGAGGAACACCTGGCTTAAGTTGACTTAAAGAGAGGCTGGGGGAAATTGTCTTTGTCAGAAACAATTGTTTGCTTTGGCATGCACTTCCCCAGTCGTGGAAAAACTCAAGCCTTGACTTGTGTTTCTACCTGTGCCTTGTTTCTGCCTTTTCCTTATGAATTCACCTTTGCCTCATGGACTTTTCCTTGTGGACAGTGACTCTGGACTTTGCCCCATGAGCCTTGTTTTTGGACATCCTCTCTGCTTTTGGTTTTGTTGCTTAGTGGCTTTTGTTTGTGGGACTTTAGTTGGCTGCCTTCAGGAAAGTTTGGGATGGAGACTAATTGGCCTTTGTAGGGCTGTTTGTTGTGGAATTAGCAGAGCAATAAAGAACTCTATCAAAGCCTGCCTCTGTCTGGGTAACCTGGGTCATAACAGCCATCTTCCTATTTGGAGAGTTCACAGACCATGTCTAGATAAATATCCATCAATTCCATTACATAAGACTTAAACAGAAAGAGGTCTTCTGATTGATGATGAAGAATACAAACTAATGGAATTCTTCAACTAGGAACTTTAAATCCTAGGGAAAGCATCCACCATTTAGGAATCCCAGGAAATGTTGGTTAGTTAGAGTTCTGAGAACAAGCTCCCTGCTGGTTTGAATTAGCAAAAGTAATGATTTCTATAGGAAAGGATTTCCATTCATGTGGTAGAACCATGGGTTAAAGGGGAAGGTAGTAAAGAGGCTGCCAACATGGAGTTGCTCCTTTGGAGGAAATACCATAGACCAGATTAATGAAGACTTACCTACTGGTTCCCAAGGGAATGCAGACAGTCTGGTGAGATTCCTGTAACATAGGTGATCAACAATAAATAAACTGCTTTGGCCTATGTATAAATTTGTTCTGGTTCCTTATGCCTGATAATTCCAACAGTAAGAAAAAGTCCCAAATAATGTTTTAAACACCAAGTCAGCTAGGAATTAATAAATTATGTAAAGACAAGTCACCCTAAGTTAGAACTGATTAAATTATGCACCCATTTGTCTAAGGTTTCTTTTCTTTTCTGGCTTTTTGCAAAACTGACAAGCCGTAAGTGCATAGCAGGAAACTCCTGATAGTAAGCTAGGATGAGGAAAGTTTCAGGGACCTGCTATACGTAACCAAAGGATAACATGACAATTGTAATCTTTTATTAAAAATAACAAATATAATCTTGTACCAAAATGGCAGCTGTAATCAACCAAATGTAAATACTAACCTTGCAAAAGAAATCACAAAGATGGTGTAAATAATAAAAGAAAATTTTGTATAAATATATGTGCCAATTTTTATCCAGGGTACTTCATTTGGACTTCTGTCCCAAGCATGAGATCTCTATTTCTGCAGAAATAAGCAGCTGGAATTGTCTTCCTCGTGCCAAGCATGACTCCGGGCCCTTCAAGTCAGGTAAACACAAACCCAACTGTAACTTCGGTTAACACATGCATTTAATTCTTGTGAACTGAATTCACATACTGTAATACTTTCCCTCTTCTTTACAGACAGGTTGGTAGTATTTGAGTTTGAATCCATGAAGAAAATAGGCTCTGCCTTTGATGCAGACACAAAGATATGATACCTCAATCCTTTCTTCATCTAGAGATAGAAACTTTGAATGCTTTTCCCAAACTGAGCAATGATGGGTATTGTTGATAAAGGAAGTGAACATGAAGATGAGCTTTCCATACTCCAATAAATTATGGAATTACATTATGATGGTGGGAGGAAAGCCATAGCCACATCCTTGGGAAGTTATGTAACACTAAGGTTTATCACACTAAGGTTTGTCATCTTTCTGCATCATTCCTAAGAAGAGGAATATCTCTGAAGCACAATTGCAGATAGTTACAGCAAATGGATAGGGTGAAAGGAAGATAGTCAACAAAGCTGCATAAAACATTGAATGAAAATATAAAAAGAAGAAAAAGGGGATGTGGGAGATGAAATAGAGACACTAAGAGTTCATACAGAGAACCCCAGATTTCTAGAAAACATGTCAGGGAAGCTATACAATAATAAACAGGAGTTTCTTTAGATATGTTAAAAGAAACAACTAAGTAAAGAACTACTCAATTCCTATTTTAGCTCAGCCTTTAGCTGAATTTCACCTGGGAATTATGAAAACTTGGATGAAAGAATTGGCTTTCCACTGAAAGAGGAGATATCTACTAGAACTAAATGAGATCGTAAAAGTTGAAGACATTCAATTACTGAAGAAACTTATTGATAACATGACAAATTCTGTTTAGTATCCTAGGAACTATTCTGCCAATCCAAAAAGCAATTAGTCAGTGAATAGTAGATTCTATGATATTAGAAAGTCTTATTCTTTAAGCAGATTTTAAATTTTCTTTTGGTATTGTTTGAGTATAACTTTTCTGGAGACTTTTCTGGATGATGTAGAATACAGAACAATAGAACTGGAAAGGATTTTGGAGATCTTCTAGTCCATCCCCTAATCACGCAGGAGATCCTATATCATTTCAGACAAGTGGCTGTCCAGTCTCTTCTTAAAACCTGCTTCATCCAGTGATGAAGCACCCACAACTTTTGAAGGCAATCTGTTCCACTGGTTAATTGTTCTCATTGTTAGGAAGATTCTCCTTAGTTCTAGGTTACTTGTTTCCTTGATTAGTTTCCATATTGTTTTTTGTCTTGCCTTCTGGTGCTTTGGAAAATAGGTTGACTGCCTCTTTTTTGTGGCAGCCCCTCAAATATTGAAGCACTGCTATCATGACACTCCTACTCCTTCTTTTCTCTAGACTAGCCATACCCATTCCTACAATTGTTCTTTCATTTTGGAAACTACTGTGTTGTGCTTCACCTGTTCCATAAAACATGAACAAAACTGTTTTAGAAAACCAACCACGTGATTTTTTGATGAATCTCCTGAAACTATTTGATTGACATCTTGTAGAATTATTGATCTATGAAGATTCTGTCCCTCTACTACCTGCATTTTGGTACACTCCATCCTGCACCAAAATGAAGGAGTCACTGGCATTTTGATGCTACCTTATTATTATTTTAATCAAATTTGAGTTATAAAGAGGAGTTGAAGTTTGGTGGATTCTATCACTACAAACAGCTATATGCATTGGCTGCAAAGGAATAAAGCAGATTGTCCATTTCAACAAATGTGTCAGATTGTCTGGAGAGAAATGACTAAAGAAGGCTGGTATACATTTCTATCTTTGAGCCAGGCTGCCAGGATTTGTTTTGCTCCATTTGCTAGCATCTCCTTAATGAAAAAGAGAATACTAAATTATTATGGAATGCTAATATCTTTGGCCCATCAAGCATTTCCATTAGTTTAAGCAAAATGTTTGCCACATTTCTCCACTTATTAACACAGTAACTGTGAATTTTCATCTTGACATAAATCTATTCCTGACATAAATATTCCACGAAAATGGAACTAACAGATAACAGAAAATCAGAATTGGAAGGGACCTTGTAGGTCATCTAGTCCAACCCCCTGCCCAAGCAGGAGACCCTACATCATTTCGGACAAATGGCGGTCCAATCTCTTCTTGGAAGTCTCTAGTGATGGCGCTCCCACAACTTCCGAGGGCAAGCTGTTCCACTGGTTGATTGTTCTCACTGTCAGAAAGTTTTTCCTCATTTCCAGGTTAAATCTCTCCTTGTTCAGTTTCCATCCATTATTCCTTGTCTGGCCTACAGGTGCTTTAGAAAATAACTTGACCCCTTCCTCCCCGTGGCAGCCCCTCAAATATTGGAAGACTGCTATCAGGGCCTTGGTGGTGCAGGCTGTTAATCATCTAGCACTTAGCTCAATTGCCTGCAATTAGTGCAGGTTCGAATCCCACCAGGCTCAAGGTTGACTCAGCCTTCCATCCTCTCGGGGTAGGTAAATTGAGGACCCAAGATTGTTGGGGGCAATAAGCTGACTTTGTAAAAATGCCGCTTGGGGGTGCTAAAAAGCCCTAGTAATAAGCAGGCACATACAATGGAATGAAGGCTATTGCCGAGCAATTAGCATAGTGCTCCATAGACTGTAAGCCGCCCTTAGTCTCTGGAGAAGGGCAGCATATAAATTCAAATAAAAATAAAAATAAATAAATCATGTCTCCCCTGGTCCTTCTCTTTACTAGACTAGCCAAGCCCAGTTCCTGCAACAGTTCGTTGTATGTTTTAGCCTCCAGTCCCCTAATCATCCTGATTGCTCTTCTCTGTACTTTTTCTAAAGTCTCAACATCTTTTTTTATAAATATTCAACGAAAATGAAACTAAATATCAAAAGCCAGAGAAGAATAAACATTTTATTGATACTGTATTTTCATAGGGACTCTTTAGGTTTTCATGAATATGTCTCGTGAGCTATCACTTGAACTTTATGGTGCCCAGCAAACTTTTAATGTGAACTAAAATACCATGCCAATTTATAATTAAATCACATTTTATTTATTTATTTATCGTATTTTTATACCGCTCCCTCTCCCAAAAGGGACTCGGGGCGGTGTACAGTCTAAACATATAAAGATACAGTCAACAGTAACAGTAATTAACTCAGGATTGAATATAGATAGATGAAAATAGGATAAATGAGTAAAATAAGTAAGTAAATGATTGAGTCCCATCAAATAGAATTAAAAGTCTTATTTGAATCTAAAATTTAAAAATCTCAGAAAACCTTTAATTGGCTAGGCCGGCCTGCTTAAAAAGTAAGGTCTTGACTGCACGCCGGAAGGTTAGGATGTCCGATGTGTCTCGTATCTCCGGGGGGAGATAGTTCCAAAGGGAGGGGGCTCCCACAGAGAAAGCACGTAATCTCGGGGTCGCCAGCCGACAACGATCAGGTGGCGGTATCCCAAGCAGGGCGACCCTGTGGGAGCGTACTGGGTGGCGGGAGGTTGTTTGTGGCAGAAGGCGGTCCCGTAAGTAGTCAGGTCCCGAGCCATGGAGCACTTTAAATACTAATAGTACCACCTTGAATCGAATCCGGAAGGCCACAGGAAGCCAGTGCAGTCTGCGGAGAAGTGGTGTTATGTGGGTGTCCTTGGGGGCGCCCATAATCATCTGTGCGGCTGCATTCTGGACTAACTGTAACCTCCGGAGACTCTTCAAGGGGAGCCCCATGTAGAGAGCGTTGCAGTAGTCCAAGCGGGAGATAACGAGGGCGGAAGTGACTGTGCGAAGTGCGTCCAGATCCAGAAAGGGCCGCAACTGGTAGATCAAACGAATCTTATAAAAAGCCCCCCTGGCGACGGCTGCAATATGTTCTTCCAAAGACAGCCGTACATCCAGGAGGACACCCAAATTGCGCGCTCTTTCCACAGGGGTCAGTACCTCTCTCCCTATGGTCAGCGAGGGAACAAGCTGACTGTATCTGGGAGCAGGAAACCACAGCCACTCAGTTTTGGTCGGGTTGAGACGAAGCCTGTTATGACCCATCCAATCCCGCACGGCCTCCAGACATCGGGTCATCACTTTGACGGCTTCGTTGGGGTGGTCTGGGGTGGAGATGTATAGCTGAGTATCATCAGCGTATTGATGGAATTCCACCCCAAAGCCACGGATGATCTCACCTAGCGGCTTCACATAAATGTTGAACAATAGGGGCGAGAGTACCGATCCTTGAGGCACCCCATAAAGCAGGGGCCTTGGGGTCGATCTCTGTCCCCCTGTCAATACAAATTGCGAACGGTCGGAGAGGAAGGAGGAGAACCATCGTAGGACAGTGCCTCCAATCCCCAGCCCCTCCAATCGCTGCAATAAGATAAGAAACATTTTAACTTTTAACAAAAAAAAGTTTGTCAGTCATTAAAAGTTACAATATTTCATTTCCCATGTAAATGTATAACAACCAATTTAGTTCTTCTAGTAGAACATAAATATCAATGGATATAAAAGTAATTAGCTGGCAAGATGGGGGGGAGGGAGCGGTTTGGTATCTTTACGAAATCTACATGCTACCCAAGTCCCAGTTATTCAGGGCAATGGTGCCCCAAATCCCTAGTCCCTGGACCTAGATCAGAAGGATAACATATTCCATGGTATCAAAAGCCACTGAGAGATCAGGGAGCACAATGATAGATGTACTTCTTACATCTTAACTCTGCATAGGTCATTTACAAGAATGACAGAAGCTATTTCTAAATCTACTAAATCCTATTTCCTCCAAGACTTTCAGCAACGGCTGACCAACTAACTTTCCAACAACTTTTCTTAAAAGAAAAATATGGGAGACTGGACACAGTTGTAAAAGAAAAAAAAAAGCAACTAAGGCTAACTTCTTAATGAGGGGGAGCACCACTGCTTATTTTAAGTCAGGAGATTACCACATCCTGTATCAAAGAGGCCAACAGAACAGTATGGACTCAGCTACAGGTCATTTCCTTGGCTGTTTTTATGATGCAGGAGTGGCCAGAATCCAGTAAATAAGTACAGTAGTTCAGAGGACCTTATTCATTTCCTCAGGAATCATCAACTCAATATCATCCCAGATCACATCACCAGGCTGTGCCTGAAGCATCGCAGTCTCTCGTGATCAGTCAAAATCTAAGCTGGAGTATATTTGAGTGACTTTATCTTTTAAGTCACCTGAATAATCCCCACACAGCCTAGCTGATGTTCTGGGGAGCCTTTGCTGCTCAATAATGAATGGATAATCTTGAACAGAGGCTTCGTCTCAACCCGGCCAAAACCGAGTGGCTGTGGTTTCCTGCGCCCAGATACAGCCAGCTTATTCCTTCGCTGGCCGTGGGGGGAGAGGTTTTGACCCCCGTGGAAAGGGCGCGCAACTTGGGTGTCCTTCTGGATGTGCGGCTGTCCTTGGAAGAACATATCGCAGCCGTCGCCAGGGGGGCTTTTTATCAGATTCGTCTGATTTACCAGTTGCGGCCCTTTCTGGATCTGGGCGCACTTCGCACAGTCACTTCCGCCCTCGTTATCTCCCGCTTGGATTATTGCAATGCTCTCTACATGGGGCTCCCCTTGAAGAGTCTCCGGAGGCTGCAGTTAGTCCAGAATGCAGCCGCGCGGGTGATCGTGGGCGCCCCTCGAGGCGCACACGTAACACCACTTCTCCGCAGGCTGCACTGGCTTCCTGTGGCCTTTCGGATTCGATTCAAGGTGGTACTGATGGTATTTAAAGTGCTCCATGGCTCGGGACCTGGGTACTTACGGGACCGCCTGCTGCCATCAACAACCTCCCGCCGCCCAGTACGCTCCCACAGGGTCGCCCTCCTTGGGGTACCGCCACCTGATCGTTGTCGACTGGCGGCCCCGAGGGTGCGTGCTTTCTCTGTGGGAGCGCCCTCCCTGTGGAATGATCTCCCCCCGGAGATACGAGCCATGACAGATATCCTCTCCTTCCGGCACGCAGTTAAGACCCTACTTTTTAAACAGGCTGGCCTGGCCCAGTAAGGGTTTAAGGGGTTTTAGTAAATAGGGTTTTTTAAATTTTAACTTATTTTTAAAATTTTTGGGATGCAGCCATACTTATATTTAATTTGGTTTTAAATTCTATTTAATTTTGTATCTCTGTATTTTATGTATTTATTAGGCTGTACACCGCCCCGAGTCGCTTTTCGGAGAGGGAGCGGTATAGAAATACGATTATAAATAAATAAAATAAATAAATAAATAAAAACAGAGTGGTGACATGGCTATCACTGGACACAATAACGGGAGAGAAATACTTGTATTTGCCCAACATTATTGCCATGAGGTAATCCTTAATATGGATTCTTACCCATGTCTTGTCACATTCACTTTGCATCTTCTTCCAAACTGCTCCAAGCATCTCTTCATGCCTGACCTAAAGCTTTAGGCAAATCCCATCTGGATGTTCAGTGTAACAATAGTAAAATACAGTAGTATATTTTGTTTCAGAAACAGTAAATGAACTTTCCCTCAATGCATTTAATTTTAAAATAACTTAGAGATATAATAGCTTTAGCGAAAATCACCTGGAAATTTTGCTTCACTGTAAAAACATTTCATAGCTTTCTAAAGTATTTAGGATATTTCATTCTCCAATTCTTCATCCTGTAAGAATTTAAATTATAGGCATACATATTTCTCCTTATATGAGAATGGTCTAATGTGGATTTCTGCTGTTGTTCACACAACCATTGAAGACATTGAACATATAAGATCTTGGTACCGATAGTTGTTTTCCCTGTCTTAAAGGATATCAAAATTTCATGTATTTTCTATAGTATTGACCTATTTTTTCCCCCAATAACCATTGAAAGCTTTGCTCAAGATTCAAATAACGCTGGGAGAAATTCATTTACTTTCTTTGCAGCACAACTGTTTTCTGCACTGAGGTGCAACCCATTTCTTTTTCACATAATCTGTCCTTGTAATTTCATGATTCACACCAATATGTTCTCTCTTCTTTGTTCCTGCTACATGTTACAATGTGCAGAAATGCTTAGGGGAAAAATAAATAACGAAAACAAAGAAAACAGCAAGAAGTAAAATGCAGGAAAATGAATTGGACTCCCTAATAGAGCAGACAAAAGAATTATTATAGCCATCAAATATTTAAAAAAAATAGTAATTAATTTACAAAAAAGTATTAAAAATATTTAACAAAATTTTGTTAAAATGTTTACAAAATATTTTTTTGTATTTAAATAGATATTTTAAAATTGTTTTTCTTTTTTTAAAAGAATTAAGCACTTCACTGTTATGGAATGAAACTATTTAGGATGATATATAATTAAAAAATCCAAAGTACAAGTCCAAAACTGACAATATATTTATTATAATCCAACTAATATTATAAAAAGGGACATGCAGATAAACTAATTAACTATAAGTAATACTGGATAATTGTGGCTATCATCACCCGTGACTGCTTTCATTTATTTTGTATACCTAGACAACTTCTCACAATTGAATAGCTGAGTTTCTTATTCATAAGCGCAGTCACTGGCCTTAACACTTTTTATGTGGTTCCAGATCACCCTTGCAATAAGTGGCAATAAAAACTCTTTCTCCCATCTGAGAGATGCAAAGGGCAAGATGCAAAGCTTAAGGCACTCATTTTGACTCTTTAAAACTCACCCATCTTTCCCAGAAATGGGCCATGAATTCTGGAATCACCCAACCCAGGAAACATCATTAAGTTGCCATACATACTTCCTTGAGGTTGGTGGAGAGCAGTGTTTTTAAAACTAATGTGCCTTTCCAGATGAAAGTGGAAATGAACTTATCCCACTGAGACCAATTTTACCTCTAATAATCACCTAATTAACTATAAGTAATAATTGAGGTTAACCAGGCTTTTCAACTTAGCACAATCCAACTGCGATAGCTAATAATTGGCTATTTAAAATTTGTATTCTGAAGCATGCAGTGGATTTGCATCAGAAAGAATTTCAAGGCCTTAAAGAGCATCAGTGGATCCAAGGCACATATTTTGGGATCATTGGCTCAGGTCATCACTAGAAGTGATCTAACCACCTTTGTCTGAAGCAAGAAGTGAGCTCAAAGAGGACACAAGTTGCTGATGATGGAAAGGTGGGTCAGAACTACATTGTTAATTTAGTGGAAATTTTGGAGTAATGCCAGCACCACATTTTCAACTGTGTTAATATCAGATACATAATGTGGGTTCCAGACTGATGAGCTGTATTCGAGTATTGGTCTAGCAAATGTTTTGTATGCTCTAGTTAGTAGTGTGATATTACCAGAAAAAAAGCTACATAGGACTAGGTTAACAACTCTCAATGCCTTTTTGGCTATGTAGTTACAGTGGGCTCTAGCACTTAGATCATTTGGGATGAGTACTCCAAGATCCTTGACAGAGTTTGGATCATCAACAAGGTCTTGACTATTCAGCCTGAATTTTATTTTCTGATTTTTTTTGCCAATATGTAGGACAGAACATTTATTTGTTGAGATTTGAAGTTGCCATTTGTTTGACTATTCTGATATATAGTCAAGGTCTTTTTGAAGGGTAGCAGTATTTTCTGTGGTGTTGAATAGCTTTACACCATCAGCAAAGAGAACGCAGTTGCTCTTGATATGATCACAGAGGTCATTTATGTAGAGTATGAAAAGAGTTGGTCCTGAACCTTAAAGGAATATATCAAATTAAATGTCAGTACATATTTTTGGATAAACAAATAGTAAGATGAAGTTAGTTTACATTCTTACAGCATACACTGTTGGATTTAATAATTTAGTAGTTTATTTGACCCGTAAGTGACTAGTTTGACTAGTTATTAGACCTCAGAATTTTTTAGGATTAACAAAATGGTCTCACCAATGCTCATACTCTTTCTTTTTTTCCTTATTTGCATACAATTATCTTCAGCACTGTATAGAAAATTGTATATACTGTGACATTAATAAATGTCATAGCAGGTACAATATGTGACCTTAAAAGTTATGAAGACTTAAAGTAGCTCCACAGTTTCAGCGGCTCAAGGCCACTGTAACATAAATGATGGCCATTCCGTACTTAGCACAGACCAAACGGGCACAGTAGGATTTAGATTGGTATAATCATAGAACTGATGAGGCCAGGCAAAAAATTCTCTAGACACTTTTCTTGTGAAAATGGAGCTTTAATACATCGGGGACAAGCTATGTTCCAAAGAGTAAATTATATGTGAGGTTCTCTATTTGATATCACCTCCTAATCCTAAAAGCTGTGTTTTCTTTTAACATGAAATTTAACATAAATCATATTTTAAAATATTGCTGGGCCAAGCACCCGGACAGAAAATACCAAGTATGCTGTTTAAATAATTGAAGAGATGCAGGAAGCTTTACTGCAATGGGAAAGATTGGGATCTCTTGACCCGTGTGCTCAGATTCCTATCCAGGTGCTGACTCTTGATTAAGCAATTTCCAGGACTCTCTTTTAACTGCCCTTCAAAGGACAGTTCTCTGTAAATAGGACAGATAGCCATCATATCTGAAGATCAGACAATAAATGGAATGCATTTTCTTCTGCTCCCACTGAAATGGCTATCTATTATAAAGACAGTCTTGCTTCCATTTCTTCTTCCCTCTAAATATCCATCAGATCCTCAACCTCTAAAAGATCCATCAGTCTGTGAATGAAGCTGTTATCTTTATGCCTGCTTTGAATTTATATATGGGTAGAAGAGCTAAACAAACATTTGATTTAAATCTATCATTCTGGAGATAACATGAACCTATGTTTTAGGTTTCGTGTGGCACTTTTCATCTAGGACATAGGTAAGTGGCAGTATATATCCTTTGTAGTATGTTCCTATACTCATTTACATTATTCAACAACAAATCATAGATTTTCCACACAAATTAAAGTAGCTAAAATCATATTCTTGTGACAAATATATATATTGTACTTTTTTTAGTGTAACTGTAAAAGTCTAGCAGTTTACTTTGATGTGTGAATAATCGGCTGACGAATCTGTTTACCTTGTCTCCCTTCAAGGCCACTTTTGCATGTACTGTGCAGACAAACAAATAATAATAGTGTTGCTCTGCTGTTTAAAGGTAGATCTTGCAGCACATTTGCAGTTCTCTATCAAAGAAATACTTCAGTCAAACAGTCAATGAACTGAAGTGCCTCCCTGAAGAACTGAACTAGAAGAACTAGGTAGATTTGCTTTATGCAGTTGAATGTACAGTATGATTCCTCAAAGCTAAGGGGCTTCCTTCAAAAAGGTTACAGTAGTCATACTTAGGTCTTTTTCCTTTTTTTCATCAGAACACTTCTATCAGATAGGTTAGGCAGAAAACTATAGCCTTCTAAGGCCTACCCAACGAACTTCCATGGATGAAAGAACTCATGATTCCCTGACACTAGTCCAAAACTGAGGAGATTCTCAGAATCTATAATATTATATGTAGTCTCATCAGGGCTGGCCCAAGAAAGAAAGCATTTGCTCTAATGGGGAGTGAGGGGAGTTTCAAAACTCATTGAAAACCTGATAAAATATTTCTGCAGTTCAGAAATAGAACTACGTCATCTCCTTTATTAGCAGAAATCTGACTAGCTTCTGAGGTTGAGGCAGGTTATAGGACACAGTTTTTTCCTTCTTTACTTTGTTTACGGTTCTGATCAATTCATTACAGCCTGTATCATACAAGTAATGGTATGTAATTGTATGGAATCACATAGCTATGTTATTTGAAACAGCATCAAAACAGCCTCTGCAGCAAAATAGCCTTTGCAAGGAATTGAGTTGTGTTAGGTCATAACAAGACCCATCTTTTCTCTCTTGCCTTGTTGTTCCTTAACCACTAAAGATTCATTTGTCCCTTCCTTCCTCCTTCCTTCTTTCCTTCCTTCCTTCCTCCCTCCTCTCTCTCACACATATGCTATTAATAACAATCAATCTATAAGAATATTAAAACAAATTGTTGCAGTTATCATTATACATGTACACAGTCTGACTACTTCTTGTGATGTTGAAGCTATTTCAGGTATGTCTTCCATTCACATTCAATTACTAATATAATGTAATTTCTGTGACTCTTTTATGAACACTTGTCTACTTTCTGTGTAACCTCTATTTTTCTTCTGTTAATTTACTAAATATGATTTCTTACTGCCTGGTTTTAATCTCCTGTGAAATTAATATATGATTATCATTTGGAATGAAAGTCACTTTTTTCAGTAGCCCTAAGTTGTTTCATTATGCAAAAATGAATATATATGTTTTCTGAGGTTTTTGTGGGTATTTATATGTGGATCTTTGGTTATTCGGGTTTTCTCCCGCGTAGAATTGGAAGTATCTAGGCAACGTTTCAATGAAGTCTCATTCATCATCTTCAGGCTTGTGTCTTCGGCTTCGTGCTTCTCGGAGTAATGTGAGCTTGCAGCTGCTTCTTCCTTTTAACTGCTAGTGCGGGTGTGACTTGATTGGGTGGGGGCTTGGCTGTGTTCTGATTGGCTGGGGTGTGTTCTCATTGGTTGGGGGTTTGGCTGTGTTCTGATTGGTTGGGGAGTTGGCTGTGTTCTGATTGGCTGGGGGTGTGTTCTGTTCCGGTGGGAGCTTGGTTGTACTCAGGTTAGTCTTAGTTGCTGGGGGATTTGAGCTGGTGAGCTGTGATCCTGTTGTTTGGCTTCGCATTCATGGTCGTGCCACATCTTCATGGTGTGCGTCAGTTCACTTCATGTATGGGTTGGGGGGCGTTTGCAGGTAGTGATGCAGCTGTGGTGCGGCTTCTGGTCCGTGGTCGTGTCTCATCTTCTGTGTGAGTGTGAGTCTGCTTTCTACGTGGAAGTGTGGTAGTAGCTTCTTGTGTGTCCCTCGTGGGTGTGGGTCTGGTGTCATTTTTCATGTTAGGTACTCATTTGTTAATGAGGGCGGGTTTCCAAATGGCTGGTAGGCGGGAGGTGTCATCTCGTTTATTCATGCTGTGTGGGTGTTTTTCTATCTCTATGGCTTCTCTGATTATTCTGTTGTTGAAGTGTTCAGTTTTGGCGATAGTTCTGGTATTTTTAAAGTCAATATCATGTCCTGTGGCTTTGAGGTGTTGGACCAGGGAAGAGGTCGGTTCTTCTTTTTTTATTGAGTTCTTGTGTTTTACAATGCATGCACTTATTCTTCTGTTAGTTTGTCCAATGTATGTGGTGGGGCAGGTGGTGCACGGGATTTCGTATACTCCTTGGTTTTCTAACTCAATTTTGTCTTTAGGGTTTCTTAGGATGGTGAATATTTTTCTGTTTGTGCAGAATGCTATTTTAATGTTGTGTTTTTGGAGGATCTTGCTGATTTTGTCTGTAGTGCCTTTTATATATGGGAGGAGGGCTTTGCCGTTTTCTTGTTCTCTGTCTTGGATTTTGGTTGGGGTTTCTTTTTGGATTAGGTGAGTAATCTTCTTTCTTTGGAATCCATTATTCCTTTTTCCTATCCAAAAGAAGAGGAGGTGTCTCAGTCACTTGTATTCCAGTATTAGCAGACTTCATAACATATCACATGATATATCAATGAAAACATTTCCTCCTCTTCAAGATCCGGAAAATTTAGACTAAGGCCTTTCCAATTAAAATATAGCATTTTATCATATTAAACTTGTCTCATTGTGCCAGTGGAATTTTGCACATCCCTATATAACTTTTAATTACTTCTGGCAATATGAAGAAAACTGCCTGTTATACAATTGCAATGTTATGCCAAAAGTGACCAACATGTACATTTTTATTGCCTTAGAGTTGATTTTACTTGACTATATTGTCATCATTTTTCTAAGCCCTTATAGAAAGAGGAAAGAAAAAAGAAATATAACTAAGTGAATATTTAATTAGATGTATGTGCACAAGTGTATCAATATTTGCACATGAGTCCACAAGTCTATGTTTGTGTGAGTTCATGCATTAGTATCTATTTATGCTTGAATGCATGTGTGTTGCATTTTCTTTTCTATTTCCTTATACTTTTTTTCTTGAATGGTAACATTCATAAGGGGGCATGATGGCTCAGTGGTTAAGATGTTGAGCTTGTCAGTTGGAAAGTGGATAGCCTGGTTTTGAGACTTCAGTGGTGCACGATGGGGTGAGCTTCCATTACTTGCCTGAATTCTTGCCAATTTAGCAGTTCAAAAGCATGCAGATATGAGTAGATAAAAAGCACGCAGATGTGAGTAGATAAAAGCATGCAGATGTGAGTAGATAAAAAGCATGCAGATGTGAGTAGATAAAAAGCATGCAGATATGAGTAGACAAACCTTCCTTTAGCAGGAAGGTTACTATGTTCTGTATTTTCATGCTGGCCACATAATGACAGAAATGTATCTCAGACAATGCAGGCTTCCTCAGCTGAGAATCAGACATGAGCACCGGCTCCTTAAACTTATCATTCACAATGGAAAGGCACTTCCATTATCTCTCTGCCATAAAATAGAATGCATAGTAATTTACAAATTCATTTCCAGACTCTTGTTCAAGAGTTCCCAGGGGAAATATAATTATGAAACTTTGCTTAGATCAGATGAATCCCATGATACCTATTCTGATTAGTTAGGGAGTTTTATTACCAAAGGCTCAGTTTGGCAATAGTTAACTCAGTTTTTGTATGTTTAAAAAAAAACAACTATAAAGGTAGGTATTTTGGGTCTTTCCACCTAAAACCCAGGACTGGAGAATTTAACAAAACCTGTGCACAGTCTAAAAAACAGGAAACAGCTTTGCAATTATAAAGATTATATTGAGAACAAATCTATTTATTAAACCTTAGAAACCAGTTCAAAAGCCTGGACAGCACCTGATTTATTGGTCTCTTGCCAAACCATGAAGACCTGGTTGTTCCCTTAAGCATTGGGACAGGACGTTGGTTGGGAGTTCCAGCAAAGATGTATGTGCCTGATGGTGTTAGCCTTATCAGGTAGACCAAACAGGAAATACAACCAGATAAGCTAATTCTACTGTGAGTAACTATGAGAGGGATCTTGGAGTCTTAGTGGACAACCAACTAAATATGAGCCAGCAGTGTGCAGCAGCAGCCAAAAAAGCTAATGCAATCCTAAGTTGCATTAACAGAGGGATACAATCAAGATCAAGTGAGTTACTAATACCACTCTATAAAGCCTTAGTAAGATCACACATAGAATACTGCATCCAGTTTTGGTCACCACATTATAAAAATATGTTGAGACTCTAGAAAAAGTACAGAGAAGAGCAACCAGGATGATTAGGCGACTGAAGACTAAACATACGAAGAACAGTTACAGGAACTGGGCATGGCTAGTCTATTGAAGAGAAGGACCAGGGGAGATATGATAGCAATGTTCCAATATTTGAGGGGCTGCCAAAGAGAGGAAGGGGTCAAGTTATTTTCTAAAACACCCGAAGGCCAGAAAAGGAATAATGGATGGAAACTGAACAAGGAGAGATTTAACCTGGAAATAAGGAGAAACTTTCCGACAGTGAAAACAATCAATCAATGGGACAGCTTTACCCTTGGAAGTTGTGGGAGCGCCATCACTTGAGACTTTCAGGAAGAGATTGGACTCCCATCTGTCAGAAATGGTGTAGGGTCTCCCACTTGGGCAGGGGGTTGAACTGGATGACCTACAAAGTCCTTTCCAACTCTCATTATCTGTTATCTGTTATTTTATTGTAAAGCTATATTTACAGAATCTTGAAGTCTGAAAGTACAGTTCTCCTGCCATCTCCTTTACCACCTGAAGAAATTAGGGAGGGTCACTTCTGAGTATCTCACATTGCCCAGTACCCAGCTGTGTGCTATGCCCTCTCTTTCCCTGGGTAGCATCTCTTCCCCCATCTCCCAAGGTCTTTCCTATAAAGTATTACAGATGGTTTGTGTTTTTATTGAGCGTCAGTGCAATAATTGCTCTTTGTTTCAATGTAATCCTTTATTTTTGCTTTTTAACTTTTTTTCCTGTTTTTTTTTTTAATCTAGGGTTTCCGGAACAAACAGGACGAATTACTGTAGATCAATCAATCAATCAATCAATTAATCAATATATCTTTGAAAGATAGATAGAGGATAGATAAAACAGATTATTTTGCATCTGCAAAAAATGCCTATTCAGTCATAAATCATTGTTTCTGTAAATGGGCACAAAAAAGTGTGATGTATTTTCTGTAGATTTGAATTTTTAATTATTGTTTGCAAATAAGAGGAGAGGTGAAGGTTATTTCTCAGCACATAAACAATAGTTCATGCAATTAACTGTACTTGCTTTCCATATATTTTGAGAGATGGGTGTTTTCATGCAGAACTTTGATGAATTTCTTGATTAATAAACAGATTCAAATGGTTTACTTGTTTGCTTTAAAATTGCACCTTGGGCTATTTCAGTTTGCCAGCAACTAAATGTTCACTATAAAATAGAACAATTACATTTTGAGTTGGCTTTTTTCATATTACGTGTTAGAAGATTATTAATATTTTATGATGTCCTAGACCTTAGAACTCTTCTTTTGTGCAAACTTTATGCCTCATGATTGAATAACTAATAATCCCATTTTAAAATAGCAATAGCAATAACACTTGTGTTACTTGTGTTTGATAGTTGTCAGAAGTATCCCTACTGACAGACAAAGAAATACCACACTTCAGAAGGAACCTAACCCTAGAAAATCAGGCTAAAATCATAATATATGACTTGAATTTTCAATTTGTTCCTAAATACAAACCTACTGTTATTTTAAGCACTTTTTCTTCATTGCTTTGTAAGATTCATTTCCTGCTATTCTCAGAATGATTGATGTTTATAGCCATGACTGGGTTACATAGGTTTTGAAAAGCAGTGATGGGATTCAAACTTTTTATTACCAGTTCTGTGGGCGTGGCTTGGTGGGCATGGCAGGGAAAGGATACTGTAAAATCTCCAGTCAGAGGTGGTATTTGCCGGTTCTCCGAACTACTCAAAATTTCTGCAATTTCTGCAAACTACTCAAAAGTTCTCCAGAACTGGTCAGAACCTGCTGAACACTACCTCTGTTGAAAAGATAGTTTATGACCTTCAGCATATTATCTTCTTTAAAGCTTTAATAATTATTAATTCTGAAAATTAGCCCATTTTGCTATAAACTTGCAGAGCAGGATGACGTGTTTCAAACCAGGAATAAGACTGACATTCTTGTAATAAACCATATTTTATTGGTTTTTGTAGAAATATATTTTACAATATATATTTTTTTTGCTTCCACTAGCTAAACATAATACAGTGTTCTAGTTGAGTTAATATAATAATCCACACTGATTCAGTAATTGATGTTGTATTCTGACAGACTTGATAGTTGAATCCATCTTCTGAACAAATCTAAGCATGAACTACAGACAATTCGAGCTGCAAAAGCCATTGTAACAATGTAACAATAATAGATGTCTGTTTGGAGGGGGAGAGTAAAATTAATTCCATAAAATAATCCTTGGATTAGTTCCATAATCTTTGGATTATGGGTTGGACATTCAATATATCTGAAAGATCAGATTGGAGAATGCTGTAATTCATATTTAAAGAAGTAATGATAATATATACCAATATATTACAGGTGATGCTTGTTATCAGTCACATTTTCTCAGAAATAATATATAGATTTGTTTCTTGGAAATTCTGAAATGAAATAAATTACTTACAGAAGCTAGTTTTTTCTTCTTCTTTTGCCAAAGATGCAACATACTAATTTCTTACAGTTTTACTCTGGACTACTTAGGACAAATACTTTCTAGTGATGTAATTTTAAATTTCTTTCTATAATAAATAGAACCATATAGAAATTATAATACCTTTTAAAATAGCTTGAGATTTTCAAGAAGAGCCATTTTTCATTAACAGTTTAGAAAATGACATTTAAGATGAATCTCATGAACCTCATGTCAACTGATAAAATAAGCAGCATTCTAAAAAAATGGGTTTTTCACATTTCTGGAAGTTGGAAGACAGCTATGTTGTCATTCAGAGTATTTCTTGGGGCACATTATCATCCATGGATGGTTGAAAGTTGATGCTCATTGTTACTGACAGGTATCTATAAGGGTAAAATGTGATTTTTTAAAAAAAATTGACATTTTAGTGAAAAGTTATCAACATGATTTCAGCCACAAGTTTGTGTTAAGTCTAATTGACCTCAATGCCAAGTATGCTTAAATGTTTATTTTATTTATTCATACAATTTATTCTGACCTTTTCTAAAGATGTTATAAGAAGTCAGCCACTTGCCTTATATCTCATAGTTGCTTGAGGCACCAATTTTATCCCTAGAAGCAAAAAAAAAAAATCAAATTAAGCTGATTTTCCCTATGTTATTTATAATAAGGCAATGATTAACATAGCATAATGTTAAATAACATAGCACTTGTTAATTTTAAATTTTCTATTTAGTTCTTGAAAACTCTTTGAACTAGATGCTCTACTTGACCTTCTTGCATTGCTTGTGTTTGCATTATATTGAATTCCAATATGAGATATGTCACTCTCTTCCAAAGTTCCAGCAAGTTCAACACCCATTATCACTTCTTCTCTGTAGTAAGAATTAGGTCCAGTATAGCTTCTCCTCTATTTTCCTCCTCTAACTTTTTGATGGCAAAGTTTGGTTAAGAATCTATTTGATCTCCCAGTTGCTGAAGAGTTTGTCTTCCAGTTGATATCAGGGTAGTTAAATTACTACTGTGGTATGTTTCCTACATACATTTGTTAATTGTTTAGCAAAAAGTTCATATATTTCTTCTGCTTAGTTGGGTGGTTTGTAGTATACTCCTATAGCAATGACATTTTTTTTTCCTTTTATATTGACCCATATGGATTTTAGGAGATTTTCGTCTTTGGTTTTGTGGATTTCTGTAGAAATGTAGTGACCTTTTATGTATAGTGCAACTCCAAATCCTCTTTTGTTAGGTCTGTTTCTTTTGAATAATCTGTATCATTCCATCACTACATTCCATGAGTTTCATCCCACTATGTCTTAGTAATGGCAACTATATTATATCTACCTTCATGTACTAATACTTCAAATTTGCACTGTTTGTTCCCTAAACTTTTAGCATTCATGTTCATGCTTGTACATGTACAAAAGGCATTTAAGACCTTTGTGGGTATTAGATATATTTATATTTTGGGGTATATCTGTTATATCTCCTACTTTGTAAATGGGTTTTCCATCCTTTCCATCATTCTCTACTGCATTATATTTTTTTCTTTTTTCCCTATCTCCTTGTATGATTGGTTATCTAGTGGTTTTTGTTTGGAATTAGTTCTAAACTTTTTGAAGATTACATCCTTCCCCCCTCAATTTTAGTTTAAAGCCCTTCTAATAAGATGAACCATTTGTTTTATGAATATATTTTTTCCAGTTCTTGTGAGGTTCACTCCATCCCTTGCCAGTAGCCCTTCATATAGGCAATGCAGATCCTGGTCTAGTAAATTGAAGTTCTCATGATGACACCAGTTTTTAACTCAGTGGTTCAATTCTAAAATCCTTTGTTCCATCATTGGATCTTGACCTTTTGTTGGAAGTATAGATGAAAGCATGACTTGTGCTCCTAATTCTTTAACTTTCTTCCCTAGCTGTTCGTAATCTCTTGTTATTGTTTTCAGATTCATTGTTATGTCATTGGCCCTCACAGACACTTCCATTTCCTGGTGGGTTGGTTTTTGGATAGTAGGTCAAGGTGGAACAAATCAAGGCTTTAGCAAAGCCTGACTTTATTAATTATATGTTTTATATATTATGTACATTTATATATTTACATTTTAGTTATATATAAAGTAATATGACTTTATTATAAAAAAAATAAAGTAACCTTTGGCATTAAAAATAAAGTAACCTTTGGCATTAAAAATCATTGGAATGGGAATGATGATGATTATGTTGCCTCTCTCTCTCCCCCCCCCCACTCTCTGTCTCTCTATCTCCTCTCTCTCTCTCTGTTGATTTGATTTGTATTTCCTCTTCTGATCATTTACTTCCCATTTTGTTAGTTGATAAAAATAAATTATTAATACTTCCTTTTCTGAGAGCATTCTTAGTTTACAGAATTTTTGCACAACTGCCTAACACTTTTGCACAATTCTATGCACACGTGCACACACAAACACACTTTTGCACAGTATTTTATGTATATATATATTACCAAACAGGCATTTGTGATTTTGAGCTTTTTCCTTAATAGACTTACAGAACTGAGCATGAAAGAGTCAAACTCATCATGAATCATATTCTGACATATTCTTCATTTATTTAAAAAGTGAATGTTCTGATCATGACAGGGATGTTCTAGTGAGTCATCTTGTAAGTGCCACAAGCAGCTGTGAAGAACACAATTGATTTCCTTCTTAACATTTGATTTCATAACAAGAATACAAATTTATCAGTGTAAAGTTAGTACGTAAACAGATCCACCAACCATGACTTCTATTTAATTTTGAAGAAGGATTTCAGTTCCTTTTGGATATCAAGATGCAAGTAGTTATAGGAAAGAGCTGTTGAACTTAATAAAACTTAGCTTCCTTGATGAAAATACAAGGAATAAATATATAAAATTTAAGGTTAAGATGAATTCAGTTAAAAGGATAAAAAAATACAGCATATAGGACTAATGCAAATAAAATTGTTTACTATGTTTAATGATTTAATGCTCATTTATATTTTTTCTCCATGATAGTATAGGTATAAATTGCCCTTATTAAAATGCTACAAGGAAATAAACTAAATGTTTTGCCAAAATATAGTAATGGTCATCTGCTAATAAATGCATATCTAAAATGCTCCAGTCCTGGTTAGAAGAGGAGTTGCTTGAAGCTTAAAATAGTGATTATAGGAATATAATCCAGATATTTAAACTGGCTTTCAAAAATGCCAGATGTACACTGAATAATTGAGAAAGCCAAAGAATACAAACAAATAAATCAATATGTGCTCAATTGATTATAGAAAGACTGTCAGAGTATGCAGAGTGAGACAACCCAGGAGCAATAACATAAAACGGGTTTGTAATAATAAATAGTGGTTTATCTCTACAAAAGATAAACATGTACTAGACAAAGGTCAAACAATCAGCAGCTACAGCAGGGAAGAACATACTAAGAGAGAGATACAGGCCCAACAGGGCCTCTTATTATTACAGGCTTTTAAAGTGATATGAGTCCAATAATCTTGCTGGCTCATTTCCAGCATTACATCATTATATTATTACATCACCATTATATCATTGTAGCAGCTGATCAGCTGTTAAAGTATTTCTCTGACAAAAACTTTCTGTTGTATTGGTCAAGAAGTGCTTTTGGAATATCTCATTGTTCTTATATGAAATTGTAAGTTATGTGGGAATGACCTTGGGAGATGGAGGAAGAGATGCTGCCTTAGGAATAATCAGATAAGAGATGACATAGCCTGCAACTGCATAATGAGCAGAGGAAAAAAAACTCATAAAGGAACTTCCCTAACTTCTCATTCTATAAAAGAGACAATGGGAGATTTATACTATCACACTTAAAAGATTCTGTTAATATATTACTACAATAAAATAAAATTAGCTAATTTGCTTGTGTTTTCTATTTGGTCTACCTGGAAAGGCCAACAGAAACTTTGTACAGGTCGGGAAGCCCCAATTTGGACAGAATATATTGTATAAAACCAACTGACTCCAACCAACACGGTTGTATATTCTTCCCTTATTTATTCAGCTTGTATGCTAAATATATATATTGAAGGAAGTGAATTGGAACAAGATGAATGTAGTTTTATAATTGGAGGAAGAAATATCAATAAACATTACTGTTCTGATGATACTGCTCTGATAGCTACAAATGCAAGTGATTTGCAAAATTTAGTAATGAAAATCAAGGAACACACTGAAAAAAAGGGATTAAGATTAAATTTAAGATTATCAAACAAAGTACAACAACCAGGCAAATAACTGTTAATGAGAATATTGAAGATAGATAGCTTCTGTTTTTTAGGACAGACTATCAAAGTAGAGGGCTTCTGGTCAAGGTATTCATCACATACTAGCCTTGTCAGAGACTAGTGAAGGTCTTGGAAAAGACAGTCACTTGTCATGATCTGTTTATACCTATAAAGATTAGAATCAGAATTGTGCAGCAATGACATTTTGTGTGATAATCTATGGAAAAAAGTTGGACTTTTAAGAAGCAAGATAAAATAAGTATTGACTTGGCTTTTGAACTTGATGTTGGACTAGACTCCTGAAAATACCACGGATAGCCAAGAAAGCAAAGAAATGGATCATCCAACAAATTAACTTAGTTCTTACTTGAAGCAAAAATGACTAGGATCATGTTATCACATTTTGGATATATTAATTGAAAGAGCTAAGAGATGTCAGCCCTTCAAGATAGAAAATCTGCAAAACTGAGGTCATGCAGGCCAATATTACTTTTATTATAAAGATATAGCAATAGAATCTTGCAAGTTTGAATGCAACTTACCCTCTATCTCCATTATCTTCTTGAAAACAAAGAAGAGTCTTATCTGAGACATTTTTTCAGGTTACAGTTCTGCCCCAAACTTAGATTTATTTTATCTGATTTTGGTCTTGGTAGGGGCTCTTTCTCTGTCTCTCAAGGCCATTTCCCCTGTCAGTCACCTCCCCCATCAGTTTCAGTCACCTCTTCCATGTTTCCAGAGAAATATGAAACTGGGTCATGGAACAAAGTGCAGATATGCAGCTCTTTTCCTCTGCCTTTGTGGATCTCCCATCTTGCTGTTACTGTCATATTAAATTGATGAAGTATCCTTTACATTTTCACATGAAGTCTTGGTAATTGTGCAACACTGGGTCATTACCCTCAATGATAGGTATGGCCCATTTACTGCACTGTCCCTTCCTTTAGTAAGCTTAACACAAAAGTCACCTTGTTGCAGTCTGTGGGAAACTCTCCTGGTCTGCCTGCCATAAGCAGCTCATACAGAGTTGTGAAGGCCAGTAATTTGTCCTGGTCACTTCCAAATTTTTCTGGTGAGTGGGAATGCAAAAACATTGGCTGTGTTGGCAGGCTGCCCAATAGAGGAGAAAATTCAAATGTTGGGAAAGGTGGGAGGAAAGAGAAGAAGTAAATGGCCGGCAGCCATGTGATGGCTGATTGGATTAAGTATATTAAGATTGTATTGAGGATGGGGGGGTCATTGGGGAGGGTGGAATTAAATCTATTGATACGGTGAGCGGGAGAGGCAGATTTGGCGGTTATAGGGGGCCATATTCTGTATTGGGAGCGCGCCCTTGCTGCTTGTCTGCTGTGGCGCGCTCCGACCCCCTTGTCATCTCCCGTTCCCCAGGGGGTCTGAGCAATCGGGCCCTGGGCCTCCGGCTGATGTTATGTAACGCCAGGTCCGTTGTTAACAAAGCCCCTCTCATTCACGATTTGATTTGTGAGGGGGGTGCGGACCTGGTGGGAGTTACCGAGACCTGGCTGGGCCAGGAGGGGGGAGTCCCTCTGGTGGAGATGTGCCCAGCCGGGTTTCGGGTCTTTCATCGGCCGAGGGCCCAGGGGAGGGGAGGGGGGGTTGTGGTGGTTATTAAGGAGGATCTGTGTCCGAGGGAAGCCACTGTGTCTCAGATGACCGGGTGTGAGCTCCTTTTCGTGAAGTTCGGTCCCAAGGTTCAGGTGGGCTTGCTGGTCGCATACCTGGCTCCCTGCTATGCGGCAGCGGCCCTGCTTGAGCTCCTTAAGGTCATAGCTGGCGTGGCGGTTGGGACCCCCAGGCTTATGGTCATGGGGGATTTCAACTTGCCATCTGCCGGCGGTGCCTCGGGGACTGCTCAAGAGTTCATGGCTTCCATGACGGCCATGGGCCTGACCCAGTTAATTCGGGACCCTACTCACGTGGGAGGTCACACCTTGGATCTGGTTTTTGTCTCTGATCAGTGGCAGAGTGATCTGGGTATAGGGGATATAGTTGTGGAACCCCTGTCATGGACGGATCACTCGCTCCTGAAGCTCGACTTCCGTTCCACACCCCCTGACCGCAGGGAGGCGGGACCATTAAAATGGTACCGCCCCAGGCGCCTGATGGACCCTGATAGGTTCCTGACGGAGCTTGGGCCATTTCCCGAAGCTCACACACACGACTCGGCTGAGGGCTTGGTCGCCACCTGGGATAGGGTGGCTGCTGGGGCCCTTGACCGAGTCGTGCCCTTGCGGCCTCTGACCCAGTGCCGATCCCATGTGGCTCCCTGGTTTTCTGAGGAGCTAAGGGAGATGAAGCGCCGGAAAAGACGCCTAGAGAGCAGTTGGAGGGCTAGCCACTCTGGGTCTGACTGAACACTATTACGATCTTATATTAAGATGTATTTAGTGACGATAAGGATGGCGAGGAGATCTTACCTCTCCACCCTTATTGCGTCTGTGGAAAACCGCCCAGCCACCCTGTTTAGGGTGACCCGCTCCCTCCTGGAGGTGGGAGCGCGGGAGGACCCCTTGCAGGGACGGGCTGAGGAGTTTTCTAGGTTTCTGCAGGACAAAATCGCTCAGATCCGGGATGAACTGGACTCCGACTGGGCATCTCCGGGCGGGGGGGCGGGGGTGGATATCGGTGCGGTCAATTGGGTTGAGTTCGATCCTGTTACTGTGGAGGACGTGGACAGGATACTGGGGGGACTGAATGCCACCACCTGTTTGTTGGACCCGTGCCCCTCCTGGCTGGTCTTGGCCACTCGGGAGGTGACACGAGGCTGGTTCCAGGGTATTATAAATGCTTCCTTGAGAGAGGGGCTGTTACCCGCCGCCTTGAAAGAGGCGGTGGTGCTGCCCCTCCTCAAGAAACCGTCCCTGGACCCAGCATTGTTATCTAACTATCGCTTTGTTGCGAAGGTTGTTGAGAGTGTGGTGGCACGTCAGTTCCTGCAGTACCTGGATGAAGTGAGTTATCTCGACCCCCTCCAATCGGGCTTCAGGCCCGGGCACAGCACGGAGACGGCGTTGGTCGCGTTGGTAGATGACCTCTGGAGGGCCCGGGACAGGG
The DNA here is from genome assembly GCA_023653725.1 of Bungarus multicinctus. Lineage (NCBI taxonomy): Eukaryota > Metazoa > Chordata > Lepidosauria > Squamata > Elapidae > Bungarus > Bungarus multicinctus. The sequence continues at coordinate 17,322,761 of CM042851.1, read as the reverse complement.
GTTGTTCCTCTGTCCTGGTCCTGTTAGATCTCTCAGCGGCTTTTGATACTGTCGACCACAGTATCCTATTGCGGCGGTTGGAGGGGTTGGGGGTGGGGGGCACCGTGTTGTGGTGGTTCACCTCCTTCCTCTCCGACCGTTCGCAATTTGTGTTGACGGGGGGGCAGAGATCGGCCCCGAGGCCTCTACTATGTGGGGTCCCTCAGGGGTCGGTGCTCTCGCCCCTGCTGTTCAACATTTATGTAAAGCCGCTGGGTGAGGTCATCCGTGGCTTCGGGGTGGAGTTCCATCAGTACGCTGATGATACTCAGCTGTACATCTCCACCCCGGGCCACCCCAACGAAGCCGTCGAAGTGATGTCCCGATGCCTGGAGGCCGTGCGGAGCTGGATGGGTCGTAACAGGCTTCGTCTCAACCCGACCAAAACCGAGTGGCTGTGGTTTCCTGCGCCCAGATACAGCCAGCTGGTTCCTTCGCTGGCCGTGGGGGGAGAGGTCTTGACCCCCGTGGAAAGGGTGCGCAACTTGGGTGTCCTCCTGGACGTACGGCTGTCTTTAGAAGAACACATTGCAGCCGTCGCCAGGGGGGCTTTTTATCAGATTCGTCTGATTTACCAGTTGCGGCCCTTTCTGGATCTGGGCGCACTTCGCACAGTCACTTCCGCCCTCGTTATCTCCCACCTGGATTATTGCTCTCTACATGGGGCTCCCCTTGAAGAGTCTCCAGAGGTTGCAGTTGGTCCAGAATGCAGCCGCGCGGGTGATCGTGGGTGCTCCTCGGAGCTCCCACGTTACACCGCTTCTCCGCAGGCTGCACTGGCTTCCTGTGGTCCTCCGGATTCGATTCAAGGTGGTACTGATGGTATTTAAAGTGCTCCATGGCTCGGGACCTGGGTACTTACGGGACCGCCTGCTGCCATCATCCACCTCCCGCCGCCCAGTACGCTCCCACAGGGTTGCCCTCCTTGGGGTACCGCCGCCCGGCCGCTGTCGGCTGATGGCCTCGAGAGTTTGGGCTTTCTCTGTGGGAGCTCCCTCCCTATGGAATGATCTCCCCCCGGAGATACGAGCTATGACAGATATCTTGACCTTCCGGCGCGCAGTTAAAACCCTACTTTTTAGGCAGGCTGGCCTGGCCGAATAAATGGGTTCTGGTTTTTAAATTGGGTTTTAGTAATTAATTTTTAATTTTTATCTAAGATCCCTGTTTTATATTGTTGTATTTGGTTTTGATGGGACACAGCCGGAATAATCGCGTTTAATATATTTTTAATTGTATTTATAATGTATTTATGTGTTTTTAGTAGGCTGTACACGGCCCCGAGTCCCTTTTTTGGGAGAGGGAGCGGTATAAAAATATGATAAAATAAATAAATAAATAAATAAGTACCAAGCTTCCAGAAGCCATCTTGCCAGCAATCAACAGCCAGACAAGTAGGGATTAACACCAGGATTAACAGCAGACAAACCATTAGTCAGCAAAGAACAGCTTCTTCAAGAAACTACCAACACCATCTATGGTGACAGGGCAAGCTACTCTGTGTAAATAGAAAGCACACTCTCTTCTAGCACTGAAGATATCATCTAGTTGGGTAAATAAACACATGCAAGCAAACACCAAACTCAAAGAACACTCAAGACACCATAAACCAATATATTCTGTATACAAATACTTCTGCTTTTCTTAATCTTGATGGACATAATCTATCTATAGTGAAGTTTTTTTAATTCCTACCAATTTCAACAAGAATTAGATTAAATATATGCTTATATTTCTCCACATAAGAAGTAGAGCTCTCTGAAGAGCTAGGATTTTGTTAAATTATTCTATGTTTGATATTTTAAAAAAGTGAATTGTGATATCCTAGCACTTATTGTGATACAGGTTAAAATTGCATCTTAACAAATACTCCTTTGTGCAACATATTTGCTACTGCAAATGAAATTTGAACATTGTCTGTCTGTGTGTTCAGTTGTGCTTAAACAAAATAATAATTACAAAAATGTTTTAAATGTTTTAAATTGCAATCATTATATCTTGAGATAAGATGTTGTAGTAAACAGTAAATGATTGCAATCCATTTTGAATGAGGAGAAAAAGAAGAAGAAACTAGTTGGGTTAAGTCTTTTATCTTTAACTTACAGTATGTTGTAATAAAAAAATAAAACAAAGAAAAAATACCTAGATGAAATTAGAGGAAATGTTAAAAAAATAGGAGAAAGAGATAACCTGTGAACCTTTACATTTGAAGGTAACCCATTCCCAACTTTGCTTTCTAGAATTTTATAACAGAACTTTTCAGAATTTCCACCCAGAGGACCATTGATGGGCATTCTGAGATTTCTAGTCCCATTGTATGTGGATTTACATTAATTTCAAAAACAATTGGGATTTAGCAACCATTTATTTCATAGCTTTACTTCTTTTTCTGCCTTTCATTGTATATATCAACCTTGTGATATTCTTGTATCGGAGGTTCAAAGTCTATTTGAAGATCTTTTGTTTTTTTTCCAGATATATCATTCTATGCTACCATGATTATGCTAAATGAAAATAATATTGGTGAATGTTGCACAGCATGTGAAATGTATGTAAATGTCTGGCTTAGCATAGCTTCAGAATCATTTGGGTTAGCCATGTATATATTCCAAGAGAGAAAAGCAGAAAATAGAGGGCCTAAGGCAGTGGTAGCTAATCTTTTTTGGCTCCCGTGCTGAAAATTATGCACGTGCTTGTGTGCCAGCACCCAGGAGGCAATGCACGCAGACCCCCCCATCCCCTGCACATGTGCGTGTGATCCCCATGTGCCATGTGTCTCTGCGCATGCATGTGAGAACACCCCAGACACGCTGCGTGCATCTCTGCACATGCGTGCATGTCTCCTGTGCACCCCCTGTCCCCCACGCATGCATGCTAGATACCCAACAATCAGCTGGCAGGCGGGTGGGCGGCAGGCGTACATGCACAGTGGGGCTCTTCCGGGCAACCTCTCACTTCTTCTGGGCAACTTCTCTTCCGGACAACTTCCAGCACATGTTCCACAGGTTCGCCATCACGGGCCTAAGATATATATTAATGCCAGCTTTAACCATTTTTGCTCATCTTTCATTTAGATGTACAATTGAAAGTTCCTTTTTCTATATAATTCCCACTAGGCTTTGAGGGGTTATCGTTTGAAGATATTTGGCATTACACAGAATGTCTTTAGATGGAACACCCCATTCTGTCCCTGCAACCTGCTCATAAGAACAAAACAGTTGCCTAAAGAGTTAGAATTGCATTTAACACAAGCTTAGACAAACTTCAGTCTTCAAGAATTTTCAGAGAGACCTACTAGCAGTAGTAGGGAGTTTAGGGTGGTTTATAAATGAACAACTGAGTCGCCATGACATTTAATTAATGGAAATGTGTAATCACACAAAAAAAATCTGTATTTGGTATCACCATAAAAGAAAAATATGTCACTCCTGCTTAATTGTGTTGTCATATTATGATTTAAACTATCATTGTTCAACTTTTAAAAATATTAATATTTATCATGCTGATTTTATATTTTCTACATCAGCTCAGCTAATTATTTATAATTCAGTGTTCTTAACTGTTTCCTAGTGTTAGAGAATATACTATTTAACTTAATGAAAGTTCAGATTAATATTCATTTTGATGCTACCCTTTTGCATTATACCTTGAAATACCTTTTGCATGTACCTGATCCTTGAGGCTTAGCTAGCTGGAATGATATTTTCCCAGATCTGACATGATTGATCTTTTGATGTGAAACCAGTGGGAAATGGCTATGTAGGTCACTTGTAAAAAATGAAGAAGAGAAAGGTCAGTATATACATTTTTACAGCAGAGAATAATCATCTGTTACTGTGCACAAAACAGTTCTGTTATTTTTAGTGGGAGACAGAATAACTATGGGCAGCATAAGTTCTCTGTGCATTGGGTCATAAACGCTCAGTCACAAAGACTAACAGTACAGAAAAGAAGTGTTTTCAAGAGTGCTTCCTACATGTTGTGGAGAAAAAGTTGTTGTACCTGTGGCCCTGAATCATTAATGGCTGAGCTAGTATTATGCATTCAATATCATGGAATAGAAGAACTACTTGTGGCTCAAATATTTTATTGCTTTGATGGCCACCTCCTAAGGGTGTGCTTAAAATGAGAAAGGGAACTAAAGCTCATATTCATGGTGTTAGAAAATCTCTATATAGCCCTACAGAGCAAACAGCACACAATCCACATGTGTGCCTTTCTGCTTAACTGCGATCAGGAAACAGGAAACTTTATTCAGAGAAAAAGACATAGAGAATATATATCATAGATAAAACTACAAACTTATAAACACTGCCATCTACTAGTTGGTAGTTGTTGTACAAAATACATGAACAATGTATTCCAACATACCCACTCAACAACTACTCCTTATACTAGACCCATTTTAGATCTCCTTATATTAGACACATTTCAGATTTCTTGTAAGTGGTTCTGATCATTTTTTGTTTCTCTTGGGTTAGAAGACTTTGCATCTCATCCCATGAATCTGGTTCTGGTTTTAATGGTACACGAGCAACATAGGGTAGACATATGCATTGGTGGGCTGCAACCAGTTTAACAACGGGTTCTGTGAATGCGTGCTTTGCATAAAAAAAACACCAATTTGAACAGCTTACCTTCTAGGGCAGCCCTGGTAAGTAGAATAGCTGAGGCGCAGAAATCAGCTGTGCTGCGCAAATCAGCTGAACTGAAAAAGACAGAAATATAGGACAGGATAGAATGGGGTGGGTGGAGCCAGCTGATGGTTGGAACTACCGATTTGCTAGAACTGGACTGAACCGGCAGCAGCCTACCACTGGATGTATGGTTGGGGTGATTTCTTCTTTTACAGTGTTTGGATAGTCTACATTAATTTCTATTTCTCTGTCTCTTTGTTGCTTATCTTCATGTGGAATTTCCCTTAGTTTGAAGCATTCGTGTTAATTCATAAAATTTTGAACACATTGAAAGATTCATTGACAATTACACTTCTGCTGATGATTACCTTGTTTATGTCTTGGTGTAGAATTCCATATACCTTTTGAAATTTACTGTAGCCACAAGTACACCTTCCTTTCTGCAAGCATCCCATTTTATATATATTTGGCTTTGCTCCAAATTTTTTTTTAAATGGCTGATTCAGGAACTTTCCATTCCACAGTTCATATGGAGTTTTTCCTCTATATCGAATTTTCCTGGTAGTCGATTTTGTAGATAGAAGGCGGTCATAATTGCCTCTCCCCAGTATGTGGTTGGCATATCTGCATCAAACAGCATGGTTCTTCCACTCTCACATAGAGTACTATTCATTCTTTCCACAACTCCATGTTGTTTTGGATTGAATGATACAGTAGTTTGAAATATTATGCCATACTTTCTGAGAATCACCTGTATGTTCACACTATGTATCCAGTTCCATTATTTGTGCATAAGATAGTTGGCATTTTGCCAAATTTATTTGCTTACTTGAGCCAAATACTGTTCAAGTTTGTCTGATACTTTATTTTTGTTCTGTAACAGGTATGGTGTAGTATACCTGGAGTAATCATCTATGAAAGTTTGAAAATACTTCTTTTTTTCTTGGAGTCAAATTTTCCATTGGACTGCAAAGATCTGAATGAATTAAATCCAGAGGTTTTTTTAATCTGCTATTACTCTGCTTTGGGAGCCTTTTCTTGTCATTTTTTTCCTTTTTATACAGTGCATTTCATTGTTTGAGCACATGGACTAATTTTTATTTTACTTCATAATCATTCTCAGTTAATTTCTTTATTATGTCAGGACTTCTCTGGCTAAGTCATATGGGTCATGTACGAATGCAGTTTGAATTTTTTACCTCCTTGGCAGTATTAACCACCTCATTGCAGTTCAACTGATAAAGTTCATCTGTAATTTTAGCCTCTGCAAGAAAGATATCCCTTTTTGGTATGATACAACTGTCCCCTTGGAAGGTCACTATATTGTTTTGTGAGTTTTTTCACTGATAAAAGATTAATTTTAAGAGCACAGACATTTTTCACAGATATCTTCCTGGTGACACTCTTGGAAATAGGACAGTAAAGAAAACCATCTCCTATTCCTTCAAATTCCATTATTTGTCCATTAACTGTGGTGATTTTTTTTCTGTTTTACTCTGGTCAAGGCGAATGAAGAAATTTCTGTCATTTGTCATGTGACTCATAGCTCCTGAATCAAAACACTATGTCTGTAAAGGTGAGGTTCAACTTTTGGATTGAAAACCAGATTCATTATCTGAAGCAAGATCAGTTTCTTCCTTCACAGTTTTGGTCTTTTCTAGTTTAGTTTGTTTTTGCATTCTGGCTTTCCAGCTTCTGCAATCTGCTTTTAAATGGCCTTGTTTCTTGCACAGAAAACATTCACATGTTTCTTGCTGTGTGTCATTGCTTTCCCCCCTCTATTTTTAATCTGTAAAGCAGACTCTGCAACAGAAGTGCCATCACTATTAATGCTTTCTGTTTTATGCTTATATTCATCCATAAGCTTGTCCTTAACATATTCCAATGTCAGTTCACCATCTGGATGTGCATCAAGTGCTATGACAAGCATTTCAAAACTTTCTGGTAAATCATAATAGTGCTGCGATATTAAAATCTTTTATTTCTTCTCCTGAACCTTTCAGGCATTCAACCATTTCCAAGGTATGCCTTATGTAAGCCTGGCCTTCCATCAGCTTGGTTTGGTATAGCTTTCTAATCAAATACAGTTTATTGCTAAGATTATCTCTTTCATGAACCTTTTGTAGTCCTTCCCACATTTCTTTAGCAATTTCACACTTACACATATGTATGATTTGATCATCTTCTATGCTAAGAGAGATTGTGCTCTGATCTTTCTGATCTTTCTCTATCTACTCATCTGAAATGTGTTCTGGCCTAACTTCATTTATGCATATACCTTCTCTTGTTAGCAGCATCTTCATCGTGAATATTCAAGACTGGTAGTTCGGATGTGTCAGATTGGCGAATGAAAGCTTTATTGCAGCTGTGTTATTGGCCATTTTATTTTATTTTATTTTATTGCAATTTTCTTTCTATTGCTGTATCTTGCATTTATTTGCTGTAGTTGGCTGTGACCTGTTAGAAATTCTGTATATATATCCTTAAGGGCAAACAGTGCAACAGTCCTTGTGTGTGCCTTTCTGGTTACTGCAACCAGGAAACAGGAAACTATATACAGAGAAAAACACATAAAGTGTATATATCACAGATGCAACTACAAACTTACAAATATACCGTCCACTTGTTGGTAGTTCTTGTACAAAACATGTGAACAATGTATTCCAACACATGCTTTCAGGTTTTTTGTGAATGGGTGGGTAAAGACTAGGAGTCTAACCTTTGAGTGACATTCCTCAAAGTGAGTGGAGATATGATACCACCACCATCATTATACCTTTGTGGGTACTCATATCTCTCTTTTTGCTTTTTTTTTAATTCCCTCTTTCTTTTCTCTATAATTCTTACTCTCACCATTTTATCCAGTTTTCTCCTTCATTTCTCATGATTTTGAAGTGGGTGGAAGAGGGACTATGCTCCTTGTCCACTGTTATACTGGATTGCTCTCTGTTCACTAAGGCATTTCCAGATAGTCACCATTTTTGGAAAAACCATTTGCAGCTAACCTATATTTCTCCATGCAGCAATACTCCTTTGGGATCTGCTATTGGGCCATAGAGAGGCAGTATAGTGATTCAGTGGTTAAGAAACTGGGATTGTCAGCTACAAAGTTGTCAGCCCAGGTTCAAGACCTAAGTGCCGCTAGATAGAGTGAACTACTGCTCTAGACCCAGATCCTAGCAGTTTGAAAGAATGCAAATGCAAATAGAGAGATAGATAGCACTTTTGTGGGAAGATATGTGCTCTGTGATGTCATGCTAGCCACATGACCACAGAAACTTCTTCAGACAGCACTGGCTCAACTGCCTCAAAATGGAGATGAGCACTTCCACCTAGAGTTGGTAATTGCAAGTGGAGTAAAATCCACAGGGACCAGTGGTGGTATTCAGCCAGTTCACACCAATTTAGGTGAACTGGTAGTGAGGATTTGATGTGGGTCACCAAACTGGTAGTAATTTCTGGCTGACCATGCCCCTGACCCACTCACTGGGTTGCCGGTTGCTTGCTTGCCCTGCCTGCCCAATGCTCGCTCGCCCCGCCCAGTCACTCCTTAAGGTATTTTTTCCCCCTCCTGACAATCAACTGTTCCTATGATCAGCTCTGCCGGGATTCCCCTCATTGTCTTACTGCTTCACCCAGGAGGGTTCCTTGAGGCCTAGGAAGGCAAAAAATAGAGTGAGGGGGGCACAGCCCCCACCCCACCCAGGCTCAAATTTTTTTCTTCCTGAGCCCCAGGGAAGCCTTCTGGGAGCAAAAATGCTCCCAAGAAGACTTGCCTGAGGCCTAGAAGGCCCAAAAAACAGGGGTGGGTTGCTTCAAAACAAAAACAGTGCGCACTCAGTCACATGGCCTCACCCACCAAGCCACACCCACAGAACTGGTAGCAAAAAATTTTGAATCCCACCACTTTCAGGGACACATTTTTATACGGCTGTAGAAAAGAACTGGCAGTATTTAGTAAAAGATTGGCTGACATGTCAACAGGTTGTTCCTTCCTGAGGCACAGCTCTTTCATGCTGACCTGTGAGAATTTCCTCTCACTCAGAGAACTGTAGTAGGATAAAAAGTTTTTCTGTTACCTACACAATTGGTTGACATGTGGTTTATAGAGAGGATATGATACCTAAAAACAGAAAAAAATGATTACCCCATGCCTCTATTACTTAAATATTTGAAGAGATTCTTTAACTCCTTGTAAACTGTTTTATTCATAGCACCAGGCATCCTACATAAGCAGTTAAAATGGGTTTCTTAAATTCATTGTAGTTCTTATATAGGCATGTGTTTTGATAGGCAGGCTGGGTACAGATAGGATTCTTTCCATCTATTGTTCTTTGCAAGTTTGTGCAACAACAATAACAGAAATTTAGCCTGAAATCTATCCCCAAAGCCTAAATTTCATCTTGGAGTCGCCTGCAAATTCTCATTGGATGATTCACAGGATTATAAAGTGCATGAACTGCTTCCAGCAAAAAGATTATTTTGTACAAAGAGTACATTGATCTCTCTCATCCTGGTGTTTCTGGATATGTTGAACCTGCACATCTCAGAATGGTCAGCAGTTAAGCTTTGGCAGCTCAGAACACTGAGGTACCAGAACATCTGGAGAATGCCAAGCTGGGAAATATGATATAAAAAATAATACAAATCCTCTGTCAAACTTGATATATACAATGAATGATTCACCCATTTTGCATTCAGTAATAATGTATATATACTGTATAGCTCAAGTAACTTTCAAATGCAAGGGAATATTTTTTTTCCCTACATAAAACATTTCCTGCATGCACCATTTATGAGCAATTACATCTTAAAAGAACTTTCTGTTTGTATTATTATATCATCCACATAGTTCAGAATCAGATTAATACCTATTTACTATGATATTGGTGAGTTTTGGAAGGTGAACTGATTTACTAATGAATTGGAGCAAAATTCAAGATATTTTGGAAGGCTTTTATTTATTTCAGTTTTTTAACCTTTGTAAATTAACTCTGCTGACTCCTGATGGCATTTCAATGTTTCTTCTTTTAATTTCTCAGGAAAGTTAATCAAACTTATCATAGTCTTAGTATTTTTTGTATGGTTACATTTAAAATTTGTGATGGTTTTATCTTGTAGATGGCAAATTTATATATATATATTTTATATAATTATAATGATTCCCATCTATAATTATAGTATCTGCTGTTCTTGCAGATATACCTGAACATTATTCTTTAATTTATTTATTATACTTTAATTTACATTACTCATTAGTGGAACTGTTATCTTGATATATAACTGAAATCTTCACGTTTCAAAAGAGACAAAATAAAGAAGTTATCTTTGAAAGTAGTTCTTCAACTATAGATATTTTCTTTGTAACTATCTTAAATGCTGTACTGTTTTATCTACATTTAGTATTTGCAGTGTTATTCTATTCATTAATCCATTGTTTGAATTCTAACATTCCAGGCCAAAAGCTTTAGTATCTTGAAATTGCTGTATAGAATCCAGTAATTCCAGAAAGGTCAGAGGAGCTTTCAGCAAATTTATTCATTTATTAATCAAATTTATATAATGACATAAATAACATTCTTCATTAAATGGTTTAATACCCAGCAGCAATGGCATCATTATTTAAATAATTTACTCATGGCTCAAAGTGAAATAATAATGAAAAAAACCCTTTGCAGTATATATGACAAAATATGTGATCTCATGAATCTGGAAATTCTTTCACATTCTCTTTGACAATGAAAAACAGCATGCATTTTAAAATAATTATATTTGCAATAATATATTTGAAATATGTAAACCAGAGATAGTTTGAATCTGCATCAGAGGACAAAGTATTAAATTTACACTTTGCTTGCTGAGGTTGCTTTGATCCCTTTGCTCTTAACAATACGATACAGTGGCTCGAATTGAGCTGCATATTTCCCAGTTCTGATAGCCAGAGGGGCAGTGCAAATTAAGCAATGTGTCTGCTTCACTTTTAAGAATGGAGGGGCCATTTTGTTTTATGCAACAGCCTCAAATGGATGCTTTGCATAAATTTTCATCAAAAGAAATTATCCCTCTTAAGTCAGATCTACTTTGTATGCAATTGTCAGATAGATTCAGCAGAAACGTAACAGTAATTTTGAAGTATCTATATTTAATATCCTTTAGAAAAGAATATAAGTAGTGTAAACAAAGTGAGTTTCTTGAGGTTGTTTTAAAATAACATTGTAAACGTCACCTTTAGCATTTTTATTAAAATCAAGTAGAAACAGTGACTGGAAAATGTTTGACCTTTCTACTATCTACTCTGAAAAATGTGCGCATGCACACACAAACACATACACACAGGGGTGGGATTCAATTTTTTTAACAACTGGTTCTGTGGGCATGGCTTAGTTGGTGGGCATGGCTTGATGGTTATGTGACTGGCTGGGCATGGCCAACTCAACATCACTCACATCGAGGCACGCATCTCCTCGCCTGGCCTCTCATGACTGTGGGGATGCTGCAACAGTCGTAAGTGTGAAAAACGGTCATAAGTCACTTTTTTCAGTGCCATTGTAACTTTGAATGGTCACTCTACACAAGCAAAGTACCAGCAAAGGAGGGCAAAAAAACACCAGAGACATTCCTGAGACAGGAAGTCTAGTCCTGCCAAGAATGTAATAAGGGTTAATGGAGAGGCAGTTTCTGTAAGCAACATCAGAATGTTTCCTTCCTGCCTTCCTTGCAGGATTAGGCCAGTAATTTCTTCTAACAACCGGTTCTCCGAACTGCTTAGAATGTTAACAACCGGTTCTAGTGAATAGGTGCGAACCGGTAGAATCCCACCCCTGCATACACAAAAGATACAGATAGAGATGGAGATGATAGAGATAGAGACAGATAACCGTATCTTGCATGGAACTTTAAAGTTTAATGAATTGGTTGCATAATAAGCTTTTATTCTATTTATCCAAGTTTGTATACTTTGTTGACAGACCTTCAAAGACAAGACTCTCTTTAGTGTTATGGAACCATTTTAGATGGTAAACAAATCCAAGGTCTGTAAGATGTAAGGCATATAATTTATCATTAAATTGCATCTCACTTCATCCTTCTGGCATCTCAGAATCAAATAATGTGTTTTAATTCATAAAAGCTTACACTATAATGCCATTGGCTAGAGTTTGTAATATAAATAAGGATGAGGTATAAAAATCTCCTTAAGGCTGACTGGGAGATGCAAATCTAAACCTCTTATGCGAGATACTCCTGATATTTCATAGCTTAGTGAAGCCTCCAACTAGCATGTTAATCAAGCCAAAGTGTTGTGTAATTGCCACCATGGTCGGGACTGTCCTCGCGGCCGCCGCCGCCGCCGCCATGGCCGCCGCCACCGCCACCATGGTCGGGACCATCCTCACGGCCGCCACCACCTCCACCATGGCCGCCGCCGCCACCATGGTCGGGACCGTCCTCGCAGCCGCCGCCGCCGCCACCACCACGGATGGTCTTCGGACGGCGATGGGGCCCGGGAGCAGAGCCGGGACTGCCGGCTTGGAGGCCGCCAGTACTGAGGCTGGGACCATGGCCTGAGAGGCCATGGGAGCCTTGGAGAGGCCTTGGAGCAACGTTGGGTCCTGCCAGCCCAGCGGCTGGGGGACCATTGCCTGGTCCAGAGTCAGGACTGTCCTCACGGCCACCGCCGCCACCACCACCAGCATGGACCGTTTTCGGGCGGCGACGGGACCTGGGAGTGGAGTCGAGGTCGCTGGCCTGGAGTCCACCTGTCCAGAGACTGGGACCATGGCCGGAGAAGCCGCAGGAGCTTTGGAGGGGCCTCGGAGCAACGTTGGCTCCAATTGGCCCAACGGTGGGAGGACCATCACCCGGCCCATGGCCAGGACTATCCCCGCTGCCGCCACCGCCGCCACAGATGGCTTTCAGACAGCAGCGGGGCCTGGAGGTAGAAACAAGACCACCCACTCACAGGCCACCTTTGTGGAGACTAGATTCCTGGCCGTGGCCACCATCGGACCCTTCGTTTCCCCCGCCGCCACCACAAACGGTTTCCGGGCGACGATGGTGGCCAAGGGCAGAACAGGGGCGGAGCCCAGGGACGGAGCCGAGATTGTCGGCTTGGAGACCGCTTGTGGGTAGACCCGGACCATGGCCATCAGGACCTCCGCCGCCACCGCAAATACTTCACGGGCGGCGCATGAGGCCAAGGACGGAACCGAGGTCTCTAACGTATGGCCCGCCATGGTGTAGACCTGAGCCACAGCCAGGACTCCCGCTAATAGAGGCGAGATCGCCGAGGTCCAGAGCCAGGGTCAGGTCCAGATCTTTATACGGGCCCCAGACTATCACCACAGACAGTGAAAGATCCTATACCAAGGCCAAGGACTATGACCTGCACCCCCAAGGGACGGGCCCCCAACAAGACTGGATACCATCTACCAAACAGTCTGGGAGGTTACACCCAAAGACAATGACCTACTCCCCTGAAGAACTAAGGACCCTAAGATATGCCCCCCTATCCCAAAGTTGGCCCTCTTACCTATCCAAAGCCTATCTCAAGGACGGATCTTGGGATCCGGAGAGATGGTGGGACCGCCGGAAGCGTGGGAGGGAGGGTTATTTAAAATTTTTATTTAAATTCTTAAATAGATTAGGTTTGATCGGGCGGGAGTTAGGGGACAACCCGCATAGGGCTAGGACCGGACCACGGATGGAATGCTGCCAGGAGGGTTCAGGCTCTGACAAGGCTCTATTGAGGATGGGGGGTTATCCCAGGGAGGGTGACATTAAATCTATCAGTACGGTGAGCGGGAGAGGTAGATCTGGCGTTTATAGGGGGCCACATTCTGCTCCGGGAGCGCGCCTCCGCTATCTTTCTGCTGTGACGTGCTCCGACCCCCTTGTCACATCCCGTTCCCCAGGAGGTCTGAGCAATAGGGCCCTGGGCCTTCGGCTGATGTTATGTAATGCCAGGTCCGTCATGAATAAGGCCCCCCTCATTCATGATCTGATCTCTGAGGAGGGGACGGACCTGATGGGCATCACCGAGACCTGGCTGGGCCCAGAGGGAGGAGTCCCTCTTGTAGATATGTGCCCAGCCAGGTTTCGGGTCTTTCATCGGCCAAGGGCCCAGGGGAGGGGTGGGGGTGTTGCGATGATTATTAAGGAAGATCTATGTCCGAGGGAGTCCACTGTCTCTCAGACGACCGGGTGTGAATCTCTTTTCGTGAAGTTCGGCTCCAAGGTACAGATGGGCTTGTTGATCGCATACCTGGCTCCCTGCCATGCATCATCTGCCCTGCTTGAGCTCCTCGAGGTTATAGCCGGCATAGCGGTTGAGACCCCCAGGCTCATGGTCATGGGGGACTTCAACCTACCCTCTGCCGGCGGTACCTCGGGGACTGCTCAAGAGTTCATGGCTTCCATGACAGCCATGGGCCTGACCCAGCTAATTTGGGACCCTACTCACGTGGGAGGTCACACCCTGGATTTAGTTTTTGTCTCCGACCAGTGGCAAAGTGATCTGGGTATAGAGGATACAGCTTTAGAACCACTGTCATGGTCAGATCACTTACTCCTAAGGCTCGACTTCCATTCCGCACACCCCGACCGCAGGGAGGCGAGACCATTAAAATGGTACCGCCCCAGGCACCTGATGGACCCAGATAGGTTCCTGATGGAGCTTGGGCCACTTCCCGAAGCTCACACACACGACTCGGTCGAAGACTTGGCTACCACCTGGGAAAAGGTGGCTGCTGGGGCCCTAAACCGAGTCGTGCCCTTGCGGCCTCTGTCCCGGCACCGATCCCAAGTGGCTCCTTGGTTCTCCGAGGAGCTAAGGGAGATGAAGCGCCGGAAAAGACGCCTAGAGAGCAGTTGGAAGGCCAGCCGCTCTGAATCTGACCGAACACTATTACGTTCCTATATTAAGACGTATTTAGTGGCGATGAGGATGGCGAGGAAGACCTACCTCTCCACCCTTATTGCGTCTGCAGAAAACCGCCCAGCCGCACTGTTCAGGGTGACCCGCTCCCTCTTGGAGGTAGAGACACGGGAAGATCCCTTACAGGGACGAGCTGAAGAATTTTCTAAGTTTCTGCAGGACAAAATCACTCAGATTCGAAATGAACTGGACTCCGACTGGGCATCTCCGGGCGGGAAGGCGGGGGTGGATATTGGCGAGGTCAATGGGTTGAGTTCGATCCTGTTACCATAGAGGACGTGGACAGAATACTGAGGGGACTGAATGCTACCACCTGTTTGTTGGACCCGTGTCCCTCCTGGCTGGTCTTGGCCACCCGAGAGGTGACTCGAGGCTGGCTCCAGGGCATTATAAACGCTTCCTTGAAAGAGGGGTTTCTACCCGCCTCTTTGAAGGAGGCAGTGGTACGACCTCTCCTCAAGAAACCGTCCCTGGATCCAGCACTGTTATCAAATTACCGTCCTGTCTCCAACCTTCGCTTTGTTGTAAAGGTTGTAGAGACTGTGGTGGCACGTCAGTTCCCGCAGTACCTGGATGAAACGAGTTATCTCGATCCCCTCCAATCGGGCTTCAGACCCGGGCACAGCACAGAGACGGCATTGGTCGCGTTGATGGATGATCTCTGGAGGGCACGAGACAGAGGTTGTTCCTCTGTCCTAGTGCTGTTAGATCTGTCAGCGGCTTTTGATACTGTCGACCACAGTATCTTATTGCAGCGATTGGAGGGGCTGGGGATTGGAGGCACCGTCCTACGATGGTTCTCCTCCTTCCTCTCCGACCATTCGCAATTTGTGTTGACAGGGGGACAGAGATCGACCCCAAGGCCCCTGCTTTATGGGGTGCCTCAGGGATCGGTACTCTCGCCCCTATTGTTCAACATTTATGTGAAGCCGCTAGGTGAGATCATCCGTGGCTTTGGGGTGGAATTCCATCAATACGCTGATGATACTCAGCTATACATCTCCACCCCAGACCACCCCAACGAAGCCGTCAAAGTGATGACCCGATGTCTGGAGGCCGTGCGGGATTGGATGGGTCATAACAGGCTTCGTCTCAACCCGACCAAAACCGAGTGGCTGTGGTTTCCTGCTCCCAGATACAGTCAGCTTGTTCCTTCGCTGACCATAGGGGGAGAGGTACTGACCCCTGTGGAAAGAGCGCGCAATTTGGGTGTCCTCCTGGATGTACGGCTGTCTTTGGAAGAACATATTGCAGCCGTCGCCAGGGGGGCTTTTTATAAGATTCGTTTGATCTACCAGTTGCGGCCCTTTCTGGATCTGGACGCACTTCGCACAGTCACTTCCGCCCTCATTATCTCCCGCTTGGACTACTGCAATGCTCTCTACATGGGGCTCCCCTTGAAGAGTCTCCGGAGGTTACAGTTAGTCCAGAATGCAGCCGCACGGATGATTATGGGCGCCCCCAAGGACATCCACATAACACCACTTCTCCGAAGACTGCACTGGCTTCCTGTGGCCTTCCGGATTCGATTCAAGGTGGTACTATTAGTATTTAAAGTGCTCCATGGCTCGGGACCTGGCTACTTACGGGACCGCCTTCTGCCACAAACAACCTCCCGCCGCCCAGTACGCTCCCACAGGGTCGCCCTGCTTGGGATACCGCCACCTGATCGTTGTCGGCTGGCGACCCCGAGATTACATGCTTTCTCTGTGGGAGCCCCCTCCCTTTGGAACTATCTCCCCCCGGAGATACGAGACACATCGGACATCCTAACCTTCCGGCGTGCAGTCAAGACCTTACTTTTTAAGCAGGCCGGCCTAGCCAATTAAAGGTTTTCTGAGATTTTTAAATTTTAGATTCAAATAAGACTTTTAATTCTATTTGATGGGACTCAATCATTTACTTACTTACTTATTTTACTCATTTATCCTATCTTCATCTATCTATATTCAATTCTGAGTTAATTACTGTTACTGTTGACTGTATCTTTATATGTTTAGACTGTACACCGCCCCGAGTCCCTTTTGGGAGCAGGAGCGGTATAAAAATACGATAAATAAATAAATAAACCCAAGACTCTCCTTTCAGTGCAGCCATCTGGATCTATGGGCAAATCCACAGGCAACTGGGTTGTTCACATTGTTGCTGCTTCTGCGGCCTCCATGGGGTTCCCATAGACATCATTTCAAATGGTCTTTTCTCAAACGTGGTCCATGGGTCAGGTGAGAGAAACCTTCCTTTATGAAGAACAGCATGTTGAAAATTTTCACATTGAGAATGCAAGGATGTTTTAAAGGACACCCACTTGCAGTTTCCTATAATTTCTAACAATCATTCATGTTAGGGCTAAGTAGAAAACACAGACCTTAATTTTTTAACCAACATATCATTACATTTCAGGAAAGATTTTTTTTTCAATTGTCTGTCAAAAAATAGTAGAATTTCTTCAGGTAGAAGATGATGTGCTGGCATTTACAGGGTTACAAAGTGGGTTGTACTTATTACAAAGTGGTCTGGAATTACATTGATTTATTTAAATGTATATGATGTTCCCAGCTCTATTCTGATTGATTGAGAGACAAACTGGCTCATTCATTCTTCAGCCCTATTGAATGACCTTGAGACAATTTCTCTGCGTGACTACCTCATATCTGCTGTACAATTAAAAGAAAACAGAAAAACTCCTTGAAAGAAAGATGACATTTAAATAGTTTGTATTCATTTATGGAATTATAGCATCAGAGCCTCTAGACCATGTAGATGGCCTTCTGTCTCTGTGTCACTCCTCAATAGCTGGAGGTAATAGACAAGATTCGTAATGTTCTACCTTTTAAAAATTCCTTAATTCAGGCATTCAATAATAACTTAGCATGAAATTCTCCTCATTGTATCTCCTATTAAATATGTTGAGCAAATAAATGCTCCTTTTATTTTGGCATATTCATCTAAATTAGAACTTCTCCTCATATATCCTTTGATGTTTCTCTAATTAAGCTCAGGGAGGGCTGATGAAAAGCCAACTTTCCTTGACGAGTGAAGCCCCTCGTTTACAGTCACATTTTGCCAGTTATGTGGGAGTGTTTGATCTCTTTGCATGAAAAGGTTAGAATTATGTTAATTTAAAGGAGACAATGACATAATTAATTTACCCAGCAAGAAAACAAGACTTTGCAGAAGAAATCTGCACAAAACTGCTGGTGCCAAAATATGACCTCTGGCATCTGTTCTTACACTGAATTATCTCAGGGGTTAGCTCATCTCTTCAATTAAAGGCTTTGCTAAAGAAACTCAGAGAGAAAAAGTGTGAGAGAACAATCTTCATCTGTAATATGATGTTTGGTTCATTTTAGGTTTCAGTTCGATTTTATGGTATTTGCCTCACAGAGGGAGAGTTCATATAGCTGCAACTTAATGGTGAAATAATTGTCTGGCAATGGCATGTGAGACAATGATTATATGTGGATGTTTCACATTTAATTTAATTTATTTATTTGAGCAGTTTTTCACAATATGGTCATCACCACCTTGGAGTCTGGGAAGTATGGTCCTGACATATTTGAGTCATGAAGCTTGATGCATGAATAGCTTACTTTTCCTCATCTCTGTTCAAAGGTAGGTTCATAATGCATTGAAAGCTAATGCAACCATAGAAATGATAGGTACTAGCTCATTACAATTTGAGTAACAAAGATATACAGAATGTCTTTTGTTCCACCTTCATTCTGCTGCTTCAGTATGTAAATTGGGAACTGAGGCCAGTATTTTGTTTTTTTTCAGCCTGAGAATCAGTTGTACATATTGGAAATTAGTTGTACATATTGGAAATTAGTTGTACATATTGGAAATGGGTAATACCAGAATAACAAAATATCCCTGCTAGAAGGGACCTTGTCCAATCTCCTGCTTCAAAATTGGGCCAACATTTCATAACGTTCCATTGTATTCCTTTGTTTCCCTCTTCCTTATTTACCTATTTTATGTATTCTTCTCTCCCCCCCTCCCACTTGCCCCCCTCCCACTCTGTCCCCCTCCGCCTCCCACTTCCGACTCAGAGCAAGATCCAAGTTTATTTTGTTAAGAGCCAGCGGGTGGGTAGATTGAATTGAAACAGTTTCAAGGTGCAAATTACTTAGATTGCCCCAAATTTCCAATTAACGAAAAGTTGTGATTGGTTTGACATATTGAGAAGTGCTGGAAGACAAATTCCAAGCTAGGATGGAAAAAAAATACCTCTCTTTTCCCCCCCCCAGTTCAGTTGTGTCTGACTCTTGCCTAGAGATTGCCTGGAGCTTTGCCTTGCAGCTTTCTAGGCACGTTTTCTTTTTAAGAGATGGCTTGAGATTACTTCTTCTCTCTAAGGCTGAGACTAGAATTCTGCTGACCAGCTGAGTTTGTGCCTAAGGCAGGACTAGAACTCATAGTCTCCGGGTTCTAATAACCACTACATTGAACTGGTTCTACAACAGTTCAAAGGCTTAGTTTCAAATAAACTGGCAACCATATTTACTATCACAATAGTTTACTGTTATTCAGAATAACTGGAACAATGAACCTGCTCAGAAGTACTGAAATGTCATGTGCAAGGTTTGCCCTGCAGTTAATAGGAACAGTACAATCACAATGGAGTGCTGTTAAGATGTTGCTGGACAATGAAGGCCTCCATATGTCTTGTAGTGTCATTTTATATACCAAACATCAATATTCTTCTAGTGCCAGTCATTATGGAGGTTAAAGTGTCCCATTAAATATAGAGCATCATATAGGCATACAGGCACCATTAAACCAATGTGTCATTTGACATGTGTGTGAGTTTGTGTGTGTGTGTGTGAGAGAGGGGGGAGGGAGGGAGAGGGAGGGAGAATATGAACAAAGGGGTTAAAAGATAAATAATCCATATGACAAGCTTCTCAATAATTACTCACTGATGAGGGGACAAATACAGAAAAGGCATAGACTGGCAACACAATACATTTAACTGCAGGAATTGTTTGGAGTTTTTTTTTAAAAATCAGCTTTTAAATTTTCTTGCATCTCTTTTCTCTATTCCCCCAATTTATCATGTGTAGCATGCTGTCACTGGTTCAATATGAATTCTAAAGATATTTCTTTTTAAATTATTGTTCTTGAAATGATAATATCAAATGGTGTATTTTAAAATATCTTTCATAAAGAGATATTTAATGTTTAAAAATTGCTTTCATTTATGTTTGCATAAAGTACATTAAATGTAACATCAAGAATGTCAGGAAAACATTTCCCCTCTCCTACGGTAATTTTTAAACCAATTTCTACTGCCACTGTTTTCCTGGCTTCCAATTCTTTAGTTGCCCATCTGTGAATATATTTCAAACGAGTAACAAAACATGCCACAAATAGTCTCAGATTCTGGCATTTTATATTTTAGAAACAAGCTTTAAAATGAAGTGTTTTATTTAATAACTATACAAAATATATTCATAAAGTAAAAATGTTTAATACATATATTCTGCACTAATTTATGCATAGATGTTTATGCACAAAACAAAAATATATATTTTGCTTTTTATAATATTTTTCATTTTGTACTGATTCTTATATTTTTATACTGATTGTTTTATAAATGTGTTGTTTTATTGGATTGTTCTATGCCACTCAGAGTTGCTTTTGCTGAGATGCGTGGTAACACAAATTTGATTAATAAATAAATAAAAGAGAATTTTCCTGAGTTTTAGGGATTCCTGAGCAGCGTTAAGAATCTTAAAGCAAAATGTATTTTATATTGGAGGGAAAATGGCACTCTTGAGACTTTTGCCTCAAATTAACCAAAGCTGGCTCAGATATTATCAAACAATAGTGGAGTAATATTTCACCTTCAATTTTCTTTTGTATTTGCAAGTGTTGTTATTTTTGTTAGTATCACAGTTTAAAACCAAAGATAACACAAATTGATTTCTAGATTGGTTTAGCTACAGAAATGTATCCAGCATCTCCTGTTTTTAAGCTTTATTTAATATAGTGAAGGAAAAAAAGGAAACAAATGAAAAAAGAGCAAAACTGCACAAAAGAGACAAAGGAAATAAATAATAACTAAAAAATTAATTCAGATATAAAACACATTCAGACCACTTTTTTAAAAAAGATGTTGACTACATATGGTAATATTGTTCTTCCAATAGAGCGATGGTATACTAATTCATAATCACTGACACAAATATTTTTCAAGATTGTCAAACTGCATTTACCATAATGAAAAATGTTCTTTTTGGCTATTCTGATCATTTCTGCTTGATAAGCCCATTTGATTATATAAGTAGTCCTTGGTTAATTGGTATCTGCAACAGGAATTTCCATTGTTAAGCAATGAGGTCAAAAAGTACAATGTCATACAACTACATTGTTTAGTGATGGCAATCTCAGCTATACTCATTGCCATCATTGAGTGATCACTGAGGTTGTTAAGTGAGGATCTCCTTGTGATTTCCTGCCAGCTTCCAGCAAGCAAAGTCAATGAAGAAGCTTGTGGGAAGTTTTGAATCCAAGGTAGCTTGCAAGCAGGCTAATGAGTGGGTAAGTGCCTGCTGTAGTGCCATGCAAGAGTAGCTGAGTGAGGATGGGAAGGCATGCCAGTAGATGCTACAATACCCACCATGCAACACATCTGGGCTGGGAGAGGTTGCTGCCAAGGACAAGAGAGTACATAAGTTGCCCTGTACTTTGCTGCCTCTGCCACCTTCCCCGTGTCCCTTTCTCCCACTGCTGATGAGATGTGTCTGGCCTAGCTCTTTGAGAGGCAGTTGCTAGCCGTGTGAGATCTTCTTCCTGAGATTCCATGTGACCTTCCTGAAGCCTCAAAAGAAGAAGGCCCTGTGCAACCATCAGCTGCCTTGCAAAGGGCCAGCTCATCACGCTTCATCAGCAATGTGAAGAACAAGATGTGGATTGGGGGGGTACAGGGTGGAAAGAATGTAAATGTGGGCATAGTGTTCATTCAGTGCCATTGTAACTTCAAACAATTGCTGGAAAATGGTTGTGACATGAGGATTACCTGTAGTGACAATGAAGGGTTTAATGGATAATTCAAGAGAACATTCGTATCTTTAAATTGCATTGCTCTTTGTAAGACCATATTTACAACCAACTTACCCAAGATCAAATGAAAGAAAGCAAACATGGAACAAGCACAAGCCCATATCATAAGTATAACTCTCTCTTCACTCTTTTTACTCTGCTAACATAGTGAGGATGATGATAAGTTCTCTTTAATCACTGTCTGGTAAATGAAAGAAAAACTGCTGCTGAATTAGTCTCAGACTGAGATCATAAAAAAATGCCCTAAAATATTTAAATCCCTTAAAAATGGATCTGTTAATATGAGATATTCCAGCTGTTTATTCCAAAGTTCTTGCATATGTCTAATATCCTGTTTATTTATAATCCTTAATTGGTTATAAAAATACAGTAAATCCCAAATGCATTTGTACTTTATATAGTGTAGCGATAATACTTTTCAATGCAGCTAATGTAACTATGAATCAAGAGCATATTTAACTGAATACTGCACTCTTTTGTCATATTAGACAATCTAAACTCCCCTTGCCATATCTTAAACAGTTTAAAAATGCCATTGATAATTCTAAAGTATCTATCCCCTACTTATCTACTGCATTCACAATGAGTGTTTGTTTAGTGACCTTAAGAAATTACAATGGCACTGAAAAAGTACCTTTACCATTGGTCCTCAAACTTACAATCATTGCGGCATTCCTGTGGTCACATGATGGAGGGAAAGTTACCCTTTCCAGACATGTTCAAAAGATGTGAAAGAGAGAGAAATGAAAACCTTTAATGGAGCTTTTGATATTTCTATTTCTTAAATTCAAATATTCTTATTTGCATGTTTGCAGAGAAGTTCAAATCTTCGTAGTTACAATAAATGCCAGAAGTCCTGAAAAGATACAACGCGTATTTTTTAAAAAAACCCACTTCATTCAACTTTAATGTGAGGATTAAGTTTTCTATTTGTTCTCTACAATATATTATTACTAGCATACCCTTTACCTCTGCTGCCCTGTCGTCTCTCAGACTACTTTAAATATTGAGAAGGCTGGATAGTACTATATGGATTGGCATGCTTGCCATGAATCAGTGGTAGGGACATGGTTTGACTACAAAATATCTAAGATTAAAGATCAGATATCTTCAAACAGGATTGGAAAAATATCTCTCATATGAAACATGACCACAGAAATGTCTTTGGACAACGCCGGCTCCCTCAGCTAAGAAATGGAGATGAGTTGGAAATGACTGGACAGGGGATACTTTCACCTTATGAAAATGTAAAGTTCTGCTACTAGCTTGTGTCAATATATTAGGTTTGATGGACCAGGTTTCTGATTTAGTATGAAACAATTTCTTCCATTCCTGTGAGTTGAAAGGGCCCTGGAATGTGCACTAGATGTTGGGCCTTGCTCCAAAGAGAAGCTGTGTGAAACAATTCTTCACATTTGGGAGGAACCAAATGACTATCCTTCTGGACTCCTTCATACAGTTTATACCTCATGAGAGAAGCAAAAAAAAAAGTGAAGCCAAGCGACATAGTGCTAAGTGAAAAAAGTACAGGCAAACCCCTCCCCTCATCTCATTCCCCTTACACTGATTCTGGGATGCACAATACAACTCCAATGTTTAAGCTCCTTCAAGGTTTGCTAATCCATTTCTTCTCTTAGCTTTTCTCCAGGTTTTTCATACTTGATTATCCTCTTCCACAGGAAGAAGTTTCTTTATTGGAAATAATCTTATCTCTGAATGGCAATTTTTCCTATCCTTTTGACAGATGAGTTCAGTATTTGCCATCTGTTTCCTTCTGCCTCTTATTTGAGACAGTTGAAAAGAACTGGGAAGATGTTGGTTGGAGCAATTTCATCATTACTCTGCTCTTATCATAAACAACTTCCTTTGCTTTGATTTCCTTGCTTTATTGTATTATTCAAATGGAGCCTATTTACTTTAACTGCCACCACTCTTACAGAAACAAAGAAATGCTATTTCAGTTAGTTCCTGTTGACAAAGCAGCAGGTTATCAAGCAACTGCAGGGCATAATTGCCTGAGGAACATTGGAGTTTTATACTCATCTATTATGTCCTATTAAATGAATGAATTCCATTTAAAAATTATTCTGTGATTTGGAGCAACTATTAACAAGGAATATGCACAGAGCAACTTACGTCATGTGGCTGTACTTCCAGTTCATACATAATATTGGTTATCACTGACACTTTAATAATAATGATTAACAACCTGCAGTACTGTTAGTATGCTGTATCTGTGCCAGATACCCATTATACAGAAAATCTAAAATTAAGAAGTCTTCATTTAAAGGAAGAACTTGAAGTATAGAGGTAGTCCTCAACTTACAACAGTTTGTTTAGTAGATAGTTCAAAGATACAACGGCACTGAAAAAAATGACTTATTACCATTTTTCACGCTTGCAGTGTCCCTATGATCCTGTGATCAAAATTTGGATGGTTGGCAACTGACTCATATTTATGACCATTGCAGTGTTTTGGGGTCAATGTGATCACCTTTTGCAACCTTCTGACAATCAAAGGCAATGAGGTAGTCAGATTCACTGAACAACCATGTTATTAGAGCCACAGTGGTACAGTGGTTAGAATGCAGCACTGCAGGCTACTTCTGCTGATCACCAGTTTGGCAGTTCAGGTCTCACCGGGTCAATATTGATTCAGCCTTCTATCCTTCCAAGGTCAGTAAAATGAGGACCCAGATTGTTGGGGGCAATATGTTGGCTCTGTAAACTACTTAGAGAGGGCTGTAAAGTACTGTGAAGTGGTATATAAGTCTAAGTGCTATTGTTAAGTGCTACTAACGTAACAACTACAGTGATCCACTTAACAACTGTGGCAAGAAAGGTTGTAAAATGGGGCAAACCTCTCTTAACAAATGTTTCATTTAACAACAAAAATTTTCAGCACAATTATGGTCAAGAACTACTTGTAAATCTAATTCAGTAGTTTTCCTCCACCGTCCATCTGCTATATAGGAATTATTGAGTCTGTCATCTGCACCTCTATAACTGTCTGGTTTGGTTCTGCAACCCAACAGGACAGACACAGACTTCAGAGGATAATTAAGACTGCAGAAAAAACAATTACTACCAACTACCTTCAGTCGAGGACCTGTATACTACAGGAGTAAAAAAGAGGGCTGTGAAAATATTTACAGACCCCTCACACCCCAGACATACAACTCCTTCCCTCAAAACGACGCTATAGAGCACTGCATACCAGAACATCTAGACACAAGGACAGTTTTTTCACGAATGCCATCACTCTGCTAAACAAATAATTCCCTCAACACTGTCCAACTATTTACAAAGTCTGCCCTACTATTACTGTTAACTTTCTCATCAATCTTTATCAACCACCCGCTCCCACTTGTGACTGTATGACTGTAACTTTGTCTCTTGTATCCTTACGATCTATATTGACTGTTTCCTAGTATGATTTGATTGCTTATTGTACCCTATGACTACTATTAAGTATTGTACCTTATGATTCTTGACTCTTGACGAATGTATCATTTCTTTTATGTATACTGAGAGCATTTGCACCAAGACAAATTCCTTGTGTGTCCAATCACACATGGCCAATAAAGAATTCTATTCTATAGGCCTTTATCCAATGCCCTTTGGATGACTTCATTGATGAGGAAAAGCTTCTTTGAGTTCAGTTGCCAAAATTTCTTTCTAGCATGATCATTATCAAAAACACATATTTGAAAAGTATGCTAGGAGGGAATAGTTGCTCTAAATTATATTTGGGACTGAAACGTCCACAATATTGCCCCAATGCAATTAATCACCTGCTGTACTATTTGTACTGGAAATTGTAGTGCAAGACCTCTAATGGCTGCTAAGTAGGGAAGTGAACCATAAAAATCCTAAATATTCTGAAACATTGTGTGACCGATAGAAAGACATATCCTCATTTTTTCAATTTACTTCACAAATTTCCATAAACACTAAAAAGGGAGAAACAAATATAATTAACTTTACAAATTGAAAATAAATCAAAGTGAGAAAGAATATGGATTTTTTCCTTCTAGTATGAAAGTGATCACTAGTTTCCAACAAATTGAATAACATATTTTTTGTTTTTCTTACGTGTATATATAATTTTTTTTAAAAAATTCCCTTGCTAGGCCGTGAGTATAAACAAAGAATACACCTAAAAATTGAACAAAGATCTCCAAATTGTTACATCACATTGCATCTTTTTCTTTACTTTTCATAGTTTTCTTAGCTTGCATTAGTCTTTTATTTTTCTATTTATAAACTTTAATAAAATTATTTTTAAAAAAAGAAAAATTGAACTTTAACGACATAAAAAAATATTTCAGGCAATCTCAGAACATCTCAACAAATACAATGTTTTTAAAAAAACACATATTATTATTAGTTGATAAGATGCTGTAAACTGTGTAATGTGTATCACATGCATAACCAACCTGTGTTCCAGTGGTGGGATTCAATTTCTTTTACTACCAGTTCTGTGGGCTTGGCTTGATGGGCATGGCAGGGGAAGGATACTATAAAATCCCCATTCTCTCCCCACCCCACTAACCTGCTTTCCAACTCCTTTCTCCAAGGCAGTGCAACAAAAGAAGACCTAGCCGATCAGCTGGGACTTGGGAGGCAGAGAAT
Source organism: Bungarus multicinctus (assembly GCA_023653725.1). Lineage (NCBI taxonomy): Eukaryota > Metazoa > Chordata > Lepidosauria > Squamata > Elapidae > Bungarus > Bungarus multicinctus. The sequence goes on along the minus strand of CM042851.1, from coordinate 17,296,448 downwards.
AGATGGGGGTGGAGCCAATCAGAGGTCGTATTTGCTGGTTCTCCAAACTACTCAAAATTTCCACTACCGGTTCTCCAAAACTAGTCAGAACCTGCTGAACACCACATCTGCTGTATTCCCTTACCTTTCCCTCTGCCCTCCTACTTCATTTCAATTTAAATCCTACATCAGCTTAGCTAATCAATGCATCTGGCAAAGAAGCTGCAGCTTATGAAAGTGCAGAATTTTTAAATAAAATTTGTTAATTCAAAAAGATGATTCAAAATCATTACAGCAACAGCATCGACCCAACTGCCTATCACCTCCCAGACAACCTTCACCAACCAAGCAAGGCAGAGATCAAATAAACAGGTAGCCAGTTAGCAGACCTGAGAATCCTGTCCATTTCCTCTAGAGCCGTGATAGCTAACCTATAGCACGCGTACCATAGGTGGCATGCAGAGTCATTTGTGTGGGCATGCAAGCCCCAGCCAAACTTACCTGCACTGCACATGTGTGTGCCTTCCAGCTGATTTCTGGCCTGTTTGAGGCCATTTTTGCCCTCCCAGAGGCCTCAGAAGGCCAAAAAACAGGCCTTCTGGAAATATTGAAGTGCTGAAATGGGCCTGTTTTCAGCCTCCCGAGGCTGCAGAGGCTTCCTTCAAGCCTCCAGGGGGGCAAAAATGGGCTCCAGAGGCCCTACAGAGGCTGAAATGAGCACTTCCAGTATTTCCAGAAAGCTCGTTTTTCAGCCTCCCGAGGCTGCAGAGGCTTCCCTCGAGCTTCTAGGAAGCCGAAAAAGGCCTCAAACAGGCCAAAAATCAGCTGGGAGGTGCGCACATGTGCAGAGCATATAAAGGGGCAGGGGATGTTGTGCATGCATGTGCAGGGGGGGTGCTTTGCATTGTGGGTGCCGGCACGCACTCATGGGCGCTATTGCGCACACGCATGCTTTCAGCGTATCACAACAAAAAGGTTTTGCCATCACTGCTCTAGAGTTATAAGTTCAAACCTGTCCCAATTATATACATAAGACCTTGCTTCTGACATCTCAACAGAGTTTGTCTAGTCAGAGTCCAATTATGAGTAAATCCAAATGACTTTATCTATTAGACAGGGTAGATGATGCTGTGACTTGTTTTTTCTCAAGACAAAATGAGTCACTTTAAGCATGGCTGCTTGACGGTTATCTGCAGACACAATAACAATGGAAAAAAGCCACATTTAACTACTCTTATTGCTACACACAACCACTGTTGTTTTAATTTGGATGTTCTCCAGTAAAATTCTAAATAGCAAAGGTATAGTGGACTTTTTGTAATTCAGTTTCATTCCTGCATATCTAAAATGGCATGGAAATTAAAGAAATCTATATTAAAAATATCAATATTGGAAAAAACATAATTGTGATGCCCATATGCAAAAGAGAGAGAGAATCCAAAAATAAGACCCACCCTGAAAACAAGCCCTAGCCTGATTTTTTGGGTGGGCCTAATATAAGCCCTACTCCAAAAATAAACCTAGGGATGGGCTTGGCCTGCCAACCCTTTGGTGCAGCGCAGATTCCTGTAAGTCCAGGAGCGGAGACAGAGGCAGGGGGGGAGAAGTGATCTGGAGATGCTGCTTGGCTGCCTGGCTCAGAGCAGGCTCACAGGAGGCTTGTCCGGTGGCACTGGCAGAAGAGGCACACAGGAGGGGAGAGGCAGTTGACCCTGATGCCCCATGCGGGGAAGCCAAGAGATAGTGGGACACAATGGGCAGCATGTTGGGATCACCTACCTCTCCCCCTGTACCTCTGCCTCCACCTATCACCGCCATGCACTTTTTTGCCCAGAGAGAGATGAAGCTTTGTCTACTTGGAATTTGGATGCTTTGAAATGGAGCTAATCTCTGTATGTATGTATATAATGGTGTGTATGTGCGTGCGTGTGTGCAAAAGTCCTTTTATATATCTCTAATGCTATTGCTATCTATCTCTATCTATCTATCTATCTATCTATCTATCTATCTATCTATCTATCTATCCATCTATCATCTATCGATCTATCTAGAATAATGTAATAAAATATATCTTGGGAGAGTATATATAATAAAAGTAATTAGTTTGACCATGATTTTAGTTTTATAATATCCCCCAAGATAGAGCCAGTTTATTGTAGTGATTAAGACAGGCTAGAAACTATGAGACCTTGAGAATTCCAGTACCACCTTAGTCATGGAGCTTGTTGGATGTCTTTCTCCCTCAGCCTTTGGAAGGAGGGAGCCAAGGGCAATCATTTACAAGAAAACCTTCCAAGAAAACTGCATTAAATAATCTGCCTGCTGTAATGTTTGACTCCAGGATGCTCCCCAGTCACCCATCTTTCATACATCCTGCTGTGTTAGATCCCTTGACTTACTTCACACCTAGTCTGGTCCCCATAGGCTTTGGACCTGCTTCCCCCCATTCTCCCCATAGGCTTTGGACCTGCTTCCCCCCATTCCCCCCCCCCATGCCTTCTTTTCTCTTCTTTTCTCATTCACATTACCTTTTCCTTAAAAAAAAACCTTCCCCAAGAAGAAGAAGCTGATGAAATTGCAGCCACCCCCAAAATGGTGCCCATTTCCACCCCCAAGATGGTACCACGTGTCTTCTGTTTAAGATGGCTGCATAGCATGTCAGCTGCTTCTCCTTGGGAAATGCAATGTTTGCAAAAGGAAACTTGAACAAGGTGTGATTAGGCGAGGAGGCTCAAGGATGTGGGACATCACAAGATGGAAAGCAGGTTCATGTCCTATGGCTGTGGGACCCATTGGGATGGGAAGCTGTGCAAGGGGTGCCTCACAGAGTGGGAGAGGCTTTGAGAGAGCCAGGGCAGCTCATGTGTAAGCTGGGAAGGTGCTGCAGTGTAAGCTGATAGTTTCAGTATATCTTGTCTTCTCTTTGACCCTCACCCCCTTTTACATGTAACTATTTGATTAAAAGTGGATATGCATTTTTAAAAACAGATTTCTCAATCTTTGCAATATAGTAGATGCTTCTTGTCTGCCAGAAATATAGGCTCAACTTGTATAATAGAACTAAATATTAAAGTTGTCTTCCAGAGATTTAATGTTTAGTATATTCATTTTTCTTGTTTTAAAAATCATTTTAAAAAACATAATAGCATTTTTTTTCTTACAGGCAAAAGAAAAGGGGCTTTATTTTGGTTGCGCACTTAACCCCGTTCCCACCAAAAGAAGGAACGAAGATAATGTCTTTAGACAGTTTCAAATATTCCTGTTGAAGCACTCTACTTCTGTTAAAGAACATGGAACATTTTGTTTTTGTAATGAGTTTTTTACCAACACAAAAAAATCTAAAGATTTGCATTTAGGACTGATTTAGTTTCTACTGACTTAAAAACATAGCTTGAGTGTTAGCATTTTTTGTGGTGATCGGCATAAAGATCTATGCTGTTTTTGCTTTGCTTCAGAGAGCCTAGTTGAAACTTTAATGATATGTATCATTAAAACTAATAAGATACTTAACATTCCCTTTTTCTCATTCCCATATTCTCCAGGCATTTCAGTCATAAAAATGTAGCAGAAATATCTCAGTGTATCACAAAATTACACCCACCTTTATATTCACCCACTCAAAGATTTTAAGAGTGAAGATGCTATTTCCTTTTTTTAGCATAAGGGTTTATAAATATAAATCTATATTTATATGGCTTTTATTGTAGGCCACGGAAAACTTAATAGACAATTGCAAAATGTCTCTTCCTTATACCATCTGTTGTATCCAAATGAGCTTCATTTATTTAGAAACCACAGGAGTAGGGTGTTTAGTAAGAATAATATGAACACCATCAACATTGACAAAATCATCACAAGCCAATTGCAAAAGGCAGCTTTACTTGGACAGCTTACATCCTGCAACGATACCTTTAACACTATCAAACAATAAATAAATGAAAATAAATAACATCTGCCTATCCCAGATCCTTGAGAAAGACTTGATAGGTGGCTAAAAATGCCAAATCCAATCTAAACATTTGACTGACTATGCAACAAACTGTAATAACTAAAGAAGTAAAGGAAAGGAAAACTTCTTTAACCTCAGGAGACACAGTTACTAGTATTATTTATTTTTATTTATTTTATTTATTTATTTTTGTCAATTGCTTACAAGATAATAGGTATAAAAACATAATTATGAATACATGGATACATACAAGAAAAATTAAAAAAATAAAAGAAACAATAGGTCAGGGACGGTAGGCACATTGGTGCACTTATGCACGCCTTCTACAGACCTCTTAGGAAAGGGGTGAGGTCAATAGCAGACAGTCTAAGGTTAAAGTTTTTGGAGTTTGGAGAAGAAACCACAGAGTCAGGTAGAGTATTCCAAACATTGACCACTCTGTTGCTGAAGTCGTATTTCCTGCAATCAAGTTTGGTGCGATTAACTTTGAGTTTGTATCTATTGTTTGCTCTTGTGTTGTTATGGTTGAAACTGAAGTATTCATTGACAGGTAGGACATTGCAATATATGATTTTATATACTATGCTTAGATTGGATTGAAGGCGGTGTAGTTCTAGGTTTTCTAGGTCTAGAATTTCGAGTCTGGTGGCATAAGATATTCTGCAACAAGTAGAGGAGTGGAGAACTCTTCTTGTGAAATATTTCTGGACTTTCTCAACTGTGTTAATATCAGATACGTAATGCGGGTTCCAGACTGATGAGCTGTATTCGACTATGGGTCTAGCAAATGTTTTGTGCACTCTAGTTATTAGTGTAATATTACCAGAGAAAAAGCTACGTAAGATTAGGTTAACAACTCTTAACGCCTTTTTGGCTATGTAGTTACAATGGGCTCTAGCACTTAGATCATTAGAGATGAGTATTCCAAGATTCTTGACAGAGTTTGGATCATCAACAAGGTCTTGACTATTCAGTCTGTATTTTATTTTCTGATTTTTTTTGCCAATATGTAGGACACAGCATTTATTTGTTGAGATTTGAAGTTGCCATTTGTTTGACCATTCTGATATATAGTCAAGGTCTTTTTGAAGGATAGCAGTATTGTCTGTGGTGTTGAATAGCTTTACATCATCAGCGAAGAGAATGAAGTTGCTCTTGATATGATCACAGAGGTCATTTGTGTAGGGCATGAAAAGAGTTGGTCCTAGAATGTTGCCTTGGGAGACACCACTGTTAACAGGTACAGAATTTGATAGGACACTCCCAATTTTGACCATTTGTTGTCTGTTTGACAGGAATGCTTCTATCCAGTTATGCAGGTATCCAGAGATACTGTAAGATTTTAGTTTTAGGAGTAGTTTGTCGTGTACCACTGAATCAAAGGTTTTATAGAAGTCTATGTAGATTGTGTCTATTGCTTTGCCCTGATCAAGTTGTGTAGTCCATATGTTTTTGCAGTGTAAGATTACATGATAGTTTTTTCCTGAAATCAAATTGTTTATTAGAAAGTAGGTTGTTTGTTTCTAAATGGAGGATGATGGATTGTTAATAATTGATTCCATGACTTTACAGGTGATGCAGCATAAAGAGATTGGTCTGTAATTTTCAACTAGGCTGGTGTCTCCCTTTTTAAAGATGGGAATGACCGTGGCTTGTGACCATAGTTTTGGCAAGAAGCTGGTCCTGAAAGATTTTTCAAAGATTATGCTTAGAGGTTCGGCTATGGCAGTGGATAGCTTTTTTAAGAAGTAGGCACATATTCCATCCGGTCCAATAGATAGAGATGGTTTAGATTGCGTAGTGCTTTTTCAACATTGTCTTCTGTAAAATCGATATGTATTAGATCATTGTAGTTGTCTATGGTTCGATTAGGAAATACTGGGCATGATCCATAGCTGTTTGTAAATACTGAGCCAAATGAATGTGTTAAAGAAGTTGGCTTTAATATTGTCGTTATTGCAGTCTTTACCATTAGGTCCTTTCAGGGATGGGATGGACCTTGAGTCTTTTAGTTTGTTGTTTACAAAATTGTAGAAAGCGTAGATAGAATTGGTGCATAGTTTTTCTTCTTGTTTAATGTGGTAATTGGTGCATTCAGTCTTTATCTGGTGGCATAAATTTTTGTATTGGCTTTTGAAGTTGGCAACGTGACCAGATTTGTTTTTCCCCCAAAGGAATTTCTTTTTGGATTGAAGCTTCCTTATTGTTATGGGTAATTTGTTTTTTCTGGTTTGGGGAGTTGTTAATGGTACATATAGTTTAATGACTCTTTTGACTTCAAGTAAAAATATGTTGTAATGGTCTTCTACAGTATTGCATCCAGTGAATAGAAATTGCCAATCAAGGGATGAAAGATCATTGTTTATAAAATCATAGTTGCCTTTTTTGAAGTTATAATTGGAGATTCTGTCATTGTGATGATTTTTGTATGGACGTATGTTGAGACAAAAGTCAATCATGTTGTGGTCACTGTTGGAAATGGGTTCTTTAATTTGTATTCCATAAATTGAATTCAAACTATTGCAGAAAATGAGATCGAGGCAGTTATTAAGTCTAGTGTTGTTGGTTATTAGTTGTTCTAGTCCCAGATTTGTTACTGCATTGTAGAAGGTTGCATGTGTGGATTCAGTTGTACATTTGTTAAGGGTCCAGTTAATATCAGGTATATTGAAGTCACCAAGAAAGATAAAAGCATGTGGGCAGGATGCTGCCCATGTTAGTTGTGTATTTAGCTTGTTTGCATGTTCGATGTCATAATCAGGGGCTCTGTAACATAGTAAGAACTGAAATGTGATATTTAAGAACAGTTCACAGACGATGGTCTCAGGAATAGCAAGCTCCTGGGTAACTTGGATGGTTTTTAGATGTAGGGACTTTTTATAAAAGATAGCAACACCACCTCCTCTACGGATTTCACAGATTTCCTGATCAGTAAACATGATAGTCTATTACTGTGGTAATGGAGTCAGGGAGAGATGTGTTGAGCCATGTTTCACAGACAAATATAATGTCGAATTTAGCCCTATTTAGTAAGATGAGAAATTCAGTTATTTTATTTACAAGGCTTCTTGCATTGAGTAGTTTGCATTTAAGGCCAGTTGAAGTTGGAATAGAAGTAGTTATTTATTTTTATTTTTATTTACTTATTTGATTTGTCAATCGCTTACAAGATAATAGGTATAAGTATATACATAGTTATGAATACCTGAAATGGGTACATATAAGAAAAATAAAAGAAACAATAGGACAGAGACGGTAGGCACATCGGTGCACTTATGCATGGCCCCTACAGACCTCTTAGGAAAGGGGTGAGGTCAATAGTAGACAGTCTAAGATTAAAGTTTTTGGAGTTTGGGGAAGAAACCACAGACTCAGGTAAAGTATTCCAGACATTGACCACTCTGTTGCTGAAGTCATATTTCCTGCAATCAAGTTTGGTGCGGTTAACCTTGACTTTGTATCTATTGTGTGCTCTTGTATTGTTATGATTAAAGCTGAAGTATTCATTTGTGGGTAGGACATTGCAATGTATGATTTTATATACTATATTTAGATCGAACCGAAGGCAGAGTAGTTCTAGGTTTGCTAGGTCTAGAATTTCATGTCTGGTGGCATAAGGTATTCTGCAATCAGTAGAGGAGCGGAGAACACTTCTTTTGAAATATTTCTGGACTTTCTCAACTGTGCTAATATCAGATACATAATGTGGGTTCCAGACAGATGAGCTGTATTCGTGTATTTGGTCTAGCAAATGTTTTGTATGCTCTAGTTAGTAGTGTGATATTACCAGAGAAAAAGCTACGTAGGATTAGGTTAACAACTCTTAATGCCTTTTTGGCTATGTAGTTACAGTGGGCTCTAGCACTTAGATCATTAGAGATGAGTATTACAAGGTTAGGACTGTGCATGCCTAGTTTTGAGTGATATTAGATTGGATGGGGTGGGGTTGGATGCGGAGTTGTGGGTTGTGTGACTTTCTTTTGATGCAATCAGCTCGGTAGTCAATGTATAGGTCCTTTTGTCCATTTTCTCCATCTGATCTTGAGCAAAGTTTTTTGGGGTTGGGATTGTTTCTTTCAATGGCATTTATTGTATGAATGAATATGCGTTTGCTGGACTCATTTTTGCATACAACTCTACAAAATCTTGGGCCACAGAGCCATCATTGTATTTGCACCAAGGGCCATCTCTGGTTATTTCAATGATATTATCTTCTAACGTTTTGTAATAAAGGGAGGGAAAGGTAATGGTAGAATGTGCAGACTGAAAAGAATGAAAATAAAACCTAATCATGCTCTGTCAATCAAATTAACCTGATACATAGTGGCAAAAGACCTTCAAAGCTTAAGAAAATAAAAGCAGGAAGTTCCTTCTTTCAGAAAAACTAGAATAGGACAAAAAAATGTTATTTTGTCTGTCATTTTCCCTTTCTGTTAATGGAATAGTAAAATGCTTCCTGTCAGCTGAATCAAAGCCAGATAAAGGACATGCCAGCATAGGGCATTACATGTGAAGACAAGTGAACATAAAGGTAGATTTTTTTTCTCCCATGCCATCACTCTGCTAAACACCTAACTTAGCCATGTAGTAGGGCTATATTACTATTATCCTTCTCATCTTTCCTACTATCTTCTTCTATTGGTATGTTATGATTTTCCACTGTGTATGATTTATGATTGTGTCTTATGATTTATAATTTGTAACTTATCTTTTTGTTGTTTGTATGTACACTGAGAGTTTATGCATTGGAGACAAATTTTTTATATGTCCAGTCACATTTGTCTAATAAAGAATATTCCAAATATTCCAAATTCTAAGCAAGCAGAACTCTAATCCCCAGGAAAAAATAAATAAATTTAGGAACTACAGAAACTACATACAATTTTCAATTTGAATTGCATTTTATGGAAAAGGATCTGAGTTTTGATGCCTTTGTTAACCTTTTGTTCTATTTCATTCTGCTTTCTTCATTCTGTCTGTCTGTTTCTTTCTAGAACAGGGGTGTCAAACTCAATTTCATTGAGGGATGTATCAGAGTTGTGTTTGACCTCAGGAGCAAGGGAGGATGTGGCCAGGGAGGGCAGCCAGCTCAATGTCACTCATGTTGGGGCACCTGTGTGGCCCAAGAGCTCTGCCAGAGAAAACGAGTTCCTGGGCTCCATTTTTGGCTGCAACGGCTTCCTACAATCCTCTGCCAGCAAAAAAAAAAAAAGGGGAACTCGGCCCTCCCAAGTGCCATTTTCACTGACAGAGGCACCACAGGCCGATCCTTCACTGTTTCCAGGGTGGCCTCATGGGCCAGATCTAAGCACCCCATGGGCCAGATCTGGACCCTGGACCTTGAAATTGACACCCCTGAGCTAGAAAGATAAATATTCAGTCACTATTTCACCTTCATATGCACCTTCCCCGTTTGTCTATAGTCTAGATCTTTGAACTTGATAAATATAATAATTATTAAACTGCTTAATTTTGAAATCACTTTAATGTTTCTTTATTATCTATTGACAAGAAGGCAGGTAGAGTTCTACTTTTCTTCTCCTGCGTTTTAAGTAGTGCAGAGAAGAGTTTTTTCTGGAATAAAATAGTTTGTGGTACAAAATAATTTCCTCTTCTCAGGAATGCAACACAAAGAATTATTGATTTATAGGCTACCACATATAAGTTACATATGTGCAAATGCAACACATTACAGAGCTCTTGAGTTAGTGGGCCAGCAGAATCCTGGATTAAAAATATTTGTGCATCTGTCCTTGTAAATTAGGCAAAGCTAAAAGATTGCAGTAACTGCTATGATTTAAGAATTTATAAAAATAGAACCTATTTATAAATAGTACTTCATTTTGCTTGCCATCCCACATAGCAGACTACTTTTGCCTGTTTCTATCTGACTTGTTTCTGCAATAATCAGATTGGTTCTTAAACAATTCCCCATCCAACCTATATCATGAGAACCGACTGATTAACTATGTTTATATCTAAATAACCCAAATTAATGTCAGGTCAGATGTTTTTGAATTGTTTTCAGAAATGTTGATGAGGATAGGTCTTAGATGGGGATATGGTTGTCCTTAAATGCTTTCAGCATGACAATGTCTGCATTTCTTATGCACATAATATTTCCGTCAACTTCTACTTCACACTCTCCTTTTGTTCTCATTAAAATTTCCACTGAGCTACAATTTTCACATGTAAATATTTTGTATTTGTCATTTGAATACTTTGTTCCTGCCCACTGCATAAAAATCAACATTCTAGTTTTCAACTTCCATCCTGTTTTAGAATCAGACTTAACCCTGCATTTACCATACATTATATAACTTGGGGAAGTATCAGAGGAATAAAAGTGCAGTTGATATATTCACAGCATAATCAACATTTTTGTGTCTGTACTATTAGGCCTTGAAGTCATATTGAATCCATGCGGTTTTCTTGGCAACATTTTTGGAAGTGATTTGCCATTGCCTTCTTCAGAGGACTGAGAGAAAATGACTGGCTTAAAGTAACCCAGCTGGCTCCATGCCTAATTCAAGACTGGATTTCTCCAGGTCTTCCACTATCTATCATGGTGGCTTAACCTCAACGGCACAAGCAGAGACTTGATATCTCAGTCTTTAGGCTGGTGTCTTTAAAAGCACAATTTTAGATGGGGTGAGCTGGGAGACTGAAACTCACTGGCTGATTTCCTAGCAAAATAGTATGAGAATCTCAGTTGTCATGGGAAAAACACATATGCATCACTTCTAGATTATACAGATCTCCCTTAGTCTCTGTAGCAGCTGATATTACAAAAACCATTCCTTTGCCTTTGCCTGCTTGGCCTTATGCCTCCAAGAAAGGAGACAAGCATGAATGATCTTATCCATAAAATGAGCAAAGCCAGCGCAAGAAATTGGTAGAAGAGTAGCAGTCAAGAGCAGAGGTACTATTCAGCAGGTTCTGACCAGTTCTGGAAAACCGGTAGCTCAAATTTTGAGTAGTTCAGAGAACCTGCAAATACCACCTCTGACTGGCCCCATCCCCATCTATTCTCTGCCTCCCAGCTGATAGCCAGATCTTCTTTTGTTGCCCTGCACAGGAGAACAGAGCTGGAAAGCAGGTTAGTGGGGTGGGGAGGGAATGGGATTTTGCAGTATGCCCACCAAGCCACGCCTACCAAGCCATGTCCACAGAACCGGTAGTAAAAAATTTTGATCTCACCACTGATCAAGAGACTGTTGAACTAGATAGAACACAGGGAAGGAGGGAGTATGGAATACATCCTATTTAGTTGTCCCCTGATTTTTCAGGCACCTTTCCTGCTGCATATCTTGAAACTTTCCCCCTCCCCATAAATGGTCTTGCTTGCTGCTCAGAATGAAAATAACCATGTAACTGGCCATTCTACTGTTTTACTTTTAAGTTCCATAAAAATAGTTAAGCACTGTGCTGGTCTGAATGAGATCATTATTTAAATCATGATTTAAAGTTTATTCATAGCGAGATACAAGACAGCCAAGTTAAAATGAGACAACTTGTATAGTGGATTACTATGGCATTCTTCAAGGCTACAGTGGCAAAATGAGATCAGGGAGGAAACAAACAGGGGAAGTGAACTTGGGCAATGTAAGTGATTCTGTGTGGAAAACGGCAGATAGAATCCACAAGGAAGTTTTCCACCGTGTCAAAGTACAAATAAAATCCTTTCCAACCAGATGAAGAGAGAGATAGAGATACACAATCGTGAACTACAATGCATACAGCAAGTTATTCAGCACAAATCATGCTTATTAGTTTATGCTCACACTAGCCTTCCAATTGTTGTTGGATTACAATTCTTTTTTTTTTTTAACATGGCAGTCTCTGACTCTTTTTTAAAAATTATTAAATAAAGTTTATTTAAATTTCATATATTTAAAACGTTTAAAAAGAAACAAATAAACATATAAACAAACGTATGTACATATATACATTTTGCAGCAGATATTGAGCATTGGTTACACTTTTCTTTCTTTTACCCTATAACATTGACGTTATCTACCTTGTTACAATACCTTCCTTGTTCTTTTAATGTTTTAATTTCACAGAATACTTTATGATTAAATTGCACATCATTCATAGTTTCATAACTTATTCAGTTATCAAATGTTGCTTTTTCTTTAACCATTCTTACCAACAATTTTAAACTTTATAGTATTCGCTATCTTTGTTGTTTTTAGTAATTTGGTTAGGCTATCCGTCTCTGCACACTCGTGAATTTTTTTAATGACCATCTCCTCTGAAGGGACAATAGACAGGTTCCAATTTTGTGCGTAGCTTATTCTGGCTGCCGTTATAATGTGCAAGATTAAACATTGATATTTTTTTTCTATTTTTGAATCTATCATACCCAGCAAAAAGATTTCAGGTTCAAGTTTTACATCTTGTTTAGTTATATTTAGAATCCAATTTTTAATATTTTTCCAAAAATTCTGGGCATATGGACATGTCCACCACATATGAAAATATATTCCCTGGACGCAGTTACACTTCCAACAATTTGGGGGGAGGTTCAGAAACATCTTAGTCAGTCTCGCGGGTGGCAAGTGCCAATGATACACCATTTTATACAGATTTTCTTTGTACGAGGCTGACATAGTTAATTTATAATTTATTTCCCAAATGTGTTCCCACTTGTCTCATTCAATACTGTGGCCCACATTTTTTGCCCAAATTATCATACATTCCTATTTCTTCTTTTAATACTATTTCTTCTTTTAATTTTTAATCCAAAAGATATTTATATATTTTACTAATTAATTTCCTTTCCTCTCCATGCCAAATCTTATCTAATTCTTGGCAGGTCATATTAAAACCAAATTGTTCTTTATCTTTTTTGTAATGCGATTGTATCTGTGCATAGGGCCACCATGCTATCTCTTTTCCTTGAATTTGTATTTGATTCCTACCCTTTAACTCTCCAGTTTTATGTAATAGATCTTTATATCTTACAATATTATCAAAATCTAAAACATTGGATGTGTAACTGCCTCATTGTACATAACCAAAGTGGGACCTTACAGTAATGTATTTTTTTAATCTTTTCTCAAATAGTTAATAACACACTCCTTATGTAATGCCTTTGAAAGTACAAGTGGTGTTTATTTTTTTCATCCCACATAAATGCGTGCCATCCAAGTTGGATATCAAAGTCCTCTAATGTTAAGATCCTTTTATTTATCAGGTTAATCCAGTCTTTGAGCCAGGTTACTATCACAGCATAGTAATACGTTTCGAAATCTGGAAGACCAAAGCCTCTTTTCTTTCTATCATCCTGTAGCAATTTATAATTTTATTCTGGGTTTTTTCCCCTGCCATATAAATTTGGATATATGTTTATTTAGTTCTTCAAAAAAGCTTTTTTCCAACTTGACTGGCACTGTGTGAAATAAGGACAACAATTTTGGCAAAATATTCATTTTTACTATTGCAATACAACCTAATAGAGATATTTGTAATTTAGCCCAATTATCTGTCTTTAAATATTTGAATTGTTAATTTATCATAATTATCTTTTTTAATTGACAAGCACCTAGCTGTCAGCCATATCCCCAAATATTTTACTTTATTTACCACCTGTGTCCTTAATCTCTTTGTTAATTCTTCCTCCTTTTGTTCATTTGTACAGTTTTTTGTTATCACTTTTGTTTTTTCTTTGTTAATTTTCAACCCTGCCACCTTTCCATATTGTTCTATTTCTTTCATTAAAATGGATGTTGTTTCTTTCTGCCAATATTGTGGCCAAAATCTTGTAATCTACATTTAAAAGTGATATTGGCCTGTAATTTTGAATTTTTTGTGGATCTGATTGCTCTTTGTGAGTAAGGGTTATACAGGATACGCTTCGGTCCATGACTTTGGTATATTAGCACGATCCAAGGCTTCATTATATAAGTCTGTCATTAACTCCTCCAATAACTCTCGAAACTCCTTATAGAATTCAGACGGAATTCCATTTGGGCCTGGGGTTTTATTTGGTTTTTGGGCTCTATTAATATTTTGATTATTCGGATAAATTTGTCTACTTGCTTCTAGATCTTTAAGTTTCTCTCTCACACATTTTGTTGTTGTCTTTTTTCTTTATTCTTTTTACTACTATAGCCAATAGTTAAACCTCTTATGTAAGCTTTTGTTGTGTCCCAGAGGTTTTGAAGGGATGTATGTTCTCTCTTATTTATTTCGAAAAATATTTTCAATTCTTTTTTCACCATTTCAATATATTCGTTATCTTTTAGTATACTATTATTAAATGTCCATCTTCCAATCATTCTCTTTTCTTTCCACTTAATTTGAAAAGGGTTATGATCAGCCAGCCCATTTGGCAAGTTCTCTATATTTTCAATGTTTTCCATTAAGCCTGGGTCTATCCATACAATATCTGGTCTATTCTGGACCAAGAGTGATGGGGATTGGAAAAGAAAGTGTATTGCTTTTTAGTTGGATACAGTTCTCTCCACACATCCTTCAAATATAATTCCCTCGCCATGTTGTTAAAAGAAGATAGGAATAGTCTCCTTTTATTTTTTTATTTTTTTGAGCTCTTATAGTCTTTGTCCTTGTCTGATACAGCATTTAAATCTCCTATAATACATACACTTGTATATTCAGTTTCTATTATCTTGTTATGGAGTTTATTATAGAATTCTTTTTGATTTATATTTGGGGCATATACTGTAACTAGCAAAATATTTTTCTGGTTTATTATTATTTCTATAAATAACATTCTCCCTTCATCATCCTTATATACTTGTTTGTGTTGCAGCCAATCTTTTATATATATTATGATACCCCCTTTTTTTTTTATTTGAAAGAGCCCAATACATTTTTCCCAAATTAGTATCCTTTAGAAGGTCTGCCTGTTTATCTATGATGTGTACTTCTTGTATACAAATTATGTCTACATTTTGTTTTATAAGTTTTTCAAATGACTGTTTTCTTTTTAATGCTGAGTTTAAACCGTTGATATTAACTGAAAATAGGGTGATTTCTCTGTTCGTGTTACTGTCTGTGTAGAGCATTTTTTATTTCTTTCCTTGTTCTGGGTTCTCTTGTACTTGGTCTGTTGTCCTCTTCTTCTTCTCTAAGTTTGTGAGATTCTAACTGTGGTGCAAGTTCTTTCTCTTCGGAGAGTTGTTCTTCCTGACTTCTTGTATTTGAATTTTCTCCACTTTCACGTTCTTCCTCAGGTCCCAGATATTGTTCACGAAATTGATGCGCTTTCTCTATTGTGTCGATTTTATATTTTTTGTCCTGCCATGCTACTAGAACCCCTTCCAGGGTGAGCCATCTAAATGATATACCATTCTTAATTAACTGAGATGATAGAAACTGGTAGCCCCTTTTTTGCTCCTTAACTCTCCTGGGTATTTGCTTCAATGTTACCACTTCATGAACTTTATATATCAGTGGCTCATCTCCGGTCTTGCCGTATAGCATGTCTCGAATCGTCTTTCTCGTGAATCAGATGTGGACTTCTCAGGGTAGACTGTGTCTTCAGGCGTAATGCATATATACTCGGTAAACCTCATCGATGTCATTCTCGATTTCCTGTTTGTCTTTCTGTAGGGCTGTTGCTATCAAGTTCGCCATTATTTCACGTAGATCTTCCTTTTTATCTTCAACAGCATTCTGGAATCTCAAATAAAATGATACTTTTTCTAATTCTATATGCACCATGGACCCAAAGTTCACAATATAAGACTTTCCAATTTTGTTCCGATTCCTCTGGTTTCTTTTCCATCACCTCAGTTCTTGCCTCTACTGTGTTTAATTTTTGTTCATTTTTTGTCATTGTCTCCTACATCTTTCCAATTTTACTATCCAAATTTTGTATCTCGTTCTTCACTCCTCCTATTTCCGTTCTCATTTCTAATTTCATGTCTTCATGATTCCTTGCTAGCAATTCATGGGTTTTTACCATCATTTCCTGCATCATAGCAAGTGTTAACTGTACTGCCTGCAAACTTTGGACAGAACTTGTCTTTTCCGCCACTAACATTGCATCAATTGATCTCTGTCCCAGAGGTGAAGATGTCACTGTTGTAGGTCTTCCCTGATTTTACATTTGTAGTTATTGTTGCCATTTTAACTATTTGTAATTATTTTTAACTATTTTAACTATTTGTAGGAGCTATTTGTAGGACACCAACAACTGTCCCTAGTAAGATTATATTGTCTTCTCCTTTGAATACAGTATACGTATTAATACATATATTGTTAATTAAGAGTTTTCTATTATAGATAGTCCCAGACAAATTTTATTTCTATTTCTTAAATGCTCAAATATTCTAAGGTTTACAAAGTTAAATATTAATCCAATATATAGTTAATCCACTATAAATACAATTAAATAGATATAAGTATGCTTAACCAGAGAATACTAGACCTATATAATCAATTAATTAATGTAAATAGTTAAAGCACCCAGCTCATTAATATATTTGAATTCCTATATATATGAATTTATCTATTTCCTTAAGATTATATATTTAATCAAAATAAGTAAATCTAAATTTTTTTCTAGATTTCTTATATATTTTTAAACAAAAATGATTAATATAATTTATCAGTAAAATGATAAGATAAGGATAATAGTATTATATAATTATTCTTTGACAATCTAATTCATATGCTTATAGAATCACTTTCAATTAAAGTTGGATTACAATTCTAATCATTTTTCATTATGAGCCATGCAATCTGGATGAGTGGGTTGCTGAAGGGCAAATCTTACCCAATCCTATACTTGTAGTATTGCAAAAAAAATTAATTAGTAGTCTGGAATTGCATTTATACATGATTTGGCTTAACCAACATTTCTTATATATCCCATATTTGGCTAGTTTACACAAAACGCTAAGCTAGGAATCTTAATTTTATAAACTACAATGGCTAGTTGACTCAACACATTAAGCCAAAGTGATGTAAACCATATAATGAAATACCATAAATTTGTGAGCTTCAGTCCAATGCCCCTTTATACTTTTCTGCATTATTTTGAGGAGATAAAGTTTGTATGAAAGAGAAACAAAATTAAATATAATTGCAGCTCACATTACAGTGTTTTAGAAGAAATGTGTTTGGAAATTTCCAAGAAAATGTTTATTAAGGGAGCTGCCAACTGGATCAGATTTACCAGTTTTTATAAATGTGTGCCTTTGTTTATTTTTATATTGGATAAATACAGCAGTGTCCACCCCTAATTCATACAGAATCAAGAAATGTACAGGAAATGTATTCAACCTAGAAAAAATGCTGGCATACTAAAAACCCACTTAGTATGTGTTCAATCCACGTGGTTTAAAGCAGTGCACTGCTAAATTGCTTTTTAAATGACATTGTTTTTCAACTTGGTTAGTTTTTCATGCAAATATATTCCTACTTAATGACCTGTCAAGCAGAATGGTCTAGGTCTAGGACAACTCGCCCTGGCAACTCATTGCAATCAATTCATCATGGGACAATTTTCCATGGCCAACTTGCTGTGGGACTCCTTGCTGTGGAACAAATATTATATAATATTAAAAAATGGTGGAATAGAATCATTAAAGAAATGATATAAAAGAAGAGAGAAAATGAAATGTAACTGATAAAAATTAAATTTTAAAAAAATATTTTCAATAATTAAATGAAATAGTTGAATTATCCTGCAGAAAGTTGTATGGTGCGAGTTGTTCCATGGTGAGTTGGCCATGGTGAATTGGCAACAGTGAGTTGGTCACACCAAGTTGGCTGTGGCAAGTTGTACCATTCCACAAACAGAATGTTGTGCACTGCCAAAGAATAGTTCTATTAGGTAACAAGTAACGTTCATTTCAAAGATCAAGGACAATTTTTCCATCCTCTGGAGAACCTTTAGGATAACAGAAATACTGTAACTGATTATCATATAACTGAAGGCTGAAATCTTCTTTTCCAGATAGCTTGAATTTTATGCTAATTCTCATACATTTACTGAAGTTCTCCAGATGTTAAGAGCCAGTGTGGCAGGGGTGGGATTCAGTCAGTTCGGGTGAACTAGATATTAAATTTACATCTGGTTCGCCAAACTAGTAGTTGAACCAACCAGCTGGTCCTGCCCACCATGCTCTTCCCCTCCCAGGAGTCTCCATTTTGGATGCAAGTAAGTGCAGGGTCCATGCGGAGCTCTGGGCGGGTGAAAAATCGGCTGAACCAGGGGAGGCTGTTTTCACCCCCCAGAGGCCCGAGGAAAGCCTCCGGATTCTAGGGAAGGCAAAAAACGGCCCTCCTGGAAGTTCCAGCAGGCCATGCCCACCGTGACCATGCCCCCCATGGCCACACCCACCCAGCAACTGGGCAGAGAACCGGTTGCTGGCATTTTTGAATCCCTCCCTGCGGGTGGTGCAATGCAGTATTCCAGGCTAATTGCCTACAGCCAGCAGTTTCATCCTGATTAGCTCAAGGTTGACGTAGCCTTCTATCCTTCTATGGTTGGTAAAATGAGAACACAGATTGTTGGGGGCAATATGCTGACTCTGTAAACTGCTATAAATCACGATGAAACAGTGTATAAGTTTAAGTGTTAGTGCTATTGCTGTTAAAATACTAGATCTGTTCTCATTATAGATGAGATATGCAAATTAGATCTAAATCTAAGTAATAGATTATTGCATTGTCTACAAATATTCTTTACTGTGTCCCCAAATAAAAACACTTCTCAGTTTGTTTTACAGAGAAGCTGATCAATAGACAGAGCAAAACTTTCAAATGGTGAGACAAAGCTTTTCTCTAGAGAGCAGGGAAAAAGAGAAATTGTGTAGCATTTATAACACTAGTGTACAGCAAAGGAAAATTCAGACACATGTTGGTTTTTTTTCATTTTGAGTTTTGTAATGTATATTCAAGTCAGAAAGGATTTTGTTGTGTGTGTGAGAGGATTCTGCACATAGCCACTTCTTCAAGGTACCACTTCAAGCCATCTGCAGTGGGGTGTGACCAGGAAGGCCTTGAATTCACTTCCAGGAGAACTTCAAATTTGCCAAAAATTGTAATTTTTAATATGATTGAAGGGGTATATTATTATTCATGGAAATAATCATATTAACTATACTCAACACTTTGATGTAAAGGAAATTAAGTTCAATCAACACAAATGATTGTGTTAAAGTATTAGCCATTTTTGACCCTACATAAATACATCCCAGCATAAACTGTGCTTCCCCCATTGATATCTATTCCTCTGCAACAGAATAGAACATAGCTAAGGGCCTGTATTAAGGCTTGCCTTGTAATAAGAATAATGAAATATATTTATTTCTCCAGTCTTCATGTACCTTCTGTTAGCTAAAAGTTCTGTTCAGGGCCAGCCATTCCTCCAGGCTCAGGAGGGACAAGGGAAATATATGTAAAGTCACTGTA
The DNA here is from genome assembly GCA_023653725.1 of Bungarus multicinctus. Classification (NCBI taxonomy): domain Eukaryota; kingdom Metazoa; phylum Chordata; class Lepidosauria; order Squamata; family Elapidae; genus Bungarus; species Bungarus multicinctus. The sequence goes on along the minus strand of CM042851.1, from coordinate 17,277,124 downwards.
CAAATTATTCATAACAACTGGTATATAAAATCACTTCAAGTTGGACTCCAGCTGGGTGAAATTCTATGGAGTTGACTGAGGCACAGTTTTGTGATGTAATCTGGGAGAATTTCAATCCTGTTACACCAGATATTCAGCTCTGTATGCTTGGTTACCTCTGCTTTAAATCCATTTACTGTCTGGTTAGTTTAGGCTTCTATGCTTACATACAATACACAAATTCTTTCCAGACTAAACCCTGAATAACATGAGCATCTATTCCTAAATACAGTGATGCTTCAATGGTGACTATGCATCATAACAATGTAACACAAACACCATATTAATGTACTCGCATTACAATATTGCATGCAGGTATATAAGGGATAGAGTTTGTATGGCAAAATAGCAACTTATATTTCATCACTTGTTCACTCCCGTCTTCCTATGGCTATGCTGTTCTATAACATGTTGTATTAGCTTTTTAAAGCAAAATAACATAAAGAATGTACCTTAGGCAAAATATATGGCCTATGAACCCATTGGCGGTGCAGTGGTTAAAGTTCAGGCAAACTTTGCCCACAGTCTGGAGTTTGATCTTGATGGGACTCAAGGTTGATTCCACCTTCTGTCTTTCCAAGGTCAGTTTTATGAGAATCCAGATTATTGGAGGTAATATGCAAATAATGCTTCTACACTGCAAACTGTCTAGAGAGTGCTGTAAAGTAATATGGGGCGGTATATAAGCCTAAATGCTATTACTATTGCTTTTGAAGCTCTCCTTGGAAAAAGGTGACATTGGTTGATACAGCAACTAAAACTCTAGCTATATAAACCACATCCATTCTCTTTTTACATTCATTACTGTATTTATTGAAAGGATGACATATTTGAATCTAAGACATACTTCCATAGCACAGAATAGACAGAAAAAAATGGTAGACATTAGGGGAAAAAATCCCATGCAGTGTCTAGTTTTGATACTTTGTCAATCTAAGATAGCCAACTTCAATTTAAATTGTTCCTGATCATTCCTCCCAGCTCCCTATCACTATCAAAAATGAATATATTTTTGTATGTAGCTGCCAGAAGTCATACTTCAAAGAAAAGGATAAAGCCAGAAGAACAATAAAAATTGAATTAAAATTAATTATGTTGAGTTAAAGTAGTCCAATATTGATTTCATCACATAGATATACACATTTCTTTTCAGCAGAAATATCAAATAAGAAGAAAAATGGGTTGAAAATGAGTCACGAGACGAAGATACTATACAGGGGCATAGTATAGTATTTTGTGTCTCTTGCCCATTCTTCTGTTTTGAAAAACTGCTTCCAATCTAATAAGAAAATATAGATGAACTTCCAGCACAAATAATTATTTATTTATTTATTGTATTTATTGATCGTATTTCTATACCGCTTATTTAAGAAAAATCTCACCTTCCTATCAAAGTAAATAATGTAAACTCAGACATTATGTTTCCAATGTACTTTACTTGGAGATTTCCTTGAAAGTAACACTGAAAACCTAGATGCAGTACACTAAATCTTTATGTTCCTGCCAAAAGGACAATTGAAATTGCATTTTAAAAAATTCTGAAGCACATGCTTCTCACCTCTGATCATCTAGGTGGCTCATCATTAGGGCTAAAAAATGGGAAGATGATACAGATAAGGTCTTCTCAGTGTTGTTCCCTGCCTAAAATTGGAATTTCTTCTAGTTTTGTTTGTTGATTTAGAAGTGTTATCACTATTTTTTTTTCTTTTTTCTCTTTGATTTTTGACTGAAAAACATTAATTTACTTACCTTTTTCTTGATTAAATTTTTATCTGGCTTTTCTTGCCTGCTTAGTCTTAAAATTCTTATTTCTGATCTGTATTTCATTATAACCTTAAAAAAAACCCACCTTCCACTCTTGAAAATTACATGATAAAGTGCCATTGATCTTTACTACAAAACTGTTAATGTAAAGGAACACTGTATTTTACAAGTATGCCTTTACAAGGAAACATAAAGGAGTATTTAAAAATATTTTGCATTACCAATCTCCTGTGTAGATCAAATTGTAGTTGAACCATTCTCCACTCTGATCCCCCTCCTGTTCTTGCCTGATTCAGCACTGTCATGTAATGGTTTTCTGCTAAATAGTCCTTGGAGATGATTACAGATCACTGCCATTTGTTATTCAGGATAATAAACCAGATTGTCTTACCATCATAATTCCACGGAATAATATGTGTTATAAATCTGTAAAGAAACAGTTGTGCTTAATTCTGTCCTTATAGTTTATAATTTAATTTATAATATATGCTAAATACACATTCCCTTGAGTAAGTGTATGTACATATGTTTCAAAAGCACACATGTCTAGTATATGCAAAAGTGGTGGAAACTCAAAACAAAAAGATGAAAGGATTTATTTTCTATGTAGATGAGAGATTTGTAACAGTTTTTTACGCTGATATGACAGAACCCTGACATACATAAATGTGTCTTTCTCATACACACTAATATGCTAGCTACTTAATCTAAAGGTCTTTCTAACATTTATCCTGATCCAAATACCCATCAAACTCAATATAATAGCTTGGCAAGACTAAACAGTGTTCTTCATAAGACATTATTTTTTATTCAAAGGTTATGAAAGCTTATTTTTTTCATTAGACTCTTTTAGAAAAAGGCTGGAAGGGCAGGAATGAGGATGAGTATTGAAGGTTTTGGACCACATTTTGTAGTTTTGGCCTTCTGTGTGAGATACAATTTATAATAATTGTATTTTTTTTTCATGGCAGTTCTTCAAAGGACTAGACATGAGTCAAAGCACACAGATCAAGGTTATTATTTTCTGTCTCTCTCATACTGATGAATTTTCAGTACTATAGAAGCTAGCTAGCCCTTGGAGAATTCTAACTAAGCAGAAGATGTGCAGAGGGTAGATGCTATTTGTGGACAACCAAATAAATGGAACAATTCTTAGCACTAGGCTAAATTTTGTGGCTTTATGTAAACTATGATTCACTATTATTGAGATTGGATGTTCCGCGTGGCTGACGAACAGAATTTGCTTGGTGCCCAGTAGGAATAAAGCAACAATATTCTACATTTAAAATTAAGGAGCTGGTCAAAGGAACATGGGGCAGAAGATAAAGTAGCATTATATAGCTTAGACAAATCTATTATAAGATACAGAACAAAATTTACTTAATGCCCAAATGATCAAAATAAATAATTATTTCTAAATCATTTATATATTTACATATGTTGTTTTGGAAACATTTCAGATATGCAGTTATGTTAGTTGTTTTCAGCAAAAGCAAAATGAATCTTACAACACCTTTAAGAACAGCAAATGTCTTGTTGCACAAGATTTCACAGATCATAACCCACTTCAAGATATGCATTGGACTGTGAAAAATGCAGCTTTGCACAGAAATAAACGTATCAGGGTTTGTAGTGCCATAGGACAGCTGTTTTTTCTTCTAGAATTAAATATACAAACAACCAATAATTAAGCAAGACTGGATCATAGAATCCAACATATTTTTTAAAGGATGGGTTAGAGTTATGCAATATAAGCAATGCTTATATTATTTATCAAATTTATACACTGCTCATTCCACTATTTAAAACTAATGAGTGTTGTATTTTATATCAACCACAAATCATTCCTTCAAGATGAAACTACTATTTCTAGAATACTCTAGCAATATGCTGCCAAGGAATTTCAGGAATTATAACTGAAAGGCATGTGCTCAGAAACTTATACCAGATTCCTCAGATGTGGCCAATGTCCCAGAATACTGCCTAAGGCCATAATGGTTCAGAATTTTGTTGTTAAAATATAACCATATATAGTGTGCCTTTATTGGAGAAAGTGGGTTTTCCTTTAGGAGAGGAGACAGTATGGTAGGGTAGGGTAGGGTAGGGTAGGGTAGGGTAGAGGGGGAAAAAGGAAAGGAAAGGATATATGTGCTTCCTTTGTAACTTGGCATGTCTGTTTCAGATCATCTGTGATATAAACTGTGCTTTGGACTTGCCTATACTGGTGCCTAAGGGCAGTGTTTTTATGTCAGAAGCAGTAAGTTTCAACCTTCATTTAGTCTAAATAGATTACCTAAAAACAAATCATAAAACCTTGATGGTTGATTCTCTGTCCTTCAAATTCCAGCTGTATTTAACTGACATAAAATTGGATCATTTTTTTAGCTTCTAATTACCAGCTAGGTTCTGCATTATGTGTAAGCTTTAATAATATTTGTTTTTATTTTGTCATTTTGAAAAATAATGTCTACAGTACTACCTAGGTGCCACCTATGTATTTTCTTACCATGTTAACCCAATAAGAGGCTAGGTTCTCCTAATAATTCTCTGAAGATTAGAATGGGACAGTAAAAGAAAAGGCAACCTGTTGAAAACAGGTAAAATTGTGATGTGTAAATGACTTCAAGTCCAGCTTAAAGATTAATCTTTGCATAAACCTTTCTGTAATATCTAAAGTGGGCTTCTTTTTCTTCCTCTCTGACTAGTCATCTCTTACCTTACATAATCTCCCTCCATTTACTTATCCTTTCCTTGTGCATTTTCTCCACTCTGTTTCCATTTTTCTGCTTCTGTTGAATATTAACAATATTTAATGGTATAAGAGAGAACGGTAGTATGGGGGCTCAGCTATTTTGACAAATGAAGCATGTGCACATACATATCCTTGGCAGGAAATCATCTTAAATTCAGAGCTGTTTTTCTTTTTGAATAATACTTTTTTATGACACAGGATAAGAGAAAAAAAGAAAACGCTTGGACATTTATATTAAAAACTGATAGAATGCAGTTTTCTGTGTTAAGAGAATGATACAAACAATTTCACATATGAGTATGATACATAGCAGAGGGAATAGAATTATAGAATTTGGTGACATACTGATCAATAGTTAGAAAAATATGCATTATCATTCATCTCCCTTTTGCTCTACAGTCATTGATAATAGCTTACCAGCTGTTGTATTTGGCACAAGAACCTTGTGCTACAGTGATTATTTTGTGGTGAAAAGATGAATGTCTTTTTAATTTTCTAGTTGAAGGTCATTAATTTGGTGGAATGACTTTGTTTTTTTCTCCCTTCATTACTGTGACATGAGGAAAAGTGGCTGATTGGGTTTCTTTTGAATTCCTTGAAATTTGGAATGCTTCAATTAAAATGCCTTCAATGCTAAATTTAATCAGTGATTTATCTTATGCATGGCACTTAACCAAATTTTTAATAGGAGGTGTAAATCATATGCTGTGGAGGCTATGTCCCGGTGCCTGGAGGCCGTGCGGAATTGGATGGGTGGGAACAGGCTCCAGCTCAACCCTTCCAAGACTGAGTGGCTGTGGTTTCCGACGCCCCGATATAGTCAGCTGACTCCATCACTGGCTATTGGGGAGCCCCCACAGAGACGGCTCGCAATTTGGGCGTCCTCCTGGATGCACGGCTGTCTTTAGAAGATCATATTACAGCCGTCTCCAGAGGGGCTTTTTATCAGGTTCGCCTGATTCGCCAGTTGCAGCCCTTTCTGGATCGGGACGCCTTACACATGGTCACTCATGCCCTTGTCACCTCCCGCCTGGACTATTGTAACGCTGTCTACATGGGGCTCCCTGCGGGGAGCACCGGAGGCCTCAACTGGTACAAAATGCGGTCCCACAAAGAGGGCCTCCTTCGGGTACCGACGGCATCTATGTGCCACCAGGTGACCCCGAGGAATAGGGCCTTCTCTGTGGGGGCTCCCACCCTCTGGAATGGTCTGCCTCCGGAGTTACATAACAACACCGATCTGAGAGCATTCAGACATGCATTGAAAACCTGGCTCTTCGAGCAGGCTGGCCTGGGCAGAAGTGGGAGTTTTAGAGTAATTTTAGAATTTTGGGTTTTAAATTTTGGGATTTTAATATTCGGGGTTTTATTAATTTATTGGGGGTGGATATAATTTTAATTTTTAAGGCAGCCTTAGGATGTTTAATCTTCTTTTAACTTTTATAATTGTAGAATGTTTTATGGTTGGCTGTACACCGCCCTGAGTCCTTCGGGAGAAGGGTGGTATATAAATGTGTTAATAAATAAATAAAATAAATAAATAAATATAAGAAAGGAGGAAAGATTAAGAATAGAATGGAAGCTACTGACATGCAAGATCAGTGTGAGTTATTTGGTAAATGAGCAGCTTTATGAAGAATAGAATAGAATAGAATAGAATAGAATAGAATAGAATAGAATAGAATACTTTATTGGCCAAGTGTGATTGGACACACAAGGAATTTGTCTTGGTGTAAATACTCTCAGTATATAGTATTTTAATAAGATGCTTCAACATAAAAAGGAGGAATGAATCAGGGGTGGATCTGTGGGCGTGGCTTAGTTGATGGGCATGGCTTGGTGGTCATGTGACTGGCTGGGTGTGGCCAACTCAACATCATTCACATCGAGGCATGCATCTCCTTGCCTGGCCTCTCATGACTATGGGGATGCTGCAACAGTCGTAAGTGTGAAAAATGATCATAAGTCACTTTTTTCAGTGCCATTGTAACTTTGAATGGTCACTCCACACAAGCAAAGTACCAGCAAAGGAGAAAAAAAACCTCCAGAGAAGTTCCTGAGACAGGAAGTCTAGTCCTGCCAAGAACGTAATAAGGGTTAACGGAGAGGCAGTTTCTGTAAGCAACACCAGAATGTTCCTTCCTGCCTTCCTTACAGGATTAGGCCAATAATTTATTCTAACAACTGGTTCTCCGAACTGCTTAGAATGTTAACAATCAGTTCTAGAAAATATGTGCGAACCTGTAGAATCCCACTCCTGGAATGAGTCCTTGATCTTATTATATTAATCAGGTAATCTTTAGGTGATTTCTCCTATTAGTGAAAACTTGATCACCAGGATTCTTCTCTATCAGGATTCTAATTGTAATTAAACTTCTATTCATGTTTAAGTAAACATATGTATTCCGCATAGGGAAGTTAAGTAAATTAGAAACAGAATGTAAGGATGCTGAAAATGGAGTTTCATAACACAACTAGGTTCTGCCAGAAAGTAAATAGATCAGTTTACAATTAAGGCAATCTATTTACATTATGTTGCTTAAAGCATAAACTGGGCAATAACTTTCAAACAGGGTTGCAAGTGATCAAATGCTAACAGTATCTAAAAACTGTTTGCAAATCCCACTCTCTTCTGGCACTGAATATGTTACTTAATTGGGTGATGAAACATCTGCAAGAAAACTATCAAATTCAGAGAGCACCATATAGTCCAATATTAATGCAATATCAGGTTTTCAATTCAATTGTATAGAATGTGAAGGATGTGTGTTTGTGTTTTAATGTATACTGAAGATGGCATTTAATTTCATTGTAAAAAGCGCAATGACAATAAAGTAAAGTAAAGTAAACTATTAGAATCCTCTAAATCAGAGGTGTCAAACTGGTGGCCCATGGGATGGATGCATCACATGCTGTCCACGGCCACCCTGGTTTAGCAAAAGAAAAAAAAGTTGTGATATGTCACATGACGACAACATGACACCATGAGTTTGACAGCCCTGTTCTAAATCAAGATATTAAGGCATCTCTTTCTCGGTGATATTGGGGCTTCTGATGACAAGGAAATAATCTTGCTTATCTTTTGAGAAAAATAATATCTTTACCTGGCTATGACATAGAAGATTTTTTTTTTGCTGCAGTTCAAGGTTTTTGTTTCTAATGTGAAACTTGCAAGGAGGAATTCCCACATTTGAGTCCATTCAATTTAGCCCACTTTGCTCTGGGCTGAGGTGAGAAGCAAAATAACTTCAAATCAGTGCTTAACTATAAAGCACACTAGTGTAAAGTTTTATTCAAGTCACTAAAGGCACCTAGACAAGGCTTCTGGGCCAATTGGATCTCTGCAGCCCCTTAACATTGGCTGAGTTCAGTCACTGTGCCAATTTATTTCCAGTTCTCTTTTTAAAAAATACTGATACTTCTTTTTGCAATGGTGAAATTCTGCAGAGCTTGAAAGATTCTATTCTTTCTTTAGTAAACTTTATTAAACACCTTCTGCTTCCTTTTATATAGATCACCTTTGTCCTGGAAATTCCAAACTTTCTTTGTAAGGGAGAAGGAAAGGTAATGTCAATTGTGTGTTTTTCTCAGTTTACGGTTTTGTTTCTCTGTGAATTCTGCTTGCTATTAAATTGATAAAAATTTTCAACATACCCAGAATCTGTGTATATGTGACAAAGGATATATTTTGAGGACCCGAGCCTGTCCAGCAAGCAAGGATGCTACATTCACACAGCAAATGTACAAGAGTTCCTTGACCAGATGAATTATATCATCATTCTGGTATCAAATCCCTTACCAAAACAAAGCATAGCCTTCTAATAGTTATAAATAATCATACAAGGTTCACTTAATAAAACAAGTAGTGTGAAATTCAGAAAAGATTAAATGTATGTCTTCATAAAATGAATAGTTATGAAATTTGCAACTCAAAATATATGTGCATGGATGAGAGTTTCAATGATTACTCATCTGAATAGTTATTTATAATATCTAGTTATAGTAGCAATATGAATATAATTTTTGAAGAAATATGGGTGTGTTATACAGTATTTACATCCAGTGTGAGAGTCATTCTAGGAATGTAATATTTGATTAGATAAGGCTTTGACTCATCCAGCATAGCTCTTACATTTTTCTGTGTTAAACATTTATCTGAGATAACTTATAAAATATTATTCTAAGATAAAATTCATATAAACAAATTACATAGTACAAATCTTGTAACTGCAGTCCAACATAGTTGATCCAGACTATTAGCACTTCAAAAATATTGGTTTACAGTATATACAGTAAGCTCAAATCATCTGAATTTAATTGAGCCATCCTAAACTAAGTTTTTAGTACTCTATTAGTAGTCCCTTGAGGCTTATGAAATTTTTCTTTTCTTTTCTCTTGCTCATTGTATTTTTTTATTTCTTCTTTTTGTACCTAGATAAGATCTGTTCTGCAATAAACCTCTGCTATTCACCAGGCTCTAGCAGTCACAAATAATTAGTTCCTTCTGTGAATTGTCCAAGGTTAATTTTAGCCTCCTAAACTGTCTACTGTCAAATCTGATAAGATTCCTCCTTCCACTCTGTCTGGATGCCTGATGGTATTTGGGAACAAGGTTGGCATTATCAGTGCATTAAACATCACTACAAGTGGCACCCGTGAGGTTGATTAATATTGATCCTGGCCCCATTGAGTTATCAGCTGATGCTGAATGAAGTCGATGGCTGATTTGTTCCAAAGGAGCTTTAAAAAAAAGACTAAAAGCATTTTGCTTATGGAGAGCCAGAAATTATTAGGGAGTTAATGTATTTGCTTGGTCAGGAAGAATGTATATAAGATTTCAGTATCTCTCAGCCAGAATTCAAAACCTGATTAAATCAGCAAACTTGATATTCCTCTGGGGCCTTCCTTGACATTAAATATTAGGGTACAAAGTATGTGACAGGGGTTAAGGAATTGCCTAGGAACACTGACACTGGAATGTGACGGAAATTTAAATATGTAGGGATGTTGAAACAGGGTTTAAACATACATTCACGATGTCCTTGCATGGATGTCACTTATACTTGTTCAAGAATGTTAGGCATAAGTTCACATGACTCAAATGGTCCTTAAATAAGTTAAACATGACAATGCTGCAAAATAGCAGGTTAATATATTTTTACCTGAACTGAAAATATGAATAAGGTCTAATGATCAGTCCTCCCTGTTCAATCTTAATGCTTAGTCAGCAACATCATTCTTAAGGGGTGGGTTTATGTCCCCATATGAGTGCTTACACAGCATTTATGTCCATTTTATTATAGTATCTTGAAAAACCTTAAAGGATACAACAGCTGGGAAGAACTTTATTAGCCTCATCAACAACAGACCACCTAGTACTGTAACTAAACTATGTAAAAACATCATAATTTTCTGCAATGTCAGCATTTTAATTTTGTTTACATTTAATTTAATCTTCACCTAAATCCAGCCACTATAGAACCTATAATATGCAATACCTTAGGATGTTAATTCTTTCCTTGAAGTGATGTTGCAAAACTTTGTAGCATCAATAGATTGGTGGTCCATCATTCCAGCTTTCCTGACGATATAATATGCATGTCTTAGATGATCAGACAATCTTGAAGCATCATTTGTGGATATAACCTGACTTGAAAAACCAGAGGTACTGCAATACAGTACCCTCAAAGCCTAGTCCCAAATGGGCAGTCTACACAATGAATAATGGCATCAAAAGCCTAATAGAATAGGACCATGCTCCTGTCCTCCATTTCTTCATATAAGTCATATATCAAGATAAATTTCATTCCAATATCACCCTAAGATATCCTTGAAGGTCCAGATAATTACAGTAACACTACTTTCTTCATTACTTTTGACCCAAACTGGTAAATAATAACAACAACAACAATAACAACATGGCTGTTCTGAAGCTATATGGAAAAACACTATTTGAAGCATTGCTCTACACTGTCTGTTTATGTAGCCAAGATATTACAATGGAGTTTGGGCTGGACAAATGTGCCATACTTACCATCAAATGGGGGAGAAAATAGTGAAAACTGAAGGATCAAATGTCCTGTGAAAACAACATCAAGAGTCTGGATGAAGATGATAACTATAAATGATCACCTTCAAATTGGCAACATCAAGCACACTGAAGTCAAGAAAAGGGTTACAAATGAAATACATCAAGAGGGTGAAAATATCTTAAAGTCCAAACTCAGTGGAGGAAATACTATCAAGGCAATTAATAGCCAAGCAATTCTGCTCATTACATACTCAGAAGGAATAGTGGACAAGGCCCCAGCAGAGGGAAAGCCCTGGATAGGAAGACTAGAAAAACCATGGCAATGAATTATGTCATTCATCCTTAGAGCAACGTTAACAGACTCTACTTACCAAGAAAAATGGGTGGAGATGGAATGTTGCTACTACATAAGATGATTGAAGAAGAAAAAAATACATTGGAAGAATATCTGAAGACAGTGAAGATTAATCATTGAAACTAGTCTACCAGGAAGGCTTACTGAATCCCAGAGTGATCAAAATATCTTACAAGAAGGACAGAAGAACAGAAAAGTGGCATGAGAAGATAAAACTATTACATGGTCAATACATAAAAAAATTAACAGGTAAAGCAAATAATAACAAAATCTGGCAAGGGCTAAGAGCAGGAAACAGCAATAGCACTTAGACTTATATACTGCTCCACAGTGCCTTACAGCACACTCTGAGCAGTTTGCAAAGTCAGCATGTTGTTCCCAACAATCTGGGTATTCATTTACTGATCTTGGAAGGATGGAAGGCCAAGACTTAAGAACAAATGAATACAAAGCCAGAATCGAGCAGTCACAATAGATAGCAAGTTCCACCTCTGCAAAGAAGCTGAAGAAACAATGGACCACCTGGTTAGCACTGCAAGAAGGTTGCACAAAGTGACTACAAACAATGGCATGACAAAGTGGCAAGAATGGTGCATTGAAAAATCTGCAAGAAATACCATTTGCTTGCAAGCAAGAACCAGTGGGACCATAAAAAGTAATAGAAGATCAAGAATATAAAGTGCTCTGGACCTTTAGAATTCAAATAGAAAAGCACTTGCTGCAGAGCCCCCAGACTTAGCAATTGCCAATAAGGAAGACAAAAAAGTCTGGATGCAAAATAAAAGAGAAAGAACTAGAGAAGATAACAAAATACAAAGACCTACTAACAGAAATAGAATGACCATGGCAAAAGAAAGGAAAAGTAGTACCAATAGTAATAGGTGCCTTGGGTGCAAAAACAATTGGAGCACCACTTGAACACCATCAATGTTGTGTTCTGCGGAAGTTCTCTCTTTGGTCCACGTTTCCAGTGGGAACGCAGGCCATTCCTATTGGCTGAGCTGCTTGACATGAGTAAAAAGGGAACTGTCAAGTGGCATCAGCTGTTGCCTGTCAGCAGGCCACCCTGTTAGATTGCGGCAGCTGTGACAACCCTTTATTCTGTTAAAAATAAAGTTTGCTGAAGATTAACTTGCTTCATCTTCATTCTTCCTGCCACCTATTTAATACTGGTGATGAAGGTGGGATAAGCATATTGAGGCAAACTGAGCTGCAAGTCACTTGAGCTGAGATAACTATCAAGAGTTGATTGCCACTGTTAGCGTATTGCTGAAGTCACTCAATATATCTGGCACCCACAAAGAGCTAAGTTGACTATGACCCCATTGTTTCCTCCTTTTCAGCCAACATCAGAGACATGGGATTCTTACATCAATTGATTTGACTGCTTCTTAGACACTGCTGATCTGTCAGAGATCCCCAGCCTTAGGAAAAAAAGATTATTTCTGAAGCTTTTGCGGAGCCGCTGTTTTCAACACCGCCACCACCTTGCTAGCTCCCCTGACTGTCAAAACCATGACCTGGGATGACTTGCAAGAGATCCTGAGTAACACTACGCTTCTAAATCTTCCTGAATAGCAAGATGGCATGCCTTCCGGAGATGGAACCAAGCTGAGGGAGAATCGATCAGTGTGTACATGGCTGTGCTTAGAACAGCTGCTCTCCACTGCGGGTTTAAAAACCTTGACAACATGCTGTTAGACCAGCTAGTCTGTGGTGTTAAGGCCTCTGTTTACAGAGGTGCCTTCTAGATAAAGCTGACCTTACGCTAAAAATGATAATAGAAGAAGCACAAGCCGCTAAGCTATCAACACTCTCAGCGGCTGTGATTCAAGGAAGCTCTGCCGGCAAGATCAATTCAGCTGTGAAGAAACTCTCCCAGATGAACTACCAGATGAAGATGGTGTCATCAATCGCCTCAGGCAACGCAGAGTCTCTCAGACAAAAAATGGTAACAAACTTCCACAATCTTAACAAACTGCCTGAATTAGTTTAGTTTAGTTTAGTTTATTAGATTTTTATACCGCCCCCTCTCCCAAAAAAGGGACTTGGAGTGGTGTACAGCCAGATAAAACAGAAACAGAGTAAAGTTATAAAGTTAAAAACAATTTAAAATGATTAAATTAGTGGCCGAATATAAAATTAACAAATATAAAAACTGATAAAAATTTAAAAATACCAAATTTAAAACCCCACAAACTATTACTGGGCCAGGCCGGCCTGTTGAAAAAACAGGGTCTTTATGCGCGCCAGAAAGTCTGAATGTGGGTGATGGCCCGTATCTTCGGAGGCAGGTCATTCCAAAGGGAGGGAGCCCCCGCAGAGAAGGCCCGCACCCTCGGGGCCGCCAACCGGCATCGCCCAGCCGGCGGAACCCTGAGGAGGCCGACTCTGTGGGAGCGCACTGGGCGGCGGGAGGCTGTTGGTGGCAGCAGGCGGTCCCGTAAGTACCCAGGTCCTGAGCCATGGAGCGCTTTAAAGATGATCATTGCCACCTTGAATCGAATCTGGAAAGCCATAGGAAGCCAATGCAGCACATGCAGGAGTGGTGTAACATGGGAGCTCCCAAGATCACCCGCGCGGCCGCATTCTGGACCAACTGCAGCCTCTGGATAGTCTTCAAGGGGAGCCCCATGTAGAGAGCATTGCAGTAGTCCAAGCGGGACATGACGAGGGCGGAAGTGACCTCAGGGCAACCTACAAGTTCAGGAATGGCATTTGCTTAAAGTGCCAGAAAAAGGGTGATCTGGCCAAGCTGGGAAAACCTTCAACCAATCTCCTTTGCAACCAGTACAATGTTTTCAAAACCAAATTGAAGACTGTTTTACTTGTTACCAAGCTGAGTCACTTAACAAACACTCTAATTCTAACAAAATATGTGTTATTGTTTTCTTAGAAGCCTTGCAGGATGGAAGTGGACACAGGATCTGCATTATCAATTGTGTCCTGGAGCACCCTGAAGCGCCTCCTTCCCCACATGGCCAAGAAAAGACTCCAAGAATGTCAGCTTTCCTTGCGAGACTACCAGTGCCAATTCACCCTCAGTCAATTGCAAAAGGCAGCTTTACTCAGAATGGCTTACCTGATACCTCTAACACCATAAGACATCAATATCTCCCTATCTCAGATCCTTGGGAAAAACCTGATAGGTAGATAAAAATGCCAAATGCAGTCTGCACATCTGGCTGACTGTGTGGTGAACCATAATAGTTATAACTGGAGAAAATTGCAAAATACAAAGATCAGAAAATAGAAGAGACAAAAGAAATTATAGTATCAACAGTAATAAGTGCCTTAGGTACCAAAAGCAACTGAAGCACAACATGAACATCATCAGGATTGGGGAAAAAAATCACCATCAGTCAATTGCAAAAGGCACTTTATTGGAAAAGTTTACATCCTATGATGATATTTTTAACAACATCAGACAATGACATCTGTCTTTCCCAAGACCTTCAGAGGGACTCAATAGGTAGGGAAAATGCAAAATCCAACCTAAACATCTGGCTAACTGTACAATTAACAGTAATATATTAAATGTATATGCCACCTGATTCAGTGAGTGGGTAATCATTTGTCAAAGGAATGCTGTTTTAAAATATCAAGACCTCACAGCTGGCCTCTGGAAATATCTGCAACTTGTAACTTGTTGAGTCATACTCCTTAACTGAAGGATGAAGAGCAGTCTGCAGCCTGGTTTTACTCCATACAGTACTAAAAAAAAATTCTTGGAGCATGACATAGTCTTAACAATTTTCTACAGCAGCAAAGATCAAAGTCATTGGTTTTTATTCATTCAACCTTTCTAGTGGTCCAGCTTTTATGCCCTGATGTTACAAATGGGAAGGCCATGTTTTTTGAAAATATGTACCTTTTGTCAATGTGAAATCTCTGTATTTTAATATGTTTTTCACTAAATTTGTCATAGTTCTTTTCCAAAGAATCAAAAATGTCTTTATTCGTTGTTATAATTGTCATCTCTGTGGATTTTGGGACCCATGAAACCATGGTTTAGCATGATACACAAATTTTGTTGAACATTCATGTTAACTATTAAACATTGAGGCTAAAATATCATATTTTATCAGCTTTGGATTACATTCTTTTAACTGAGACAGGAAATCATTTGTAAGGCAACCATACTAAATGATGAAAATGTAACAGAAATACCACTTCTGTCAGACCTAAAGCTGTTAAGCTTTAAAATTGGGAGAGGTTTTTTCCACATAAATGTTTTATTTCTTATCCCAAATAGTACAATTTTGATTCAATTTAAAAGAAAATTCCTTCTGCATTTTATTGGAATTGTTGATAACAGTTGTAACATTTCTGTGAAGTTCTGATTAGGGCAACATAAAATCTGAGCAATTCAAAACTCTAGCTGTAGATGTTTCTGAACTCAAATCAGAAGGCCAGATGGAAATGAAAGGAAATAAAATGTCAAGAACATGGGGATTTTAGATACTTTGCAGTTTTACCTAAAATGCTAAAAACTATAGTTAACTGAATTGCTTAATTCCAGTTTTTGTTACATTTCCTGAAGTATAACATGTTTTAATTTTGATTATGTCTATAATGTGCAGATTTTAAAATACCTTTGAATATATTTAAATGTATATAATTGAACAAAGATTATATCTAAACTATTATTGAGCAATAACTCTATCTTTATTGTTGAAAGTTGGAGTAGCTACTTGTAGGAAGCATCCTTTTCTTTTGTTGATATTTCTGTAACAGCAATTAATTTTTACTTAACTGTCTTTACTTTATTATCTTTACTTAACTCAAATATAGCCACCATTTTCTTTTGTGAGTCCTTCACAATTATCTGCTTTGGTGGGCTTTGTACACTGAGCATAGACAAACTGGCTACATTTTGTAGTAGCTTGGTGGCTTCAAGAAAGGGTTGGCCAATTCATGGAACACCTGAGGATTATTAGCTATTAGTGTGGATGGCAGTAGACTGCTTCTGAAGGCCATCTGCTGAGAAATTAGCAGGCTTCCTTATACAGTTGGTTGACTAGTATGAAAACAAGCTGCTGGAGTAGATGAACCAGTGATCTATCCAACAGGACACTGCTTATATTTGGATAGCCTGATGCTATTCCTCTCTTGTCTTGTGATTCTTTGTAAAATGATGGAAAATAGTGGCTAGCTACGCTGTTTAGTGCTCTCACATTGGCCAGCTGCATGAAACACTCATAGAAGGAAAGATAAAAGAGTAAATGAACAACAGCACACAAACACAAACCTGATGGTGATTGAGGGATCAGTGTTGGCATCCCTGTGGAAGGACCTTCAGTGTACTGTCCTGCTCACTCTCACATACACATAATAGTGGTTTAGTAGGTTTGTTAATAGTCCCCAGCAATTCCCTTCACCAAAAACTCAGAATTGTCCTAATTAAGTCCAGCCAAAAACAGATTGATGCTAGCCCACAAAACAATGGCCAATGAGTCCACAAGGCACTTGAAAGTTTCCCAAATGAGATAACCCCACCAGGCAAAGTTAATTCCATAATACAAGAGGGTTCACCAAGTCAAGGCACAGTGTCAATCCAAAGCACGGCAGGAATCACAATGATCAGCAAATGTGCAGCTAGGAAATGAACACATTCCCAGCACTTCCTCCATCTGTCTGCTCTGCTAAATAGCTAGCTTTTGGTACAGCCTGTCAAAAGGTCCGGTTGCCTCCTTGAGAGTAATTGGGCTGACCTTCGCTACTCCTGCCTTTTGCGCGAGCTGCATTGGCTCCCGGTGGTCTTTCGGGTATGTTTCAAGGTGTTAGTTACCATCTTTAATGCGCTCCATGGCTTGGGACCTGGATATCTACGGGACCACCTACTGCCACCATCGATCTCCTGGCGGCCAGTGCGCTCCCATAGAGCGGGTCTCCTCGGGATGCCGCCGGCTGGACGGCTGGTAACCCCGAGGATGTGGGCCTTCTCGTTGGGGGCACCCTCCCTCTGGAACGAACTACCCCCGGAGATGAGGACCATCCCTGACCTTTTGACCTTCCGGCGTGCGTTGAAAACTCACCTATTTCATCAAGCCGGTCTGGCCTAGGGTTTTTATAGGGTTTTAATTGGTTTTAGTTTTTAAATCCTAATTTGATTTTTATCTCTCAGCCACGATATTTAATCTTTTAATTGTTTTTAAATATTGTATTGTTACTGCATTTTTAATTTGGCTGTACACCGCCCCGAGTCCCGCACGGAGAAGGGGCGGTATATAAATCTAATAAACCTAACCTAACCTTATTTGCCCTATGTGTTCTCAGATCTGGTGCTTGAAGGCAGTTCCTCCGCCTGAATCCTGAGGGCTGTCCTGCTGCAGCTGTGCTTCAGCCAACAGTTGCTTGGAGCCATTGACCAATTCCCCTCCTGATGTGCCTGGAACTAGTTCATCCTCCTCTGAGTTGACATCTGGAGAGCTATCTGGGGAAGCATCGGGGGAGGCATCTCAGTTAGGGATCTCTGGCTTGTACAACTATAGTTAGTTAAATACCTATGATATGTAACCACAGATTTATCCTTGTTTGAATATCACCGGATAATCTTTACATCTGAAGATGGCTGAAGTTTAAGGGAAATTCCTACAAGTGATATTTTGAAGTCATGAGTTAAAAAAATAAAACAAGCCATAAGGTGTCTGCAATTGCTTGTCAAATTTTATTGTCTTCTTCCATAAATAGAAAGGTTTTGTTTTTCTTGTTCTTTTCCTTGATATATTATATATACGTGCATCAATTACAGCTTGTGTCTGGCAGCTCCAAAGCTTGAGATTTCTGCACTTTGACAACTTTAATTTGTTTGTAACTCTTTGAAACTCACAAAACAGCAAATGCTTTACATGGACAGAAGAACTGCAATGCTTAGTGACAATTTAGCATTCTGTTAGTGCACAATAAAGCTGATATTTATTTTGTGGCTGTTAAAAGTTTCTCTTCACTTCCCTCCCTGTTAACTTTTCCAAAGGATGTGTCGATCTAGAACTTTTGACTTCAGTAAAACACAGATCTGTTAATGAATTCATGGATTAGTCATTAAGAATTCCAATCTGGACAGTAATTATTTGAGAGACTTTAGTCCTGTTTTCTCAAAGTATCATACAGAAGAATATTCCAAGAGCATAGAGAGAGAATATTCCAAGAATATTCCAGGAGTTCCTAAAGGGAATGACAAAGTCAAACAGACTGTTGTACTCACAATCACTAATAGATTTCTCCATATGTAGTTAGGTATTATAATAAAGTTGAGTCTAATACATTTTCAGACTACTATGTGAGAAAAAAGTCTTATATTCTGACCTTAACTTGTCACTTTACGAGTGTGGGTGCTCCACAATTTTGAGAGTAGGAAAACTGAGAATGGGGACACTGGCTGTGCAACCAATAAATATATTTATTTATTTTATTTATTTATTTTATTAAATTTATATACCACCCTTCTCCCGAAGGACTCAGGGCAGTGCACAGCCTACTAAAACAACACGTATACAAAAGTTAAAATAGAATTAAATATGGGCTGCTACCAAATCTAAAATCCCAACATTAAAACCATAATTAAAACCCCATTAAAATCAATTTAAGATCAACCCAGGCCGGCCTGCTCAAAGAGCCAGGTCTTCAAATCACGCCTGAACACCCTCAAGTCGGTGGTCGTTCTCAACTCAGGGGGGAGCCCATTCTAGAGAGCAGGTGCCCCACAGAGAAGGCCCTGTTCCTCGGGGCCGCCAGGCGGCACATAGAGGCCGTTGGGACCCGAAGGAGGCTCTCCCTGTGGGAGCGCACAGGTCGGTGGGAGACTACCGCAGAATGTGGTCTTGCAGATAGTCTGGTCCGATGCCATGGAGCACTTTAAAGGTCAAAGCCAGAACCTTAAAGCGCACCCGGAAGGCCACCACCAACCAATGCAGCTCGCTTAGGAGGGGCGTCACATGAGAGCTTCTAGACGCCCCCATAACCACCCGTGCAACCCATTTTGTACCAGTTGCAACCTCCGGGTGCTCCCCAGAGGGAGCCCCATGTAGAGGGCATTACAGTAATCCAGGCGGGAGGTGACCAGGGCATGAGTGACCGTGTGTAAGGCGTCCCGATTGAGAAAGGGCTGCAACTGGCGCATCAGGCGAACCTGATGAAAAGCCCCCCTGGAGACGGCCGTGATATGATCTTCTAATGACAGCCGTACATCCAGAAGGATGCCTAGCTTGCGAGCCCTCTCTGTGGGGGCTAAGATCTCACCCCCAATAGCCAGCGATGAAGTCAGCTGACTATATCGGGGCGTCGGAAACCACAGCCACTCAGTCTTGGAAGGGTTGAGTCGAAACCTGTTCTTGCCCATCCAATTTCGCACAGCCTCCAGGCATCGGGACATAACCTCCACAGCATCGTTGGGGTGGCTTGTGGTAGAGATGTAAAGCTGAGTGTCATCCGCATAAAGATGATACTTTACCCCAAAACCACAGATGATCTCTCCCAGCGGCTTCACATAAATGTTGAACAAGAGAGGGGAGAGAACTGACCCCTGAGGCACCCCACAAATGAGGGGCCTAGTGGTGGACCTCTCCCCCGCCTGTCAACACAAATTGCAAGCGGTCAGAGAGGAAGGAGGAGAACCACCGCAAGACGGTACCTCCAATTCCCAACCTCTCCAGCCGCTGCAATAAGATACTATGGTCGATAGTATCAAAAGCCGCCGAGAGATCTAATAGCACCAGGACAGAGGAATAACCTCTGTCATGGGCCCTCCAGAGACCATCAACCAACGCGACCAATGCTGTTTCAGTACTGTGCCTGGGCCTGAAGCCCGATTGGAAGGGATCTAAATACGTCGCTTCCTCCAGGTACTGAGGGAGCTGAAATGCCACCACACTCTCCACAACCTTCGCCACAAAGGAGAGGTTGGAGACTGGATGATAGTTATTCAAAAGCGCTGGGTCCAGGGCAGGCTTCTTGAGGAGGGGCCGCACCACCGCCATTTTCAGGGCGGTAGGGAGTGACCCCTCCCTCAACAAAGCATTGACAATCCCCTGGAGCCAGCCTCGTGTCACCTCACTGGAGGTAGAAACCAACCAGGAGGGACATGGGTCCAACAAACATGTGGTGGCATTCAGCCACCCCAGCAACCTGTCCACGCCCTCGGCGGTCACAGGATCGAACTCCTCCCAAATAACCATCTCAAGACTTGCCCCGGCCACCTTCCCCGGGACCACCCAACTGGAGTCCAGCTCACCCTGAATCTGAGCGATTTTATCATGCAGAAATCAGGAAAACTCCTCTGCCCTGCCCTGCAAGAGGTCCTCCCACGCTCTTGGCTCAAGCAGGGAGTGGGTCACTCTAAACAGGCGGTAGGCCGATTTTCTGCTGACGCAATAAGGGCGGAGAAGTGCGAATGCTTTGCCACCTCTATTGCCAATAGGTAGGTCCTAATATAGGACCTCACCTGTGTCCGGTCAGATTTGGTACGACTGGCCCTCCAGACGTCTTTTCTGGCACTTCATCTCCCTCAGCTCCTCCGTAAACCACAGAGCTGGATGGGATCTGTGCCGAGTCAGAGGTTGCAAAGACACAACTCAGTCGAGAGCCTCAGCGGCCAACCTATCCCAGGTGGCCACTAAGTCTTCAGCCGAGCTGTGAGCTAGAGTCTCAGGAAATGGCCCAAGCTCCATCTGGAACCGTTCAGGATCCATCAGGTGCCTGGGGCGGAACCATCTCCTCGGTTCTGCCTCCCTACGGTGGGGGTGGCGGCACAGAAGTTAAGCCTAAGAAGAGAATGATCGCACCATGACAAGGGTTATGTAACTAGATCCCCAAAGCTATGATCATTCAACCACTGAGCAGAGACAAAAATCAGGTCCAGCGTGTGTCTCCCCGTGTGAGTGGGGCCAGAAACTTGGGTCAGGTCCATGGCCGTCATGGAAGCCATGAACTCTCGAGCCACCCCAAAGGTTTCACTGAGCAAAGGCAGGTTGAAATCCCCCATGACTAAAAGCCTAGGGGTCTCAACCACCAGCCCGGCTATCACCTCAAGGAACCCGGGCAGGGCCGATGATACGTGGCAGGGAGCCAGGTACATTATCAAAAGGCCCATCTGAACCCTCTGACCCCACTTCACGAAGAGGGACTCACAGCCAGCCGTCTGAAGAACAGTGGCCTCCCTAGGACAAAGAGCTTCTTTAATAATGGCCACCACCCCTTCACCCCTACCCTGGGACCTTGGCCGATGGAATGCATGGAAACCTGGTGGGCACATCTGACCCAGAGGAACACCACCCTCTGGGCCCAACCAAGGTTGCCTTCATACTTGGGCTTAAGACATGTGGGAGTTGTCAGATAGATTCTGTCCATATTAATTTTTACCATTTCAGTCAGCTGCAGAAGCCATACTGTTATGGATCCCTCATTTAGAATGTCATAACAAATATTCCAGAGGAGAGGTATGATTAGTAATAAGATATTAATGAATGAAATAATTTTGAAAAATAGTATATATTGGTAAATGGCTAGAAATGAAGTTTTGTGTGAGATGATAGATAGATAGATAGATAGATAGATAGATAGATAGATAGATAGATAGATAGATAGATAGATAGATAGATAGATGATAGATAGATAGATAGATAGATAGATAGATAGATAGATAGATAGATAGATAGATAGAAAAACAGACAGAGATAATAGACAGATTACAGAATTAGATCTGCTGATCTCTTCTGATCACTATTGCTCTGTGTGGTAGGTTGATATAGAAGTGATGTTCAGTAACACATTATATATAGTGCAAAACATAGCTGAATCATGTATCTTCTTTTGTAGACTCACATACGTGAAGTAGTTGAAGTTGCTTTCATGTGCTTATTCCATAACATCCAATATGCTACCTTCACATTCCATTCATATAGCATAACAATTAATTATTTGAAAAAAATGGTTATGATTTGCTTCCATGCTAGAGAAATATGTTAGAAGTCATGAATCTTTAACAGAAAGCAATAAAATAAATCAGAATATTTTCAATCAGTGTCCATAATAAGACTTGTTCTTGGCATATAATGGTCAGAGAGGAAAAATTATTCATAGCTGTTCTCAGAGGATGATATACGGTTAAGAGCCAGTGCTGTCAGAAAGAGCATCTCCTCTAATCACAAACAGCTGGATTGGAGTGGGAAGAAAATCAACAGCAAAACAATTTAGCCACTGCATTGTATGGGATTAAACATTGTATGGAAATTGTATGGGTTTAAACATTGATACATGTTCAAATGGTAGAAACTATGCAAACATTTGGCTTTTACACACAAACACACAGAGAGAGAGAGAACAGAGGGAGAGAGAGCAGGAGGAGAGGGAAAGAGAGAGAGAGAGATGCTGAACCATAAAATAGTATCAAAGAGCCAACTTCTGCTTTCAATACATGCTACAAGGTGCTAACAGTATGGGAAATTTTGTTCATGCAACTATTACAGGTGTTGTGGACAAATAGGTCATTCCAGAGAATTAATATAGTTTAAAATAAAATAAACTACCATTGATTAGAAAAACAAGAAGTAATATTTCTTCACCAAAATATCACAGTGTTCATGAAGAATAATTCAAGCAATAATTGGTGACTGGAAACCTTATGGATTTTTATGTTCAGAATGTTACTATTTTTCTTCAAATTTCTTTTTGGTTCTTCCATTATGAAATCTAATTTATTTATTTATTTATTTATTTAATCATACTTTTATACCGCTCCCTCTCCCAAAAAGGGACTCGGGGCGGTGTACAGCCTACTAAAAAACATACACTAAATACAGAATAAATACTATTAAAAATAAATTAAATAATTTAATCCGGCTGTCAATTTTAAGTTAAAAATTAAAAATTAAAACTAATAAAACCCCAATTAAGAATTAATGTTAAAACTAGAAAACATAGTTACTGGGCCAGGCCGGCCTGTTCGAAAAGCAGGGTTTTCACTGCACGCCGGAAGGTCAGAATATCCGTCATAGCCCGTATCTCCGGGGGGAGATCATTCCATAGGGAGGGAGCTCCCACAGAGAAAGCCCGAACTCTCGGGGCCGCCAGCCGACAACAGTCAGGCGGCGGTACCCCAAGTAGGGCCACCCTGTGGGAGCGTACTGGGCGGCGGGAGGTTGTTGATGGCAGCAGGCGGTCCCGTAAGTACCCAGGTCCCGAGCCATGGAGCGCTTTAAATACCATCAGTACCACCTTGAATCGAATCCGGTAGGCCACAGGAAGCCAGTGCAGCCTGCGGAGAAGTGGTGTTACGTGGGCGCCTCGAGGGGCGCCCACGATCACCCGCGCGGCTGCATTCTGGACTAACTGCAACCTCCGGAGACTCTTCAAGGGGAGCCCCATGTAGAGAGCGTTGCAATAATCCAAGCGGGAGATAACGAGGGCGGAAGTGACTGTGCGAAGTGCGCCCAGATCCAGAAAGGGCCGCAACTGGTAAATCAGACGAATCTGATAAAAAGCCCCCCTGGCGACGGCTGCAATATGTTCTTCCAAAGACAGCCGTACATCCAGGAGGACACCCAAGTTGCGCGCCCTTTCCACGGGGGTCAGAACCTCTCCCCCCACGGCCAGCGAAGGAGTAAGCTGGCTGTATCTGGGCGCAGGAAACCACAGCCACTCGGTTTTGGCCGGGTTGAGACGAAGCCTGTTACGACCCATCCAACCCCGCACGGCCTCCAGGCACCGGGCCATCACTTCGACGGCTTCGTTGGGGTGGCCCGGGGTGGAGATGTACAGCTGAGTATCATCAGCGTACTGATGGAACTCCACCCCAAAGCCACGAATGATCTCACCCAGCGGCTTTACATAAATGTTAAACAGCAGGGGCGAGAGCACCGACCCCTGAGGCACCCCACAAAGCAGGGGCCTTGGGGACGATCTCTGCCCCCCCGTTAACACAAATTGCGAGCGGTCGGAGAGGAAGGAGGAGAACCACCGTAATACGGTGCCTCCAACCCCCAACCCCTCCAACCGCTGCAATAAGATACTGTGGTCGACAGTATCAAAAGCCGCTGAGAGATCTAACAGGACCAGGACAGAGGAACAACCTCTGTCCCGAGCCCTCCAGAGATCATCAACCAACGCGACCAACGCCGTCTCCGTGCTGTGCCCGGGCCTGAAGCCCGATTGGAGGGGGTCAAGATAACTCGCTTCATCCAGGAATCGGGGAAACTGATGGGCCACCACACTCTCTACAACCTTCGCAACAAAGCGAAGGTTGGAGACGGGACGATAATTTAATAACAATGCTGGGTCCAGGGACGGTTTCTTGAGGAGGGGCCGCACCACCGCCTCCTTCAAGGCGGTAGGTAGAAGCCCCTCTCTCAAGGAAGCGTTTATAATACCCTGGAACCAGCCTCGTGTCACCTCCCGAGTGGCCAAAACCAGCCAGGAGGGGCACGGGTCCAACAAACAGGTGGTGGCATTCAGTCCCCCCAACACCCTGTCCACGTCTTCTACAGTAACAGGGTCGAACTCAACCCAACTGGCCTCACCGATATCCACCCCCACCCCCCCGCCCGGAGATGCCCAGTTGGAGTCCAGCTCGTCCCGAATCTGAGCGATTTTATCCTGCAGAAAACTAGAAAACTCCTCAGCCCGTCCCTGTAAGGGATCCTCCCGCGCTTCCCTCTCTAAAAGGGAGCGGGTCACCCTAAACAGGGCGGCTGGGCGGTTTTCCGCGGACGCAATAAGGGTGGAGAGGTAAATCCTCCTCGCCACCTTCATCGCCACTAAATACGTCTTAATATAAGATCGTAGAAGTGTTCGGTCAGACTCAGAACGGCTAGCCCTCCAACTGCTCTCTAGGCGTCTTTTCCGGCGCTTCATCTCCCTTAGCTCCTCAGAAAACCAAGGAGCCATTTGGGATCGGCACCGGGTCAGAGGCCGCAAGGGCACGACCCGGTCAAGGGCCCCAGCAGCCACCCTATCCCAGGCGGCAACCAAGTCCTCAACCGAGTCGTGTGTGTGAGCTTCGGGAAATGGCCCAAGCTCCATCAGGAACCTATCCGGGTCCATCAGGCGCCTGGGGCGGTACCATTTTAATGGCCCCGCCTCCCTGCGGTCAGGGGGTGCGGAACGGAAGTCGAGCTTCAGGAGCGAGTGATCCGACCATGACAGGGGTTCTACAACTATATCCCCTATACCCAGATCACTCTGCCACTGATCAGAGACGAAAACCAAATCCAAGGTGTGACCTCCCACGTGAGTAGGGTCCCGAATTAACTGGGTCAGGCCCATGGCCGTCATGGAAGCCATGAACTCTTGGGCAATCCCCGAGGTACCACCAGCAGATGGCAGGTTGAAATCCCCCATGACCATAAGCCTGGGGGTCCCAACCGCCACGCCAGCTATAACCTCGAGGAGCTCAAGCAGGGCTGCTGCCGCATAGCAGGGAGCCAGGTATGCGACCAGCAAGCCCACCTGAACCTTGGAACCGAACTTCACAAAAAGGAGCTCACACCCGGTCGTCTGAGACACAGTGGCTTCCCTCGGACACAGATCCTCCTTAATAACCACCGCAACCCCCCCTCCCCTCCCCTGGGCCCTCGGCCGATGAAAAACCCGAAACCCGGCTGGACACATCTCCACCAGGGGGACTCCCCCCTCCTGGCCCAGCCAGGTCTCGGTAACTCCCACCAGGTCCGCACCCCCCTCACAAATCAGATCATGGACGAGGGGGGCTTTATTAACAACGGACCTGGCGTTACATAACATCAGCCGAAGGCCCAGGGCCCGATTGCTCAAACCCCCTGGGGAACGGGAGATGACAAGGGGGTCGGAGCGCGCCACAGCTAACAAATAGCGAGGGCGCGCTCCCGACACAAAATATGGCCCCCTACAACCGCCAAATCTGCCCCTCCCGCTCACCGTCTCAATGAAATTAATTCCACCCTCCCCAACGACCCCCCCCATCCTCAATACAGAGCCATCCGGATTCCGACTCTCCCGGCCGTGCTCAACCCCCGGCCTGGTCCCAGCCTCTGGCGAGTTGTCCCCCAACTCCCGCCCGGACCTACCTAACCCCCTTAAAAATCTAAGTAAAAATTTATTAAGAAACCCCTCCCTCCTACGTTTCTTAAAACCCCCCCACCATCCCTCCGGATCCCATAATCCGTCCTTGAGATGGGCCCTCGAGAGAGTGGAGGGCCATTCCCGAGACAGGGGGACATGTCTCAGGGCCCATAGATCTCTCCTCGAATAAGACAGCGTCCCGGGGAAGATCTTCTTTTGTCGATGACCAGCTTCAAGTCCAGGCCACCCCTGCCGCCTCCAAGCAGGTAAAAATTGTGGGGGCGGTCCTCCATCTTCGGTTTCAGCTCTAGGGGCAGCTCTCCGACCCTGACTTCGATGGCAACGACGGTCTCCAAGATCGGCTAAAACCTTTACAACGGGGGCTGCCCATCCCCCCCCGGGCCCCCTCACCACCCCTAATATATATCTCTAACCAAATTATATACTCCAACAACCTAGATCACTGTAATTCATATCTTCTGAAATACATTTTAGCTTATCCATTCATAAATGAAATCTACACTTTCACTTCCTTGCATGTATTCATTAATTCCTCCACAATATCAGCCAACTTTTATTCAAAACTAGGAACATCCACAGGGGATGTTCTTAATGTTGGGGAACCCAGAGTGGGACGGAGCCCTTTAAATGGCTCGTGTGTTGTGCTGTCGTTGGGGTGGGGGATGGGAGTTGGAGAGTGATTTTGTTGTATCATACTATATTAATTTATTTGATTCTTTCTGTTAGTTTTTATTTTTTTAATGTGGTTTTATATTCTGTAAGATACCTTGAGTTGCCATGGGCGAATAGGCGACAACATAAATAAATAAATAAATAAATAAATAAATAAATAAATAAATAAATAAATAAATAAATAAATAAATAAATAAAGTAGTTATAGCAGATTTTGGTCACCTTATCACCCAATTTTAGCTCACACATTCTTAAGCTGTTTTACCCAACTTAATTTGCTTAATTTAGAGACTGTTTTGCAAGCTAATCTACTAAAGCCTACAGTCCATTAACTAGGAGATATACTAATGCAGGCATACTTAAAGTTGCTGCTCAAATGTGATTTATGTAATTTCCATTGAATTCTGACAGCTTTCTCCCCAGATAAATGGATTTAAAAAATAAAGGTTTTCAGAAAATTAATTTCTATCAAACTTCCAAACATTTGGATAACTGAAAATAGTGTTACTTACTGTTGAGCAATGATGGACAAGAGTGCATTGTTTTAGATGAAATCAATTCCTCGCACCCACACCCCTTTTTAATGAAATTATTTCAGCAATTCAAAAAAGAATTTGGTTTAGAAATTCTATTGGGCATTATTAAATGAAAAAGAGATCACAAAAAAACACTTTAGGGTAATTAGGCTGTAACAAAAAAAATCTATTAGTTCTGTTGATATTATATCTTATTCCCAAAGGTCTGCTTTTATCAAAAGGAAAAATTAGGTTTTAAGCATTGAAAGCTATAAAACTAACAGATCCTTCAAAGAAAACATTTTTGTTTCACATATAATATATGGAGGAGACTTTCCACACAAAAAATATTGCTCAATCTGGCTAAAGTAGCATTTTCAATATAGCAAAACTAATCGTTGAAGATGTGGAACTCAAAATACATCCCTGGTTGATATGATGTAGACATGTGCAACAATGAGTCCCATATGAACAATTTTCACTTATTGTTCCTGGAAGACTCACTAGTTTCTGTAGTAGTTCTCTTAAATCCTATATCAATGTTTGAAAATTAATTACATAATTTAATGGTTTCCAAAATGTTCCTCTGATACAGCAAAGCTAGAAAGACAAATATGCAGTGGTCTGAAGATCTTCAGTCTTTTTCTATGTTTAAACTAACATTTGACTGATTGGTGGAGTATTGGCCCTTATTGGTGGCATAATTTAAAATGTGGACTGCCTATACCAATTTATAGTTTATTATTTTTATCTATTGTTAAGCAAATTGACTTAAATGGTTGTTATTAATGGTATAAGAGGACATACAGTATATGTAGCCAATATAATTAATATGGCATAAATTATACTTCATAAATATATAGTTTTTCTTTCTATTCTTTTTTCTTATTCATTTCATATCTATAAAAATAGGAAAATTATACCTATCCATCCATTCATACATATTCACTAACAACAACAGTTCTCCAATGTTCAGCCATGATATAATCAGAAGAGCACCACTCATCTCAGGGAAAGAAAAGGAATTTCAGTATTTTTATAGGAATCCTAAAATCTGAAAAAGTCCAAAAGGAATCATCAAAAGAAATATTTTTGGAGAACAATGCCCTTCGACCAAAGCAATCCCAATACAACTAAACACAATCAGTGGGTGCAGAAAGCTGAACTACTTTGGGGCATCAGAAGATTGGAGGGAGAGGAACTGAGAAAGTGAAATCCCAGTCTATGGTGCAGTGCAGCATTTCTGCTCCAGGTCTCCTTGGAACTGATTAAATATACCCATTTGGGAGTCATAGCATTTAGAATCAACCTAGTGCATATGGATGGGTTCACTTTAGTAGGAAATTCTACAGCTCATTGAAACAAAAGAAAATTTGGAAAACCATTAAACAGATTGGTTGTTACCATTTTTCTCTGACTAGAGATCCCATTCTGCTTGGCATAAATTTCTGTTAAAAGCAAAAAGCATATTTCACAGGTCAAGTGAGAAATCTCCAAATTTTAAAGATTTTAAACATTTTAAAGATTAGACTGTCTACTATTGACCTCACCCCTTTCCTGTAGGGGGCGTGCATAAGCGCACCAAAACGTGCCTACCATACCTGTCCTATTGTTTCTTTTTTTCTTATTCGTATCCATTTCATGCATTTATAACCATGTTTATACTTATACCTGTGATCTAATAATTGTTTGACAAAATAAATAAAATAAATAAAATAAGTGTGCACCGATGTTTTCTGTACCAACATTCTAAAAGGAAAAAAAAACTCAAGTGATTCTTTTCATGTGAATGAAATAAATTTTAATCTTTCAACCCCTGCAGTCTGTTTGCCTGCCTTATGTGTGCGGCATCTCTACCCCAACCTTCCCTGCTTCCCTGCGTGCATCATTCTCATCAGCAGACCTCCAAGTAGTTTCCTGGATTGATGAAGATGGGCAACAGAGTTGCTGTAGCAATAAAAAGAACAAGACTAAAATACAAACACCATGGCATTTGTGCAGCAAGCATTGCTTGTTTTCCTAGCAAAGGAGCACCATGTGCTTTGTGGACTTCTTGCACACCTTGGCAAAAAATAACTGAGGTGAAATCCCCCACAGGCTTGAAGAACACACAGAGAAGTAAAAGGATAAAGACAAAGAAAAGAAAGAAATTGCACAGTTTTTCAAAAGGCTCAGTCGCCATTATTCTATGCTTGGCCATTTCAAGAGGACCTGTCCCTTTCACAAGTCCATTGTTGCTAGGTGAGAACGGCTGCCTTGTGGGATGAATTTTATCTCACAGCAGTTTTTCTGTCTGCTCTGCTGTTGAATTCATTTAATGAGATACACTAGAAGTGCAAACATCTTTAAAAGGACCATTGAAAGAGAGGGTTGCATTATTACACTGAGGCTCTGACAGAATAAGAAATGCCAAGGGATCCTCTGATCACTGAGACCAGTGGGCAGCCTTCTCTTTCAAGAGCTGGCAGAATAAAAGGACAGCAGTAGCCAACTTCCAATGACTGGCAGACTATCCACATCTTTAATCTAAAATTAGATAGGGTATTAAAAACTATCCGGGTTTCTTTCTTTGATGACTGTATTCTCCTAAGGAGTCAGAGTTTTCCTTCTATACAGCTCTTGCCATGAAAAATTCATTTGTCTCCCATTCAACAATAGCAACATGATTCACAGTAATGCTGTACAATATAGTACCCATTTGAAGATCATGCAAATGATAAGAACAGTCTTGCTTTCCCAATAATTCAGAGCCATAGCTTAACATTTTCCAGTGTTTGATAAAAGCGGATGGATTTCTTCATTGCATAGATGCTGTGCATTTTAACTGAGTTATGAGATAGTAGTGGAATGGAGACCTGTCAGTTTAGCCTCTCTTTCAGAAGAACATTGAGACATCTGAAATTAAATTACAAAGCCATATTACAATCAATTGCCCAATTGAGTTTGCAGGTAGTTTTCATAACGGACTTCAATACTGCTGATAAGTGGGTGGATGTATGAGATAGGAGAAACTGTATATAGAAAACAAAATCTTTTTTTCTTCTTTTAAATTGGAGCACTTGTTTGATGCCGGCTTTATGTATCTATATTTCAATTCTATAGACTAGGAAAAGTCCCAGAAGTTTCAACAGCAATAACATTCACAGGGCAGTAGATTAATTTCTGTCTGCTAGAGAACTTGGCAAAAATACCAAGAAAGGCAGTATTAAAGGGGCTAAACGCCTGGGCAGCTAATATCAGACTATGGGAAACAAACAGGAAAATGCAGAAGTCCCTGTAGAGAATGGAGAGAAATATAACATGGTATTATTGAAACCCAGTGGAATGGAATTTTATGAAGATAAATTTGTAGATTACAAGAGAGCTGACTTCAATGAACCAAGGTGAAAAGTTGAAAGGATTTCACAGAAGAAAATCTTGAAAAAAAACATCTTTTTATCTATATAAAAAATGTTCCAGCAGAAGAAATGTAGGTAAAATGCATAAGAAATTGGTAAGACAATATTTAGCTGCTCTGAATGATTTTTTTTTGTCTGGAGGTAGACATATTGCATACAGGATGCAAAATAAACTGGCAGATATTTACTTATTTATCTATCAAATTTATATAGCCACACAACTCACCAAAGACAATTCTGGATGACAATATGGTTTCAAAACTACTGACATTAATCTTTGAGAATTCTGGAATTACAGGGAAAATACTAGGTGATATGACAAAAGCTAACATTGATAGTCTTTAAAAAGTGGGAAGAGATAGATAACAAACTATAGACCAATCAGGTTGATTTAAATTCTTGTGAAAAATCCTTAAAACAATAATCAAATAGTGGCTTTGCAATCACTTAGAAAGGAGCAAGATCATTACTAGAAGTCTGCATGGAGCAATGGTGGTGCAGTGGTTAGAATGTAATGCAAGCTTTCTGGTGATCTGCTGCAATAAAAGTAATCTGGTTCTAAATGTTAATAAAAAAGATCATTGTAGATTTTAGAAAGAGCCAGCATAGCATACTCCACTTAGTATTGAGGATGCAGCTGTTAGAGGTGGTCAGCAGAATTAAATATCTGGGGATGCAGATAACTAACAATCTGAACTGGTCTCTCCACATGACATCCTTAGTGAAGCATGCAAAGCAGTGTCTGCATTTCCTGCATTGGATGAGGAGAGCATATATTTCTCCTTCTGTCCTGGCTACTTTTTACAGAAGCAAAAAAATTCAGCTTCATAAATTAGAGGAAATGAATCATGTTTTTCTGTTGCCAGTATACTTTATTTACACATAGTTAGGAAGAACAAAAGAAAAGCAGTACATTCTAAGAAGCAAAAGAAAGTAAAGTGAAGTGAAATAAGGTAAAACTCCTCCCCTGCACACATGCGCAGTAAATCAAACATCACAAGACATTCGTATCTTGTTACTATAGTAACGTGATAACCATTCTGGGAGCTCAGCAGACAAACCAAAACAACGCAGTGACATTAACAAACAACATCATTGTTTGGTTTGGTGGCAGGAGTGCTCAGATAGAAAATCCATTCAAAGGATGATGAGGACAGCTGAGAAGATTATAGGAAGCTCGCTTCCTATCATTTATGATACTGCTTATAAGCGCTTAGAGCTCAAAGCATTGTTAGAGACCCCACACACTCACTTTACAGGTGGTTTAAGTTACTCTGGGAGGAGGTTTTGAAGTATTTCTAGCAGGGCTTCCAGATTCTGTAACAGCTTCATTCCCTATGCTACCTGTATGGTGAACCTGCAAGATTTGTTTCTCTTGCCATGTACATGTATACATACGAACTAGACTGTGTTGTTTCTCCATTGTCATATATGTGGATACACGCATAATTTTGTATTTATTTATTTATTTATTTATTTATTTATCTTGTCATGTTTATATTTATATTAGAGGTAGAGATCCTTTGAGAGCTGTATGCATCGTGATTTCATTTTAATGTATGCCAATTAGTGCACATTCAAAATGGCAATAAAATATTCTGTTCCTATATTTTATTCCAAGTTAGTGACCAAAGGAAAGCTGTGGCCTTAGATTTCAGTAATGTACAGTATTTGATAAAATTAACTATAGCTCCATTCTTGATAAAATGAAA
Source organism: Bungarus multicinctus (assembly GCA_023653725.1). NCBI lineage: Eukaryota > Metazoa > Chordata > Lepidosauria > Squamata > Elapidae > Bungarus > Bungarus multicinctus. The sequence continues at coordinate 17,244,832 of CM042851.1, read as the reverse complement.
AAAAAAGTGAAATGAAAGATCTGAATAAATTTGCAGTGGCCGAACAACCATATCCAGTCCTTAATGGTATGTCAATAGAGGGGGGGGGGTGTTGTGAGGTAATAGAATTATGTCCCAAGCCCAGTGCTCTTCAACATCTCCATAAATGACTCAAATGAGGAACTAAATGGAATACTTGATACAAAACTTTGAAGGGACTGCTAACCCTCCAGAAGACAGACTCAAAATTCAAAAGATCTCAGTAGACTTGAATAGCTTTCATCCAACAGAATGTAATTCAGTGATGAGAAATGTAAATTCTGCCTTAAATAGAAAAACCTATTTATATTGATGGTATATGGCTCAGAAGTAGTGCTTGTCAAAGATATTTCAGTGTCCTAAGGAGCCACAGATTAAACATGATCCAGTGCAGCTACCAAAGGAGCCAATGCAATATCGAGCTGCATCAGAATAATAGAAAATTAAACTTTTATCTGTTCTGCTGGTTAGATTGCTTCTGGAATGCTGTATCTACCTCTGGTTTCCATAATATAAAATGATCAAGAACTGAAAAGAGTGCAGAGAGGAAAAAACAAAGATTGTGAGGAATTTAAAGTCTACATTTTATGAAGGTTAAAGGAATGGATATATTTAGTCTAAAGAGAAGTCTCAAAGGAGACATAATAGTACTTTTTCAATACTTAAAATACTATTATAGAGAAGAGTGTGTGCTCCTTGAGAATAGGACAAGTATCATTGGTAGAAGTTTTACATAAGGGTATGAAAACTTGAAATAAGGAGGAATTGTTACTCTCACTAGGCAAACTAGACAGAACTTACAGATAGATTAATTACTTTTAAGGAGGAATTGTTACTCTCACTAGGCAAACTAGACAGAACTTACAGATAGATTAATTACTTTTACCAAGATGGTATATAACAGAAACTTGCAAGTCCATATTGTACCTTAACCTCTTGATATTCTTCAGTGAATCAGGGAGGCATCTACCCAATCCACTTCTGAATGTTTTGTTGTTTCTCAGGAACATAGAAAAACAGAGTTGGAAGGGACCTTGGAGGTCATCTAGTCCAACCCCCTGCTCAAGCAGGAGTGTCTACTCCAAATATCAGCCTCTACCTAGGATTGAACTCACAGCCTCCTGACTGTGAGGTGAGAGCTCCACCTCTAGGCCATCGCACTGGACTAAAGGCAAGGTAACGGTTCTGTCATGTCTTCATCCAAGTCATTTTCATTTTATAGGAATTTTTTATTTTTTATTTATTTTTATTTGCATTTATATGCCACCCTTCTCCGGAAACTCAGGGTGGCTTACAGTCTATGGAGCACCATGCTAAGTGCTCGGCAATAGCCTTCATTCCATTGTATATGCCTGCTTATTACTAGGGCTTTTGGCCTCCCCAAGCGGCATTTTTACAAAGTCAGCTTATTGCCCCCAACAATCTTGGGTCCTCAATTTACCTACCCCGAGGGGATGGAAGGCTGAGTCAACCTTGAGCCTGATGGGATTCCAGCCTGCACTAATTGCAGGCAGCTTGCACTAAGTGCTAGATGATTAACAGCCTGCACCACCAAGGCCCTTGTTTATAGCAGCTATTAAACAATGTCTCAAGTGAATGTAGGCTCTGTACAATTATAGGCTTTCAAAGGTGGAACAGCCTTGGGATGGTATGAGGATTCCTGTCCCGGGCAAGAGGTTAGACTAGAATATCTTCAAAAAGACTTCCAGTCATGATTATATGATAACCAAGAGTTCAAATAGAACTTTTCTACTTTCTCCCACCTAAAAAAAAAATCGCAATACCACAAAATGATTGAAAGATGACATTCTTATCATTAATATACACATTCCAGGATTATGTGCATTCGAGAGACAGGTTGCATAGAAACAGTTCCACATGGGTATAGCATTCAATAAGCTGCTTTGTAATTTTTTGTTAATATTCTAAGATAGTAAAGCAAAGAGTGTTTTTGTAAAATGTTTCCAGCAATCAAAAAGAATTAAAAGGGAGACATTCATTACTCATGCTGCAGAGCTCAGATATGTGCATAAAAAGAAACCAGGATGCTTGTGGAATCTGTGATGAAATCCTTCCTCCCTCTACTGTATAAAGAACGATTATACTTTTAAGTTTTTTAAATTTTAAAAATGGTAAGCCAGGTGGTATGAAAAAGATTTTTACAATGATGTATTTATATAAAGTAAAAGAACAGAGCAAAACATTTTTTTCCATTTTTCCTAACATTAAAATTTGGGAACTTCCGATAAACTGAATGAGACAAATGTATGAAACTATTTTGCATAGTCTAGTACTGTTCTACAAAAAAATGGTGATGGTTCACCTTTTCAGAAGCCCTAACAACTGGTTGTACAAATTTGCAGAGGGGAAAAATAACTTTCAGTGGCTTCTAGTGTGGTTCCCAGCCACGCCCGCAAAAATTGGGAAAGTTCTGGAGGTTGTTACTCAATCTGAAGAGCCACACATGACAACTAAATATTTATCTTCTAATGACCTCTATGTTGCCACCAAACAATTCAATTTATTATGTTTTCCAATTGATTTAGATGCAACCACACTACAACTGTAGGACATTACCTCTGCCATTCACTCTTGATTTACATTAGAGAGCCCACAAAGTAGCATGGCTGGCTTATCATATTAAGAAGTATGAATGTCAGTGCTTTGGATTCAAAGTCAAAAAGGTCCTTTAAAGAACAGAGGAAGGCAGGTGCACGAGTAACATGTGTTTACAATTCGTTAAATCAAAACCCTATTTCATGGGATTGTGGATCAGCTACTGGTGTGGCTTTTAGGAAGAAATGCAGACAGGTACCATAAGCACTGCAGAGCCTTATGATAAATCCAGATAATAAAGGTAAAAATTTCCCCTGTCCTGTTGTGTCTGACTCTAAGGGACGGTAAGCTATCTAACAGCATCATTAAGTACAATTCTTCCTCATGACATAGGTTATAAAAATAAATCACTATTCAGCAGCAGAGGGCTGCAAATCCAGAACAAAAAGATTTGAAACCATTGGTGGTGTTTTCCAGTGGAACCCCATACTTAAGTGTTTCAATCCAAGGGCTTTCCTATGGGCTGCAAAGGACTGTCTGGGAAACACAAACTCCCCCCCAAAAAAATTGGTGAGGCAAGGCAAATAAATGAGCAGGATGAAAGGAGAATTATATTTAGCTGAAAAAATATTACATGTACTTAAACATAGTTAATTCGTTCTTCCTGTGCAATTCATTGTTTTCTTTCTGCCAGATTAAAATATAAGAACGGGGTAGCATTCTTAATAAGAGTTCTGGGAGCCCAGCCAAGTCTTTGGGCCTCAGTTTGTGGACCTTTGTTTTCCACATTTGTCCTTTCTCAAATTACAAAAAAAGGGCATGGGAAGAAGATTCAACCAGGCCTGTGATAGGATGAAGCCTTAAAATCTCTTTCTTCCACTATAGTACATACTTTCCTGATATGTCAGTGATTTATTTAGCTGACAGATTTGGCTTGACTGTCACCATCAAAGTGATGCAAGAGTCATGCATGGTGAATTATCTTGCAGTCTTCCGGCACTGAGTGGGTGGTTACAGAAAGCAGCAGTTAAAGACCAAGCATTATAGAGGGCGGATCTCTAAGGCTACATTTTGCCTCTGCATGCTTCTTTTAAAATAACGATTTACAGCAGGGTTTAAAGAAAATGAATTCTAATAAAAATCAGGTTTTGCAGGAAGTCATTTTCTGAAACACACATCTCACTGCAGCCAAGCATCATTTGAAATAAATAACATTTGGAGGGGGAAAAATCCGGAAGAACTATATTTGTTTCTCTGTTGCACAGCCATCCTCCTCTTCTCTGCCATATGGTTTTTCCAAACAGCTTTCAAGAAAACTTTTCCATTAGCATAAAGTAATCATAAACTTTTTTTTTTATTTTCTTCATGTGTTGCCAGACCTTTTTCATTTTCTTTGCATGATTTCTTAGAAGCAGGCACTAATGCAAATGACAAGCACTTTCCTCTGCCTACAGAGCCTACATTTCTCTCTGCCAAGCTTTGTAATCACAGTTGTGATCTCACACTTTCGGGTAACCTTTTGTGGCAGCCCTTGACTTTGTTAGCAGGCTGATATTCTTTTCATTTACAAGCATTATCCACAAAATAATGGCTGCTTGAAGGCAGTAAGAAAATCAATGCTGGGGAAAATGAAGGGTGTTTGGAGAGGGGATGATGTCAGAAACAGCTCCTCTAGGATGGCAATGCCAAAAGAAAAACCACTTTCTTTCTCTGTTGATGATGAGTACGTTACGGCAGAGCAGGGGCATCTATAGGAAGGGGTTCAACAGCAGCACTTGGACAATCAAAATCCATCATGTTTTAAATGCGTATTGTATGTATCGCATGCAGATATTTTAAAAAGGGAGGCTTCAATTGTTCCTATTGATGTTTTTGACCCCCGCAGATCTTCTACTGTAAACTTCCTCCACTCCATTCATTCATACAATGCAACAGCATTCAGCAGAAAGACAGAATCATACAGTCATGTTAGGCACTGATGTTTGTTTATACAGATTTCCATGACCTGCCACACCTGCAGTCCATTGTAAATGGTGTATCTGATCATTCGTTCAACCATGGTGTCATCATCTGCACTTGGAACTTTGTAGCTGGAAGAAGGGAAGGGAAGGGAAGGAAAAAGGAAAGGAAAGGAGAGGGGAAGGGAGGAGAGATGAAGGAAGGGAAGCCTTCTTTAATTAATGTACAATTTATATTTCAAATGGACAAGATACCTTCCCAATTTGCTTAACAAACCAGTTCATGAAAGAAGGATGATGGGACCAGTAGTCTGGGTGCTAGAAGGAAGGGGAGAGGTGACTCAAAGAATCTATGCCAAGGGTGTCAATCTTGTGTCATCACGGCGGCATCTCCTGACGTATCGGGACTTTTTTTCCCCCTTCACTAACCCAGGCATGGCCAGTGTGTGACACATCCAGTCTGTGGGCCACAAGTTTGACAGCCCTGACCTATGCCATCAAATACTGTTTAAATAGGGTATACTGCAGATGCAGGAGAAGATCACAAGAAGGCAAATATTTATGAAATAAGGGAGATTTTTGAAAAGGGAGATAAGAAAAGTTGTTTGGTGAAAGGGAAAACATAACAGTCTGGGCAAATGTTGACAACTATCAATATACTGTAGTTTGATGGATAAATATTGGAAAGAACAGAAACAATAGAAAATAAAAGGGATAAAGGATAAGAAAAAGTGGTAAGGTAGGGGCTGAAGCATTTGAATGTGGATGTTAACAAACTTTACTGGATGCAGAATTCATCACCCCATCATGCCAGGTTGCAGGAAAAACAGGCAGAAGATAAGAATTGTGCAATTCACTTTCAGTTATTCTAAAATAAAGGGCAGAACAGAAAATAACATGTTATCATCTTGGCAAATTTTTTGATTATCTGCTATCTCTGTTAAATTCTCCTCCCCACCTTGGGATAATTATATGGTTAGATGTTTAATTTACTTATTTATTTAACATATGGCATGGAAGGCCAGGGAGGCTACAATGTTATGCACTCAGTAGATGTCCTGGCAGCTGACAGTCGCTAGTCCAGGAGTCTGGGAGCTCACCCTAGTCCTGCAGAACTAGATTCAAACCACCAGAGTGAATGGATATAATACACGTTGCCACTGAGTGATCAGTTAATAGATTTTATGCTCCTAATCTGTACTTATACCCATGGATAAAGGTAATGTAATGATGAGACAAAATTTGTGAACCCTTTAAAACTGGGAACTCTGTCTGTGTTGGGGGGAAAATACATGAAACTTTAGATTTAGTAACTCATGGCATGTTTGTCAGCAACAATTATTTCAACTTCAAATATGCCAGACAACTGGCAGACAAAATAGGTTGAATTTGTTCAGAATTGGATTCCAGTTGGGCAGATCAAGGTGGGTGGAAATACAGTCTTACTTGGTTACCTAGGAAGATTTGATTCTATAATTCTTGAAGAAGTGGGCACAATCTTTAGGGATTGGCTTGTTGGACTCCTGCCTCTCATGGCTTCTAAAAGCTGCTTGGGAGGTTATATCAGCTTTCTTAAGAGAGGGGGTGGGTTGAGGAGGGGTAATGGTACACTGTAATGGCCCTCAATGGACCAACCATATTGGACAATTTCCATCCACTCTCCAATCTTCCGTCTCAGAGAAGATTGTTGGCAAGGTCCAGTAATTGGGTTGCGCTTACAAAAGATACTGGAATCTTTTCAGTATTCTGCTTAACCTGGAGAAAAAAACAGACTACTGGATCTGGATCGTTTCTGGTCAGGTTACAGGTTTGGACATAGTACTGAGATGGATGGTCATGCTTGTTAAAAAAAACATATGATATTGTTGGGATAAAGATGTTGCAAACATCCATGCCCTTTTAGATCTTTCAGTGGCTTTTCATACCATTAACTATAGTACATTTTTAGACCTCTTATTTGGATCAGATTATGGGGCACAGCACTGCAGTGGTTCTTTGTTACTGATTCCAGACTGTACTGGTAGAGGGAGGGATAGTGAGCTGAAGGCCTAAGACACAGGCTCAGCCTTTAGCAAGACTGAATGCTGTGGATGCTTAGTCCTTCTGGTTCTGGAGATTTTCTAGCTTTTCTACCATGAACTTCGGAATAGAATTCAGGTTTAATGCATTGGCCGACTCATGGATGGATTATCATGAAGTACTCTATGTGGCCTTTCTTTGAAGACCACTTGGAGGCTGCAATTGATTCAGAATGAGGCAGCATTAGCAGTGATGGGAAAGCCTTGCCAGTGCTATGTAATACCTTGTTACGTGAACTCCATTGGTTTCCAGTTGGTTTCTGTATGCAGTTCATGATGTTGGTTATTAATTATAAAGCTCCATATGGCATAATAGCTAGTTATTTGAGGGGCCACCTATTTTCTGTAGTCTCAGTCTGTACTTTGCATTTCAAAATATCTAGCTTTGGATATCATTGATTAAGCTATGCCACCTCTAACAGCCACAGGAATCAGACCTTTTCTGTTTCAGTACCTACCTGTTATAGCAGTATTTCAGAGTTTACATTATCCCAATTTTTTCCAACATGGAGACATTCTTAAAAACTTGATTTATCTCCATATAGTTGGGAGACCTGGCAGGCCACTCAGTTGGAAGTGATGTGATGGGAGGTTATGTTGTTCTTTGGACAATGTTTTTTTTTTAATTCTGTTTCCTTTCACTTGTAAAACTGCCCAGAGTTGTTTTGACATTTGATGGCCTAAAAAGTAATTAATAACCAACAAAGTATTTCCATACTTGATCGGTTCTGGGCATCAGCTTGGAGATACCTTTGCCCTTTACAGAACTGCTTCAAATAGTTAATATTTTGAGCTATTTTAATAAATTTCTGTAGAGAATTAGGAAGATAATTTGGGAGTAAATAGGCAAGAACAATTATGTGAGCAAACGTTCCTTAACTCCTGGGAAACATGATAACATAAGGAAAAGCCTCAGGGAGACCCCTCTCTGATTCACCAGGATGTAAAAGAGAAGTGAGGTAAAGCACATTCACATTGTATCTCTTATTATAATATATCCTAATAATGGATAATTTTCTGGTGGACTCTTTTTCCGGATCTTCCCTATCCCAAAAGGGAACTTGTTCTTACTTCAAGTTCAATGAGCTGTGGTGGCACAGTGGTTAGAATGCAGTACTGCAGTTTCCTTCTGCTGACTGCTGGCTGTAGTTTGGTAGTTCAGCAGTTTGATTCTCACCAGCTCAAGGTTGACTCAGCCTTTCATCCTTCTGAAGTCGGTAAAATAAGGACCCAGTTTGTTGGCGGCAATATGCTGACACTGTAAACCACTTAGAGAGGGCTGTAAAGCACTGGGAAGCAGTATATAATTCTAAGTGCTATTGCTATTATGTCAGAACATTTTAGTTGGGTTAACATCAGGGCCATGATTGGGTGATTCTAAAACACATCATTTCTGCTTTTATTTGTAGAATAAATCAGGTGCTTAGGACCTTTTCCCCCCCATAATGTTATCCTTAGATTCAAGAATGTTGCACCTCTTTTATCTGCAATAGTGTAACCCATAGTTCCCCTAACTGGCAATTAGACTCTCACATTCTATGTAGGAATATTGATGCATTTCCCCTCATCAGAGTAGCATTTGAGGATTTATAGCAAAAATTATTTGTTTCTGGTCCTATCATATTATTTCTATGGGACTGTGGTCTGGCTTTTGACTTGGCCATTACAAAACACTGAATTTGATCTTCTTTCATTCTCCTGAAAACTTAAATTTATGTTTAGGATCATTATCCTAATGCATGATTCATTTTCATTTCAACTGACAATCTAACATTCTTCTGCAGAGCTTGTAGCAAAGGAGAATCCACACTTCCTCCAAGTCAGTCCCAGAAGCCCAAAAGATGCTACTATGTCCTTGCTTGAAGTCAGCTTGAATTCCTTCTTGTAGAGCACCAGAAAAGTTTGTTTTCCATCAAAGAGCAATACCCATGTAGCCAAAAAGTTTTACTTTTGATTGCATACTCTAGAAATCTGGATGGTTACCCAGGTACTTTTTGGCAAACCTGAGATAAGAATCAAAGTTAATGACCCATGTCCCCCAAGGCAGTATTCTAGGACCCACACTCTTTATACTTTACATAAATGACCTTTGTGATCACCTTATAAACAACAGCATCCTCTTCGCTGATGACATGTCATAAAACTATTCAACACCACCAACAATGCTACTGTCCTTCAAAGCAATCTTGATTATGTGTCTAAGTGGTCAAACAATTGGCAACTCCAAATCTCAACCAACAAATGCTCTGTCCTACGCATTGGTAAAAAAAAAAATCAGTATACCAAATACAAGCTAGGCGGATATGACCTCGTTGATGACCCTCACTCTGTTAAGGATCTTGGAGTACTCATAGCAAATGACCAGAGCATTGCCAAAATGGTTTTAAGAGTTGTAAATCTAATCTTATGTAGCTTCTCATCCGGTAAAATTGAGTTGCTAACTAGGGCATACAAAACCTTTGCTAGACCAATACTTGAATACAGCTCATCTGTCTGGAATCCGCACTGTATATCAGACATCAATACAATTGAGCGGGTCTAAAAGTATTTCACGAGAAGAGTACTACACTCCTCTGCTCGCAACAGGCTTGAGATTTGGGGCTTGGTCAACCTAGAACTACGCCGCCTACGGTTGGACTTAAGTGTAGTACACAAAATTATCTGCTTCAATGTCCTACCAGTCAATGACTACTTCTGCTGCAACCGCAACAATACAAGAGATGCAAACTTAATGTAAACCTCTCCAAACTTGATTGCAGAAAGTATGACTTCAGCAACAAAGTGGTCAATGCCTGGAATGCACTACCTGACTCTGTTGTTACATCCTCAAACCCCCATTCCTTTACCCTTAAACTATCCACCTCACCCCATTCCTAAGAGGTCTGTAACGGGCATTCCTTTACCCTTAAACTATCCACCTCACCCCATTCCTAAGAGGTCTGTAATGGGCATGCATAAGCGCACAATCATGCCTATCATCCCTGTCCTATTGTCCCCATTTATTTGTACCTATTTCCTGTATTCATATTTATGTTTATTCTTATATCTATTATATCTTGTAAGCAATTGACAAATTAAATAAATAAATAAAAAATAAAAATAAATGTCTTTTGTCTTGCTATTCTTCAATGAGTTCCATTTTATCCAGTGCTCTTTATGTAAACATATTTTAGCCACAGTGATATAAGACCTCATTTCCTGGATGTTTTTCTGGAATTTTGAACTTTACAAATAATTTTACAATGAAAGAAGACAAAATTTGTGAGATGTATTTAGGGCATGGCTGACCTAAATCAGTCATCACTGCTTAATGTGGTATTACTGACCCTTTAATAGGATTTATTAATAAAGAGGATGGGATGATTACATTTTTAATACTGGCTTATCAATTATTGGATAACTTGGCTTTTGAAAAAAATGAAGTTGTATATTCAGACTTGCTTTACATACAGTAGGACCACATGAAGTTTTAATAACATTAGTAATGAAGATATGAAAATATTCAAAAGGGATTTTAAAAAATAGAACTGTGTACTATTTTGTAATATAAAAAGCTATATTACCCTATATACTTACAGGGTGAACCTTCTTTTCTCACCCTGTATATTTATGGAGTCAAATACTATATCATTGAGCAAATTTAATGTTTGAACTAAATTGTTACGTAAATACTGCCACTTCTGCTGACTACCAGATGCTTGCAATCTGGCAGTTCAAATTCTACCAGGCTCAAGATTGACTCAGCCTTCCATCCTACCGAGGAGGACCCAGATTGTTGGGGGCAAGAGGCTGATTCTGTAAAACCACTTAGAGAATACTGTAAAGCACTACAAAGCGGTATATAAGTCTAAGTGCTATTGCTAATTGCAGTATCAGTATTATTTACAGATTATGTCACATCATATTCTTAATAAACTAAAAGTGTATATTTACATATAAGTAGACCAAAATAAAGGCTGGATAAAAATAAAAATAAGCAATGACTATTTAAGTGGTAGAGTCGGAAACTGTTGATGTGTTTGTTTGAATCAAGCCATGCTAAATATTAGCTACACTTGTTTTGTTTGCAAAGATTATATAAATATTGGAACATTCTAAGGAATAACTTCTCATCCTGTTTAAGGACAAAGCTTTCTTCACGTGTTTCAGGCCTGTAGGGACTGCAGTCAACCGCTTGAATTTGATCCCTCTTGATTCCAGCAGACTCTTGCTGTGGTTTAGTTTTGTTTAAAAACAAAAAGAAAGCAAAAATAAATAAATAAGGATTTTCAGACTGCACATAGCAACAGCAGCAGCAGCAGCAGCAACAATAATCCTTCCTGATATTCACAGCTTTGTAGTTGAAAATTCAGTAGCATGGAAAATATCCAGCTGAAGTCATTTCTCAAGGCTGAACTGTATTAATTGACTAAAGAGAAGGGTAGGATGCTTCAAAATCTTTGTCTTAAAAAACTATCAATATAATACTAAGAGAATGGTATTGATTCTTTTTATACTTTCATAATCTACAAAATGCATATATTTATTTCTATATGTTTATATCATGTGGGAAGATGGGACAAGTCACAATTATTTTCACTCTTTTCATTCATTAATACAATAAAATAAATGCTTACATGCATGTAGCTTGCCTGGGTGAAATATTTAGCCTTTGTCCGAAATTTCATTTTTTTGAAAGATGTCCTGTGTGACAGAGATGGACATTGTAGCAAAAAAAATGCAGTATATTGTTCTTCAATTACTATATAAAGTATCATCAAGTTTGAACTATTTTGTAAAATATAGTTCATCTCTGATCTTTTTGTAGAATAGATTGATTTTCATAATCACTTTGTCATTGAGTAGGTGAAAATAAATTATAGCAAGTTAATTCAGAATAAGTCCCATGTCAAATTCCACATTAAACACCAAAATGATTTGCTCTAACTTAACGTTGCTAACCTATCAAAAATTCAAACTATGGTTTAAACCTAAAGTTTAGGTGTTCTCCGAGATATTCAACAAAAATTGGCTCATTGGTTCTCCCAAGTTTTACCCTTTTCTATATCAAGAAACTAGGGAGTTAGACATTAGCTATATACTCATCCCTTGCTGCTGCTTGTCCATTGCCTAACCCACTGTTCCTCCTATCTTCCAAGGTGATTCCCATGTACCATTACAGGGTCCTTGAGCTCTTTCCACATCATCCCTACTGTTGCTCTTTTTTCAGACTTGAGAAGACCCTGTTGTTTAGGGCCACCATCTACTCTTTTACAAAGCAAATTCTTCTCTGCAATTTTATTCAGGGTGCAGAGAGTGGAAAGACCTCATGTGCTGGGCTTTCTTATTGTTTCTACAGCCAGCAGAATGGCCAGGATGCATGGTACATTAAATTCACTGTCTGACTATGTCAGCAGACTTTTGAATGAGGTATATATCATTTATTCTATAGATTAAAATTAAGGAGCTGAGAAAAATCAATGGGAGAAAGAGAAAAGGAAAGTATAATAAATCTCACAGGCTTCAATTCAGATGTTGTTACAGGCAGACATGCAGAGAGAATCAGTTGAACCAAATAAGACTAAGAATTCAAAAATCGTTTCATAATATAAATGAAAGAAAAAGGATATCAATCAACCTCTTGCATGTTTCCTTACATGGTGATTTTCTTCTGATTCTCTAACCTTCCTCCAGAATGGACCATTTTCTCCCCTTTGAGCCAATCTGAAAAGACGTAGCCTTTTTTCTGGGATGAAGAAACAAAGACCCATACCAAAAGAAAGCCATACTTTCTTATTTTTTAAAAAAAGCTCACCTGAACAATGGACATCTTCCAGGTCTTGATTGATCACTCACAGTTTGAATTTCCCAGGCTTTGCTGGTTTCTGCCCACTATCTATCCTGACATGTAAGCTTTGGTTGATAACTATTTTTCCTCTGAATCTTTAAGATTTTTCTCTTTCCTTCCAAAGAAATGGTACAGAAGACTCAGAGAAAAACAAACAAAATGATTGCTAAGAATAGGAGTGGGAATGGAACAAAATGAACATTATATGAAATTAACAGCCTACATCAGAAATAGAAAGGTTCTAGAAAATTAGCTTGCTTCAATACTAGGATATTGATTACTGTGAAAAACAATGTTAAGAAAAGGGCAAGCAAAAATAGGAATTTCATTTTGTTTTTCCTTTTTATAGAATGCATGCTGAGCTTCTTACTAATACAGTACAATACTGCTAGAATATAATTAGAAGTGATGTTGAATATGTATTGTACAAAAGATTGTCAAGCAACAATAACACACAAGTATATACCCTTTTAATTGTAATGCCTGTTATTTTCATTCACAGAGCACCATTTCCTTTAAATTTAGTTTCTGCCACTTTTCAATTTTGCTGCCCCAAGCAACTGTCTTTAAAAATAATGGCTTGTTTATTCACTCGTGCCCTAAGCTGAAGAACTCACTATAAATTAGCCAAATACATATGAGCATAGACAGAGCTCCAGCAATTTATGTCTGAACTGTCCTATCAAACCTCACAAATTGAGAAGTAATTATAAATTAGTATCCAGTATATATAGCATAGAAAAAAGTTAGGAACTAATGACCACTCCTAAACATGGTAGTATCATGTTAGAGAACCATGGTGGAGCAGTGGTTAGAATGCAGAATTTCAGGCTAATTCTGCTAATTACCAGCAGTCTGGCCCTCACTGGCTCAAAGTTGACTCAGTTTTCCATCCTTCCAAGGTCAGTAAAACGAGAAGCCAGGTTGCTGGGAGCAAAATGCTGAGTCCGTGAACAGCTTAGAGAGGGCTATAAAGCACTATATATGTCTAAATGCTATTGCTATTGCTAGTACAACTAAGCAAATTAAAATCCAAATGAAGGTAAGAATTAATTTGGAAACACTGCCCACTCCTCCACCCTGAAGCCACACACATTTGTTTGCAATGAATCTTTATTTGGTACTACTAAACTTCTGTTCTGATCTCAGAGCCTCACAAAATTCTGGACAATTGTTCACATCAGCTGTTTTGAACAAATGCTAAGCAACCAGTTTTCAAATGCATTTATTATTATTATTTTTTTAAAATAAAGAGATGCTTTCACACTATTTTTTCAACTCAGAAAAATATGGTATGAATGCTTTGGAATGTGCAAAGAGAAACTGTGTTCAGTAGTTGAAGAATGAGTAGGAACTGTCACTGATCCCAGAATAAGCTATGTTGCAAAACACAGCTCTGCTGAGAGCTCCTGGTTATGAATAGCTGAAAGCAGAATACATTTTTTAAAAAAAACTTTAATCCCAGCAGCTATTTTTTGCCAGACTGGAAAATAAACATATTGTCAAATGTACTCCTCGCAACATCTCTGAATATTATTATTTTCATTTTAAAAAATAGCAATAGCCACATTTTCATAAAACCTTGTTCTCAAGGAATGCTAACTTTAAAAAAAAACTAAAATGTGTTTAAATTTTCTTCATTTCTATTAAATATTGACTGTTCTTCGATGAGTATTTCTGTTCTGCCATTTTATGAGATCATGTTTGTTTTGGGGTGTCTCAGAAGCACTATTAAATAAAAGCATTAAGTACTTAAATCAAGAGGGAACATAAGAATAGCATTCATTCATTACACATATTCAGCAATTCTTCCATCCTAGTAGCCACTTTATTTTAAATATTCATAAGTTGAACTGCTTCTAATGCAATTGTGAAGGTGAGGAATTTGTGCAAGCACATTTTTTTACATCATTTCCTGAGATTTGAAAACTTCTGCCACTTTCATATTCATTTGCCTGAATATCATCCATCAGTGAATGGTTTTTGTTCAAATCTCTACTGCCTTTTGTTCCTATACTGAGTGGACACATGAGAGCTGGGAAAGATCCATTCTCCAAAGCACCTGAGGGCAGGACAAAAAGCAAGAAGATCATTAGAAAGTATTCCAAGCAGAAACTCGGGAATATCTGTATAATTTTTCTAAGGAGAAATTTCCTGACAGTAGAACAATTAATCAATTGTAGACCTTGCCTCCTGGAGTTATGGGTTTTCCATTGCTGATGGTTTTCTATAGAATAGATTGGACAACCATTTGTCCAAGATGAATAATGACTCCTGCCTTGGGCGGGGAGGTGGCAAGAAGGCCTCCAAGGTCCCTTCAACCCTACAATTCTATGATTCTGTATACAGTGTTGTTCAATGTATTAAATTTTGTACAGTGCTCCAGATTTTATGGAAGTCTTGGTGTAGATATGTGTCCAGCTATTCTCAGAACACTGATTGTGGGGTTCATATTGCATATTTCAGTCTCTGGGAACTGCTTACAGTTCTTTTCCTTTCAGCTTATGCAAATCGTAAGAACAAACAGGTAAGAAAAACATTACCAAATCTAGGCACAGGCAGATAAGTTGTCAGCACAAAAACATAACAGAAGCTCCAATAAGGGCATCTTTAGCCTTTAAAGAAACAATGGAAATAGATGTAATATTTTATAATGAGACAATATTGTTTCAAGGGTAGATGTACTTTAAAAACACTCTTAAATATTGGTAGAATGTGAGCATGAATGCTTTTAAAGTGACAGTGCTCATATTATTATTTTACTGCTGTTGCCAATTTATGAACAGTACTTTCTGTGATTATATTAAATGTATTGAAGAAAATAAAACTGTACACTTCTTTTCAAGATTTACACTCTGCTTACAAAACAATCAGGAGTCCATGAGAACCAAAATGGTAGATAAATTGCTGAAATCAAATAAATCTACAACATAAAGTCCAGTTATCCTGCAAATAAAAAAAACAGTAATACAAAAGATTTCAAAGGTTTACCAACATTATAAACTTTTGATTATGATAATTTAAATTTGCATGCTGAATTTAACTAAAAGAGATTCTTAACACTATCAAGCAGACTTCAGTTTACTAGATTCTTCGAATTGTGAGAAAAATCTGCTTAATCCCTCCCCTCAAAAATTTGTTGACATCAGTGAGTGAATCACTGGAACGGTGATTTCTTAACCACCACTCTTTCTTAAACACCAATATATAGAATTAAAATATAGCTGTGGCAATGTGCCAGCTCTAGCTTCTGTTTTATACATTATAACCTCTACTGATTTGATTGCCTTTAGCCATCTCATAATCATTCATAAACAACTATAACAATCTGGACATGAATTGGGATATGCAAAGACAGCAATAGCAAAGGACTATTGCTATTGACATGATCATCTTTATAAAAACATTTAGAATAGAATAAAATTCTTTATTGTCTAGGTGTGTTCGGACATATAAGGAATTTATTTTTGGTGCATATGTCCTCAATGTACACAATCCCAAACTATCTAGAAAGTCAACTTCAGTCCAGCACAGTTGAAAGAGAATTGTGTCATCTGACCTAAAGGACTACATTTTAAATGTACACATTTAAAATGTGTTAGATTATGGAATTGTATATGTAAAACCAAAAATATTATAGTGCAGCTTGTACAAAGCAGTCTAATGTCTGAATCCATAGAAGAGCACCTCAATGTTAAGACATATTTTTTTCCTATCCTCATTTCAAAATGTTTGAAATAAGCAATGATGTTTTAAGAAAAAACCCCCACAAATAAATTATTTAATGGCAAGTGCAAAATATTCCATAGGGAAAACAGATCGGGTTTTTTGTTACATAGCACTTTTTGAATGTTAAATAAACTGTGCCAGAAAATGAAGCAGCTATCATTGAATTATTACAAACTACAAAAAAGCAGTAATTATGTCCTATGTTCAAGGAGTTGATAGACATTTGAAATAGATCATAGTGAGCCTAGCATTTGAAATATGAAAAAAAATGTGTTTGTGATTTTAGGCATGCTGGTTTTAAGATATGTGAAGAAATTAACATCAGATTAGTTTTATATTTCTTTGGAAGGACCAAAAATGCCAAAATTAAGAATAAAAAAAAAACACTTCAGTTTTTTTAAGTTACTGAAAATCAAATTATCAAAGCCTTGGATTCTGAAGAATGGAAAGCACATAATTTTAACCTCTTAGTTTTTATGAAAGAAAACTCTTAATTCTACATAAGGTTAAAGAATTTGTTTTTAATCACAGACAGAAACATTATGATTACAAAATGGATGGTTAAATTTAAAACCACCATACATACAATTCTAGTTGGGAATTTTTTTCCCACCATCATCATTGCCACCACTGCTGGCAGATTGGTAGCTCAAACAATGTCCATACTTGCTCATGTGACTGAACAGTGAATTCCTGAAGTATGAGTGATGCTGCACAGCTTGGGTCAGTGAGACGGGTTGGATTCCCATAGCAAACCCATAATTTTCTCCCCATGACCTCTAGGATACTATATCAGGAATCCCAACAAGTCTGCAGCTTTCTGTCCAGAGTCTTTTCTGCAACTCATCATCGTAAGAGACATCAGCAGATTTTGTCCTTTGCTCGTTGTAAAGGTAGCATCCACCAACGCCTTCCAGTTCCTGTGAAACTGCTGCATAGGTCGATGTAGATGCACCTTCTTCTGGAGTCTGTGGATTGGAGAAATTAAACACAATTAAAGATTGAAAATAATGTGAAAAATTAAGATGAAATCAGGAACTCTTTTTATGTTTTCTGCATATGTAATTAAGAATTATTCTTATTTCTATGCCATTACCTAGCAATTGAGAGAGAAAATAAATAAGAAGAATGATGCTGACCATACCACTTATTTCTAAAGAAGTGAATTTAAAAAGAAAAAACCATAAGAGACAATAAGGATTTCAAATGTATGATTAAAGTGGCATGACTGAAAAAGTTACAAGATTACAGGGGCCATTCAAAAACAAGGATGAACAATTCTTGTGTCATTAATAAATTCCTTTATTTGGGATGCTTTTCTAACCCTAACCCTTTTTTTATTTATTAGCAATAACAGCAGGACCTTAAAGACTGACTTTCAGTCATTGTTAGAACAACTTATTTTCAGGTAAGGTTTCCCTTTGCAAATGTCAGCCTCCACGTTTTGCTTAAATATGCAAGTGGAAATAATTGGAGGTCATTGCATACCTGAAGATATACTGAAAAGACAGAACTCTTTACTAAAATGGATTTGGTCCAAGATTTTTTCAATCTCTATGCAGCAACATTATACACTACTGCAAATCATCCTTTCTTCAGAAGCGGAATTAATGCATTTCTGCAAGCAAGCAATGCAGTCTCTAGTGTAATTAGTTCTTTTACCAAGATGACAAGTTCTATAATCAGCCATAAACCAAATGAAAATGTAAGTTATATGTATAATGCATTTTATTCAGTTATAACACAAAAGCCAGGGATGATGAAAACAAGAGTGCCAGCAAATTGTGCCATTTAATCCAGAACAGCAAGGTAAAATCAGAGGATTTAATTTTAGTCAAAGAATTATCATCAAAATGCTTGACTTTCAAAGTGAAAACTAGTATGTGTCATAAGAACACATTCAAATCAGAATCAATGTTGTTTATTGGTGTGATATTAATTGCTTCATATGTAACTGTTTAATAGAAGTATTAAAATATTCTTAGTTTTTTTTAAATTATGCATTTAAACCTTTTTCTATCTATTATTACATTCTGACTGATGCCAATGGGCTGTCATGCATAATTAGACCAAAGCAGGAGTTTTAATTTGCTGACACTGAGAATGTAATGGACTTACTCTACAGATTTTAGTAAACAAAAACAAATCAACTTGACTTTTTTATTATGAAAACTACAACATAAAATCAGATTGTACATTTAGAACTTGTGAATTAAAAGGCAGAAGTGGAAAAATAAAACTATAGTCTTCAAAAAGCAGTTGTAACCATGTCTCTGCAGATTCTGGGTCATCCAAATCATGGTTGTCCCAAAGGTGCTTTTTCAAGAGGCAACTGGACTTTCTGGCTTTTCTTTGAAGAGGTTTCACTTCTCAAAGAAGAAGTTTGTTCTGCTCTGAAGAAGCTTCTTGGATGAGAAACGAAACATCTTCAAAGAAAAATCAGAAAGTCCAGTTGCCTCTTGAAAAAATACCTTTGGGATAGTTGTAATAATGAATTTAGTAACATATGTCAGCACTAAAACTATTCAGATATACTTTCTCCAAGACTTTTAGAAGAATTTTACACAATAATCTGCTTCCATTCTATTTTGATCTCCATATGAGATTTTAAGCAAGCATTGGTTACTGGTGTTAACTGAAGCGATATGTTTTCTAAACTCAGCAAGTGCACAATTTTGATACATTTTATTGGTCAATCTGAACAATGTGAATGTCCCCTACCTATTCTCAAAGAGCAATAGATGCCTCATGAACAATAGACAATTATTTTACCTCACCAATATTCTTTCTCTGAATAGTTTATCCTGTTGTTTTCACCCAGTCAAATCCACATCCTAACTAGTAGTCCCACATTTCATGTTTATTTAATAAAACTGTGGAGAGTGCAGGAGACGGCTTTGAAGAAAATAAGCAGAAGCTCTTATGCAAGTAAACAAGGAAACAACAAGAAGCAAACCCCTGGGATGGATACAGCATTAGCAAGAGGCTAAGGTTGATTCTTTTCTCACTCAATGGGGGATAAGAGAGAGAAAAGAGAAAACACATAAATTTTGCAAGGTTCTATTCAATATTGCCAATTTTGATAAGTATAATTATTGTATTTCTGTGGAGGTGGTTTCTTGATCTATCTCTTCGAGTTGGTAAAAACAGAGGTCTAGAGCACTATGACAAATTTCCTTTCCACAATGGATACGAACAACTTCAGATAACACTGAATATTGTATATTGTATAGCAACTGCTAATAAAGATGTTTGCCTAAGGCTACATGATGCTTCTCAGGAGTGAGCTCACACAGCAAGCAAAGAACTTGGTAGAGAAATCATGAGAACCCAAAACAAGAATTCATGATTAAAGAGTAATACACTGTGAGGGATTGTTGTATCTTCAGATTGTTTATATGAAAATATTATGTCTTGAATAATTGCAAGTTGTATGTTCTCAAAGAGACTGGTTGACAGTGGGATTGCTTCTTGCTGTGGAAGGCAAAGCTGCTGTAGAAATTTTTAGAGGAATATAAGACAAACAGTTTTCAAAGTGAAAAAATAGGGAAAACCCCTGGGATTCAACCCAGGAATCTTCGCCAATATGATAAATAGTTCAGGATAATGGAAGGTATAGCCCCAAGAACTGGCAAATAATTTAGAGCAAAAATTTCTATTATAAAAGTCTTAGTCCTATGCAAATTAGTTTCCTTTCCCACGTATCTACCATAATCATCAGCCAATATCAGTTCTGGTTGTAATTGGGAGTTTCAATTCATTTTTTAATGCTCTCACTGAAATATATTTACACAAATATTTGCAGATTAAATATTGCATAGAGTTTTTCCAAAAATGCTTTTCTTGATATCTTGATTCATTTTTTAAAATAATGAAATCTTTATCTTCTTTTTTGAGGAGTGTTTGTTCCATTTATATTCCATGTTAGGCATTTAAAATCCATTTTATGTCAAAAATTTAACCTGGTGTAATGGCCTCTTCATCAACTCCTTGTAATTGTGTAGAATCTAGATTGCCAGGCCCCTTTTTCACTTCCATTTGCATATCTTCCAGTTTGTCTTTAAAATGTTCTAGAAATTAGTTTGCTTTTTGGATTGAATTCAGTATGAGCATCTGTTGTTTAAAAGAGAAAATCATCCCTTCCAATGTATCCCATTAAAATATTTTTTTTTGTTTAAGCTTGTCAATCAAAAAGAAGTGCTCTTTTTATTTGTGCAGAATTCTAATCCAAATATTTTTAAATACAATCATATCTGTGTTATTAATTTCAGTCTATTAGTGTAATACTGAGGCAAAATTTGTTACCTGTTCTTTCTGACACAATGTATAAGAATATACCTTGGTACATTTCTGAGTTTTGCGAACTGTCTATTGATTCTATAGAGTTTGTCAATTTCTGCCTTCATGTCATCTTGATTCCATTAAAAAAAAAGATTTAGCAAACTTTTCTCCAGGATCCTTTGGAATTATTCTAAATATCAGGAAGAATGATTTTTCCCTTAATTCCAATAACACCAAAAGTCCTCTCCATTTATTCTGTTTTATTTTTTAAAATTTCCACTTTGTAATTAGTTTGTTTCTCCAGTAAGATGTTCTATCAATGTTCTATCAAACAAATGAACCAGCAAACATGTGGAAAACTCTTAAAAACATCACCAGCTACAGCAAACCTCCTTCCCAGGCAGACAGAAATCAACAACTAGCAGATGACCTGAATGCATTTTACTGCAGGTTTGAAAGGAAACTACAGCCACCTATCTCAACCCCATTTCAAACACACCAACAACAGTCAAGCCTCCTAAAACTGACCCCAACCCATTGGGTTCACAACCTCTGGTGATCACAGAAAAAGAAATGCAAGATCTATTAAAAGCCAGGAAAAGCACCAGGGCCAGACAAGGTAACTCCTTCTTGCTTAAAAGTCTGTGCTAACCAATTGACCCCCATCTTCACCCGAATCTTCAATAAATCACTAGAGATGTGCTATGTTCCTTCTTGCTTCAAACTCTCTACTATCATCCCAGTGCCAAAGAAGCCCTCCATCAGGGAACTGAATGCTTTAACACCTGTAGTTATGAAAACCTTTGAAAGGCTAGTGTTGTCCCACCTGAAAACCATTACGGATCCGCTGTTAGATCCCATGCAGTTTGCATACTGAGCAAATAGATCGACAGATGATGCTGTTAATATGGTTCTGCACTACCTCCTACAACACCTTGATTCTCCAAATACGTACGCAAGGGTCCTCTTTGTAGACTTCAGTTAAGCATTCAATACCATCATTCTAGACATTCTTCTAACTAAACTAAACCAGCTAACGGTACCTGAACACACTTGTAAGTGGATCATAAGCTTCCTAACAGACAGGAAGCAGCAGGTGAAGCTAGGCAGAATCACATATGATACCTGTACAATTAGCACAGCCCCTCCCCCCCCACAAGGCTGTATGCTTTCTCCACTTCTTTTCTCCCCACATACCAATGACTGCATCTCAAATGATCCATCTGTTAAAATACTGAAGTTTTCAGATGACACACCAATGATTGGTCTCATTCGATACAAGAACGAATCCGCATAAGACAGGAAGTTATACAACTTGCCTTGTGGTGCAAACCAGAACAATCTGGAACTGAACATACTCAAAACCGTAGAAATGGTGGCAGACTTTAGGAGAAACCTTCCCATACTACCACCTCTTACAATACTAGACAACACAGTATCAACAGTAGAGACCTTCAAATGTCTAGTTTCTATCATAACACAAGACCTAAAATAAACACCTAACATCAAAAATGTCATCAAAAAAGCACAACAAAGAATGTTCTTTTTGTGCCAACTCAGAAAACTCAAACTGCCCAAGGAGCTGCTGATTCAGTTCTACAGAGGAATTATTGAGTCTGTCACCTGCACCTCTATAACTGTCTGATTTGGTTCTGCAACCAACAAGATAGACACAGATTAATTAGAGAGTAATTAGCACTGCAGAAAAAAAAATTACTACCAACCTGCCTTCCATGGAGGACCTGTATACTGCATGAGTCAAAAAGAGGGCTGTGAAAATATTTACAGGCCCTTCACATCCTGGACATAAACTGTTTCAACCCTCCAAATGACAGTATAGAGCAGGGGTTGCCAACCTTTTGGACCTCAGGGACCACCAAACTCATAATTTTAGATCCCAGGGACCACTAACTGGTTCTGTGGGTGTGGCCTAATTTGTAGGTGTGGCTTGGTGGTCATGTGACTGGCTGGGCATGGCTTATATGTAAACATTGTAAATATTTATATAAATATTGATTTTTTATAAAAAAAGAACAACTTTTATCCAAAATTAGGCAAAGCAGGCAGGCAGATTGCTCACAGAATCGCAGAGTCATTCAGAAATCTATCTATCTGCCATTGGCTAGCTCAGTCTGTCACATAAAATTTGCTTGCAAGCAAACTCATAAAATTTGCTAGCAAGCAAACTCACAAAATTAACTCACAACACACCATGTATGTAAATATTGAATTTTGTATTAAAAAAGCAAGTTTTATCCAAAATCAGGCAAAGCAGGCAGACTGAGTTGCTCACAGAATCATTCAGTGATCTATCTACCATCGGCTAGGTCAGTCTCTCAAATTTGCTTGCCATGTGTCTGCACTGAATTTGCTTGCAAACAAACCTTCAGTCCTAAGAGAGGTTCGGCTGTGCTTAGCTAGAAAGCAAGAAATCCAACCATTTCCTGCTTCCTAGTTAATCTAAATCTCCCAGCACAGCAGAACAGATGATGGTCGGAAAAAGGAAAAATAGCAACTTAGAAGTCAAGTTTGCCGGGTAAGGAGTGAGTGTGCGGGAAGAGTTCCCGCGGGCCATGTGGGCTGAGTAGCCTTGTGTTTCTGTGCAGCCTGGATTAATTGCTTTGTGGGCGTGTTCTGGGGTGAGATTTCTCTGTGGCCCACCAAAATTTTCTCACGGCCCACCAGTTGGCGACCACTGCTATAGAACACTGCACACCAGAACAACTAGACACAAGGACAGTTTTTTCCCGAACGGCATCACTCTACTAAACAAATAATTCCCTCAATACTATCCAGCTATTTACAAAGTCTGCATTACTATTACTATTAATCTTCTCATTACTCCTTATCACCCATCCCCTTTCACTTGTGACTGCATGACTGCAACTTGTCGCTTGTATCCTTACAATTTATACAGTTTCCTGGTATGATTCTATTGCTTATTGTACTTATTGTATGACTATTAAGTGTTGTACCTTATTATTCTTGACAAATGTATCTTTTCTTTTATGTATACTGAGAGCATATGCACCAAGACAAATTCCTTGTGTGTCCAATCACACTTGGCCAATAAAGAATTCTATTCTATTCCATTCTATTCTGAGAGATGGTACGACCGTAGAAAACGCCTGGGGGAGGGTCCCCGTTTGTTAAATTTTTTATCAAAAATTTTATTGGGGTTGGGTATAGAAGCTAAACCGGGCTTGGGGGACAGCCCAGGGAGGTTTGGGATCGGCCAGGCTGGCACACACGCCTGGGAGGGCCCAGAAGGTCGGGGGATGGGGATGGGGCCGGAGAGTGAGCAACCAGGAGTGAGGTCTATTGACACTATATGTGGGAGAGGCAGATACAGTGGGGGTAGAGGGCCATATCAGACTAAGGGACCGCGCTCCTGATGTCTCCAATCGGTAGTGCGTTCCGACCCTCTTGACCCATCTTGCACCTCTGGTTGCACAGAGTCTCAGTCCCTGGGTACCCAGCTGGTGTTGTGCAATGCCAGGTCTGCCGTTAACAAGGCCCCCCTGATTTACGATCTTATTCAGGAGGAGGGTGCGGACCTGGCAGATATTACCGAAACCTGGTTGGGCCCAGAAGGTGGTGTTCCTCTGGGTCAGATGTGCCCACCAGGTTTCCTTGCTTTTCACCGGCCAAGGTCCCAGGACAGGGGTGGGGGGGGGGTGGCGGCCATTATTAAAGAAGTTCTTTGCCCTAGGGAGGCCACTGTTCCTCAGACGGCCAACTGTGAATCCCTCTTTGTGAAGTGGGATCAGGGGGTTCAGATGGGCCTTTTGATAGCGTACCTGGCTCCCTGCCACATGTTATCGCCCCTGCCCAGGCTCCTTGAGGTGATAGCCGGGTTGGCGGTTGAAACCCCCAGGCTTTTAGTCATGGGGGATTTCAACCTGCCTTCGCTCGGTGAGACCTCGGGGGTGGCTCGGGAGTTCATGGTTCCATGGCGGCCATGGACCTGACCCAATTAGTTTCTGGCCCCACTCACATTGGGCCACACACGCTGGACCTGATTTTTGTCTCTACTCAGTAGTTGAATGATCGTAGTTTTGGGGATATAGTTATAAAACCCTTGTCATGGTCCGATCATTCTCTTCTTAGGCTTTACTTCTATGCCGCCACACCCCACCGCAGGGAGGCGGAACCAAGGAGATGATCTGCCCCAGGCGCCTGATGGATCCTGAACGGTTCCAGACGGGATAGGTTGGCCACTGAGGCTCTGGACCGAGTTGTGCCTTTGCGACCTCTGACTCGGCACAGATCCCATCCAGCTCCGTGGTTTACGGAGCAGCTGAGAGAGATGAAGTGCCAGAAAAGACGTCTGGAGGGCACCTGGAGGGCCAGTCGTACCGAATCTGACCGGACACAGGTGAGGTCCTATATTAGGACCTAC
Organism: Bungarus multicinctus; assembly: GCA_023653725.1. NCBI lineage: Eukaryota > Metazoa > Chordata > Lepidosauria > Squamata > Elapidae > Bungarus > Bungarus multicinctus. The sequence goes on along the minus strand of CM042851.1, from coordinate 17,219,983 downwards.
CTATTGGCAATAGAGGCGGCGAAGCATTCGCACTTCTCCGCCCTTATTGCGTCAGCAGAAAATCGGCCTACTCACTAAAAATTTTTCTGTTGTTTTCAAAGACCTCTTTTCAACTGTAAATTGATTATAGCCTGAAGTTATTTAGAAGTAAGGGTTGGTTAAACTTAAGTGTCCTTTAAAAGACTGCACACTGTGAGTCTTGAGCCTCACTTGCTCTACTCACAAGAAGGCTACATGATTTCCATCCCACGTTCTCCTCACATGGAATAGTTCTCTATTGCTCTACTACCTCTTAGAGGTATTTAGTCTATCACAGATCCTCACCTGAAGCCCAAATTCTAGGGATCTTTTCCACTTCTTGGAGATGGAAGGGGCCAATGAATGGTGAAAGAATAACTATTATCATAGATAACAGGAATGAATGAATAAAGACTACCTCTTTCAAGTCCCAGTTTTAAAATGACACTGAGAAGCAGCAGTTAGGAATCTGTGGTCCAGTAAATTGTATATTTTCTATTCACTGACTATATTTCAGAATTATTATGGCTATCATGCCAACCTGGTAGGAGGATGTAAATTATAAGTTCTTAACAAAGATGGGCTTATCTAAATCATAGTGTAATTTACACTGTCTGTCTTTTTGCTTATTTCACTTTTGCAATATAGTAGGCCAAATGTATATTAGATCTGGTTCTGCTTTCAACCAGGGCTGCTAGAAAGTGCTGGGAACTCAGAACCTAATAAAATTATGTTGCATTTTGAAAATGACTTGGTTGCTTCAGGTGAGCCACAACAATATACTCCAAATATAATTTATATCAGCTATTATCATGCCATTTCGCCATACAGTACATATGATTCGTGTTAAACATTGAAGACCCAATATTTGGTGCTTACAAACGTCACATTTATTAAGTAAAAACTATGAAGTCAACAGAAAATGACAAAAAAAAAAAAAAAGACAGCCCATAGTTGTCCCTTAAGAAATTTCACCTTTTCTTTTTCCAAATTACATATTTGGAAAAATGTTAACTTTGTCACTGTACATGAATTTATTATTCCTTTCTATCTTTCTGAACGTCTATGACCTACTTTGATTTCTTTTAAAACTCCCTTATTTTCTGTTCAAGTCTGGAAGCCTACCCCCATATACCTAGTGAAATTTGCTAAATTATGTCTTCTATTAAAAAAAGGAAACACCATTCAGATTGGCCTATGATTATTCAATTTTTTTTACTTCAGTTTTCATTAAAGAATAATCTTTAAAAATGTGTTAGAAGAAAATAAAAGCAGTTGAAATACTTCTCTGCAACTTATCTTCCTTGCTGATAATTTTAATTACATCAATTCATGAAAAGATTGCTGAGTCACTTTAATAAATGCTTTAGATCAGGGGTGTCAAACCCAATTTCACTGAGGGCTGCATTAGGGTTGTGTTTGACCTCGGAGGGCTGGTTGTGTGTGGGTAGCCAGGGGTGGGCGTGGCCATGGTGGGCATTTGACACAGAAACTTATTAATATTCTGCCTTTATTATTTTTACAAATAAGTCAAGGCTGTAAACACACCAACCTCCAATTTTCCCCACAACAATAATCCTGTGAGGTGGGTTGGGCTAAGCGAGAGTGACCGGCCCAAAGTCACCCTACTGTTTTTCATGGCTAAGGTGGAACTTGAACTCACACAGTCTCTTGTTTTCTAACCTGGTACCTTCACCACTAGACCAAACTGGCTCTGAGATAATAATGATAATCTTTACATACTTTGTTATGTTGTTTCTTGGAGGGTTCTGAACACAAACCTTGGAGTAGATTGCAACTGAAAAATCTTCAAGTAACATTTTGAGACACAGCACTTTCTCAGGTCTCCGTGTAGTCTTCTTTGCCATTCTTCACCTCCCATCTTCCTTTTTCTGTCTCCTACAAAGACTCTGTGGTTTGTAGTACTTCACTACATTCTTCCCTTTCATAGCTAGAAACAGCCAATGATAAACTGTCTACCTATGGATGATTTAGAAGCTGGAGTGAAATCCTGCTATCTCTGATAAATAGAGACTCAGCATAGCAAGTGAAGTGCATTCCTTTTAAAAAGTAAAGGCAGAAGTAGGAAGCTAAGAACAAAAAGTAATAATTAAATTTTTTTTTCACATGGACCTTGAATCAGGGGTATTGGTTTTCTAAAGGCAAGAATTGTACCAACTCTGCTGTTTCCACAATTCTGTTAAAGGTGAGTCACAACATTCTTCAGAACAAATAGAATTTTAAAAAAGAGTATTTTGTGTCTACAGGTACTGTTTGTACATAGATGCCTTTACCTTTGTATGTATTAATTTAACTTTGTATGTACAGTACAAACACATAGGAACACCTATCCAGGAAGACAACTGACAATCAGTTTTCTAGATGATACTGATGGTGGGCACAGCAGAAGAGAAGGACATATTCACCTGTGGTTCATGCAGAATATTTCACATCTTTTTCCAAAGTGTTCCAATCAGGACAGGTTTCTCTAAAAACAATTTAGTGTCAAACCAAGATGTGCACAGAACAGAAGCAGCTTAAACATGGAAATGCCAAAAATCCTCTTTCTGGAGAATATGAAGGTTAAAGAAAGTTTTTCAGCCAAGTAGTGGTTCCTGGTTTCCTTTGATAAGACACACAGAATCATCAAGCATTATTGTTCTGAGAAAACTGTAAATTAATCCAAGCCCATGAGTTGGTAGAGCTAATCACAGAGAAGGAACTTATTTTTTTTTTAATGTTGGAAATTTAAATTCTTGCTTACATAATAAAGTTTGCAGCAAATAAAGTCCTGTGAATTCCCAGTATCAGTCATCAACTCTAGCTGCTTCCCATCAACCCTCATAGTTTCCTTTTCTTCGGAATTCATTTTTTAAAGCCCCAGCAGCTCTTACAAACCGACTCCTTATGTGTGATTATTTTATGTCCTGGTTACAAGTTGCACCTCTGGATTTTATTTTTAAAAATCAAGGTATTAGTATTTTTGCAATTTGAACAGAAAGCATTTTCAGCCATCAGAGTGCTGCTGGGGGCCTCGTGAGTGCTGCAGGAAGTCATAAACGGGTTCTGGGAGGCGCACACAGCCGCTCCCCGCAGCCCATTTTGGTGGGCAGAGGCACTGCAGGCTGGTCTTTTGATATTTCCAGGCCGGCACCGCAGGCCAGATTTAAGCACCCCACGGGTCAGATCCAGCCCGCAGGCCTTGAGTTTGAGACTCCTGCTTTAAATTAAGTATTGTGATAGACAATGTATATTTAGATAGAAAACCATTTTTGCAGAAATGTTTACATCAATCCTGACAGTTTCTCACTTTGTAGAGATTTGTTCTTTCTGTATTCTTTAAGCAAGGCAAAAAGTGATAAATTAGCAAAGTTCCTATATATAGACCAGGTTCATGTTTTGCCAGCAACATTTAGCATATGAACTTGAATGGTATGAACATTTAACTCATTTCCAAGTTGGCACATATAACAATAGTACTCTTATGACTTCTCATAATTAATTAATACTTCTCAAAATTTAAATATCTTTGCTAGATTTTTGCTCACCATGCTTCCTTTATATAAAAAAAATTATAAACCATATGGCTGAAAATAGTTCGTATAATATACAGACTATAAGTGCGTAACAAATACTTATAAAGTCTGTATCTTAACTACTTGCATTCACTATCTACGTATGGCCCATATTCTTCTGGTATCTTGCAAAATTCAAACAGATTCAGGAGATCTTATATCTGTCTTTATTAAACTTCACTGGTTATTATATTAGCTTTGATTTAGAAATAAAACTAAGAACAGTTTCAAAAAGTGTATAGCTGGCCCTGGCATAGCAATGCTGATGGATGGGTGAAAAGCAAATAAAATAAAATTTCAATTGCAAGTGTCTGAGTTGTCAGGGACATAAAAAACAACTTTAAAAATATGATGTTACAATATATTAATATTGATTAGTTTTTCTCGATTTCTATGCTCAGAGAGTTAGGGACAATTAATTCTTCCTATACTTACTATCTTAACTCCAGTCCATATATTATTTTAAAAATATGTAGTGAAATGCTAACTAGTATTAGAATTATGTGTAAATCTTGAATGGGAAGCAGAAGGGAGAAATATTTCCATGTTTTCCATCCATGTTTTCTTGCTACTTTTTCACTCTAGATATTTTCTCACTTCTGAAGAAAATTTCTTTTCTAAAAAACCCCCAAAACTTTGGAATAATATTCCATGAAGTTTCACATATGTGCAACTTGGCCCAGATATGAGTAAAAATGTTGGCAGCCTCTTGTTTATTGCTACTCCAGGCTTGTAAGAGAGAATTTGTATTCTCAAACTAAAACCAAATTAAAGGCTTAACTAAAGACTTAGACCAATAAATTTACAAAACTCTAAAAGTATCCGGTGTTAACTATATAATATTTTTCTCAACAATCTATGCAACTACCAAACATTTTCGCTAAAACCTAGAGGACTTGTATTTGCTGCAGAACTAATAAATAATGCGGAACTGATTCCTCCCCCTTTCCATCTCTAGTGGAGAGTTAAAAATCATACTAATAAGGCAGCACAGCAGGCTATAAAGTACTGCATATTAAAAATGTATTTCAGTTATCTCTTAAAATAAAGGCTTTTGAAGGAAGGACCTGCAACATAATCTTCTGGGAAGGAGGATAAAATTAATTGGGTTTGCATTGCAGTGCAAACATATACTTCTCATAAACTGAAGAGCAGTCAAGGATTACCATTGACTTCCAAATTTTGTGATGCATCCTGAGATTCAAAATGCAAATACAGATCAGGGTAAAATAAGAAAAGCATATTTAAAACGGCATATAGTCATGTTAAGAAAAGGTATAGAGCTTGAGATTTCCAACCTCTTTTATTTCTTTGGCTAGGAGGATTTTCTGATGTTCTGTCCAGCCCACACTTAGCACAATCTGTGACTGGTGGCGTCCCCTGCTAGTTTCTTTTTTGAGCCTAGGCTAAGAAATTAAGCATTTTCTTTTATGGATGGAGCAGGATATATGGTGTCCACTCATTGATGTGCTGGTAAATGTTTAAGAAACTGTCTCTACTGTCTCCATTGTAGCTGACTGCTGCACCCCTAAGTCTCAGAGCAGTTGATTGGTGTTGGTGCCATAGGAGTCATGGCTTAGCTCTGCTCTCAACTGATTCTTAAAATTCCAAAACAACAACAACAACAACACACACACACACACACACATATATACATATACACAGAAGTGCTATTCAGCAGATTTTGATCAGTTCTGGAGAATTGGTAGCGGAAATTTTGAGTAGTTCAGAGAACTACCAAACACCACCTCTGACTGGCCCCACCCCCATCTATTCTCTGCCTCCCGAGTCCCAGCTGATCGTCGGGGCCTCCCTGGTTGCTCTGCACAGAAAAACGGAGCTGGAAAGCAGGTTAGTGGAGTGGGGAGGGAATGTGGATTTTGCAGAATCTTTCCCCTGCCACGGCCTCCCAACCACGGCCACCCAGCCACGCCCACAGAACCAGTAGTAAAATTTTTTGAATCCCGCCACTGTATGTATGTATATGTATGTACATACATACATACATACATATCACACACACACACACGGGGGGAGGGAGGGAGGAGGGGAAAGATCAGTTTCTGGAAGAGAAGAGTATGGAAACGTTTGCAAAACCAAGTGCAACAGGCAAAGATTGCTTTTGTTAGCAAAAGTCAGAAAACATCACTTTTGTCATAGCAGAAAGAGATGGGTTGAGGTTGCTTTCCTGGTGGGCTGGCAGTGAATAGATGATGTAGTTGTTCATCGCCACCCTGAATTAATAGTCAGTTGTCTGTACTCACACTGGGGCAAACTGTGTAGATCAGCTGTATGGTTTCATTGCACATTAGAATCAAGTTAAGGATAGCAGATATCTTGCGTCTTTATTCATTTCCTGAAGGAAAATGTTTTCAACAAGGCAAAGTCCTCAAGCTGAAAGGGGGATATAGGAAAACATGGCTGACATCAAGCAAATAGTATTTGACTTGGACCTATGGAACAAGTCAGCCAAATAATCACATCACTATTACATTGCTTTCACTGCCATTCCCAACTCACTGCCTAGGAGTGCCTCAATATAGAAAGATGAGTTTTGACACATTATCTTCATAGTAATGGATGGGAGATGTAAGAACATCTGTTTTTAAGAAGACCATGGCATTGGTTTGGATTTTTTGCATACATTGCCCTGAGCCACTCAATCATACCTGACACTTAATCTTCCCATCACTAGATGCTTGAAACTGTGTTTTTTGAAATTGTGCTCTTACTGAGAAATCAGTCTAATGGAATCACCTCAAAAACTAAGAAATTCCTCATTATTACAACCACAGTTGCAGTGATGAAGAGTTTGATGCAAATGATTTTGATGGGTGATATTAGACAACAGTAGACCTGTTCTTAATTCCTCTCTTCAATTATTTTAACCTAGATGCTATTTGCAGGATTGCTACAATAGTTCATTTGGATATCTGAGCAGAAGAGGACATTTTCAACATCTCCTCTGCATTTCAGTGGCTTCTATTCTTTTTGAAATAATTGTATTGTTCAATAGCTAGATGCAATGAGTCATCCCGCCAGGTCTCCATAACTCCTATTAAATCATATCTCCTTTCTACTAGTAGGTGTTCAAGCTGATTTTGTTTATTTCTCATACTCTGAGGATTATTGTAAAGACAATAAATGACCCAAAAGGCACAATATAAAAAGAATGAAGATGAGACAAATAGTTGAAGAATACAATATAAGATTCAATAGGATTCACCATAAAGGCAAACTGGATTGCTTCAGTATGGTGCGAGCCAGTATGGTTACAGAGAAGTCAAGGAAAGAATCTGTTATAACTCCAGACACAGGTCATAACTCTCTTGGTTCAACACTACCATAATTTTGAATGGTCATTAAGTGAACAATTGTTAACCAGTAACAATAATTTATCTAAAGTCAAGATCAGATTTGTGCCCTTGAGTTAACTTTATATTTAATCCTTTGGCTTAATTTAGTACAAATCTTAAGAGCAACTGCTTGGAAAGAATGACAGGAATAGAAAGAAAATTATGGAAAAAGAGGCTGTCAGAAAAAGAGAGACTAAGTGTCACTCATAAATATTTGTTACTAATGTCATCCTCTACTGGCTTCAGCATCATTTCCAATGTTGCCACTGATCGAAAAAATGGCTCTGTGTTCTGATTTACAATATGGTGATAGGATACACTGGGAGATAAGAAACAGCATGACAGAAAGAGCAATCATGCATCTAAAAAGTGTTGGCAGTGTGAGCAGCAAATCTCCAGCATTTCTGACAGAATCTTTCCCAATTCTACCTCTTTTACCTAAACACGTATCTTCAGTTTCTATTAAAAGTGTGATTGGAATTGCATTAAAGTGCAGAAAAATACTTGAGAACTAGCTATCAAGTAGCCTTGACCTTCTTCTGAATGGGAACAAAATGCATGTGAGGGTACCTGCAGGAAATGTCCAGAAGAAATGAATTAAAATAAAAATGCAGAAGGCCTAGCAGTCTGGTAATCGGTATTGTGAATTTGTGTGAAGAATAAGTCAAAGGAATATAAAAATCGACTAAAGTATTCCTGTGTATATGGACAGATGCTGAACCTCATGTTCATCAATATGATCTACTTCACTGTTATGAAAGGAGAAGCCAATTTCTTTTTTATTTCATCAGACAGAAGATACCTAATATAACATCCACCTTTACTATTCTTTTTATGTCCCACTACAAGAACAATAAAGTTTTTAAGAAACCTAAGGTAGAATTAGTGGAGTCCTAGACTAAATAACAGGGTTGGAGATAAATTTTAAAAATAACTAACATCCTTTATGAATGAATGATTTTTTTTACCCTTAACATCTTAAACTGTGTTCATTAGGAAGATTAAAGTCATTCGTAAATTTAGCAAAAGCCTTAGTTCTGGAAGACAGATGGAGAACGAAAGAAAAGTTAATTTTTATTCATAAAAACAACTCACGTCACTCTGTGTGATAAATTACTTTAATTATTTTCATCTTGCTAAACCTATGTTTCTGTAATTTTAGGCAGGTAATATATTGTCTGTTGTTTTAAACAGTTTATACAGCTTTGAGAAAGGAAATTGAGAAGAAAGAGTGACAAGGAAACGAGTATTTAAAATGGGATGTGAATGATATATTTCGGCAACGCTTTTGAAACACATAGTACTGCAGAATAATAATTAGGCTATTTTTTAACTTTGATTTTGTAGTTAATTAAATAAGCCTTATGTATTTATTTCAATGTCGGGGTATTTTTACATTGTTCTAATGGATTATTTGAGCTTAATCAAAACAGAAATAACTGGCTGTTACAAAAATTGGAATGAAAAAGATTTTGCTTTGCAAGATATATTCAAGCAGAAGGTGGCTCATGACAGTGTAATCTGGAAAATAATTTTGAAGATTATTTACCGCACTCATTTTCCTAGGCTTTTTAAGTGGACAACAATATAAATATTTCATTTTTAAAATTTGCTATTTGAGGGGCAGCGGTTAAACATGATGAGCTTATCATCTGGAGAGCTGATAGCAGGGTTCAAAGCCTAGGCACCATACAATGGGATGAGTCCCATTATTTGCCCCAGAAACTGCCAACCTACCAGTTTGAAAACATGCAAATGTGAATAAATAGGTGTGACAGTAACAGCTGGCTCTCTTGGTTAAGAAACTGAAATGAGCACCAGCTCCTAAAGTCGGATGCAACTTTGCCTTAAGTTAATTTGGTTTTAGTTATATGTGTATCTATTTTACTGGTCTGCAGCTGAAATAGAACTTTTCTTCCTTTAAATTAGGAGTTACGCAATATTCTAAATCAGCAGTTCTCAATGTGGATCATACGTTTTCTCCCCCAGCAGGCCATGCCATATTTCTAGGGAGTTCTGAATGGAGTGCCCAATCTTAATTGCCAAATGCATGATCAATTTGTTATATTCCTCACATCTGTGATAATTTTAGCACTATTAAATTAATAAACAGTGGAAATCATGTATTTATAGTACCTTTTCCCCAGCTAACTATGGAGGGTGGGTCACAGAGGTAACTATAGCTCAGAAGGGGACCAAGAGTAAATAAAGGCCAAAAACCATGAGTCTACATGACCTCTTCCAACATTAAGATTTTAATAACTCGTGCATATGTTCCATATAAAGAATCAACATGATTATAAAGAATATTTCTTATTTAGGGAATAATCCACAGTTTGGAGGTTCCATTTCCATTTTAGCTTAGAGGTCTAACATTTCCTTATTGGGGGCAATATGCTGACTCTGTAAACCACTAAGAGAGGGCTGTAAAGCACTGTGAAACAGTATATAATTCTAAGTGCATATTCTGTGCTACAGACTTTACACTTACTCAAATGAAACAAGAAAATGCTCTGGACTTCATTTGATCTTAAGAAATAAACATAGAGGACAAAATATATAGAAACGAAGAGACACAGGGTAAGTCCAACATATTTCAAGAGTTATGTACTTCGTATTTTATGTAAAATGTTCATGCACAACAATTAAGAATGAATTAATTAAATTATGATCTAAATTTATTTCAAATGGAAACAATTAGAGTTTGAATTGGAATATATTTTGTCTATAAAACAGATAAATATATTAAAAAATAATATTTTTTTAAAAAATTAGTGGGATCCTATTAATGGTGCTGAGTACCAAATTTACAAAATTACAATGGGTATGACAAAATAGTTATTATTAAATGTAAAGCAACACAGACTAGCTGATTTCCAGTGTCCAGTACCCAATTATTCTTTATATATTGGATATGTAATTCTCAGAACTCCACTTGTCTAGTGCAATTACCCGGATTCCATTCAACTTCTCCAGACTTCTAATGTCATCAAAATAAAGACTCCTTGATTTGTCTATAAAACATACTTAAAACCTGATGCAATTTCCTTAATTGTCCTCGTCTCACTCAAATCCTTATTTTTTAAAAAATAATAAATTATCTATAATAAAACACGATCAGCATTATCACTACCAGTCAGTTGCAAAAGACAACTTAGAACAGCTTATATTCTGTAGCAATACTTTTAATACCATCAAATGGTATTTGATCTTCAATGGCGCAGTGGTTAGACTGCAGTACTGCAGGCAACTTCTGCTTACAGCCAGCTGCATGCAATTTGGTAGTTCAAATCCCACCAGGCTCAAGGTTGACTCAGCTTTCCATCCTTCTGAGGTGGGTAAATTGTTGGGGGCAATATGTTGACTGTAAACTACTTGAGAGGGCACTGTAAAGGTATATAAGTCTAAGTGCTATTGCTAAATAATAGAAGCTGCCCATCTCAGGTCCTTGGGAACACTCAATAGGTGAATAACAATGCCAATCCAGTCTAAACATCTGGCTGATTGCAACAAACCATAACAATATCAAAAATTTAAGCCCACCTCTAAAGCAATCATATGCAGCTGAGCTGGCAAAGCCAAACAGCTGTCAAACCTTTTCATGAATCTAAGGGATCTAAAGAAGAGAATCCAGGGAGTAGAATAATTCTTCAACAACTCCCAATAATTCAGAGCCCTTTTAGGGTGGTCTGAATGAGCTGAGACCAAGTGAAGAATTGGGGACCATTACCAGAGGAGGGCATGTCAGTCTGTAGAGCAACGAGGCTAGAAACTACCCAGCCTGGATTCACCCTTCGACTCCATGGAGAACATCCTACTGCTAAGCAATGGTTACAACCATTTCAGTACAAATGGCAAGTGTAATATATAAGTGAGGACAAGTACACTGAACTGAAAATTTGGAATATAACTATATTCATAAATATTTTAACATATTAAGAAAATATATGTAAATGATTCCTAACTCTGATGCATGCCAAAAACAGAATACTGTTTTACTGTGATGAATCAGACCAAAATACTAATTCAAAGAGATGCCAAGAAAAAAATCCCCAAGTACAATAGAAGCCTTTCATTTGTATTTTCCAACAATTGATACCACTGTTACACCACATGTGGCATTTCTGCAAGTTCAGGACTGGAATGATACCTGTGTTCTCATAAAGTCACAGATTTTCAGCAATTCAGCTAATTTATTTCTGGCTTAGCTCCAACACACAGGAAATGCTACAAACATTACTTTGCAGCATTAATGAAGGAGCCACAAGCCAAGTAATTTCTCACTAGAGAGACATCTGGCCTGTTTTCCAATGCCCTGGCTCCTCAGCCTCCCATATCATTTTTGAAGTTAAGGCACTACAGCAATTCATAAATCTTGCCTTCTAAAGAACATCAAGATGAAGTTGGCCTTCTGAAATGGGCTGTTGTCTGAGCTCCTTTGATATATTAAATCTGTTGAGGGCAGACAAAAAAGATTGGAAACTCCATGTGGTTCTTTTCCAAAACTAAAAGCAGCACAGTTGCTTCATACATAAAAATACATGCAGAAATTGGAATTACCTTCTTTCTGCCCCAATCTCCTCAAAGCAAGCAAACAAACAAAACTTAGGTTGGAGGTTATTTTGGAACTTAACAAGGACAAAGCCAGACAATATATATGCAAGTCAATAAATTGTATATGAATAGTGGAAACTGTGCTTCTGATTGGGTAGATTTGAGGAATATATATAAAAAATCCCTACTATCCCTTTATAGAGCATTCCTCAAGAACTGGATGTGCAAATCCTGGACGTTTGCTTAGCCAGTGCCTCCATTTCACAAAAATAAAATTAAGTGGTTTACTCTACCATATCCTCCTCACAATCCATTCTTTGTCTCTTGTCAAATAAGCAAAAATGCATTAGCAACCCTTCCTAGTAAATGCTGGGTATAAAGACTTGGTTGTTGGGCATGTGCAGACCAAACATATATTACCAATCCCTGGTTGGAGGAAGGTGGAGATATTGCCCCATTTGAAATTTGCTCCACTGGGTTTCACATTCTGCATCCCACATGACTTTGTCACTGGATGGGGTGGGGTGTGACATACAGTAGTGTCTAGGCAGCGGCCAGGGTCGTTTTCACAAAGTGATGGAATTTGCTGCCTGGCATGATCCCTTCCTGACTTCCTGAAGTTTATATCAGGTGCTATGGGATCTGAGGGAAGGCTCTGAAAATATTTTTAACTATAAGGTACTAAGTAGAGTCAAAATATCAATGATTTTCCAAACTTAATTCTAATTCACTGCACAAGCTAGGGTTGCAAAACAGCATCTGCACTCATTATAGAAAACATAGCTTTGTTGACAGAATCTGCTAAACACATGCTGTATATAGAATATTTTAGTTGTAAACTATCCAATGTTGCATCAATCAATCAATTAATACTGGATAAACTTTTGTGGGATTATTAAGACATGGACCCACAGGTTAGGATTTGTTATGCTAAATGTTCAAGCTATTGTGGAACACTGAAGTTATTTGGCTAGACAATAAAAGAGAAGAGGTTAGACTCAAAATAGTAAAAACTTGGGCTGAAGGATAAAACTGTATTTGGAAGGTGGGGAATTGAAGAGAAGCAAATGAAAAGAGGAGAAAAATAAACTAATAAATAAAAGTTATAAAATAACCGCAAGGCGAAAATACTTGCTGTTTTAAATAAGTAGGTTAAGTTTGAGGTAACCTAATCAATATTTATATTTCAACCTCAGATATAATTAAATTCTTGCAACAAATTAATGCAACATAAAGAGAGTAACATATATTTGTACTCTGACAAGATCCCACATTAAAACATGGATCTGCAACAAAGAGTATCTTTACAAGAGTGATGCTGTCTTGTTTATCCAATTCCTTGCTTCACCCAGAGACATTTCTAATAAGAAAAGGAAAACTTAGAACAGACTGACAACTGCTGAGTCACATCCAATTGCAGAACAAAGAGACGTATAGCAATATGTTTATTTCCTGTCAGTTGAAATGTACACTAGGATCCAGTAGACGTGTCATCTTTGTCACCTTTACATATCGGCATAAATTTATACAAAAGAGCAAATGTGCAATTATAGCTGTAATACATATTTTGTCAATAATTTTAAGATGAATATAGTGTAGTAGTTAAAAGTAACAGACTGGAAACCAGAACACTATGAATTCCAGTCCCACATTAGGTATGAAGCCTGGGTGAACTTGGGACAGTCCTTCTCTCTCAGTCCTAGAAAGCATGGAAACAGGGGTGGGATTCTACCAGTTTGCACCTATTCGCTAGAACCAGTTGTTAACATTCTAAGCAGTTCTGAGAACTGGTTGTTAGAAGAAATTACTGGCCTAATCCTGTAAGGAAGGCAGGAAAGAAACATTCTGGTGTTGCTTACAGAAACTGCCTCTCCATTAACCCTTATTACATTCTTGGCAGGACTAGACTTCCTGTCTCAGGAATGTCTCTGGAGTTTTTTTTCCCCTCCTTTGCTGGTACTTTGCTTGTGTGGAGTGACCATTCAGTTACAATGGCACTGAAAAAAGTGACTTATGACCATTTTTCACACTTACGACTGTTGCAGCATCCCCCCAGTCATGAGAGGCCAGGCGAGGAGATACGTGTCTCAATATGAGTGATACTGAGTTGGCCACACCCAGCCAATAACATGACCACCAAGCCACACCCACCACCTAAGCCACACCCACAGAACCGGTTGTTAAAAATTTGAAAACCCATCCCTGCATGCAAGGGGAAAACACCTTCAAAAATATTGCCAAGAAAACTGCATGGATTTTTCAAGACTGACTTAAAGCAAAAACAGCAACAATAATGCATATCTAATCTATACTTTTCAGAGAGAATAAATAGAAGAGAAGCTGCTGACTTAAGAAACATATAGTATATGTTAAAAATGTATTTTTTGCCAATCTGAGTGTTTAACTCTGAAAATATAAACGCTGTTATCAGAATTTAGGTTTGATATATGTAAATGTGACGCAAAAACACTACAGGGAAAGGTAAGTTCTGAAGAGGTAATAGAATTGTATGATTGAATAGACAATGTTTGAATATAGTAAGATTTATTTATTTATTTATTTATTTTGTCAAACAATTATTAGATAACAGGTATAAGTATAAACATGGTTATAAATACGTGAAATGGATACTAATAAGAAAAAAAACCCAATAGGACAGGGACGGTTAGGCACATTTTGGTGCGCTTATGCACGCCCCCTACAGACCTCTTAGGAAAGGGGTGAGGTCAATGTAGAAAGTCTTAAGGATAAAGTTTTGGGGGTTTGGGGAAGAAACTCAGGTAGAGTATTCCAGATATTGACTACTCTGTTGCTGAAGTCGTATTTCCTGCAATCAAGTTTGGTGCGGTTTATCTTTAGTTTATATCTATTTTGTGCTCTTGTATTGTTTTGGTTGAAGCTGAAGTATTCATTGATAGGTAGGACATTGTAATATATAATTTTATGTACTATACTTAGATCGAACCAAAGGCGGTGTAGTTCTAGGTTGTCTAGGTCTAAAATTTCAAGTCTGGTGGCATAAGGTATTCTGCTACGAGTAGAGGAGTGGAGGATTCTTCTCGCAAAATATTTCTGGACTTTCTCAACCATATTAATATCAGCTATGCAATGTGCATTCCAGACTGATGAGGTCCCAATTTTGATCATTTGTTGTCTGTTTGACAGGAATGCTTCTATCCAGTTATGCAGGTATCCAGAGATACCGTAAGATTTTAGTTTTAGGAGTAGTTTGTCGTGTACCACTGAATCAAAGGCTTTACAATAGACTATGTAGGTTGTGTCTATTGCTTTGCCCTGATCAAGTTGTGTAGTCCATATGTTTTTGTAGTGTAAGAGTTGCAGATTACATGATAGCTTTTTCCTGAAACCAAATTGTTTTTTAGAAAGTAGGTTGTTTGTTTCTAAGTGGAGGATGATGGATTGTTAATAATTGATTCCATGACTTTACAGGTGATGCAGCATAAAGAGATTGGTCTGTAATTTTCAACTAGGCTGGTGTCTCCCTTTTTAAAGATGGGAATGACCATGGCTTGTGACCATAGTTTTGGCAAGGAGCTGGTCCTGAAAGATTTTTCAAAGATTATGTTTAGAGGTTTAGCTATGGCAGTGGATAGCTTTTTTAAGAATTCCGTCACATATTCCGTCTGGTCCAATAGATAGAGATGGTTTTAGATTACGTAGTGCTTTTTCAAAAATTGTCTTCTGTAAAATTGATATGTATTAGATCATTGTAGTTGTCTGTGGTTCGACTAAGAAATATTGGGCATGATCCATTGCTGTTTGCAAATACTGAGCCAAAGAATGTGTTAAAAAGAGGTTGGCTTTAATATTGTCGTCATTGCAGTCTTTATCATTAGGTCCTTTCAGGGGTGGGATGGACCTTGAGTCTTTTAGTTTGTTGTTCACAAAATTGAAGAAAGCACGGGTGATATTGGTGCATAGAAGGTTTTCCTCTTGTTTGGTGTGATAATTGGTACATTCAGTCTTTATCTGGTGGCATAAATTTTTATATTGGCTTTTAAAGTTGGCAACGTGACCAGATTTCTTTTTCCGCCAAAGGGATTTCTTTTTGGAGTGGAGCTTCCTTATTGTTATGGGTAATTTGTTCTTTCTGGTTTTGGGAGTTGTTATTGGTAGATATAGTTTGATGACTCTTTTGACTTCAAGTAAAAATATGTTATAATGGTCTTCAACAGTATTGCATCCAGTGAATAGAATTTGCCAATCAAGAGATGAGAGATCATTGTCTATAAGATCATAGTTGCCTTTTTTGAAGTTATAATTGGGGATCCTGTTGTTATGGTGATTTTTGTGAGAACATATGTTGAGACAAAAGTCAATCACGTTGGAAAAGGGTTCATTAATTTGTATTCCGTAAATTGAATTCAAACTGTTGCAAAAGATGAAATCGAGACAGTTGTTTTATTTTATTTATTTATTTATTTATAGAATTTCTATACCGCCCTTCTCCCTAGGGACTCAGGGCGGTGTACAGCCAAATCCGAACCCCAAAATACAATACAAAAATTAAAAAAGAATTAAATACTGGCTGATTGCAATTAATAAAAATCCACCCCCCCAACTTTAAAACCCCAATTAAAATCCAAAGTTCGGAGACAAATTAAAACTATCTCAGCCCAGGCCAGCCTGCTCAAAGAGCCAGGTCTTCAACGCGCGCCTGAAGGCCCTCAGGTCCGTGCTGGTACGAAGTTCAGGTGGCAAAGTGTTCCAGAGGGCAGGGGCTCCCACAGAGAAGGCCCTACTCCTTGGGGCCGCCAGACGACACATAGCGGCCGACGGCACCCGGAGAAGGCCCTCCCTGTGCGAACGCACCGGCCTGCTGGAGATCACCGGTAGAATGCGGTCCTGCAGATAACCTGGCCCAATGCCATGGATCGCCCCAAAGGTCAAAACTAGAACCTTAAAGCGAACCCGGAGAGCCACCGGCAACCAATGCAGCTCGCGCAGGAGAGGCGTCACATGGGTGCTACGTGACGCCCCCATGATCACCCGCGCGGCTGCATTTTGCACCAGTTGGAGTCTCCGATTGCTCCCCGTAGGGAGCCCCATGTAGAGGGCATTACAATAGTCCAGGCGAGAGGTGACAAGGGCCTGAGTGACTGTGCGCAGGACGTCCCGATCCAGAAAGGGCCGCAACCGGTAGATCCGACGGATCTGATGAAACGCCCCCCTGGAGACGGCCACAATATGATGTTCAAGCGACAGCCGTACATCCAGGAGGACTCCCAGATTGCGAGCCCTCTCTGTGGGGGGCAAAATTCCCCCCCCCCGATAGCCAGCGAAGGTGTCAGCTAGCTATATCGGGGCGCCGAGAACCACAGCCACTCGGTCTTGGATGGGTTGAGCCGGAGCCTGTTCCCACCCATCCAATCCCGCACGGCCTCCAGGCACCGGGATATAGCCCCCACAGCATCGTTGGGGTGGTCCGGGGTGGAGATGTACAATTGGGTGTCATCTGCATACAGATGACACCTCACCCCAAGACCACGGATGATCTCACCCAGCGGCTTCATATAGATGTTGAACAAGAAAGGGGAGAGGACCGACCCCTGAGGCACCCCACAAACCAGGGGCCTAGAGGTGGACCTCTCCCCTCCCGCCAACACAAATTGCGAACGGTCGGAGAGGAAGGAGGAGAACTATCGAAGGACGGTTCCCCCAATCCCCAACCCCTCCAACCGTCACAATAGGATACTATGGTCGATAGTATCAAAAGCCGCCGAGAGATCTAATAGGACCAGGACAGAGGAGAACCCTCTGTCACGAGCCCTCCAGAGATCATCAACCAACGCGACCAATGCCATCTCAGTGCTATGTCCAGGCCTGAAACCCGATTGGAATGGATCGAGGTAAGTCGTTTCCTCCAGGTACTGAGGGAGCTGACGTGCCACCACGCTCTCGACAACCTTCGCCACAAAGGGAAGGTTGGAGACTGGACGATAGTTGTTTAAAACAGCTGGATCCAGGGAAGGCTTCTTGAGGAGGGGCCGCACCACCGCCATCTTCAAGGCGGTAGGAAGCGACCCCTCTCTCAAAGAAGCATTGATAATCCCCTGGAGCCAGCCTCGTGTCGTCTCCCTGGCGGCCGAAACCAGTCAGGAAGGGCACGGGTCCAATAAACAGGTGGTGGCATTCAGACCCCCCAGCAACCTGTCCACGCCCTCAGTGGTCACAGGATCGAACTCCCCCCAGATAACATTCACAAGACCTGCCCCGGACACCTCCCCCGGGACCATCCAATTGGAGTCGAGCCCCTCCCGAATCTGAGCGATTTTGTCGTGCAGAAATCGAGAAAACTCCTCTGCCCTACCCTGCAAGAGGTCATCCCGCGCTCTCGGTTCAAGTAGAGAGCGGGTCACTCTAAACAGGGCGGCAGGCCGATTTCCTGCCGACGCAATAAGGGCGGAGAAATACGAAGATTTCGCCGCCCCTATCGCCACAAGGTAAGTCTTAATATGAGATCTCACCTGTGTTCGGTCAGACTCAGAACGGCTCGCCCTCCAAATGCTCTCTAGACGTCTTTTCCGGCACTTACGGCCCGTACTCCTCCGTATACCACGGAGCCAAATGGGATCTGTGCCGGGTCAGAGGTCGCAGAGGCACAACTCGATCTAGAGCCCCGGCGACCAACCCATCCCAGGTGGCCACCAGGTCTCCAGGCGAGCTGTGAGCCAGAGACTCAGGAAATGGCCCAAGCTCCCTCTGGAACCGCTCCGGGTCCATCAGGCGCCTGGGGCGGAACAATCTATATGGCTCCGTCTCCCTGCGGTGGGGGGTGGCAGAACAGAAGTCCAGTCTGAGGAGGGAATGATCTGTCCATGACAAGGGTGTGATTACTAAATCCCCGAAATTACAGTCATTCAACCACTGCCCAGAGACAAAAATCAGGTCCAGCATGACCTGATTTTTCACATAGTGTCCTCCTATGTGAGTGGGAGCAGAAACTAACTGGGTCAGGTCCATGGCCGTCATGGAAGCCAAGAACTCCCGGACCAACCCCGAGGTTTCACCGGGCGATGGCAGGTTGAAATCCCCCATGACCAAAAGCCTAGGGGTCTCAACCGCCAGCTATTACCTCAAGGAGTCCGGGCAGGGCCGATGAGACGTGGCAGGGAGCCAGGTACGCCATCAAAAGACCCATCTGAACCCCTTGCCCCCACTTCACAAAAAGAGATTCACAGCCAGCCGTCTGAGGGACAGTGGCCTCCCTAGGACAAAGGACTTCCTTTATAAGCACCGCCACCCCACCACCCCTTCCCTGAGCCCTAGGCTGGTGAAATGCAAGGAAACCTGGTGGGCACATCTCAACCAGAGGGACACCGCCCTCTGGGCCCAGTTGTTCAGTCTAGTATGGTTGGTTACTAGTTGTTCCAGTCCTAGTGTGGTAACAGCATTGTACAGGGTTGTATGAATGGGTTCAGAAGTACATTCATTTAGTGTCCAATTTATAACAGGTAAGTTGAGGTCACCAAGAAAAATGCCACAGGTGAATTTCAGAAGAAAAATATTCAATATATAATATTCAAAGATTATACTCAAAATTTGTATAAGATGTTTTACTGTTAGATAATAACTCCAACAAAAATAAATAATTCTGTCTTCCAAAAATGTTTGTAAATATAACAAATAGGTTGGATTTTTTTTAAAAAATACATGATAGCAGTGTTTCAAAAACTAACAATACTGAAAAATGATGCTATGTCAAATACAACAAATTTTGCAATCGCATTGCAATCCATGGTATTCATACTAAATTTTACTAACCCACATATCCCTTCAAATTATATTAAATTAGCAGAATATATGTTAATAGTTCCAAGGATTCTGCATGGCTTTTATTGCAAATGATTTCTGATTTCCTCTTTGGAAGAACAGCAAACCAAATCTGGGAGAATACCTTGATATCTAGAAACATGTTGTATTGAGAAAGTAAAACTGGTATAGAGTCAGAGGTGCTATTCAACTGGTTCTCACCTACTCGGATGAACCAGTAGTGGTTATTTGGCGTGGGTCACCGAACTGGTGGCAACCCCTGGCTGGCCACGCCCCCAACCCGGTCGCCCGGTTGCTCACTTTGATCACTCTCCTAGCTTTCCGTTCTCCACGTCCTCTTTCACCCTGGGGGAAAGAAAGAAAGGCTTGGATGCTGCAAGTATCGCTTTCCCCATGTGAGCTAAAATGTCTGGAGTGAGAAGGAGTGCGGTCTGACAGAGGAGATGGTGGAATCCACTCCAGCCTTGAAGAAATTTAAAGGAGCTGCTTCCATAATGCTTGTCTGTTAAGTGCTGCATGTATGTGTGTGTGTGTGTGTGTGTGTATGAGAGAGAGAGAGAGAGAAAGAGAGAAAGAGAGAGAGAGAAAAGAAAGAAAGAAAGAAAGAAAGAAAGAAAGAAAGAAAGAAAGAAAGAAAGAAAGAAAGAAAGAAAGAAAGAAAGAAAGAAAGAATAGGAAGAGAGAGAGAGATAAAACTCTGTGCTATTATTTTTAATTGTTCCATTATTTATCATGTGTTAATATTTTACATGATCCCTACACATAGAGTGATTTTTCTGCCTTTCTTTTTCCCAGGGCTACCACATATTTTTCAGGGTTTACATGCATTCAATGTCAATAGTCCAGAGCATAAAATACACATGTTTTTAACAAGAGTTGAAAAGGGATCTTGGAGGTCTTCTAGTCCAACTCCCAGCTCAGGCAAGAAAACTGAGGATGCCAAACTCTGAGTAGAAATCCTGGGAAAGGTGTCAGAATAATACTTAGAAGGGACTTTGGGGTGAACCCTATACCATTTCTGAGAAATGGCTGTCCAGTCTTTTCTTAAAAATTTCCAGTGATTGAGCACTCAGAACTTCTGGAGACATTCAGTTACACTGGCTAATTGTTCTCACTGTCAGGAAGTTTCTCCTTAGTTTTAGGTTGCTTCTCTCTGTTCAGTTTCCATCCATAGCTTCTTGTTTGCATTGTGCTTCTTTGGAAAATACATTGTCCCCCTTTCTTTGTGGCAGCCCCTTAAAAGCCTGTTGCCTATCGCACTCTTGGATAAAGCATGTGAGTCATTTCCTCCTTTCAGTGGTCCATGAAAGTACATCTATAGTATGCAGATAATAAAGTAAAAAAAGGTGAACATTTTTACAGAACTATAGATAAGTTGAGGCTGGGTGACAAGGAATGGCTGGGAGGGGAGGGGCCAGGTGAGACACCCCTTGATGTGAGTGACATTGAGGTGGCCACACCCACCCAGTCACATGACCACCAAGCCGTGCCCACCCGTCACGTGACCACTAAGCCACACCCATCCAGTCACATGACCACCAAGCCACACCCACCAAATAAGCCACGCCCACAGAACTGGTAGTAAAAGATTTTGAATTCCAGCACTGCATAGAGTTTAATTCAACCTCAACTAGGTTATCAACTAGAATTAAATTAATGGACTACAATCTTATGCATGGAATCGTGCCATATCCAAAATTGGGTATTGATTTAATATATTATTTACTCACTACAGTTTTTCAATGACTTCAGTTGTGTTAGCCAAGCAGGGTCATTGATCGGAAAATGTATATGAAATATCTTATAATAGCACAAATTTCTAGTGATTATTAATTTTATGATATTTCATATTTGTGGATCATTGCTCTGTATTTCATGTCTGGAAACCTATCATAACATTTTAATATATAATTTAATTTAAGCAGGAATTGAAACATTACATAGCAAGGCAGATTCTACATCTGGGACATGGCTTCCAGGAAAAGAATCAAGAGATGAATTAAAAACAACAAATGGAATGACTTAAACAGATACAAGCAATAAACTCCAATGTTTTATATTAAATATTAAAGTTAGCATAAATATTTAAGTGGTGGTTAATGGCTGGGGAAAAGAAGGAAATGAAGGCAGGAATGTATCACCAAAATTCCCTTCACAACGTTTTCAATTTATGTTTTATTTTACAGTTTTAAGTTTGCATTTTGTATCTTTATTTTTTGGTACTTCTTAACCTTATGCAGATGATCTGTCTATCACATATCTATCTATACATATAAAAGTATTTCATGATCTGCAGTTTATTTGTTCCATCTGTATTTGACATTCACTCAAAATATATAACATGGACAGATGAAGAAAAGAAAGAAAAAAAGATTTTCAGGTGTGAAGAAAACCAACAGAGAGTGAATAGAATTCGTTAACTCAACAGGAGACTTATGAAGAACCTTAAGATAAAGTTGGAGGAATCCATAACTTTGTTGCCTGTCATCAAAGTACTTCCATTCCAAGATAGCAGCATATTGCAAATCCAATCCATATTTCCTGAAGTTTTTCTCTAAGAAAAAGGTTCCTTGATTTCTGGAACGGATTTCCTGCAGCTCCCATTTTCTCATCACAATACTCATACTAACATTTATTTCTCAGAACAAACTCTTTTCAATTGATGTGCCTACATGATAAATTATGTCTCTCATCCTATATTTTTTTCTGATGGAAACTCTAGACAATTCTCAGGAAGTTAAATCAAGGGTTATAAAATTTACTACTGCATTTATTTTTTGTCTTACAAAAGCAATTTTCATGGCAACATGAGTGTTTATCTTGTGCCTAGTTATTACATGGAGGACACAGTGCTTAAAATGAACCTGCAGGCAGGTATGGCAGATTTAATTTAGTTGACTTGCACCCTTATGTTTTATTCTGTCAATAAAGTGGGTACTTCATAGAAATATAAAGACAGAAGGAGTATAGAAAATAGCATAAACAGCAGCAGCCACAATTTTTAATAATCGTTTCATCCTGTTTGATGAAATCAATTGCTTATTCTGGCACATAAGCAAAGCACAAAGAACACTTGAAGCACAATTGCAATTGCTTTATAGGACATATCACATCTTTTATAGTTCAGAAGAAAAGGAAAGTCAACAGGTGAGGCAAGCTATTTTTTTAATGCTTCCAAACGCAAATACAGAAAGCAACAGAATTTGGTTTTTAAAATATTTTTCCAGCAAAATCCATTTTTATTGTATTATTAATAATTTTTTAAAAACACGTACATACACCTGAGAAATAGAGTGATTAGGCAATATTATTAAGCTCTCTGTGAGCTGGTATTTAAATACTCTTCTATCAAACAGGAAAAAAAGCGTTGGGCTTACCTGAAACACATCTTCTAGTTGTATGAGAAGAGAATCCAAAGCGTGGGGCTGTCTCCTGCTTCCTTGCTTAAAGAGGGAGTCAATCAAAGTTTAGTCCAGCCCTTTTTCTACTGCGCATGCCCAGTTTTTGATGAAGGCTGATGATTGACTTGGGAGTTCTTGGTGCTCTTTCTTGACCGTTCTGAGCTCAAGGACTAACTATCTAAGGGTGGGATTTGGATTCTCTCCCGCACAACTAGAAGATGCGTTTTAGGTAAGCCCAACATCTTTCTCAGTTGTACGGGTCAAGAATTCAAAGCATGGGACGTACCCAAGCTAATTGTCCTAAGCCCCCATCTCCGTATGAACTCTTTGTAGCACCCTTTTTCCAAAGATGCTTCCGCTGCTGCAAATGTATCCAGTTTATAATTTCTGATGAATGGAGATGGCGATGACCACGTTGCTGCCCTACCCCTCCTGGGTAAGACCTTCCTCTTGTCCTTGATTTCAATCAGTAATGGCTCAATGGCTTCCCCGAAAAGTTTGTCCCCTTTAACTGGAGCTGATGCTAGTTTTCATTTATGTTTCAGATCTACCTGTCAGTGGCAGAGCCAAACAAGTCGCCTTGCAGCCACTGAAGCTGTGATGACCTTAGTTGCATACTTGACCCCATTAAGTGTGTCGTCTGCTATGAACTCTGTTGCAGCAGTTATCTTGTTCAAATCCTGTTGCAATCAAAGATCGCTAGGTGGCATCCTTTCCTGCATCTGTTCAATCCATATTAGGACTGCTCTGCTGAAAAATGATGCCGTGGACGTTGCCTGTACTGCCCATGCCGCAGCCTGGTGAACTTTTTAGGGTCTGTTCTTTTTTCTTATCCTCCCCCTTTAGACCATCCTCAGCTTCATTAGGCAACACTGTAGCAGACATGGGCTGTCTATCGTGGGAACTGGGAATAGGTCTGCTAGTTCCACATTATAAAATTTCCTCTCATTCCCTTCTGGCGAGGGGAAAATAACTGGTCTGTCCAACTGTCCTTCCACCACTTCCCTGAACAATTCAGGTGAAGGTATGGATTCACTTTCAACCTTGGTTCTAACAAAAAATCTATCTTTGGGATCAGATGGTTCTAACTTAGACCCTAACACAGTCCCTGTGATTCTCCCTAGACCCGGCAGAGATCTCGCTAGGCTCCGTGGTTTATGGAGGAGCTGAGGGAGATGAAATGCCGGAAAAGACGTCTGGAGGACATCTGGAAGGCCAGTCGTGCCGAGTCTGACAGAACACAGGTTAGGTCCTATATTAGGACCTACCTAGTGGCGATAGAGGCGGCAAAGCGTTGTCACTTCTCCGCCCTTATTGCATCAGCAGAAAATCGGCCCGCCGCCCTGTTTAGAGTAATCCGCTCCCTGCATGGGCCGGGAGCATGGAAGGATCTCTTGCAGGGAAGGGCGGAGGAGTTTTCTCGATTTCTGCATGATAAAATCGCTCAGATTCGGGACGGGCTGGACTCTAGTTGGGAGGTCCCGGGGGAGGTGGCCGCAGCGAGTCTTGAGATAGTTATCTGGGACGAGTTTGACCCTGTGACCGCCAAGGGTATAGACAGGTTGCTGGGGCAGCTGAATGCCATCACATGTTTATTGGACCCTTACCCCTTCTGGCTGGTTTCGACCGCCAGGGAGGTGACACGGAGTTGGCTCCAGGGAATTGTTAATGCTTCTTTGGTGGAGGACTTGCTGCCTACCACCTTGAAAACGGCTGTGGTGCGACCCCTCCTAAAGAAGCCCTCCCTGGACCCAACTCTTTCGAACAACTATTGTCCTGTCTCCAACCTTTCCTTTGTGGCGAAGGTTGTTGAGAGTATAGTGGCATGTCAGCTTCCCCAGTACCTGAAGGAATATACGTACCTGGATCCCTTCCAATCGGGCTTCAGGCCCGGACATAGTACTGAAACAGCATTGGTCGTGTTAGTTGATGATCTCTGGAGGGCCCGTGACAGGGGTTATTCCTCTGTCCTGGTCCTATTAGATCTATCAGCGGCTTTTGATACTATCGACCATAGTATCCTATTGCAACGGTTGGGGAGGTTGGGGGCACCATGTTGCGGTGGTTCGTCTCCTTCCTCTCCAACCACCTGCAATTTGTGTTGGCGGGGGGTGAGAGGTCCACCTCTAGCTCCCTCGATTGTGGGGTGCCTCAGGGGTCGGTCCTCTCCCCTCTCTTGTTCAACATTTATGTGAAGCCGCTGGGGGAGATCATCCGTGGTTTTGGGGTGAAGTGTCATCTATACGCTGATGATACTCAGCTGTATATCTCCACCCCAAGCCACCCCAACGATGGTATGGAGGTCATGTCCCGCTGTCTGGAGGCCGTGCGTAACTGGATGGGCGGGAACAGGCTCCGACTCAACCTTTCCAAGACTGAGTGGCTGTGGTTTCCGGCGTCCCGATATAGCCAGATTGTTCCTTCACTGGCTATTGGGGGTGAGATTTTGCCCCCTTCAGAGGGGGCTCGCAATCTGGGTGTCCTCCTGAATGTACGGTTGTCCCTGGAAGATCGCATTATGGCTGTCTCCAGGGGGGCGTTTTATCAGGTTCGCCTGATCCGCCAGGTGCGGCCCTTTCTGGATGGGGATGCCTTACGCACAGTCACTCATGCCCTGGTCACCTCCCGACTGGACTATTGTAATGCCCTCTACATGGGGCTCCTGAGTGGGAGCATCCGGAGGCTTCAACTGGTACAGAATGCGGCCGCGCGGGTGGTTATGTGGGCGTCAAGGTTCGCTCATGTGACGTCCCTCCTGCGCGAGCTGTATTGGTTGCCAGTGGCCTCTCGGGTGCGCTTTAAGATTGCAGTGTTAACTTTTAAAGTGCTCCATGGCATCGGACCAGGATATTTACAAAACCGCATTCTGCCAGTTTCCTCTCACCATCCGGAGCGCTCCCACAGGGAGGGTCTCTTGCGGGTTCCATCGGCATCTATGTGCCGTCTGGTGACTCCGAGGAATAGGGCCTTCTCTATCTGCCCTCTGGAATGGCTTGCCTCCGGAGTTACGTATAGCCACGGACCTGGGGACCTTCAGGCGTGCCTTGAAAACCTGGCTCTTTGACCAGGCCGGCTTGAGCTGATTTTAGATTTGGGTATTTTAATTTTATGCTAATTTTAGGGTTTAAGGTTGGGGTTTTAACTGTTTTGCAGCCAGGGTATTTAATTTAGTTGTAATTTTTGTATATTTAATGTTTTTTATTGGATGGTTGTACACCGCTCCGAGTCCTTCGGGAGAGGAGCGGTATATAAATAAATATTCATTCATTCATTCACCTGTTGCTATCTTAGCCTCTCCCAGCAGCATCTTAAACAACTGGTGATGAAATAGACCTGTGAACATAGGGGTTTCTGCTTCATTAGCTTCCTCATCTGAGAAAGCTGACTCCCTATATTCTTCCTCTCTTGAAACAGAAGCCTCACCATGAGTGTCTGATCTACTGGAACTGTCTCCCTGAAAGCCCAGTTCCCTCCTTACTCCTGCTCGAGTAGAATGATGTACCAGGCTGGGTCTGTTATCCTGACTGTCCCTGAATTCTGCCATCATTTCTTTCATCATAGCCCTCATTTCCTCTTTAAAAGACTGTTCCCTGACTTCTGATGCTGTGGAGGAAGAGCTAGACTCTGTTGAAAATCTCTTTCTCTTGGGGGAGGGCTCTTCATTGCATGCTTGAGACCATTATCTTTCTGATTCACACAATCCTTCGTCCACACAAAGAACAGGCTGAGAAGGCTGACCTTCAGCACCCTCTAGTGTTGCGCTCCTTTCCTGATACTTCGCTTTCATTGGTTTGCCTATTGGAGCACGGGAATTTCCATTCTTCTCCACCTCCTTTTCTGCTTTTGAAAAGCATTTCTCAATGGCCCTTTGTCTCCTTAATGCCTCCCTCTCATCTCCCTTGGAAACCCTGCTGAGAGGCTTTTCTGAAGCTCTCCCAGCCTCTCTGGGTTCCTTTGTGCTTTGCTCTCTGCTCTAACTGGGAACAGGGAATTCCTGTTCCTCCAGGCTTGCCTCTGTTGCAGAAAATTCGGCCATAGTCTTTCCCTTTGGCTTTTGCCAACAGAGTATACTCAGACCAGCCTGAGCATGGACTCTAGCCTCCCTTTCTCTTGGGTTGGCTTGTGTGGCTGTGTTGGAAGCTTGCTCAGCCTAAGACTGAGTTTGTCCCAATTAAAGAGAGTGCTGGAGGCTTGTGCAGCTTCTGGTTTGTTTAACAAAGACTCTGGGAAAGCTGAGTTAACTTGCCCTCGTTCTTTGCTAGCCGATTGAGAACCCGCCCGATCTTACTGAGGCTGATGCTGCTTATTCTCTTAACACCAAACAGCTATGTGGGCTTTCCCGTCTTGGGATGAAGTCCTGGTCTTTCACTTACTCATGGTTTGCTGACTTTCACTCTTTCTCTTTTCTCTCTTTTTTTCTTGAAGAATCCAAAGCGTTGATCCTATATATTCTATCTTTCTTTCTGAGCACTCTCTCCTCGGATCCTCTTTGAATGAAGACGGAGTCAAAAACTGGGCATGCGCAGTGGAAAGGGGGCTGGACTAAACTTTGATTGACTCCCTCTTTAAGCAAGGAAGCAGGAGACAGCCCATGCTTTGGATTATCCAACCTATACAACTGAGAATATTTATTCTCGAATTTACAACATTTCCAAGAAAATATATCTTTTATTTCTTAAAATATCCCTTATGGACAACTATAGAAGGTACACTGACTTATAATTACAACCTCAAAAGGGCTATATTGCAGCTACCCTTTCATTGGGCAAGACAGAAAAGCCATGTTTCCTATTTAAAGAAGAAAAGAAAAATTGTGTAGCTTTAAAATGTACCTATAGAATTTTAACCAAAATTCTTTTGTCAAGTTTGCTATTTATTTTTCACCATGACAAGAAGTTAAAGGCTTAAGTTAATGAAATATTATTATTATTATTATTACATTTACATAATAATAATAAAATATAAGATACTATTGCAACTAAACTCTTCACATGAAGCATTTAAAGAAAATGGTGTACTAATGCAAACAGCAAAATTTTATTTATGAATCTAGTTTTAGACTTCTACTTTAGATTTTACGTAGGATATACTTATATGCCCTTCCTCTACCATAAGCAACCCTGTGTAGTAGATTAAGCAGAGGATGAATGAAAGCCCAAAATAATCCAGTGAAATTTCCATGGTGAGGATGGATTCGAACCTAGGATCTCCTTGAGTTCACCAATAGCTATTTATTACCTCATGGAGATCTCTTTTGCTAGATTATATGGCAAGTTTTAGTTTGAAAAATTTGCACCTGGGGTAGAGAAGAACTAAAAATAATTGCAGCTTTCCAAACTAGCTGATCAAGGAATTAGTATTTCTGTTGTAATGACACCATTCACCATATCCCCTTTTCCCTAGATTCCTTTTGTTTGCTCCAACAATCTTGACTGAAGAATTGTTGAACATGAAGAAGAGGTTATGTCAGATGTTTTCCTGGTAGCACAGACTCTCTAAGTCATCTCAGTCATCCCACTTGTCTTCCACTCACACTACTGAAGATGAAGGTCTAATTACAAAGGTCCCAGAATCTTTCCTATTTTGAATCCAGGATAGAATATTAAATTCAAAGGTTACACCAAATTGACAGACAGACAGCCTTTCTAGCACTGAGCCAAGGAAATAGTCTTGCTCAGATATAATGATGCTGACAATGTATGCTGAGTTTTAGTCACACTTATTCGAAAATCTTGCACTGGGTCTTTTATAAAAAAGGATGCTGTAGAAATCTCAAGAGCTGCAAAAATGAAGGCAACACTGGTTAGCCAGGTTAAAACTGTGCCTTGCATAGTTTGAGCTCTACTCAGGAGTAGGAACTCAGGAATACCTCTGAGTTGCTGGAGGATGAATACAATTAATTGGAGATTTGCTGTGATCTGTGGGTCCCAGATACAGCCTCATTGTGTTGGATTCAACTTCTTAGGGACATATATTCTCACACTGAAAGCACAGGAAAACCCAAGAAAAATAGAGGGGTGTAAAAAGTGCACTAAATTCTAGAGATCAGAGAAAACATACTTAACAATGTACAAAAAGATCAGAGTGATGTGGAACCATTAAAGGATTTCCAAATACCTTTAAGAGGAGCCAGCTTGTCATCCACTTCACCATTTTCACTGCCCAACAGACATGCTGATAGAGATCCGTATTCACTACTCCAGGATCTACAACATTAACCGTCACATGGCTCCCTTCTAACGTCAGGAGATGTTGCAGTTGATAGCTGAATAATACAAGGGCAAGTTTGCTTTGAGCATAAGCTCCATGGGGTGAATACAAGCAACTGCACATAGAGGGAAAAAAGAATCATATAAATACAATTTCAGAATGAAGCATGGCACAGTTTTCAGATACTTGCTGGTGATAACTTATGAAAGGGAATTATTAATTATGAAAAGGAAATTATAAAAAAGCTGTACACAGTAGGAACTCTATATAATTAGTTATTATTTTGCAGAAACTAATGTAGCGTATACTGAGTGGTTTATGGAAAATGTTTGAGATAATATAAACCAGAGATGGACATTTTTTGACAGCTAGAACCTCACTGATGCCTTTTGGGGAGGAGACAAATTGTTAAAGTAGATTGAGCTTTCCTTGGTTTAAAGAAAAAGTCTTTAAAGCCTATTATAAGACAATTTTAATTTTTCTTCTGCATGAAAATAGTAAAAAATTATGCACCATTTTTCACAGTAGTTGTCAAAGGAGACTCTTGAAGCCACAGAGAATGATCACATGAAACTCTATAATCAAAAAGCATCCCATAGCACTGTCTCAAACTAGCATTTTAAAAAGGCATAAGCTTTTGTGAGTTTATGTCTTTTAATAAAATGTGCTAGTATTTAAAGATACAGCTAGTGTCTTTCTGATTTGTGGCTATTATACTGTAGACTGTCAAATTTTTCCTCCTACAATATAGATTACAACACATGCCAAAAAACCTGTTCTTCCTTAGAATATTAGAATCAAAACTTCAGAAAATCATATGATTCCATTTTTTCTGGTCTCCAAAATTCCTTTCTTGCTTAAAACAAAGGCAATCCTTTGAGAGAAAATGGAATCATGTGGTATTCTAAAGTTTTGATTCTAATATTAAAAGGAAGAACAGTTTTCTGGCATGTATTGTAATCTATATTGTAGGAGGAAAAATGCTATAGGATTCACAAGCCAGATCTGTGGTAATTATCTACTGTACATTAAATAGTTATGTGTGCTTTGAACGGGAGCCAGTTTGGTATAATGATTAAAGATACAAGACTAGAAACTAGGAGATTAGGTACAAAGCAAGCTGAGTGATGTTGGTCCAGTCACTTCCAAACCTAGAAAGAAGGCTATGGAAAGCCACTTTAGAAACTATTTGTCAAGAAAACAGCAGGAACTTATCTAGGCAATTGCTAGCAGTTAATGCTAACTTGAAGGCACACACTTTAATGTGCATTTAAAACGCAGAGCTTTAAATGCACTAAAAATTAAAGTAAACATAAATATAGGATAAAAACAATTTTCCATAGTAACATAATTTACCTTAAAGAATATTGACAATGGCTGTGTAATGCAGAAATGATAAGATCTATTTTTACCTATTCATTTCAAATTACTTTCCTAGCAATGTATAGAAAAGATCCTGTTTAAAACACTATTAAAGAAGCCAGTGTCAAAAACTGAAAGTTTCAATAGGACTCTGAAGATCTCCAGTCTTCACCCACAACAAATATTAATGTGAAACTTAATTCAGTGCAGTTTTTATTGTGCAGGTGCATGATTGCTTGTTAGGGGTCATTAATTAGTACATATTAGCTTTGCCTTTTTGCATGCGGATTTAATATATGGTTTTTATAACTGCTACACACACACTGTGGTCAGATACACAAATGTCCACACTGAATGCTTCTGATTATGTCACTGAAGTGTTATAATTTTAAAAATTTCTTAAACATTAATATTGAATACAATTGGAAAATGTTAGTATAAGCTTTGTGGTTAGAAAGGCATTCAAAAGATCACAGTCAGAGATATTTTTTTAAAAAAAGTCTGGTATTTAGATTTAATGAACTTCAATTACAAAACATCCCAAAAGACTCCAAACTGCAAAATCAGATGATAATAACTAAACATAAATTACATTTAACTGAACAGGAAGGAATGGTTACAAAGTTGAATATAGCTAGAAAAATACTTTTTGAACACACTAATAGACCAGGAAGATGGTTGTCCTATAGACTCAAAAAAGAAAAACAGAAAAGATTGATTTAATAGACGAAAATGGGGATGCCCAGTAATTAATAAGACGAAAATGGGGATGCCCAGCAGGGAATAGAACAGAAAAAAGAAATTGGATGTAAATTGTTTGAAGACCTTTATAAAAAGAAGGAGGTAAATAAGAAACTATTTAGGTCCAACAAAAGATAAAATAATTGGGGATAAGATGAAAGAAATGTTAGAGATATTACATGGTCCGAGCTAAAAAGAGAAATAGAAAATCAAAAGAACAATAAAACTCCAAGACCTGATGGGGAGCTTTATAAGAAAATAGGAGAGCAAATAGGGCTTCTTATGGTGGAAGTGTACAATGAGGTCCTACTGGCAGCTAGAATGCCGGATTCATGGAAGGAGACACTAATTTCATTGATCCCGAAAGAAGATTCAGATTCAAGATTTATACAAAATTATAGACCAATTTCTCTCCTAAATACTGACTACAAAATATTTACTACAATTATAGCAAATAGACTAAAAAAATATTGAATGAATATATACATAAAGATCAAAACGGATTCCTAATAGACAAATCAGGAACAATTTAAGAATAGTGTTAAATGTTTTGGAGTACTATGAAGCCCATCCAGAAAAACAAATAGCCCTTGTTTTCTTGGATGCACAGAAGGCCTTCGATAATTTAAATTGGCAATTCCTAATTCAACAAATCTACAATATGAATTTAGGTACTAAATTTGAAAACATTACAATTTATGACTCACAAAAGGCAAATATTATAATTAATGGAGAATATACGCGCTCAATAAAAATAGAGAAAGGAGTTAGGCAAGGGTGTCCATTATCTCCTCTGCTCTTCATATTATCCTTGGAAACATTGCTTATATGAATTAGATAAAACCCAGGAATAAAGAGATTAAAAATTAAGAAAGAAGAATACAAACTGCAGTCATTTGCGGATGATATGGTCTTTTTTATAGAGGAACCAATTGAAACAGGCCAAGAATTATTTAAAGAGTTAGAGCAATTTGGGAAAGTTGCAAAACTTAAAATTAATAGGGAAAAGACAAAATTAATAACTAAAAATTTAACAGAAAAACAGAAATTAAAATTGGAAAAGACAATGGGACTACAAGTGGTAAAAAAATTAAATACTTAGGAATTTCGCTAACGGCCCATTGTAAAACTCTAATGGAAAATAACTATAGTAAATTGTTACAACAAGTAAAAAAAGACTTAGAGATATGGGTCAAACTGCAAATCTCCCTATTAGGGAGGATTGCTACTATTAAAATGAATATTCTTCCTAAATTTATTTATTTATTCCAAACAATACCAATAAAAATACATAAAAATTATTTTCTGGAACTTAATAGGATAACCACTAAATTTATTTGGCAAGGGAAAAAACCGAGGATAAAATTAAAGGCGATGCAAGATATGAAGAGCAGAGGGGGTATGGCACTCCCAAATTGGGAAATATATCATAGCACAGCCTCCTTACTTTGGCTGAAAGAGTGGGTAAACCTGTCGAATAAAAGAATCTTATCTCTAGAAGGCCATGATTTATAGAGGGGTTGGCATGCATTTTTATGGGACATCGGGAAAACTAAACAGAATTATTTCCACAGACATATAATTAGAAACTCTTTATTGGCTAATTGGAATAAAATAAGAAAAAACATTATTTAAAAATCCCAATTTGGATCTCAACGATGGAGGCGATGATACACCCAAATAATTTGGATCTTAATAAGATGATAAAATACAAGGACCTCCTAGATGCACAAGGAACTTTAAAATCACGGCAAGAGCTCCAAGAACAAGGGCTAAGAGTAGACTGGTGGGCTTACCTGCAAATTCAAAATAGATACAGACAAGATAAGAAAAACTTTGGAATCTACGGTAAGTTACAACAATTAGATAAAATCCTATTAGGTTCAGATAAAAAAATATAATCAAATTTTATAAGTATCTTATTAGAGACAGAATTAGAAGAGGAAATAGTCAAAGGTAACATGATAGCTTGGAGTAGAAATATAAGACGTAGCATTACATTATTAGAATGGGAAAAGATCTGGATTAGGAATAATAAAATTACAAAATCAGCAACATATAATGAAAATGCCTATAAAATATTTTATAGATGCCATCTTTCCCCTTCGAGAATAGCGAAGATATCTCCTAACATGAATCTGAACTGCTGGAAATGTAAAAAGAAACATGGAACATTCTTTCACATGTGGTGGTCCTGCCTCAAGCCCAAAGATATTGGCATAGAATTAAAAAATGGTTAGAGGAAATAACGATGGAGCAAATTGAATTAAAACTAAAATTCTTTCTATTAGGAATTTTTAACAGACAATTTTCTAAAAAAACCAAATATATAATATTACATATTCTTACTGCAGCTAGATTAATCTTTGCACAGTGTTGGAAAAAAGCTGATATTCCAACAGAGGAAATGATCATTCAGAAAATAGCAGCCTGTGCAGAGATGGATAAATTAACGTTAGCACTCAAGGATAAAGAATCATCAGAATATTATAAGAGCTGGGAATGCTGGTATGACTGGATAGATCAAAAATAGAAAATACATTAATAAATATTGTTGAATTGAAAAAATGGTAGTAATTAGATATTCGCAATAAGATGTATTTGAAAATATGACACCAATAATGATAACAAATAAGGAACCACAGACTGTTGATAATGGAATTGTTTGCTTTTATACGTTTTTCTTCTTTTTTTGTGTTGTGTATGTGTTTATTTCTTATTTTAGTTGTATAATCAATAAAGTTTGTTTTTTTTAAAAAAAGATTTAATAAACTGTTGCCTTTACTACTGTTCTTATTTAATATGAAAATGAGCATTTCACCTAACTATCTGGATATGCTGGTCCTTATTCTTTTGCTATTAACAACCGAAAATGGAGAAGCCTAGCAGTCACGACAGACAGATATGTATGCATAAATGTTGTAGCATTATTGTTGTTGATGTTATTATTTTATTTAAGGCAAACCTGGGCATTTTACAGAACCTTGGCCACATCTGGCTCTTGACTGTCCCTATCTGGACCGTGTAAGGTCAATTGAAAGTTAGGAAATAAAATGTAAATAAATGCACTTCAGGGATGGAAGAGGAAGCTGGGTATGCTCCTTTAACTGGCTGGTGAGAGAAAAAGCTGTTTTCCACCTATGGCAGAAGAGAAGCAACATAACTCAAGTGAGGCGAAGCTCTGCACTCCCTCCCTCCCTCTATGCTCCCTCCCTCAACACATACACACTGGCAGAAGAATTAAGTTCAGCCTATTAGTTCAGCCTTCCACAACAGTTCCACTTTCTCATGTGACTCCTTGGGAAAATTAACTGCTCACCCCAGTGCAAATTTTTTAACAACCGATTCTCTGCCTAGTGGCTGGGTGGACATGGCCAACTTGACATCAGTCACCACACCTGGCCCTGCCTCCCGGCCTCAACAAGATACAATATTTATTTATTACAGTTGTGGTATTCTACCAGTTCGGCCTGGTTCGAGCGAACTGGAAATTAAAAAATGCTACCGTTCGGCCGAACTGATATTTCTTTTTTCCCCTCCCAATGATCAGCTGTTGCGACAATCAACTGTGCCAAGATCCCCCTCGCTGTCTTACTGCTTTGCCCAGAAGGCTTCCCTAGGCCCAGAAGGCCAAAAAAGCCCCCCCACCGCACTTCGTTTTTTGACTCAGGAAGCTTCCCTGAGGCCCAGGAGACAAAAAAAAATGGACTGTGAAAGGGGGAGGGCAGTCACATGGCCACTCCCACCTAGCCATGCCACAGAATTAATAGTAAAAAATATTTGCATCCCACCCCTGATTTACTATACTGAACATCATTTAACGGTGGCAAGGAAAATCACAAAACGGAGCAAAACTCACTTAAATCTTGCTTAGCAATGGAAATTTTGACTCAGTTGTGCCCATAAATCGAGGTCTACTCCTAATGAGAATGTAGGATAAGGAGCCTATTTTGGTCACCCCTTTGGGGTGACTTTCAAGAAACACTTCAAGATGAAAGATTTCGGGTGCAGGTGGTGGTGGTGTCACCGAAGCTTGTGTCAGTTGGTTGAGGCAGCCGAGCTTGGCCAAGGGCTGCCAGAGGGAAGTGGAGAATCTGATTAAGGGAGCCGTCCTGGTGAGAAGGCCCTTCGGTAGCTTCTCACACGAGGAGACGGATGTTACCCAGCTACCTTGGGAGTGAGGGGGAATAAACAGGCCACCTAGCAGGCCAAATGTTCACTCGCTCGCTTGCTTTGCTGTCCTGCCTCTGCTCTTGCAAGCTGCGTTTTCTCTTCCCAGCTCCCCTCGTCCCAGAAGCACTTTCCTCTCTCCTAGCAGCCACCCCCTTCTCCCTCTCCCTCCTCATTGCTGGGTGATCCTGTGTGAAGAAGAGCTCCATGGGTCACACTTTTTAAAAAGGACTTTTAATGCGGCAGCCAAGATTAATCCTGAGCCAAAAAACAGCTCTCCCCTCACCACCTGGTGCATCTGCTTCGTCTAGCTAAATTGCACCTAGAGCCTGAGGGAGGATGAGAAATTTAACTAGCGGGGGTGGTGGGGTAGGACAGAAAGACAGCAGAGCGAGGTCCATGAAGTATATTCAAGTTTCTTAGCTTGGACCAGGAAAAGGCGGCAGCAGCAGCAGGGAATACAAAGGCCAACTGGAGAGATGGCGCAGCGCTCTGCCAACCAGGTTTTAAAGAAAAATTTGCTTCAGGGCAAGGGCGCAACCTGCTTTCTAAAACAAAAGATCTTGCTAAGCTCCTGTTCAGTCCATGCGTCCAGCTCCTGTCTTTCTAAACCTCCCCTACCACTGCCCCTCTTGTTTCCACTGCGGACTTGCCAGCTCGGCTTGCTTACTTCTGTCCTGTTTCCCCTCCTTCAGAGGCCCCTTACTCATGTTCCCCACTTCTTCCCCAACAACTGCCTCTTTCTTAGTCTAAGTCTTAGTCCAAACATACACACAGAGCAAACACGCACACATCTCATGGTGCCGGAGGGACTGCTCAGACTAAGAGACAACCCAAATGGATGAGAGGGACTATTTTAGTATATCTTTGTGTAGTTTTACAATTACTTTACCAGCAGGAGGCATTGAATCACTTGTTTTCTATCTATTGGGACATATAGTATGTCAGGCAAAACAAAAAACACAAAAGCATTGATATACACAGGATATATGTGTATTTATATTTAACGTAAATATAAAAGTAATCAGTTATAAACATGGACTATAGTTAGAAAAGTATCCTTTGCTGGACAAATTCTAGGTGAATTATTTTAAAGTCTGTATAGATCCATAAATATAACCTTGTGGGCTATGAAAAGCAAATAGAAGGAATGTTGCACTAGAACTGTACAGCTTAATGAGAATAGTTTTACTGGAATTATGTGGGGACCAATGACCTTAATTTTTAAATCTGTGGATTGCCATCTCTGACAGCAAAGCAAACAAAACTATATTAAAAGTTATATACTTCTTAGAATGAGGTTACAGTCTTACATAGAAGAAAGAATGAAGAATGATAGCATTAAGGAAGATGAGTTTGTATCAGTGTATAAGGTATTTTGCACCAATGCAATATATATTATCTTAGAATGGAACAACTGTCTTATTTTGTCTGGTTCAATATCTTATACTTAAGGCCTTTTTTCATATTCCACTGAACACAAGATGCTGACTACTATATGAAAAAAGAATGTAACATATAACAGCAATCTAAATTAGGTTTCAATTACTGTTTCTTTTGTGCTATGGTCTTTCATTCATTTACCTACTTCTACTTAATATTGCTCATTATTAAGAAGAAATGAATGCACATTGATTGTCACAAGTTGGAATAATACATCAAGAACTACTTCATGTCAGTTCTAACTTTCTGGAGGTTTTTTACCTATCAAGACTTTTGTTTTGAGTTTTCTCTTTAGAGATACGTAATTAGGCAGAGCTTACAATTAGAGAGCTATAATTAAATTACTGCTGCCAGGAGTCAGGATTCTCAGGCTCATAATAATTGGTATATATATTTTATATCAAGCCTCTATACGTCTGAGTTGCTATTTGGAGACTAAGAAGGTCACAATTATTTCTAGGCCCATAATGAGTTTTAAGAACACTCTTTTCTGCCTAAGGAAGATTGATAATTTACTTAAATATAAAGCTGGAACAACTGAAAATTTAGTACAGGTTTTTCAGGTAAGGTGAAAAGCAAAGAACAAGTGACTGTCTATATTATTAGCATTTTATCACTGCACAAAGTATGCAGCAATGGTAAAAGAAAGTTTTGAGAGTGTTTCCAATTCATCTAATAGAAATAAACCTGTATTTACTTTCCTAGAGATATCTGTCAGGGGAATAACTTATGGCAGTAGTCAACCACCTATGCAATTTATGGGATTCTATTTTTGTTGGCAAGAAAACATTCTATAAATATACTTGCACACTAGACTACTCACACTGAACCTGAAGCCATTTTGAAAGAGTAGCATAATATCAGGACTAAATCAATTGCTGACAATAGGTGTGAAATTCATTTGTCATTTTCTGCACACAATTCATATCTTACTATTTAAATCTATAGCTTTGAAGTGACACAAATTTTTGAAAATTAGTAATTCAAAATGAGGAATATTTGATATCTTATTTTTAGTTATTTGAAAATAACATCAAGGACCCATGGCAACTGCCTAAAATCAACTGTTCTTTCAACTAAAATGGTGGAGAAAGACCTTCAGGAAAGACAATGGATTTCACAGATACACTGCTTAGGACACTTATCCCTAGTCTCCTCATGACTGCACATGCATACCTGTATTTTTAGCTTTAGGTACAGAATATCATAATCAATAAATAATAAATAAATAAATAAAAGAATACAATAATCAATAAATAAACCAAGAAACCTGCTTCTTCTTTTTTAATATTCACTTATAGTTAAGCATACTTATCCAAGTGTTTTTCAGATATTAGGTTTATTTTCTTTGTGTTTATATACAGTACGTTTATGTGAACATGTTTATTTATAAATAAATTCCAGACAGTATACAAAAGGAAGTATCCTTGGGTGTATTTATATTGTCTGAATATAATGACAGTATTTCTGCAACAACTCCTGAGCAGTCAGGCCTGTTCTACTTATCAGGTTGTTTAGATATTTGCTTTTAACCAGTAAAGCAAAGGTGGGAATTATGGCCCCCTTTTATGACTTATGGCTGGCTCAGGAATTCTGGGAGTTGAAGGACATAAGTTATGAAAGGGACGTAATTCCCCACTCCTGCAATAAAGGAAAAATAGCTAAAAATAGACTTGCTCTCTTCTCTGGAATGAATCTCTCCTAACTTCATGCTATATTGAGTCTTCAGGCTATATTAAATTAATTTGACACAGACCTTCTTGAAAAACAGCATAATCAGGTAAGTATGTATGATATGATTGTGAGTGCTACTGGGTTTTCTAAGACAGGGTTGGGAATTTTGGCCCTTTATGACTTGTGGACTTCAACTCTCAGCTCGCTGGCTCAGGAATTCTGGGAGTTGAAATCCACAAGTCATAAAAGCCAAGGTTTCCAGCCCGTTTTAAGATATTGCTTGCACTCATTTATCATTGCTACAGTTATTAAAGAATTGCTTCCTTAAATCATAAGACAGATTATACTGTATGTATGGTTGTTTTTAAGTAAATAAATTGGTCACTTAATATAATACTTTGAAATGTTTTTGGGTCACTTTTATCTCTGTGTTCTTTAGTTTCATGCTGATGGCAGCACATATAAAATTATCTGTTTGCTTGTTCTATAACTAAGTTTTCTTATATACAGGTATATATTTTTTAAAAATGTTAGCTCGTCATCTTTTTTGATATGCAGACATTTCTTCTTATTGATATAATCAATCACTCTACCACTAGACTATATTGTATACACTCTATTATAGCATATAGTATATCTAGATTTTTTGTGATCTTTTGCCTTTTCTCCCTTCCTATCTGTCTTTGATCTTGCCTTTAATCCTATTTAAATCCCCATCTTCAACCTAAGCTATTTTAAATCCTGCATATAATTTTTCACACTATCATTAACTTCTATAGCTTTGTAATCTTAAAGCTCTATACACCATTCTTCTCTGTTCTGCTTCTGCTGCTAAGTTACACAAAAAAAATTGGCTAGTTGTTATTCCAGTTAATTTTCTTTCTTTCTTTCTTTCTTAATACAACTGTACGTTCTTGCCAGTATAAAAGACTGCTTAGTCAGTCTTCTTCAAATCCTGGGTACAGTCTTTTTCAGATTCATTCTTTAATCTTGCCTGAATCATGTTATTTTTTTAAAAGTACAGGATTATGATAAGCCTATATGCTTTGATGAATTTTAGAAAATGAATAGATTAAAATCTATCAAATTGTAAAAATAAAAAATTGGTCTTTTTTTTTCCCAGCTGAAAATCGTTAATCAAGACTCCATATAGCTTCATCAAGGCCATAATGGAAAAAGAGAGATACAGCAAGAAGATGGGGCTGTCCATTTGTGGAATGGCAGGGCTGATGGTTGATCTCTAGAGCCTTTATATTCATCTCTAAAACCAGGTCACTAGAACTTCACTAGACTTGGGCTCTGACAAGTGCTACCGAATGCCAGGGTCATATACAGTAAGACATCCTCATCCATGATTTGATTGTGGATGAGAAAGCAGTCTCACAAGTGTAACTGAAAAGTGAATGAGAACCTATATAGGATCCCGGAAATGGGCCTTCTCTATTGCAGTGGAATGGCATCTCTTTAGGAATCTAGATATATCCCATAGTGACCTTATTTAAATGTAATTATTTGAATTCAATTGACCTAGTTTTTTCTCCTGAATTCTTCCCTTAATGTTGTTTGGTTTACATGTTTTTATTATGTGGATGGGACTGGTCTGAATCCCGAAGTACTTAGCAATATTAACTGAAAAGGAAGCAAGACAGGGCAGTGTGAAAGTTTGCATTTTGCTTTTCCTGGGTAAGAAGCGCAGAATAATTTTCTCTGCAGATAAATACAGTAATATTTGGTACTTGAGTTTTCAAAGATTGAAAACTATTAACATTTCAAAGACATAAAGAAAGCTTTTGAAGGCTGAAGAATTTCTGCAGGGACACACTCAGGACATAAATCTTTTTGATGCAAAATCTACTATGCTTCAGAATTTATCATGTTCTTATAGTGTGAGTGCAATAACAAATACTAAGGCACAAGGTAGATTCAGAATTACTAATATAATTACTAATTAGACCTCAAATCCCTTATGTATGTGGCCAGGAATCATTGTACTATTTGGCAAAGTATAATTTAATCTATGGACAACCAGTTTGGTGTAGTGTTTAGGACATCAGGCTAGAAGGTAGGAGAATGTGAGTTCTAGTGCTGCCCTAGGCACAAACTAAATGGGTGACCTTGGAATAGTTGCTTACTCTCAGCAGTGGAAAAGAGACAATGGCAAACCATTTCTGAAATCTTGCTGAGAAATCTGCAGAGACTTGTCCAGCCAGTCTTGAAGAATCAGACACAACTGGAACAGAAAAAAAATCTCTTATCACAGTAAAATGCAAAAATGGAAACAGATGAGATCAATAATAACTATTCATAGAATAAATTACTGAAATTAAGGGTTGCTCTTAGTAAGTGTAGATGCAATGTTTTATTATATAGTCATAGTGTAAACTATGATTGGGAAATTCAACAGAATTCGCTTTTACAAAAGGAGCTACCTAATTGTTTGCCCATCTTAAAGAATCTGGAATCAGATTCTTATGAGGCAGTGCTGCTTCTTGTTTTCCCCCTTGAAAGGAAGCACATAATTTCAAAAATATAAGGGATCTGAATGCAAATTACAGCAGTTCTTTTGAAGTAAAGGATGGACTTTTGTAACAGGGCAAAGAAAGCTATCCATTAGAAGAAATTTTCCTCTGGAATGAATGTATATTATTCCTTTGTATATGCACATGCAGTTTCAAAGATATGCAGTAAAGAAAAAGCTGCACACTTAAATTACATTAATTTAACTACTATTAAGTCTTGTGCTAAGCCAAAGCTCTGCAAAATGAAATGAGGACACTATTTCAGCTTTTGAAAGCAAGGAAATAAGTATTTGTATGATTTGAAGATTTACAACACAGTTAAAAAAACTACTCCCACATTCAGGAACAAAATAAAATTGTGTGTTCTAAATGTATTTGTTCCATTAATTTTTTGTAAGTCAAGAAAACTAAAGTGATAGATACAGAGGAGGAGAAGAAGGATTCAATTCTTTCATTCTGAACAGCATCCCTAAATGATATCAATGTATTTTGCAATCAAAGGACACTATGTCTAATCTGAATGTTTTCTGGATGTGCTGATTTTAACTTCCAGAACGCTAAGCCATTGCTGCATATTACAGGAACTGAACTGCATATATTAGGAAAACACCAACTGTGGGATCCTCAGTGAAGCATACTTGTACACAGCTACTGAGGTTCCAAATGAACTGTGAAGTTCCTATTATCAAAACTGGGTTTAGACTAATACTTCCTAGAAAGCTATCTTTATTCCCACCAGGGTCCACAGAATAAACCTCTTCTGGATCTGCAGAAACATTTTAAAGCAAAATGTGATTTTATTGTGATTCAAAGAAAAAATTAAAAGACCGCTGGAGATGAAGGTGCCCCTGGGTGTAGTCTAAAAACAATCTCTATATTTTAGCCAACAGATCACAACTTTGACTGGGCACTTTGTGTCCTACAGAAAGCAAAAACTTTCTCTGACATACAGTTTGAATTGTTTCATTCTGTTAAGGTTTAATGCTACTTTCCACAATAAGTTTTTGCCTCAGTGTTTTAGAACTATTATTCACCATATGTGACTCCAAACAATAACTAGAATAAGTGATAAATGTTCTACAATAGCTTTACCAGCATGAATTGAACTATAACATTATGTGACCTAAGCTGTTGAACTATGAAACTATTAATCAGTACAGTAAATCAAAGAGGGAAGATAATATGTAACTCATGTGCAATATGTTTTCACAATGGGGTACTATAAATCATGAACAAATTGACATATCCTGAATGTACATCTAGATATACTTATACCAATTTGTAAAGTATTCTCATTCCACACTAAAACTAGACTTAACCCTTATCACTTTTATTATCAGTCTTCTGACATATATGTGAAGAATGATGAAAATATTGTTGCACTGCTAAGAAATAAAGAACTAAGAGTATACATAAGATATTTTCTAGTCATGCAAAACAGATTTAATACACAAATAGCACTACCAATTATGAAGGAATAGCACTTTTTATGTAGAAAATACTATTTTACCATTGGTTTCCTGCAAATTGATGCAATTTATTTAACTCTGGTTGTCATTTGTTTTTTAAAAAACATAAATTACAAAAATCGGTCAGTTTATCTTATCAAGAGTTGAGACAAGATATTATTACCAAATTAAAAAACATTCTTCTCCCATACACAAAAAATGTTAAATACATTTTTCATACAAATGCAACTAGTCTAGATGAGAAGGATGCCAAAGAGAATTATTAATCTAATAATTCAAACTCAAAAAAGAAATATAGAGAAATGGGGAAATATCTGTGGACACCGAAGCTTGAAAAAAAACCCTTGAATTTTACATTTAATACAATTTTTATAACTTTATGTACTATAGAAAAAGATTTATTTTTATTGATAAATAGTGAAGTTTGCATTCAATTGGCTGTATTTCACCAATTTGCTTATAATGAGAAAGTACCTTTAGTTCTATCCTTTATGACTGATATATCAGGGAGTTTGACTAAATCACCAATAATCAATAATTATAACTACAGTTGTTATGATGTCTTCTTTTACAGTGATGAGATTAACAAGACCAAGCAAAGATGTAGAATCATGACAGATGCAAGAGAGAGAGAGTGTGAGGGAGAGAACAAATTAACTCCATAATCAAAATGTAGCAAAATGTTGAGCTCTGGGCAGACAGATGAATAGAGCGGTTTAAGTGGAACAAATTAAAACTAATACTTGCCAGAATTACTGTCAAATGGCAAGTATGTTCAAGAAATCTGGT
This sequence comes from Bungarus multicinctus, assembly GCA_023653725.1. Lineage (NCBI taxonomy): Eukaryota > Metazoa > Chordata > Lepidosauria > Squamata > Elapidae > Bungarus > Bungarus multicinctus. Next base: position 17,176,908 of record CM042851.1, on the reverse strand, counting down.
CTAATGCAGAACATAACTGATAAGGGGAAATGTCAACAAGTGCAAGTTTCTCCCATCCCAAATTTGTTTAAAAGTCCTATAGGCACACACAGCATGCAAACAAACATAAAATAAATAAATCTGGACTATTTACTTTATATATAATGTTATATAAATGTTTTTGAATATTTTACTTTTTCTGAAGCCTGCTTATGTAACATTTTTCTTTCATTTTCTCTCTGCAGCCTCCCTCCTGCAAATCTTCTCGATGAAAACTCCCGTTCTTTTTAGTATACTTTAAATCTGAAGGTGGCTACAGAATGAAAAGACAACTGGTCCTCTCTATTCTGCTAATAAATACTCTTCTGTGGGTGGGAGGGATTAATAATATTAGGACAAAAAATTCCATACCTGCTTTGTAAATCATGAAGATGTAATTCACCTACATAATGAGTGGCTGATGAGAGGTTGACAATCCGAGTATTGTGGCTATGTGTTCCTGATTGCTTCAGTGTATCCAAGAGGAGATTTGTCAACAAGAAATGTCCCAAGTAGTTAACACCAATGTGTTCTTCAAACCCGTCTTCTGTCTTCTTTTCAGGTACCAGCATCACTGCAGCTGAAGAGTTTAACAATAAAGTGAACTTTGGTGGGTACATGCCTGATTTTGTTTCATATAGCCAAGTAAAATTTAAGAAAACCTCTGTATTCTTTCCCTATGGCGTTCAATAAATCTCACAGAAAGTTCATAAACATCTATAAAGCAGCAGCATCTCATTTTCAACTATTTCAGTATCACAATTAAAATAAGGCATACTACATAAAATTTAAAATATAAAATAGAAGATTAAAGTATGTACAAATTAAACAGATGTTGCCCAGAAACTAGAAATATTGTGTCATGCTGCCATTAAGTCAAGTGTACACTGATGGGGGCATAAAGAGCAGGTATACATATATGTTATTGTCTGCATGTCACCACAATCACAAAGAGCAGAAGCAACTGGATAGTCCCATTTGTTCAGAGTATATCTGAATCTTGTGGTATTCAACGATTTCCATGCTTCCCAGTTTTTTTCCCAGTACAGATTCATCAGGGGTATCAAAAGTCAATTTCTAAACACAGAAAATAATTGACCAAGACTATCTCCACAGAAAAACAAACAAAAGCTAAAACTAATAAACCAACAGAGAAATTGTGGATTTGTTTTACGCAGTAGGAAGGCAATTAAGAAAAATATTTGTTTAAAAATTCATGACTGAATTTGCAGCAGTTTTATTCTTATATGTGTATATTTGTTTGTGGTGAGAGAACTCTCAAGATTAGAACTCTAAGGTGACCTGATTATTTTGTTGTGGAAGTAACTCAAATGCTAACACCTAGTACATTTATAAATTAAGCAATTAAAGATTCAAGTGCCAAATATGGAAATTAATTCTAAGATTTACAGAAATAGTCATTATTTTTATTCTTTGAAAATGCAAAATATTTAGAGAGAGAAACTTAGTGGCTGTAAAGGAATGTGTGGATGATCTTGGGGAATGAGAAGAACACATGCTGTCTAGGAAACAATCAGACAAGAGAGGCTCCCAGTAGCTTAAAAGCTGGAGGGGGGGAACTAAGGAAAGACACAACCAAATAATCAGGCAGTTAAAAGTGATGTGGGAATTTGTACTTTCAGACCTGGAAGTTCCTATTAATGTAGCCTTACAGTAAAGTTCATCTAGTTCAGTGTTTTTCAACCTTGGTACTTTGAAGATGTATGGACTTCAACTCCCAGAATTCCTCAGCCAGCTCTGGAATTCTGGGAGTTGAAGTCCACAGATCTTCAAACCACCAAGGTTCATCTAGTTGTATGTCTTGTCTGATTTACCTGAGAGAGCTGACAGTAGCTGAGTTATTTAAATCAGGCTTCTCAGTATGGTTTGTTGGAAAAAATACCCCAAACATCCTCAAATTATTGGAGTATCTGGAAACTGCTTTTAATTTATTGCAGTTGTAGTTTAATACCATGGAGTAATGTGTTTTCAATCACAATATGAGAGGATACACCCAGTGAAGCTGGAATTTGAGAGTGATGTATAAATGTCACGGGTGACCTTTTCATAACACACAGGCTGATAATGCCCAGAACAGGGAGGGTTATGCAAGATATATTCTAATATGCAGGATGCAGGCACTGGTGCAATACAGCATTTAACTTCTTCAAGACAACTTATTCTATACACTTAACCAGCAGCTAAAACTATCTAGAGGTATGATTCCTAGCCACGACTGGCCATACATTCAGTTGGGTCATGCATTTTCTTTCCCAAGCTTTCAGATTGCAAGGCAGTTTATAGTTTTGGAACTAGTAGATACCCCTCAAATATCAATTGCTCAGTCATATTTTGTTTACTTTTTATATACTTCCCTTGGTTGCCCTGATTCACAATCAGATTTTTCAATGTTATACTACTGAAACCCAAGTCTATCAGATTTTAGACCTGAGATTTGGCAGTCATTGTGTAGTCCATAATGATGGTGCGTGATTAATTATGACAGAATATTTTATCAATATTCCATCTTGGAAATTCACTTATGAATTACAGATGAAAACAAATAAGAAGTATAATGTTGTATTCACCGAGCATGGCACATTGTTTAAGCTTCTGCTGCCCAGAGTCTTGATTGATGTTCAGTTGACCTTATACCCATGAACTGATATTACAGTGAGGGCTGCAAATGTTCAACTTACACTTGAAGCTTTATTGGTCATAAATTAGATTATGCATAGATTATTGCATTAGGATTCCTGATTCCTTTTTCCAATTCTATTTGAACTGTTTTGGATATTATATCATGTGTTATTGCTATGATTCATAATATCATGAACTCTTTACTGGCTTCTTATCTGTCAAGCCCCACACAGGTGGGTCAGATCAAGGATGCAAGATTACACATTTCTTGAATGCCCCTTTGGTAATAAATCTTAGAAACTGCAATTTAATCTATAGTAAAGGTGGAGACTGAATGTCTTAAAAAGCTTCTTCTCAGCTTTCTTGATATGAATTGTCGTTTCTAAGATAAAGTACCAATGGATTTTCCTTTAATTGCTTGTTTACATCTACTCTTCTTTCTGCAGTTTACCACGACCTCTCACAGTATCTGAACTAAGCTGTGTTCAAACTTGTCTTTGGAATCTTCCATTTGCCAAAGTTCAGATATTGGTCTGCTCTTTTTCTTTCTACGCTCATCCTCATCCATCATGTTCTTCTGGTTGATCATCTTTCTGATTCTTCTTCCAGGGCGTTTCCAGGATTGAGATTTATTTATTATTTATTTTATCATATTTTTATACCGCTCCCTCTCCCAAAAAAGGGACTCGGGGCGGTGTACAGCCTACTAAAAACATATAAATACATTATAAATACAATTAAAAATATATTAAACGCGACTTTCCGGCTGTATCCCATCAAAACCAAATACAACAATATAAAATCAGGGATCTTAGATAAAAATTAAAAATTAATTACTAAAACCCAATTTAAAACCAGAACCAATTCATTCGGCCAGGCCAGCCTGCCTAAAAAGTAGGGTTTTAACTGCGCGCCGGAAGGTCAAGATATCCGTCATAGCTCGTATCTCCGGGGGGAGATCATTCCATAGGGAGGGAGCTCCCACAGAGAAAGCCCGAACCCTCGGGGCCGTCAGCCGACAACGGCCGGGCGGCGGTACCCCAAGGAGGGCAACCCTGTGGGAGCGTACTGGGCGGCGGGAGGTTGATGATGGCAGCAGGCAGTCCCGTAAGTACCCAGGTCCCGAGCCAAGGAGCACTTTAAATACCGTCAGTACCACCTTGAATCGAATCCGGAAGGCCACAGGAAGCCAGTGCAGCCTGCGGAGAAGCGGTGTAACGTGGGAGCTCCGAGGAGCACCCACAATCACCCGCGCGGCTGCATTCTGGACTAACTGCAACCTCCGGAGACTCTTCAAGGGGAGCCCCATGTAGAGAGCATTGCAATAATCCAGGCGGGAGATAACGAGGGCGGAAGTGACTGTGCGAAGTGCGCCCAGATCCAGAAAGATTAAGGGATCAGGACCTTGACTCATGATTCTGGAATAAGATCCATTCTTCTCTTTACCTCTGTGAAATTACAATGCCCACTATTTCTCCAAGTTAGTATGGAGCTAGTCTAATTTTCGAGTTAATATTTGTTTTATATTAACTATGGATATACCATGCATTCTGCAGTATTACAGAGCATTCATTTAAAACTGCATGGTCATTGTTTAATTGTAAATATTAGTTTTACTGATTGGATAAGTTAATTTTATGGATAGAATTTTATAAGCTGTGTGGTTTGTGTGATTTTTTTTCCTGAACTGCATTGTGCCTTGGTAAAAGTGCATATTAAAGAAATATTATGAGAGTTTTGTTTTAATTGTTTTTTCTGCCATATTTTTTCCATAGCAGCTTGGAAAGAAATGCCAAGTACTAAATTCAATAACAGCACAAGAAAGCTTTTTGCTAGTAAGTGCCAGAACTATGAGACTTGAGGTTGATCAGCCAAAAACTGCATTGCACTTAATGAAATGGGTAAGTGTCGTAAATTTGAAGATTCAAAAATAATAGACTCAGATCAAGGTGTTTATTTATTGTATCAAAGTTTTATAGCTGAAGCTCTCTGGTCATGTTTTTTATATCAACAGCCTAGAGCCAACTGTGTAGCATATTCTCAGACCTTTAAGGTCTCAGTTCAAAGTATTTGGGTTCTTTAGCTATCTTTTTATATATTTTTACAAGAGATGCAATATAAACATTACCTGGAGGTGATTGCTGACATTCTTTATCTGTGGCCTGGATACAGATAGTTGACCTACCACCAGAGGTATTTTGAAGACATTATCTTGTGCTCCAACACACAACCTCCAAAAATTATCTGATGACTTTATCTTATAAATAACATGGAAACCCAGGCAGTTGACCTTCTGCCAAAGATAAGCTTAACATGGTACACTATTTCCAACATATCCCTGTTTTCCCTCCCGTCTACAAATGTCAAATTAGGAAGCTGATGTTTTTCTCATTATCTTAATTATTACAAACAATATACATAAAAGGCTCAAATTGAAAGTGATTACATACGAATTACTGGAGCTTGTTAATTAACTGTTCTAACTATTTGTATGGGATGTGGAAGAATTTACAATATAATGCTGCAATCTGCAGTTTTCTACATAAAATCCAAGTATAGAGGAATTGTAGTCTAAGTTTTTCAAATGAGAAAAGTGCACTATATCACTATATCGCTTCATCAGTTCTTATGCAGTGATATTACTGCATGAAAAAAATATGGTTATTTTTAGTACCACTATTTGGTATGATCTATACAATGTAATTAGAGTGTTTTGTTTCTTGCAGCTGCCTTTAATTTTTTCCTGCCTGTTGGGGTAACTTAGGTGAGATAACCTTTTTGAGCAAAAAAGCAGCCATATAATGATCCCATAGAGCACTGAGAGCCACGCCACATCTTACAGCTGCAAAATAAATACAAAAACATATTTTTACTTATTGAGGGGCATCTATTGTTTCTAGAGCTGATGACTATATCTGGTTGTCTTGAGGGCAACAATACATGCCCAATGGATTTTTAAAACAGTATTAATAGAGTTAGAGGGAAGACAGAAAAAGTGAGTTTCAAACCTTTCAACTTTTCAAATCACTCTTCTTTTGAATTTAAACAGAAATTTCTCTGATCAAAAATCCTTCCACTTCCAAGGTCTGTTTATTTTTGTGAGATTATTCTAATTAAGTTTTAGAAGAAAAAATGAGGTATTGGTATTGACTGATTATAATAAAACTGAAATGCTAACTGGCACACAAAGCAGATTAGATTAACATAACTATGAATCACATGATTGGAGATTAGCTGACGTTAACATCCATGGTTTTATAGAAACAATGAGTAGGACAAAGATCTACAGTTTGTTTGTATGACTAGCACTAGCCTACAGTACAACTAAACATTTACTATTGCCTTTGTCTTGAAGGACCAAGATCATTCCAGCTGTTGATTATTTCTACAAAGTAAAAAAAATGAAAATGTGTAAAAAATGGGAAAATGCCAGGTTAAATTCCATGCTGTCTAACACCTGATACCTTAAGATGTTTCAACTGGTGACTTTTTTGCTGTGTTTAATATTGTAAGGCAGTCTGCTGCTTACCTCCTCAATGCCTTCAACTGGAGGTTCTTGGTTAAGGCAATTTCTGCAATTAAATCATTATTATTTGTGAGTAATCTCTTAAACACCAAGATAATGATGCTAGATCACATTCTCTATAGGCCTCTTTATTAAACAAAACCCCAAACAAATTCTAGGAGTAGATAGGCTTTGAACACAGCAAAGCTTTGGCAACCTGACATAATACTGGAATTATCTACAAAAAAAATATTAGCACAGAATCAGTATTCAATCTTGCTAGGCTGTATTATTTATGGTTTATTTATTTATTTATAAAATTTCTATACCGCCCTTCTCCCTAGGGACTCAGGGCGGTGTACAGCCAAATCCGAACCCCAAAAATACAATACAAAAATTAAAAAAGAATTAAATACTGGCTGATTGCAATTAATAAAACCCACCCCCCCAACTTTAAAACCCCAATTAAAATCCAAAGTTTGGAGACAAATTAAAACTATCTCAGCCCAGGCCAGCCTGCTCAAAGAGCCAGGTCTTCAACGCGCGCCTGAAGGCCCTCAGGTCCGTGCTGGTACGAAGTTCAGGTGGCAGAGTGTTCCAGAGGGCAGAGGCCCCCACAGAGAAGGCCCTACTCCTTGGGGCCGCCAGACGACACATAGCAGCCGACGGCACCCGGAGAAGGCCCTCCCTGTGCGAACGCACCGGCCTGCTGGAGATCACCGGTAGAATGCGGTCCTGTAGATAACCTGGTCCAATGCCATGGATCGCCCTAAAGGTCAAAACTAGAACCTTAAAGCGAACCCGGAGAGCCACCGGCAACCAATGCAGCTCGTGCAGGAGAGGCGTCACATGGGTGCTACGTGACGCCCCCATGATCACCCGCGTGGCTGCATTTTGCACCAGTTGGAGTCTCCGAGTGCTCCCCGCAGGGAGCCCCATGTAGAGGGCATTACAATAGTCCAGGCGAGAGGTGACAAGGGCCTGAGTGACCGTGCGCAGGGCGCCCCGATCCAGAAAGGGCCGTAACCAGTAGATCCGAGGGATCTGATGAAACGCCCCCCTGGAGACGGCCGCAATATGATGTTCAAGCGACAGCCGTACATCCAGGAGGACTCCCAGATTGCGAGCCCTCTCTGTGGGGGGCAAAATTTCCCCCCCGATAGCCAGCGAAGGTGTCAGCTGGCTATATCGGGGCGCCGAGAACCACAGCCACTCGGTCTTGGATGGGTTGAGCCGGAGCCTGTTCTCGCCCATCCAATCCCGCACGGCCTCCAGGCACCGAGACATAGCCCCCACAGCATCGTTGGGGTGGTCCGGGGTGGAGATGTACAATTGGGTGTCATCTGCATACAGATGACACCTCACCCCAAGACCACGGATGATCTCACCCAGCGGCTTCATATAGATGTTGAACAAGAGGTTAAAGGGAACTATCATCACAGAGATTTGTTGGCTCAGCTAGAAACACAGAATACTTTATTTTGCAATTCAGTGAATCAGATGGATATTTTTTTTCAGTTTCTACTTTTCCAGTTTAATTTAGTGGTATGGGTTATTGTTATTGTTATTATTATTATAAACTTTTATTCATTAAAGATGAAACTTGGTCAACTTAACATTTAAAAATGTATCAGGAATATTATTGACTGGCACTGCTGGTTGATACAGGATCCTGCCCACATCCTAGGTATCAACCAAGTATCTTCTTAAAATTTATGTTGTTCTGAGTAGAGCAGTCTTTTGCAGCTCCACTGGCATTATTATTGTTGTTGTTATTGTTGTTATTATTATTGTTGTTGTTACTGTTATTGTTATTATACATAAAAATGTATATGCAGCAAATGAGATAACCATGCTGGGTTTCGTATCACAAAACACAAGTCAAACACTTTCCAAGTGTTCAGGACTGCGTGATGTATCGGCGGATTATGCAAGCAGATCCCAGTAAGGTTGTTATTATTATTGTTGTTGTTGTTTATTTATTTGTTAAGAAAATTTATATGGCTGCCCAACTCATTCCTAGTGATTCTGGGTGGCTTAGAAGAATAAAATTTGGGCAGCACATTTTGTATGCTGCCCAGAGTAGTACTGTTTGATTGGCATCACATACAGTATATATGTTCTATATAAATAAATTATTTTGGGCTGTCAACGAGACTTGGCAACAACTAACATATTTCTTGGCCGCTATCCATGGTCTCAAGTGAGAAGAGTATCCAAGAACAGATGACGCCATCCATATAATCTCTTAAAGTGTAAACTCACTCATAAAGAACTGACTTCATAGAACAACTTTCTTGAACAGCTAGTAAAAAGGGATCAGTTATTTATTTCACTTCGCAGATCAATATGAAATCTATTACCAAGGTATAGCCATTTGGCAAGTGGTGCCGCTAAAATTCTCCTTTATGACATTGAAATAGTCACCTATTCACCTAACCAAGCCTGTTCATGGCATTCAAGAAATGCATACTGGATAAAATTCCATAGTTACTGCTTCTAATCTTCTTTGACTCTAAATCAGGACTGCTACACTCCCGGCCCATGGGTCAGATGCGTCACATGTTGGCTATGTCCACGTCCAGTTTAGCGAAGGGGGGGAAAGTCTCAATACGCCGTGATGGTGTAAGTGTAACAATCCTGCTCTAAACGATATTCCTAATGGACAAAGTTTCACTGAATCCCTACATCACCATTCCATTCTCCTTGCTATGAGTTATCATTCAATAGATGCATGGCAATATTGCTGAATCTCAACTATTGATCTGGGTAGGCCATAGAGGATATATTGGCTCTGAGAAATAAACTACACATGTGATGCTTTGAGGCAATGCTTTTACCAGCAAACTGCTACTCAAACAATAGGGGATTTTTTTTTCCAAGCACAGTGTTGTTCTGTTAGTCCATGAATACTGCTGTTTTTTAAAAGGTTTTCTGCTATCATGGCTCCTCTCAGCTAAGGAGTTATGTGAAATGTGTGCAGCAAGGCTAAATGCATACCGGTACACACTATTGTGTTTCAGTTCATACAAAAGTGTTCCCATAACATAAAATAATATATTCTTTTGTTGGTTGGTCTTGCTGTAAATCCAGGCAGCTGGGCAGCAGCGAAGGATTTTGCATTTCTTGCACATTCCTATTGGAGATTATGCTAAAAGCCATAATAACAGAACAACAGAGTTGGATGCGGCCTTGGAAGTCCAGTTCAGGCAGGAAACCTTCTTGAACTTTGGGTTGTTGGTTTTTTTTTTTTTTGATCCTCTTAATCTCTGCCTTGTTCTTTTGCCCTTTTTCCCTTCCCTCCACTGTACAGGCCTTAGCTTTAGTACCCAAAGTGAATGCTCAGGATAGCAGCATAGAAAACTAAGCACTTTCCACCACCTTTACCATTGTCAGAGTTACTACAGATTATGCAGAGTTGCCTTCAATAAGATGCACAGCTAAATACCTGTGTGCATACATACATGTATAAAGCTCCTATGTACATGCATACATAAATACATGCAATGTCATATTCCAAGAAATGCTGAAATGCTGTTTAAAAACAGCTTTTTCCCAAGGTACCTGAGTAGCAGGGAAAGGGTGCCTTTAAAAATGTTTCCCCGATTAAACACCAGGGAACATGTTCTTTCAATTACTTCACCTCATTAAGACAGCAATTTGCCATACTTCTGTCTTCTGCTTAATTGTAGGTCCTAAAAGAATGAACTTCTACAACAAAAGTTGTTTTTAAACTAACAATAATTGTGAAATATTACCAAATCCCAACATCTTTATTTTTTCTTGCATACCTCTAGGTTAGGAAAACCAATGCAGTAACACTATTCCTATTTACAAAAGGGATCATTAGTGGTTGACTTAGAATTCTAAATTTTCTAAAGAACATGACAGTATTCAGAAAACATGCTCTTCAAACAAGTACAAACAAGTGAAATTCCAAAAGTTTTTGATCCTTCCCTCATCTAGCATATAGTCATGTGAGTTTTAGTTCAAAACACTTTGAAGGTGCCATATTTAAAAATTCTGTTATTCTGTTAACAGTTTGATTTGGAAGCAGGAATGTGGGGTTTACTTTTAAAATCCTTGTTTTGATAGAACTGCCATTTATGTGCAATTTGCTAATTTAGCTTAGTGAGTTTGATTTCAAAAGACTTTGATTAATCTGACATTAACAGTTAAAGTAAGGCAGCAGCAAAAGTGTTTATGAATAATATGTATAGTGTATGTCAAGACAGACTTTATTTAGACATTATTCTTCTGCCATTAGAGTAAATGCAAGCAGAAATCAAGATTCTGAGGCAATTCATATAATTATACATTTAATTCTGGCAGCCTATAGACTATTGACTAAATTATGTGTTTTAAATTGTTTATTTATTTATTACACGTATTCTGTAGCATTCAATCTTAATTACCCTGTGCTGTAGCATCCCATGGAGAACATACAATAAATTATAATACTTTGTTTATTGAAATGCAGTTAATTTAATTTAAATAGCTTTAAATTAATTATAACAACAATGTAGAAACTATAACACTGAGCAGACAGATTTAGGATTTCCCACACGTTTATTTCTTTGCTCAATTAACATTTTTAAGCCATATTGTTGAAAACTTTGTAAATACTTGGAGGAGGATGCAGTTCTCTTTGATGAGAAAGCATTCAAAGGATGGGAGCAGCTGCCTATAGTGGGCATTTCTGAGTTCTCTCTCATTGTACAGTACTTCACACATAGTAGGGACCCTCAGCAGACTTTCTTCTCAAGTACTTTTTGGTAGGCAGATTCCATTTGACTAGGCAGTCTTGAAGATAACCAAGCCCCAAGCTATGTAGGGCTTCATATATAATCATCACTACTTTGAACTGCACCAGAAATAAACCCTCAAATAATTCAATTCTACAATATTGATGTCATATGACAATACCAAGTTGCCTGTGTTAACACGTGGGCTGGGCATTCTGCATTGGTTTCAGTCTTTGAAACCAATGCTAGTGCTCAAGGACAGTCCCTTATAAAGCACATTATAATAGTCTATTCCTGAAATGACAAGGACATGAATGATTGTAGTCAGTGCCTTGTTTTTCAGGAACTGTGCAAAGGCCCTTCCATAAAGTTTCCACCTGTTGTTCCAGCAGAAGCTGAGAGTCCAAGAGTTCTATTAGATTTTATACCAGTTATAACAACTCCATATAAAACTAAAAGAGCCATTATCCAGAACCAATTAGTTTCTGAAATTACAGCCATTCCATTTTGCTAGGGTTGAGTCTCAACCTGATTCTCTCCATCCAGATCCTTACAACTTCCAGGTGTTGGCTCACAAATTTCATATTTCTTAAACAATCAAGAAATATAACATGTATAACATCAACATATTATGATACTGAAGGCCAAAATGTTGGAGGATCTCCCCCAGTGACTTCATTGAGGTATTTAAAAAAATGGGGAGATGCTGAGTGTCCCCCCATACACACTATCTGGAACCACCTACTTAGGAAATAATACGATCATCTAAAAATGGTACACCCAATTCCTAATCCTCATAGGTGATCCAGAAGGATACATGGTTGATGGGATCATGGACTGCTGAAAGATCTAGCAGGCTTGGTTATTCTTCCCCCACTGAAGCCCAAAGTAGATAAGGCATTATGGATTTAAGATGTATCTTTAGAGAAAGCAGAGCAGAAAGAAACCCATACTAAATAATTACTGAAGCCAATATAAACCAGGAAGAATAAGCTTTTTAATTTGGATATTGTAGTTGCATGACTTTAAATCAATTCTATATTCATTTAACTGTATTCAGTTTTTCAAACAATGCAGTCTAATTTCTAAAGAAAGAAATCTTCTTTTTAATAATATAACATGTATTCAGTTTTGCAAACAATACAGTCAGTTTTGCAAACAATACAGTCTAATTTCTAAAGGAAGAAATATTCTTTTTAATAATATAATAATTTCGTTAGATTATATAAGTACAAAGACAAGACTAATACAAACTAAGGAAAATATAAAAAGCAAAGAAAAAGAGAAATGCACAAAGGTAGGAAAAAGGAAGAAAAGAAAGAAAAAAGATCTATAAAAGATGATGTCCCCTCCTTCCAGACAAGTATAAACAAGTTCAGTAACTTAACTAATACTTTAATATTTTTAAAAAGCTCTTATTTCCAGATCTCATTCCTTATTAATAATCAAATTGTAAAACTCATCATTCAGACTCAATCAACAAAAGGCTACTAAGAGTTACCAAAAATAGTAACATGTGTACTTTAACCTATTGCTTTCACTAAGAAATAAAGCAAAAACGGCATTGGTACTTACCTGGTACGCCCGTTCTCAGTGAGCTGCGACAAGTATCCGTAGGTTGGGAAGTACTTGGTCTCCTGCACGATAGGCTGAGCTTAATTAATAGGACGCTGTGGCTCCTCCCCCATCTGCTGCCCAGTGTCCCCAGTTTTTGACGAAGACAAGGAGATGAAACCCCGCCCAGAGAAAGGTCAGCTTAATTGAAATTAGAAGTCAACAACAACCATATCATTGGTCGGAGCAGGAACAAACAGAAGGACATTGGGAGGGGACGGATGGTCGTCGCAGCTCACCGAGAACAGGCGTATCAGGTAAGTACCAATGCCCTTTCTTCACTGAGCTGCTCCGAGCATCCATAGGTTAGGACATACCAAAGCTTGACAGTCCTATGGGAGGAAGTCCGTCTGATTTGGAACTCCCTCTCTGTCAGAATAGACTTGTTGCAATACCCTCCTGCCAAAGGAGGCCTCAGCGGAAGCAAATGTATCAATTTTGTAATGCTTAATAAAAGGCGATGGAGAAGCCCATGTAGCCGCCCTACAAATTTCAGTAATAGGAGCCTGCATGGCCCACACTGCCGAAGTTGCCGCACTCCTAGTGGAATGTGCGGTGATACCTTTCGGCACCTGTAATGAACTAGATTCATACGCCTTGGCGATCGTGGCTCTCAACCATCTGCCAATAATCGATTGTGATATCTTTTGCCCTTGAGTGGAGGGTTGAAAAGACACAAACAAAACCTCCGTCTTTCGGAAGGAAGCCATCCGATGAATGTATATGCGGACGGCCCTGTGGATGTCCAATCAGTGCCATTGTTGCTCCAGGCCCCGAGAAGGGTTGGGACAGAAATTCGGGAGAATTAGCTCCTGTGCTCTATGAAAGGCCGAATTTACTTTAGGAGTGAATGTCGGATCAGGTCGAAGCACCACTCTGTCCGCATGGAAAATACAGAGGTCCTTACAGACCGACAAGGCTGCTATTTCCGAAATGCGTCTGGCTGATGTGACTGCTACGAGAAATACCACCTTGTAGGTGAGATAGCAGAGGCGTGTCATTCTCAGGGGCTCAAATGGGCTGCCAGTGAGAGCGGAAAGTACCTTATTGAGATTCCAGGTGGGATAGCGGTGGATCGTGGGAGGGCGTAGATTCATTGCACCCTTCAGGAAACTCTTTATCCTTGGGTGATGAGAAATAGATGAAAAACCAGCCCATCTCACCACTGAGGCAATAGCTGCCATTTGTCTCCTCAAAGTGTTTGAGGAAAGCCCCCTATCTAGGCCGTCCTGCAGAAATTCCAAAACCTGTGCTGGTGACGCCGAGCACGGATCTATCTTGAGTTTGGTGCACCATTTATGGAAAATGGTCCACATAGCATTGCATATGTGATTTGTGGGAGGGCATCTGGCCGCTTGAATGGTAGCGATCACTCGGTCAGAAAAATTCTCTTGAGTCAGATGATTCTGCTCAACCTCCAGGCGGTTAGTTGTAGCCATTGAGGTTCGGGGTGCTGGATCGATCCCTGTGTAAGGTGAACCTTCCGAGGTGGAATTCTCCAAGGTTCGGCTACAGACAGTTTCTTGAGGTTCGAAAACCACGTTCTCCTGGGCCAGTGTGGAGCCAGCAAGATCAACTCCGATCTCTCTTCCAACAACTTGCGGATTACCTTGGGTATCAGAGGAATAGGTGGAAATGCGTAAAGAAGACCCTGGGACCACCGACAACAGAGGGCGTCGAAGTTCTCCGCCCCTTGAGTTGGATACCTTGAAATGAACCTGGTGAGCTGTGCATTTTGGGGGAGGCAAACAGATCCACAAGCGGGGGGCCGAACCTGCAAACTATTTCCTGGAATAGATCCGAATGCAGGCGCCACTCTGACTGGTCGACCGTGACCCTGCTCAGCCAGTCGGCTGTCGTGTTTGCCGTCCCGGAAATGTGTTCCGCTACGATGGAACTCAAATTCCTCTCCGCCCAACAGAACAGCCTCTCTGATTCTGTCATGAGCTGTCTCGAACGTGTACCCCCTTGCCTGTTGATGTGGGCCTTGGTTGTGACATTGTTCATGAGAATGAGAATATGACCCATGCACACGTGAGGGAGAAAGTTGCGAAGGGCTAAATGAACTGCCCTGAGCTCCAACCAGTTGATGTTGTGTAATTGGTCGGGTACTGACCAGAGTCCTTGAGTCGAAACGGTCTGGAAGTGCGTGCCCCAACCTGACAGGCTGGCATCTGTAGTAATGATCAGCCTGTGGGGTTCTTTCAGAAGAAAACCTTTGTTGATTGTCGGAATGGTCCACCAATAAAGAGAGGCGAACACTTGTCGGGACCAGCACCTTGACTCTGGAATTGCTTCGCCCTGATCTTTGGTAAGGAAGTAAAAACCATTGTAGCGATCTGGTATGGAACCGAGCCCAAGGTATAATAGAGATGGAGGAAATCATTTTTCCTAATAGCTTGGACAAATCTGCAAGGGGAACTCGTTTCTGCGTTCTGACATTGTGAGCTAAGGACCTGATGCTTTCCAGTCTCTCAGGAGAAAGGAAAACTCGCGCCTGCACTGTGTCAATTATGGCGCCTAAGTGGGGTAATAGAGTAGAAGGAATCAAATGTCTCTTTGCCCAATTGATTGAAAAACCTTGTTGTTGTAGAACCTGAAGTGTTAGTTGTAAATCCAATTCAGCCTGTTCAACGGAAGAAGATAATAGTAAAATATCATCCAGATAGCAATGTAGCCGGACGGAGAGACTCTGTAATTGAGCGGCCACAACCGCCAAGACCTTTGTGAAGGCCCTTGGGGCGGATAATAAACCAAAAGGTGAGGCTACGTACTCAAAATGCCTGTTATTATAACAAAACCTGAGAAATTTGAAGTGAGAGGACCGAATTGGAATGCGGAGGTATGCTTCTGTCAAGTCTATGGAAGATAAAAAGTCTCCTTCCCTTACTCCAAGAAGAATGGACTGCAACGTGTTCATCTTAAATTTATGATAAACCAAGGAACAGTTCAATCACTTTAGGTCTAATATGGCTCTCCATCCCCACGAACTCTTGGGAATGACAAAAAGAAGGGAGTAAAATCCCTGGCCTTGCTGTTCTGTAGGAACAAGTTGGCTTTGATTTCAAGAAGATGAGTAATCGCCGTCTCCATAAAGTTCCTTTTAATAGGATCTCTGGAGATAGGGCATCTCATAAAAAAATTTGGGGGGGTTGAGGAGAATTCCAGTGCCAGACCAAATCTAACCGTGTCATGGACCTAGGAATCCGATGTAATGGAATCCCAGCTATCTGCAAATCCTTTCAATCGACCTCCAATGGGAAGTGATTGACTGCAGCTATCTTGGACACCTGAACTCTTTTCCTCCAGGGCCCCTGAAGGATCTCCTCCCCTGTCCTCCGCGGCGGGATCTATCCCCGAAGTCGGGCCCCTCTGGCTGTTGGCCCTCCTTAAAGTCAGAAGCCCTCTGGAACCTAATGGCGAACGATCCCTTGTAGAAGGGACGAAAGGAATTCCTCCGAAAGGGCTGAAAGGGTCTTGGGTCAGAGCAACGGAGAAGGGAGGGGAGAATCTTCTTTTTTTCTTTGTTTCAATCAACAAGAGATCCAAAGCAGCGCCTAACAGCTTATTTCCTGAAATTGGGGAAGATGCTAGCTTCCACTTGTTTTTGGAATCTGCCTGCCAATTCTTGAGCCATAGCAACCGACGGGCCGCCGTCTGGGAGGCCATGGCTCAAGCCGAGAATTTTACTGAATTGAAGGTGGCATCAGCGGAGAACTCTGCGGCCACCATTTACTTGGCAATATCCTGATGGGCTCTGAGATTAGAGCTAGGAATAGTGTCCTTCAGATGGCGAAACCATCTGAGGGAAGTCCTGGTAAAAAAGGATGCAGCGGTAGCCTCCCTAATCGCCCAAGCATCTGAGAGATGAGCCTTCCTAAGTGTGATTTCGATTTGTTTTGTACTCAGTTCTGAGGGCATCCTCTGATTCCGTGGGAACAGAGTAGGGGAAAGCCAAGGAAATGATGGGATCATCCACCGCTGGAGTAGTGAGATGGTCTGAAAATTCTGGATCTAAATTGAAAATTTTTTTGTCAAAATTTGTAGGCGGAGGATGTGTTGAGGCAGAGGACCATTGTTTTTGGAGTAAATCGGAAAACATTTTGGGATCAGGAATAACCTCAACTTCAGTGGCAGGTTGTGAAAAAAATGAGGTCGTCCACCTGCTTTTGAGGGTCCTGGAGCTGGGTAGGAGAAGGCTTGTCAAGCCGAGCTGTGGCTCTTGCCTTATAAAGAAGGGATTTAAGGAGTTGGGGATGAAAAAGTCCTGTGAAGGAAAGCTGGTCGGGGCGGACCTCTTCATCATCTGACATACCCCCTCCTGGGGGTTCGGCGTCCAGTGGAAGGTTACTATCTTGCATGGAAACTGAGTCTAAAGGGTCCAAATTGAGGTCGTCACAACCCTCAGTAACAGGTGGAATATGAGATACTAAGGAAGGCCCCGTTGGAGAAAGTACCTGTGGGTACTGAAATTCCGACCTATCTAAGGATCGGACTGATTGGTTGTCACAGTCTGACTGTGTTACCTGTCTGGTCCTGTCGGATTGATGAAGTCCGGCTGCAATACCCCTGCTAATCACCAGCTCCATCCAGGACCTCAGTGCTTGAAGGACTTCTTCTGGGAGAACCTCTTGTTGTCTTAAACCAGCTGCTGTCAATGTAAACGTAGCTTCTGGAATGCTCCTGGACTGGTTAGAATTACTGGGTCTCATGAAGCTAGATGGCGAGATGGCAAAGACAAGTCTAGCGGTGCATGAGTATCCTGAACCTGAGTTCGAGGGGATGAATTGTGTGGTAGAGAGACTCTCTCTCTCTCCCTAGTGTGTCTCGCAATCTGTCTCTCTAATGCTTTCTGGCGCCTGGAGGCATCTTTATCTGCGGCCTTTGAAGGTTTACCGGGCTTTTGGGACCTGTCTTTGGTCCTAAGATTGGACCGCCCCTTGATTGCCATTGTAACAAAAAAACAGTAGAACTGAGTATGTCAGTAAATTTATATCTATATCTATATCTATATATACAAGGATATAGAGATGTAGTAATTTTATATGTGTGTGTGTGTGTGTGTGTGTATTTGTTTTCGGAGGTTTTCGCGGGTATTTGTATGTGGATCTTTGCTTCTTCGGGTTTTCTCCCGCGTAGAATTGGAAATATCTAGGCGATGTTTCGATGAAGTCTCATTCATCATCTTCAGGCTTGTGTCTTCGGCCTTGTGCTTCTGAGAACTGTATATATACAGTAGATTGTATTGTCAGAGGACACAGCCAGGTTCCTGCAGCCACATGGTGACAGGTAACCCGCAATTAACCTCTCCCCTTTATTTATTTTTTTTATTATTATTATTATGATTATTATTTATTTTATTTTATTTATTAAATTTATAAGAATTATATACAAGTCAAATTACAGAACTCCACCTGTCAAGGATTTAATATAAGTTTCGTCAACAGATATCCCACAGGCCTCGGGCCTTGCTAAGCAAATTATATTGAGGCAACCATAAGTGCTTGAACTCAATGAAAAACACTTCTCTCAACCGGAGTTGAGAGAAGAGAAGAGGCTGCAGACAATATCCTCCTTTGCTCAGAGGGAAAAAATCCTCAGCAGTCTGCAAGACAAGGTGGAGAGGCCTCACGAGACATGCGGTGAGGCCAGTAGCAGGGGAAACGCGCGCACAACAATGTCGGACTGTCCCCAATGTTTTTATGGCGCAGAGCCAATTGGCACCAAAAATAACGGCTGCAGAGTTGCGCTGCTGCAGTGCCAAATGGGGGGAGGAACAGCTTCAGTGCCCCACCCCTGCGTTCTGGGGAGGAATTGAGACCACCGCCGCCCAGTTCTGTTGAATGGCAAGTAAGGGAGAAGGAAATGTTGTGAACGAGCTGCTGAGCGTCGGGAGAGCAGCGTTATCAATGCGATCTCCACGGAGCACGGGAGATGCTCCGTGATCGCTCTGACTGCAATTTAGAGATCGCAGTCAGCTAGAACACAAAGAGGGAGATTTTAGGCCAAATTAGAGAAAAACCCTTCCAAGGATGTACAAAGATCACCTCAGTCGTCCTATTCCGAGCAAGGAAGCTGCCTACCGTCACGAGGCTGAGCAAAAAACTGGGGACGCTGGGCAGCAGATGGGGGAGGAACTACAGCGTCCTATTAATTAAGCTCAGCCTATCATGCAGGAGACTAAGCACTTCCCAACCTACGGATGCTTGGAGCAGCTCAATGGAGAAACAAAAATCTTCTCCCCACTTATAAACAGATCTGTAATGCCATTCAGTCCTGGTCAAAAAGGTATCCCACTAATAGCTACCAGAAAACAAACATATATATAGCCATGGTCAAATTACATTGACTCCTGTTTACTTTTTAAAAACTTTATCTTTAATCCTCTCAGGTAATGTCCCACAAGTTGATTCCTTATCAATTTCTCTTTATCTCCTTTCAGGATGAACTTCATTGGTTTTATACATTCCTTTTGTAAATTCAAAATAGAGAAGCTGTGCAGATCATTATTTTTATTTCTTATTTATGTTCCTTTTATTTTTATGATATTAGCTGGTCTCAAATGCAAATTCATTGTTACATCTTTTTCCATACTACTCCTGTAATCTGGCATTTTAAAATCCATTTTCAGATCCACAGCATCTTTTTCCATATCGTTTTTGTAGTCTGGCATTTTTTAAAAATCCAAATCCACACTTAAATGATCCCAAGTCTCTATTTTATCCAGGAAGATCTGTTCTTTTCTATATTCTATGTTAGATCCATTTTTTGTTATCAAACAAGTTTCCAAACAGCCTTAATTTCTAATATCATCAAATAAGATAGCTCCATTGTATTAATGGGTCTCTTCTCCTTTAATTGTAATCTTTAATTCTCTCTGTTTCCCTCAAGTCAACCTCCTTTATTATCATATATTTATTTTCCAATTAGCAAAACTTTCCCATGGACATTTTTGTTTAGTTAATTTCAGAATTTTCATACATTCTTCTGTAAAGGTTTCAATGTCCTAGAGGAAATATTCTTTCAAATTCAACCAACCCCTTAACATTCTAAAATCAACATTCTAATCCCCCTTTTGATGTTTTCCAAATATTAAAGTTTACTTTTTTAATCCTTCAATTTACATAAAGCTTCTTTCCTATGGTACAATGGAACTTGACTTAATATCCAGAAAATCACTAACTTCAAAATATAATTAAGAGAGGAAGTGGGACAATCCTGTGTCCGAGGAGCCGATCTATTAAGTGGCTTTGTTGTTGTTGCTACTGTTGTTATATTAGCTTTCTGTCTTCAGTCCGCCATTACTTTCCAAAATCTGTTGAAACCATTTTTTAAGTAATGTGTCATAAAAAATACCCAGGATCATAAATTATAGTATTATTTGTGAGATTAACTGTAGAGAATTGAATGAGTAGAGTTAAAGTTAAAATTAATTTTATTCTTATTCATAGTTTTCTAAAATTCAGAAATCATTGATAAATTGGTCCAGGCTTTTCCAAAAACCATAAATCTAAAGCACAATTTACTATCAGAATTAAAATGGAGAAATACATTTGAACAAACTAAACGCTTAAGTATTCGTATAGGTAGGTGCAACAAAAGAAGAAAAAAATGAAGAAATCAAATTTTAGTAGCAGAATAATTCCAATCAAAACAAATTATATTTCATTCTAGACTAATTAACATTATTAGAAAATAAATATAAAGTAATGAATCTATGGACTTCAATCAAAGAGACAAAGCATATTTTATGACGGATTATACGGCAGGGTTCAATCAGAATCAGTCACTAGGACCAGAAGTTTAGTATTCCAAGCTTTGGGACTCATGTTGGAGTTTATCCTCAGCCGATTTATTATATGATATAAATATATATAAATATATTTATTTATAATAATTTAATAAACAGAACAATAATAATCACCAGCAGCATTAAGAACAGATGTGGAAACATATAAATCTAGAAATTTAAATTATACAGAGACACAGCAGAGATACAGATGTTTAAGGATTCACAGAAACAACTTCTTAATTTAATAACTGATTTATCCCTATTAATGACAAGCCTCATGACATAATCTTCACAACCTCTAATCAACTGTAAAGTTCTTGCTTAGGACCAGGTTTTGCCATTAAAACTTGTCTTGTTTTCTGCAGTTCCCTCTCTTGATAAGGAGAATGATTGGTGGGGATGACAAAAGGGAAGGAGTCAAACATTCATGTGCTGTATACATGGTACATAAAGACTCAATCACTTTCCAAAATCCCCAAAAAGTGGGAACTGCTAGTGAGGCAGTTGTAAAACTGGAATTTCTGAAGGAAAGAAAGTTGTTCAAAATGTAGCAAAGGAGAATATATAAACATTTAATCTAAATCTCATAATGCCTAATTCTACTTTAGGAAGAACATTAGAAAGAACGAATTCAAAGTCCTAGAAACTACACCTTAATGAACTAATTAATAAGTAAAGGTCAAAGTTTTGTTTTGTCATTTTGTTAATCTTAATGGCAGTAGTAACAGCTTTAGAGAGCAAAAAGCAAGATTATATGAGGAGTAATGCCTATGTCCATTTGTTTATTAAAGCAGGAGGAAAGAAAATCAATAAAAGGGCTTTTCATTTTAAAAAGTAGATCATGCAAATATTATTTTGTTTACTTTTTACTATTTAAAAAGCAGCATAAAGTTGGTTCTTGAAGAAAAATGCAAGCCTGAAAACACATAGACCATTCACTTAATGACCATTCAAAATTATGACGGAACTTTCCAGAACTACTATAACATGGTTTTGAAATTCCAGTGGTCACTCACCTAAGCTTATGTGATCATATTTTGGGTGACTGGAAACAGGCCCTCATTTACAGCTGTTTGCAAGTTGCTATTTTCATGTGATCCTGATTTATAACTTTTTTGCCAGAAACTAGTGTTTATTTCCAGTTTCTGACAAAAAATATCCATCAAGTACAATGGATTTGCTTAATATCTGCCATGTTCTCTTAACAACTTGCGCAAAAGCGTGTGTAAAATCAGGCAAGGCCATGTGTTAATTTGAGGACTATTGCATTTTTGGCCAGTCATATTTTGTTAGAATCAATTGTTTTTCATGCTACAGTACTAAATATTCATATGTTGAGTAAATAAGAAACAAAAAGATATGGCAATGTAGTCCTGAAATATAACCTATATTGATATATATTTCTCACTTTAATTCACCCGTATTATGCTTCAAAAATATTTGAGAATTTTAATATTTTATTGCTCTGAGGTTTAATTACATGGCCAAACTTGATTTGCTACAAGAATGTTTGTCTGGGACTTTTCATAATGCATAATTTAGAATATATATTTGAACAAACAACAGGCAATATCTGATCACATTGTATGAAAAGTAAATACATGATTAGAGTTACTATAATACTGATCAATCATAGATGGCTGTATTCCAATCATTATGTTTTTATGGTTTGGGCTAGTAGTTTCTCGCAAGGTAATTTCAGGAGTCTGAGAGCACCTTTTTGACTAACACATTTCAGTAAAAATCAGAAGCTTTCATGACCTGCAGTTCACTTTATTAGATACTTTCTAACTAAAGGAAAAAAAGATGGATTTTTACAATCATTGATTTATAAAACTCTTATCACAATGCTAAGATAATTTCATGTTCCATTTTGAAATAAATTTAAATTTTTACATTAGCATACATTATAGTTAACAGTATTTAGATACCTCAAAAACTAAAAAAGTAAACAAAAAATGAAGATTTGCAAAAGCAGTATAATTTTTTAAAAATACTATACAATTGTGAATTTTAAGAAAAACATGCAGGACACTAATTATCTGAAATAAGCTAAACATAACTGATACAATTATTCCAATGTGTTTATTTTTTTCTATCTAAAATTTAGAACACACTTTGGGAGGAAGTCTAAGAAATGTCAAAATAGTTTGGGTAAAATCACCATATCTGATGCATAAGAGTTTTAGCATAAAAAGGTTCAAGAAAATCAGTTATATTGCTACTGGTGACATAATTATGTTGCTAGGGCTATAAATGAAGAACATCATGGGTTTGAATAGATGAACATTCACACCAATAAATAAATAATGATAATAATAAAAACTCACCATTGTTGATCAGTACATGAAGTGGGAAATTCTTTGCCTTAAACTCTTTAACAAATTGATAAATGGACTTCATAGAAGCCAAATCACAGTATAAAAATTCCACTGAAGGAGAGAAGAAAACAATTACAAATCACTGACAAGCAAAACAAATTTATAAGTATATATACAATTTATAAAATTATACAATTTTCAAATTTATTTGAAATGTTATTTGTAGCCTTCCAATATTTCTGCAGCATGAAGTAGCCGTGATGGCACAGTGGTTAGAGTGCAGTACTACAGGCTACTTCTGCTACTGCCAGCTGCCTGAAATTTGGCAATTTGAATCTCATTGGCTTAAGGTTGACTCAGCCTTCCATCCTTCCAAAGTGGGTAAAATGAGGACCCAGATTGTTGGCTTAGAGAGGAGGTTTATAAGTCTAACTGCTATTGCTATTACTTGAGGATGTGTTTCTGTTGTTTTTTTTTAATTTTCATATTTTACATTTTATAAATAGTTTTATATTGTAAGCTGTGTAGAATCGTCATGGAATTGGTCATTTTGAAATCTAATGAAATAAATAAATAGTTTCCAAGGTTCTAAAGATTCAGGGATATGTCTTCCTTTATAGATAGCTTTAATAAGAAACATTTGTCAGTTTGACTACTATGGTAATCAAAATTATATACGTTTTGCCAATCTTGATCCTGTTTTGGGGGAATCAACAGAAATTGTTTCCACTGTCTTCTCCTAGGGTATGTTTTTGACTTTCTAGTCTCTCCAACTATATGAACACTGCCCAAGCTTTTCAAAATCAGCAAAAGTCACCTTTGCAAAAATTATATTTTGCCATTTATAATGCCACAACTTATATTTATTTCAAAATCGCATATCAAGATTTGCTTCCGTTTTTCCCCAGAAATCCAATATTTAATCATTATATTTATTTGTAGGCTCTTCTACTCAATTGATGGCATACAGTTACTTGAATCCATAATTTTAGTTAAAAAACAAAATACATAATTTAATAAAATCACAAAGTCATAAATCACAATGAAATAATGGTAAATAAAATGATTTAACCAAAATTAAAAACCTTCCGCCTCCTCATTATACAGATGAAGAGTTTTAACAATTCTTCTCCAACATTTGAGAGAACAATTGCCTTTGTTTTATTTTTTTTGCAGATCAGAAGGCAAAGGGACATTTGAATATAATTTTGCAGAGGAAGCATCCAATACAAACTAGAGATGCCAGATGGTCATGCCAGCTTTAAAAAAACTGAGGAATACAAGACATTATTGATGATGTACAATGGATAACTGGGAAACATAAAGCATACAAAAATAAGTTAATGTGTGTTTCTTTGATTATAGGAAAAAATTCAATTATGTTAATAATGGCATATCATTGTCTTCATTTGAAACCTATATACAAGTTGGGAAGTCAATTTGGATAGAACTTGACAAATTCAGACTGGTTCCAGACTGGCAAAGGAATGAGGCAAGTATGCTGACTTTGACCTATAAATCCTTGCACAATTTGTCTACTAGATTCCTTAAGAATAAGTCTATTGTTTCAGTGTAAGCAAACATGCTCATCATTCTTATTCTTAAAAGAAATACACAATAAGGCAGTCTTTAAGGTAGCCTCCTTGCTCTGGAATACTTTTCTCCAATACTTATCTCCTGACTTTTTTCATAGAATTCAGATAATGGTTTTGCTAGTCATTGGTCAGAAATTGACGTTTAATACTGTTGTTATGATTGTAAGCCATTTTGGGTCCTGTTTTTCTTGGACCAATATCTAATTTATATCTACTGTAATTTCAATTTTATTGTAAAATCATAGAATCTTGGGAGCCTAGTAGTATATAAATTCATGTATGTAAAATAAATAAATACCACAACTTCATAATTTCAAACGACAATCAATCTACCTCAGACTAATATACTTAACATTTACTGCTATGATCAAAATGTACAAATCAGTCAAAACTCCTTTGAAGCAAGACAGCATGCAATGCATATAATTAATAAACCTCTTATTTCTTTGTTCTAGCCACTCTCTATGGGCAAAATTGAAAGTAAGTGGGCTACAAAAATCTAGTAATATATCATCATAAATTGCACATTAGAATTAGATTGCAAAGCAGAGCCTACATTCAGCCAGACCTGTAAATTCTACTCTTCAAAGTAAAGACCAATTAGGACTTTCAGAAGTATCCTATTTATAATTTGTAAAATGCTTACAGTATTATGAAATGCTTTATCAGTTAAGAACAACTCTAAGCAAGATTCTTATGTTTTCTTTGCTAAAGCTTGTGGTGGTATATAGCAGTCTATTGCACTTTATTATCCTGTCACTAAAATTCCCAGATATGCAGCTGTTGTTCTTCAGTGATAACACAGGTTTGGGAGAGAACTGGCAACACACTTTTCTACAAAACAGAAGTTCTCTCAGGACAAGGAATGCTATTGGTTTGGGTAGAAAAAAGGATGACGTTCCCCAGACTTTAAAAAGTAATTTTGAAGAAGAAATTCTAGGCAGTGTTAGTACTGATTGCTTGTTTGTTTTTCCAGGAAAGGCTGGGACAAGACACCAGAAGTGTTATGGGTTGAATTCGGATAAGACCATTGAAAACGCATGATAGGTGATGAGACAGAAGTCTTTTTCAAGTCAGATGTTCTTTCCCAGACAATGTAAAGAGCAAACCAAGTCAGCCTGAGATAGAATGTCAGCCAGGGTAATTAACATTCTTGCTCAGCTCTAATAAGGTAAGGGTGGTTGAAATGCCATATGCTTAAATGGTCACAAGGTTAAGCTAAAGAATTTGCACACAAACACCTAACTTATATTTATTGCTGCAAATACCAATAAATCAATGCCACATTCTTACTGCTTTATCACTGAAGCAAAGGGATGAGGAGGAGAAGCAGAAGGAAGAAATCACACTTAATGTACTGAGCACATTATTTCAGGTGTCTGTACCAGAGGTGGTATTCAGCAGGTTCTGACCAGTTATGGAGAACCGGTAGCGGAAATTTTGAATAGTTTGGAGAACCGGCAAATACCACCTTTGACTGTCCCCGCCCCCTTCTATTCTCTGCCTCCCGATTCCCAGTTGATCGGCTGGGTCTTTTTTGGTTGTCCTGCACAGGAGAACGGAGCTAAAAAGCAGGTTAGTGGGGTAGGAGGGAATGGGGATTTTATAGTATCCTTCCCTGCCATGCCCACTAAGCCATGTCCACAGAACCGGTACTAAAAAATTTGAATCCCACCACTGGTCTGTAAATGAAATCAAGAAATTTGCTTTTCTTTGCAAATAAACAAAGTATTCAGAAGATGGATTTTGTGTGCTCTGTATTACATCATCTCCTATACCTTCTGTGTCATCATGCCTGTCCTGATATTTTCCCATACTCCCACTCTGATGATGTTCAGGAACAATTAATGTCCTGGTTATTTTCAAATTTGGAGAGTGAAAAAACTTCAGCTCGTTAGATATGGGTATTTTTTTATTTATATGTTTCTACTCATGGTGACTTTGTTTTTTTAACTGTGTGTTAGCTGTACTAGAAATTGTATAAACAAACATCAAATAAAACTTAATTTGTATATCATAAATCTCATCCAGTCATTGATAATATATACAAGATAGCCCTGGAGTTATGGTGGTAATGGGACTGGAACTTCCATCACCAAGTAAACTGGTCATAAAACTTGATGTCACATGACTTATATCACCTAGTAATAGAAATTCCAGCAATTCTCATTATGGTCATTAACTGAATTTCATCTATTGCTAGCCCAGGACCCACCCAATTCAAGTTATTCCAGGCCTGATTTCTTTCAGGCTGAAGTCTTGGTTCCTCAGTCCCCCACAGTAAGAGACTGCCTCTCTTCATTTCCCCTCAACTATTTCCTTCCATCTCTGCCCTTTGGCAGTTCTGCACGTTCCCTTGCAGGGCAGCGAGCAGCCTTAGAATTTATAGCTCTTCGGTTGCTTGCCACACTGTGACTCAGGGCTTCTTGGTATATGACATGGTTTTGGGGCTGAAAGAAACCCCTAAGCAACAGCAAAGTTGTAGCCATTCCTGGAAGTCATCCCAGCAGCATGGCACAAAATAGCATCTTGGTATGAAGCTGCAGCTACCCAAAACTAGTCCCTGTCCCCTCGCTACACTGCGTGCTAATGGAGAAAGCCTCATCCAATCAACAGCTATCTTGAAAAAGCCAGGCCAGGCATGCTTGGTCAGCAGTAGGAGCAAAGGTCAGTTATGGGGGGGAAGAATGTAGATGGAAAGTATATAGGCAGATGTGGGGTTGAAGCACCTTTAACATTGTAAGTGCAGATGGGCTGCCAAGTGCTCAAATTTTGATCATGTCACTGTGGGGGCCTTGTAATGGCCATAACTTTGGGGATCAGTATCAAGTCCTTTTGATCAGCATCACCATAACTACTGTGACTAGGATAAGTTGAGGCTTCAGAATGCTCCGTAAATCTATAAAAAGAGAGGAAGCTAGGAAAATATAGGAAATGCACTCATTCAGAATCCATTCTAATTAAAACTAATTGCAATTTAAGTATTTACACCTATGTGTAGCCACAACTAAAAGTGCTTATGGTCTAAATTTTTGTTGTCATTTTTTGTTGTGCCTTATGATACTAGATTTGTCCAAAAATAGAAAACACCCAAATCTAAAAATGGAAATTCCAGCAACCACATGCTGATAAATTATCTTCTGGTCTTCTATAAATGTGTTATTTCATAATGTCATTTTCCTCACAGGCACAAATGTTTGCTATTTTTTATTTTGTATATTTTTATATTATTTTTTCTGGAATTTTTTTGTCATTCCACCTAGGACATACTTTCATAAAAAGCAGTACAATTACATCTTTCCAGGTACTAAGGGTGAGCAAACAAAATGTAGCTTCACAAAAATATTCCCATTCTATCATGCTATGAATGTTGCAGCCAACCCATATAGATAAACACAGGGATATGATTCATTCTTGAGAATGAATTTAGAAATGTGTTGGATTTCTTTCTGGCTATTGTTGCCAATAGATCATTCTTTTCATGCCAGTGACCACAATTTGGCAAAGAACTGACTCCTGAAATATGCTTTTTGCAAGATAACTTTGATTGGAGACTGCTATATCCCAGTAGTGCCTTATAGATTACAAAATACTGCCATAACATTTTATACATTCATCAAAGTTAGGGTTAGCTGGATTCACTTAATGACATGTGATTAATTGCATTTAATTGCAGTGATTAATTTAACAACTATGGCAAAAAGTTTATAAAATTGGGCACGACTAACTTAATGATTGCATTATTTAGCAATAGAAGTGTTAGTCCGAGTTGGGATTGTAAATCAAGAACTACCTCTATATTACTGATTGGGAGTAAGCTATAGCTTTCTTTGAGATAAAAACACATAAAAGTTGAGATTCGGCTTCTTTGCCCACTTTACCTATAGTACCATAATATACACCAATCTTATATTTTTATCCTGCTTTTTATTTTATGCATAGACACATACATTTATTTGTACTTGGTCAGAACATGTCTCCAAACACATTTAATATTCCGGCCTTCTATTTTTTCCGTAACAACTATCTCATTGTTGAAGTGAGAGGTTGTGAATGGTCCATAGATCAATGGTACCTAGATCGCCCTCATAGAGTAAAGAAGGCCAAGAATCCAGTTTTCTGATATTTCTTTAAAAATTGAGAGGGGGGAAGAGAGAAAGCATATTTCCATTCACCCTTTCTCATATAGGTTTCTCTTCTTTTAATAAAACAAGATTTCATCTAAACAATTCTGCTACAGATACTCCTCTTATGACTTACAACCACAATTGAGCCAAAATTTCTATTGCAAAGCAAAACAATTGTTAGGTGAGTTGCACCCCATTGTATGACCATTTTTGCCACAATTAAGTGAATCATGCAGTTGTTAAGCGAACCTGGCTTCCCCCATTGACTTTGCTTGTCAGACACCAGCTGGGAAGGTTAAAAATGGTGCTGACCCCGGGGCAGTGCAACTGTCATAAATACTGTATAACAAAATCAGGGCAAAGCAATAGACGCAATCTACATAGACTTCTGTAAAGCCTTTTATTCAGTGGTACACGACAAACTACTCCTAAAACTAAAATCTTATGGTATCTCTGGACACTGCATAACTGAATAGAAGCATTCCTGTCAAACAGACAACAAATGGTCAAAATTGGGAGTGTCCTATCAAATTCTGTACTTGTCAACAGTGATGTCCCCCAAGGCAGTGTTCTAGGACCAACTCTCTTCATACTCTACATAAATGACCTCTGTGATCATATTAAGAGCAACTGCGTTCTCTTCGCTGATGATGTAAAGTTATTCAACACCACAGACAATACTGCTACCCTTCAAAAAGACCTCGACTATGTATCAGAATGGTCAAACAAATGGCAACTTCAAATCTCAATAAATAAATGCTCTGTCTTTCATATTGGCAAAAAAAAATCAGAAAATAAAATACAAGCTGAATAGGCAAGACCTTGTTGATGATGCAAACTCTGTCAAGGATCTGGGAGTACTCATCTCTAATGACCTATGGGCTAGAGCCCACTGTAACTACATAGCCAAAAAGGCATTAAGAGTTGTTAATCTAATCCTACATCGCTTTTTCTCTGGTAATATTACACTAATAACTAGAGCATACAAAACATTTGCTAGACCAATACTTGAATACAGCTCATCAGTCTGGAATTCACATTATGTATCTGATATTAACACAGTTGAGAAAGTCCAGAAATATTTCATAAGAAGAGTTCTCCACTCCTCTACTCATTGCAGAATACCTTATGCCACCAGACTTGAAATTCTAGACCTAGAAAACCTAGAACTACGCCGCCTTCAGTCCGATCTAAGTATAGTATATAAAATTATACATTGCAATGTCCTACCTGGCAATGAATACTTCAGCTTCAATCATAACAATACAAGAGTACACAATAGATACAAACTCAAGGTTAATTGCACCAAACTTGATTGCAGGAAATACAACTTCAGCAACAGAGTGGTCAATGCCTGGAATACTGTACCTGACTGTGGTTTCTTCCCCAAACTCAAAAAACTTTAACCTTATACTGTCTACTATTGACCTCACCCCTTTCCTAAGAGGTCTGTAGAGGGCATGCATAAGCGCACCAACATGCCTGCCGTCCCTGTCCTATTTTGTTTCTTTTATTCTTCCTATATGTATCCATGTATTTATAACTATGTTTTTACTTATACCTATTATCTTATAAGCAATTGACAAACCAAATAAATAAATAAATAAATAAATAAATAAATTGGTGCTTAGGGTTGCTATGAAAATGAATTTGGCAAAAAATATCATCACCTTATCTATGCTTATATTCAATAATAAATTCAACCATTCATTAGCCACTCTGTAGATTCTCGTTTCACAAATCTATATAAGTTCTGAGGAAATCTATTCACATGTTGATAATATTTGGTAATACAATAGCAAGACATAGTTCTAAAAGAGCCATTGTGGCAGTGATTAGAATGCAGTATTGCAGGCTAATTCTATTGACTGCCAGCAGTTCAATCCTCAAAGTTGACTCAGCCTTTCGTCCTTCCGAGGTCAAAAAAATAAGGATTGAGATTGTTGGGGGCAATATGCTGACTCTGTAAATTGTTTAAAGAGGGATATAAAGCACTGTGAAGCAGAATATAACTCTAATTGCCATTGCTATTCCTAATCAATAAGTAGATGATACCATCAATATATTTAATTGAAGAACTTCCAATATTGCAGCTTATTTCCTTTAGTTTAAAAATATAGATGACATTAACAATCTCATATTATTAAAATAGTGATGGATCACAATACTTTCAGTACTATTTTCTTTCTTTTAGATAGTAATTATTACATTCCAGCTAGAAAATTGGCTCTGACTTGATCAAATATTTCAATACTTTCAAAGAGAGCTTGAGTGGGGCATAAAAATATTTTACAAAGGAAACACTGAATATATGTTCCCTTTTTATGATAAACATCCCTGTAAACAATATATAACAATTATAGTCCTGAAAAGAAGAATTAATCTATAATGCAGCAGCCTATCTGCATATAGAGGAATCAAAACAAAACATCAAAACATAATAACTGAATGCATCAGAGAACATTTAAATTCTTGACTCCCACACTGCTTGAGCTTCTACTGAATGGAGCTGTGCATGGCTCCAATTGAGTGCTGCTAAGGGAAATAACAGGTTGTGCAAATTCCCTGAAAAAGAAAACTGTGGGAGTGTGAACAAAGCATTGTTTAGAATCCATTTAGCAACCATTTCCAGGCTCCACAGCTGCTTTGGAAGTAGTTCCTGGCTGTCTGTTCATGTTCTTTCAAAGGATTTGTGTAGTCTTAGAAAAAAATGGATTAGATCAACTGCTACTGCCTTGCAGCACTGGACTCCGTTAGTTTAACCCTAGAAGGCTAACAGTACCACAATAGTTTATTTCAATCTTAACTATGAAAACATTCATAAATCAATATTTCCGTATTCATGCTTCATTTATGTTGTAGTCATATATTCCCATTTAGATAGGAAGATGTAACGCTGATTCAAAACTTTCTCAATAATACCGTTCAAGATAAAGTAATATTGGAGGTATTTAATAAAGAGGATTGGGTAGGGAGGTATGATTTAGCTGTAAAATAATTATTTTATATTTCATAATGATCCATTCACTTGCCCAGAAGGTAGAAGTAAATATAAAAAATGGAAGCAGATACAAATTACACTTGGGGAAAATAAACTATCTGGGATCGAACTCAGTTTTTTTGTTGGCTTCTTTATTCTATCAATCCTAGGCAAACTGAAGTTATTGCAAAACATGGTGTGATTTGAATATTTGTAATCTAAAATTATATGACTACATAACTGTATATATCAATACATTTAACACCAATCATTTTGTGTTGTCTGTTGCTGTGTCGTATGAACTATCTTTATATTTTGAAAAGGACTGGGGAATATGAAAGTTTGGACTTTGAATTGACCTTAAAAAGGCAAATCCTTGAAAATGGAATGGAACATGAGATGAAGATCCTATCAGGAAAAAATCTGAAGCAATAAGTTCTCAATATTCTCACTTTGAATGGCCTTTGTAGAAGCCTATCTCCTAGAATTATGAGTTGAATTGGTTTTCTTCTTTGACCATCTTTTTAATCCAAAGGAAAAGTGTGATTTAAATCAAAGGTCACCAACCGGTGGTCTGTGGACCACTGGTGGTCCGTGAGAAAATTTTGGTGATCTGCAGCGCACCCGTGTCTGCAACAGGGATAATACCGGTGGCAGATGGACTGATGCACGCAGGGAGGGAAGATAGCACATGGGTGATTGTGGCATCAGAACCCTTCCCGGTTGTTCCCTGGCCTGCAAGGGGGTGTGGGTAAGGAATCTCTGAACTGGTGCTGGGTGGTGGGAATCTGATGTCCGGGGGCCAACGAGCCATGTGCTGAAGACCAGATGGCTAGCAGAGAGGTGGGGCAATCCTGCACTCTCCCTAGGAAACCCATGGCTGCTGCCTTCCCGCATCAAGGAGGCCGAGCAGCAGTGAAGAAGCGCGGACCTCCTGAGCCACAGGAAGCGGCTGCCAGCGATGCCCTCAGGTAAAGATGTTGCAAGAGGGAGGCTCAACCTCTCCCCTCAGGAACTGCAAAGTGCTCGGCTCCCCTCTGCCACCCACCAAACGTCCTCCCTCTGTGCTTCTCTTCCTCCTTGCCAGAAGTTCTCACACGCTCAGTGGGAAGAAGGAGACTTGGCGCATGCCAGAGAGGCAGTGGGCACTTTGCAGCTCCTGAGTGGAGGGGTCAAGCCTCCCCCTCACAACATCTTCACCTGAGGGCATCACCGGCAGCCGTTCGGCCTCCTCGATACGCAGAGGCAGGAGACAACACCAATTCAGAGGTTCTTTTTCCTCACCCACACGCAGCCCAGGGAACATCTGGGAAGGGCTCCAATGCGCTACCCTCCCTCCCCACGCTCACATCTGCCACTAGTATCACCCATTGCCTGACCTCTCTACCAGCCATCTGGTCTTCAGCACGTGGCTTGTCAGCCTCCAGACATCCACCCAGCACCAGTTCAGATATTCCTTTCCCCCTACCTCCACCCCTTGGGGCAGAGAGAGAGAGAGGGACACACACACACACACACACAGTGGGGAGAGAGACAGAGAGACAGGGAAAGAGAAAGGGAAAAAGAAAAAGGGAGAAAGGGAGAAAGAGAGGAGGAAGGGAAAGAGAGAGATGAGAGAGAGAAAGAGAGATGAGAGATCCCGGTGTTTTTTTTTCTGTGGGAAATGGGTCCAAATGACTATTTAAGGTTGCAGAAATAGGCAGCCAACCTTACTGCCTGAAGGACCCCAACCATCAGTGGGAGTCCAGAGCGGCATGATGGATTCTTATTAGTGGTCCGTGGGATTTAAAATTATGAATTTGGTGGTTCCTGAGGTCCAAAAAGTTAGAGACCCTTGATTTAAATGAGAAGCCATTCAGATGACTTTAAAGAGTTAATAATACAAGATGACAGGACAAAATTTGTCTTCTGAAAGAAGATTTAAATGCTTGTCCAGTATTATATGGTTTAAAAGCCGGAACAACTTGGCTAAAATAAAGCTCAAACTTCCTCCCTGTGGAAAGCAGCATGAGCATATATTTCTAGAATAACTTTCAAGAGTCCCCAAGGTGTTGCTTCTATTTCAAAGCAACTTTTGCAGAAAGAGATAAACCAGAATGGTTGCAAGCTTCTAGTCAACTATAGCTTATTCATTAAGCATTCTGTGATTCATAAAGGAAATGGTACAAGATCACAAGTGTTTTCTTTCTCATTTTGCAAACAATTGCAGTCTCCTCTCCTTAGCAAAAAGTTCCAGCTCCCTATTTCCACTTTGGAACAAACGGCTATTTAAAAGTCTAAACTATACAGAAAATCTTTAACACAGATGGCAGAATACTACTTTTATTAGTTTGCCATAATCTTTTCCTGATTCATTTAACTTGGATTATAAAATAATCAATGTTATTTCATTTATTTAATCATATTTCTATCATTTCATTTATTACTGGTACTTTAAGAAATATGCATTTAAAGAAAAGTTAATAGGTATTAAGATAACTGTCAACTCATAAAACATTCCTGGACTGCTCTTGAGTTTTCATAGGCAGCAGGTAAAAGAACTAATGGAAAAGCTCGGTTGCTATGACCAGAAGCACATTCCATGCATACCTTTCTCCAGATTGTATCCCAGGTTACTACAGCAAGCAGAAGAGGTATGTTTCTACAGCCCAAGAAAGTGTTCTGTTGGAGAATGTGATTTATGACACACCCTGGGAGGATGGGGGAAACAGGGTCATAGGTGAGCAGTAAATTATGTGGAGCAAAGCCAACTGCACTTGGGAAAGTGCCAACATGTTGCTTCTAATAAATAATTGGATTTCTTTTAAAACTTGGCTCGAGGCTCACGAATTAATTAGGGCATCCTGTTGGAATCCTGACAATAACATAGCACAAAAACATTCTACTAGGAGGAATAGGAAAACAGTGAACAGAAGGAAACTGAGTCACACAACATGTATAATCTTGATTTCAATACAATCTATCAATATGATGGCTAGAAAATAGAACTGCACATTGTTCTTAGCGACGTCTATCCACTTTTAAAACTATTACTTATCAGTTTTTAAAATATGTCAGAATTAAATACATCTTTCCATTCCATCTCACAACTCTAGTCAACCATGTATCACAATTTAAACATTAAGTCAGGGATTTTTTTTTTCTTTTTTATTTCTTCCAACACTCACAACTTGCTTTTTGCAGTATTTTCTCTGATGCAGACTGAAAATTCTAATTATTATTACTTGATTTTAAAATTATTACTTGATTTTAAATTTAGTAATGGAATAGTCCATGGTCTTACCTGCCCTTTTCACAACACAAATATGGGGAGAAAACATGAATGTAACAGAATGACTGTAATGCTCAGTTTACTGGAAGATTAAGAAGCACTCAAATACTTATCAAACAGAACAATCATAGAGAAATTACTGGTATGTGCTTGAGAATAGAGTGGGAGTGGGAGAAGATATAGAATATAGAATAGAATTACAGAGTTGGAAAAGATCTTGGAGGTCTTCTAGTCCAAACCTCTGCTCAGGCAGGAAACCCTATATCATTTCAAACAAATGGTTGCCCAATCTCTTCTTCAAAACTTTCAGTGTTGGAACACTCACAACTTCTGGAGAAAAGTTGTTCCACTGATTAATTGTTCTAACTTGTTACGATATGTACAGAATAACCCTTGAGTAACAAGAATATGCACATGGAAATGTTTATGAGAGTAGCTATGAATAATTATTCAGCCACACACAGCTATACTAAATTGAGTTTAAAATTTACTTTAAGAAATAGCACAGTCCAATAAACAGTCCAGGTCATATATGTTTTACAGTCCAAAGAATATCCAATTACAAAGTCTTCTTACCGGTTGCCTTTATCATTTCCAGTAAACAAAGATATCAAAGTATAAGCACAGCTTACCTAGCAACAGAATGTCAGAGATACAGAATGTTAGAGAGACAGAATGTCAGAGAAAACAAGCCATAATCTCTAGCTCCCTCTTATGGCAATTCACAATACAATCAACCAATCGGAACATAGTACAAATCAATACAGTAACTTTGTCTTAAAATTACAAACATACATTGTTGGTTTATATATTGCCAATCCAACTAATTGTTGGACAGATTCCTAACATAACTCAGGAAATTTCTCCTTAGTTCAAGTTTGCTTTTCTCTTTGATTAGGTTCCATACATTGCTTCTTGTCCTGCCTTCAGGTGTTTTGGAGTATAGCTTGACTCTCTCTTTGTGGCAACCACTTAGCTATTGGAACACTGTTACAATGTCACCCCTAGTCTTCCTTTTCATTAAATCAGACATACCCAATTCCAGCAAATCGTTCTTTATATGTTTTAACCTCCAGTCCCCTAATTATCTTAGTTACTCTTCTCTGCACTCCTTCTAGAGTCTGAATGAAAATAAATTATTCGTTTATTGATTTGCCAATTTATATGGTTATTCATCTCAACAAATGACTCTGTGTAGTGAACAACATTAAAACAAAGTAAAACATAACAAAAATTAAAATATACAATTAAATAAAACTGAATACCAGAAATCTCCATCAGAATGAATGAAATTAAAAATAGAAGCAATGATTTGGGATGAAACCAGAATGAAAGGAGATGGACTAAAGTATTTTAGAAATTTACACGGGATGATAGTGATATATTAAAAAGTGAAACTAGAATGAATGCTTAAAAATACTTTTACTAGTCTTCCTCAAAGTTTAACAATCTTACTTCCTAACTTCTGCCTTAACATTTACCACTACCCTTATGCTATATACATATATTAAGGTCTCTGCCTATGCATTTACCCAATTGCTAAATAGTCCTATGGATGCTTCTATTCACCTTTGTTGCTTGAGCTTGTAACACAATTGCCCATCATTTAGCCACCTTCAAGTTAGTTGACACTTACTGCATTGACTTGGCAACTTCTCAGTTCTGGTGAAAGAGGAGAAAGGAAGGTGCTTTACCAGCTACTGGCTAATTGTAGATTCTCACTGCTGAGATTGTGAGGCTGCTGGGCTCTGTTTTACTTGTCTATTCTTGATTTCCTGAAGTCCAAGCCTGCTCCTCCAACATCCATCTGCTGATCCCCTCCCTCAACTGCAAATTCTTCCTCTCTGCACTTCCACCCAACATAAAACATACCAATAGATCCATACTCTGCTCCCTTGTATTTAAAAACCAGAGGTAATCCAATGCTCTTCTAGCTGTTTTAAAATCTCAAGGGAACAAAAAAAAAGGTGGGGGGTGGGAGTGGGGGTGGAGAAGAGTACATGCTGGCCCCTGCAAGTCTTTCATTCCATACAATATTTGGTAGAATTCTGATTAAAAGAAAACAAGAGATAAGAAACATAATTTGAATGGTAATGCACTGTTTTATATCAAGCAAAAGATGCATAGACCTGATATTTTGGTCATGAACCTGAGAGAGTATATTGCTCATTTGTTTGATTTTAAGGAAGTATATTAGAACATATATGGAATTATATACTGGGAGTACCAGGCCATCTTATTTGTATCTTGAAAAGCCTATATATGGGTCAAGAAGCAACAATGGGAATTGGATACAGACCCACTGATTGCTTCAAAATTGAGAAAGGAGTTCAGCAACGCTGTATACTGTCGCCCTGCCTATTTAACTTATATGCAGAACACATCATGAGAAAAGTGGAACTAGATGAATCACAAGTTGGAATTCAGATTGCTAGGAGAAATATCAACAACCTCATAAATGCAGATGATACCACTCTAATGGCAGAGGGTGAAGAGGAACTAAAAGGCCTCTTGATGCAGGTGAAGAAGGGGGGTGCAAAAGTTGGCTTGAAACTCAACATTAAGAAAACTAAGATCATGGCATCCAGCCCTCTCAATTCCTTGAAAATAGATGGAGAAGAAATTGAGGTAGTGACAGATTTTATTTTCCTGGCACCAAGATCACCGCAGATGGGCACTACAGCCAAGAAATTAAAAGACACTTGCTCCTGGGAAGGAAAGCTATGTGTGATGACCTGGGGAGTAGCAAAAAGGCAACACAGTCAGACAATCAGTAGGAGTCCCTTTATTAGCTCCAACTTTGCCCCCAATGTCCTGGTTACCTTCTGGTCTGGAGAAAAACTCTCCAAGGAACAGTCTTTGGCTGCAGAAAATCAAGTCCAAAACATGGTCAACAAAAACTGTAACTATAAGTTCAATCAAGGTAAAATGAGGTAATTAATTCGACAAGGCAGGAGCAAGAATACCAGATGTGAAGGCACAGCCAAAATTCAACACAGCTGGGAAGATGCCAATAACACAGATAAACAAAGTCAAAACAAAATAAATTCACGTTTGCTCCCAGCAGTTGCTGCAGTCAGCGTGCCTTTCTTTTAAACTCTCATTCCCAGATGTGGATAATGAAGAAAATCAGGACCTTTTCCACCCCTGTAAGCCATGCAACCCATGTTGCTCTCTTCTCTATTCCTACTTGCGTGCCCTAGGATGAAGAGGGGGTGGGACTCGGTCTTCCTCTGAACTTCTCCCTGGTTCTACCTCTCTCCTGCTCTGCCCAGTTGGACTTTGCCCTTCACCAGCCTCCTCCACAGCCAACGGAGCCACACTCCCACTCTGTCAGCTGTTTGTCTTCCTCTTTGGATTGGACTCTGACAGGGGGATGACACTCTCTCTGCAGTCCACTTCAGCATGACACTATGACAAATCTAGACAGCATACTAAAAAGCAGAGACATTATCCTGCCAAGAAAAGTGCATATAGTCAAGGCTATGGTTTTTCCAGTTGCAATGTATGGCTGTGAAAGTTGGATCATAAAGAAGGCTGAGCGCCAAAGAATTGAGGCCTTTGAACTATGGTGCTGAGAGAAGATTCCTGCGAGTCCCTTGGACTGCAAAGTGATCAAACTGGTCAGTCCTAGAGGAGATCAACCCTGACTGCTCTTTAAAAGGCCAGATCCTGAAGATGAAACTCAAGTACCTTGGCCACCTAATGAGAAGGAAGGACTCACTGGAGAAGAGACTAATGCTGGGAATGATTGAGGGCAAAAGAAGGGGATGGCAGAGAATGAGGTGGCTGGATAGAATCACTGAAGCAGTTGTGTGAACTTAAATGGACTCTGAGAGATGGTAGAGGACAGAAGGCCTGGAGGAACGTTGTCCGTAGGGTCGCAATGGGTCAGACACGACTTCGCAACTAATAACAACAATAATAATTCTTCAGATCAACACGGAGTTTTTCAATGCAACAGGAATGGTATATGATGAAAATAAATAGTTAAAATGATTAATGATTAGGTTCTAATGGAGCAGAGAATAAAACATGTAATGTGTCCTTGGATGTTTAATATATTTATGGGTTCATGTACAGTGTATGTTGAACTGAACAGACTACAATAATCTATTGTCTATTACAATTTATGTCTACACTTTATTTATTATGACAATTGAAGGCTATGGGCTATGTCAGCATGCTAGAAGCTAAAAGGTTCTATTTTCAAAGACTGAATAGAATTAAATAAGGTTGGAGCTGGGAAGCCATTGAACAGAAGAAGAAAATTAAAATATAAACATCATTGAAAAACTGTGAACCATTTCCACACTGCTGATAACAAAATTACATCCCCCTATTCATGAAATCCTCAGGAGATTTGAGAGTGTCCATATCATTTCAATTTTCTTATTCTATGTTAACTTCATTTGATCACATAATCATGAGCAAAACATTTGATCACTTGAAAAAAAATATACCAAATTGGTGATGATGGTAGGCATAAATTACACAATTTAGGAGGATATTAAGTTTACCAATAACAATGCCAAATAATAGGCACAAACTTTTTGCCATCATTATTTTCTTCATCTTAAAAATTAGTTCTAGCTATACCGAAATCCACACCAATCCTGTTTCCTGTAT
This sequence comes from Bungarus multicinctus, assembly GCA_023653725.1. Lineage (NCBI taxonomy): Eukaryota > Metazoa > Chordata > Lepidosauria > Squamata > Elapidae > Bungarus > Bungarus multicinctus. The sequence continues at coordinate 17,137,671 of CM042851.1, read as the reverse complement.
GAATTGTTCTATGTAGCTTGAAAAATGGCACCTGACTTTTGCTTAAATGCAGAATATGGGAAAAACTTTCTACATATACATACATTTAATTTATTTTGTTTCCTACTACTTGCTGTTGGAAGTTCACATTGCATTGATTATCCTGAAAAGGAACAGTGTGACACAAATACATTAAAAGCTATATGAAAATGTCTGTTCAATCCTGCCTGATTCTCAGAAACTGCCTGGACAGTAACTGAGGTTTTACTCAACAAGTTTTCCAGAAGCTTCCTTCCTAAAGCTGATAAAAAGTTCATCCAGCTGGCTTTGTCCCTAAGGTGGGACTAGAATTCACAAACTCCAGGTTTCTTGTTTGATGTCTTAACCAGAATACCATACTGTCTCTCAAATGAAATCAAAATCATTTGCTTCTGGGGCTTATGACATATGGAATAGTTTTTACTTGAGATAACATATTAAAATGGGGCCTCCATTGAAAGATTAAAATGAATCATCATTACCAAGAAGGCAATGACATTTGTAAGTTTAACATGGTTTAAATTTTTCGTGTTACTGACTGCGTACAAATCCAAGATGGTAGACAATGGTACTATGGTACAATTAACAGTGGTAGATGGTTCATAACACTTATTAGAAAGCTAAACAGTAGTTTTGGGTTTCCTGTTTATGCAATTGATAATCAGTTTGCTTTATTGCCTCGTCTTGTTTTATTTTACTTTTGAAATCAGCATAGAAAAAGAAATACTGGAAGTGCCGAAACAGGGCTGTTTTCAGCATCCCAAAGCTGCAGAGTCTTCCCTCAAATGGGCCAAAAATCTGCTGAGAGGCGCAGGTAAAGGGGTGGGGTGGGGGTGTTGCATGCACATGCACACCAGGTGGGGCACACTGCATTGTGGAGGCCCACATGTGCATGCACTTTCGGCACACCACAACAAAAAGGTTCGCCATTACTGGTCTAGGCTATCTATCTTTATTTTATTTATTTTTATTTGTCAATTGCCTACAAGATAATAGATATAAGTAAAAACATAGTTATGAATACATGTATACATATAAGCAAAATTAAAAATACTGTGTATATATATTATATATATACAAATGTGTGTGTGTGTGTGTGTGTGTGTGTGTAATACACACACACACACACACACACAAACACAAACACACAAAAGAAAAATCTTATTTAAGATTCTTCCTTCAAGGCATCACTGCAATGCTGAGAATGCTTTTTGACAGGAGGAGGTATGGTTTTGATTGTGTTTTTAAAAAGTCTAGTTTAAGTCTCTTAACGATGTGTATCTATCAACAAGGATAAATCTAATAAAATAGATTCCACAGTGTGAAAAACGTATTTGACTGCATTGTGCAAATGGGCACCAAATTTGGCAGGGAAAAACTCCGTATGACCACTTGATGGCAGTAGAAATCTTTATAACTCTAAAACTGTCCATTCTGTAACATGCAGAATGTTAATTGATGATTATGTCTATTCCAAATGTGATGGCAGAGTGAAAGTAACTGAGGTCACCATAAAGCTTCTAAGGGCTTTAAGTCCCTGAGCCTGAACTATCAATACATTATCAATAAATTACATTATCAATTACATTATCAATAAATCTAAGTAAGCAAAACAGTTTATGGTGCGAATAGCTGAGGAAGTGCAGCCCTAAATCAACATGGCATATTGTGATTCCAAACAAATGTCTATGATATGAAGATAAACTCTTCACCAAACTGAAGTAATTATAGATAAATACAAAATAAAAGGATTATCATCTCAATTAGCAGTTTGAAAACCAAATATTAAAGCCCCAGCCAAATTTACATTTTGAAAACACAAGTTAATTTATTTCCTCACAGAGTGCATTCTGTAGATTTTTTTCCAGCACAAGTAGTTTCAGTTGAGTATCAGTATGAATTCAGTAATCAGTTCCTAAACAGCAAACAAGAAGAGCTGAAAACTGAATGTCCTGTGATTAGTATGGGTTCACACAGGAAAAGTCCAATTTAATAGCTGGAAGGTTTGCAACAGTATTTTCGGTTATGAAAGATACGGCCTTTTAAAACTGAAGAATTGGCAGCTTGGCAGCAGGACCCACCATGGTGAATCAACAAAAGCTTTAGTCATGTTTTAGATGGCCACCATGTGCTTATGAGCATTTCAAAACACAACCTTGTTAAGATTCACTTCACATACTGAAAGGTTTTGTAATTTTTTTTCTTCTAGGATATTTTTTTTCAACTTCATAGCTTACATCTATGCCTCTAGGATTTCATGGGGATGACAAGCATAAGTTCAGTCTCTGCTCAGCTTTTTCAAAATCAAACACAATCAGCTGGATCAGCAGCCAAAAAAGCTAATACAATCCTAAATTGCATTCACAGAGGGATATAATCGAGATCAGGTGAGGTAATACCACTCTATAAAGCCTTAAGAAGACCACACCTAGAGTACTACATTCAGTTTTGGTCACCACACTATAAAAAAGATGTTGAGATTCAAAAAAAAAAATACAGAGAAGAGCAACCAGGATGATTAGGGGACTGGAGATTAAAACATATGAAGAACCATTACAGGCACTGGGCATGACTAGTGTAGTGAAAAGAAGGACCAGGGGAGACATGATGGCAGTCTTCTAATATTTGAGGGGCTGCCACAGAGAGGAGGGAGTCAATCTATTTTATAGAGCACATGTAGGCCACACAAGGAATAATGGATAGAAACTGAACAAGGAGAGGTTTAACCTGGAAATAAGGAGAAACTTTCTGACAGTGAGAACGATCAACCAATGGGACTGCTTGGCCTTGGAAGTTGTGGGAGTGTCATCACTTGAGATTTTTAAGAAGAGATTGGACTGCCATTTGTCCTAAATGGTGTAGGGTCTTCCATTTGGGTGGGGGTTAGACTAGATGACCTACCTCTTCCAACTCTGATTATCTGTTATCTGTCATCTTTATGTTGTTATATGCAGCTATTACATAATTTGCTGATGGCTTAACATTGCCTGTAACAGTTTTGGGGGCCTGAGAGCAATATGTGAGGAAGGACTTTATTTGCAAGAATTTGATGGGTTTCTTTATATTAACTGTAATATGTCTATTTTAAGATTTAAGATTTTTATAATTTTCCAACTCATGATGGCAGGAAGTTCTGCTGTCAATTTCCAGAAAACCTGAAGAGACAGCCTGTGTCTCAGGTGGTCCTAAAATTAGTGCCTGTCAAGTCTTGTTTTACAAATTCAACATGGCTTCTCAGTTAAAATATATTATGCATAGAATACCCAGAAATCTTTTAACTAATCTACTGTAAGACTAAAGAATATGTTTGCCTAATGAAGCATTGGTACAATAAATTATTAAAACAGGTCAGTTTAGAAATATCTGGTCATTTTTTTCCATTTTCTGCCAAAAAAATCATCACAAATCATAATTATATGATCATGAGATGTTGCATAAATGCATAAATGTAAACAAGTTGCTAAGTGTCTGAAATGCATTCATATGACAACCATGTAAGTAGCTTTTTGAAATCCTTTGTATCTTCAAACGGTCATAAGTTGAGGGCTGCCTGTAATGCGTAAATTATTTGACTTGGGGGGGCATTTTTCCCAATTTTTTTTTTATTTTCTTGATGTGGGGGGCATTTTTTTCCCAAAATAAAAAATAGAAAGGTATTTTCCTTTAGTAAAAAGGTTATTTTCCTATAACCCTTCTTTAGAATAGAAGAGAATAATAACTTTATTGTCACTTTGAATGTACACTAATCGGCATACATTAAAATGAAATTTCATTGCATACAGCTTTCAAAGGTCACCACCGCCAACATATACTACATAAACATGACAAAATAAACACAAAATTATGCATATACTCACATATATTATATGACACAGAGAAACAACACAGTCTAGCTAGGATGTGTACATGTACATGGCAAAAAAAATGAATCTTACAAGTTTACCAGACAGATGGCATAGGGAACAAAGCTGTTACAGAATCTGGTTGTCCTGCTAGAAATACTTTGAAACCTTCTCCAGAGGGAAGCAATAGAAACAGACCATGAAATGGGTGTGTGGGGTCTCTAACAATGCTTTGAGCTCTAAGCACATAGCACTTATAAGTAGTAACCTGAATAACAGGAAGCGAGCTTCCTATAATCTTCTTGGCTGCCCTTACCACTCTCTGTATGGGCTTTCTAGCTGCCACCAAACCAAACAGTGATGCAGTTTCTTCAAACACTCTCAATCATGCCTTTGTAAAAAGTGGCCAGAACAGAAAGAAAAAGATGTGCTCTCCTCATCCGACGCAGGAAATTCAGATGCTGGTTTGCACTCTTTACTAAGGATGACGTGTGGAGAGACCAGTTCAGATTGTTAGTTATCTGCACCCCCAGATACTTAATACTGTTGACCATCTATATAGTTGCATCCTTGATACTGAGTGAAGTATGACTATGCCACTCTTTCTAAATTCTACAATGATCTCATTTTTTTTATTAACATATAGAACCATTTAGAACTTTTATTGCATCAGTCCACCAGAGTCTTCAACTCTTCCATATAAGCATCTTCATTGTTTTCACTGATAAGACTCACTACTGCCGTGTCATCCGCATACTTCACAATATGATTCGTAGCAAACTTGGCACAGCAGTCGCAGGTCATCAAGGTGAACAGTAATGGACTCAAGGAGTCCTGTGGGGAACCTGTACTCAAGGAGATGGAACTGGAAACTTTTCTTTCAATTCATACAAACTGGAACCTATCAATAAGGAAACCCAGTATCCAATTACATAAAGGAGTTTTAAAATCTAATAGGCCCAGTTTGTTCACCAAATGCTGATGAATGATTGTGTTGAATGCCAAACTAATATCAACAAACAGCATTCACATGAGTATTCTTCTCCTCCAGGTGCGCCAAGCTAAGATGAAGCACACAGGAAAATGCATCATCTATAGGTTTCTTGGCAGCATAAGAAATTAGCTATTATTGTCCTCACCCTTTTGTAATTTAAGTTGGTTAAATACAAACCCTGTATATGGGCGTAAATTAATTTGTATAGGATACTGCACATTCAGAAATAGATTTTCCCTATAAACCAGCATAAATCTACCTTACACAATTCCCTTTCCCCCATGCCTGATTAAAAGGTATGAATGAAGCAATATAGTAAAGTATAATTCAGTCTGAAAAATATATCACTGTGCTTCTGCCTGATCTTTCCTGCAACCCAAAGAAGCAAAAAAACAGTGGACTGTTAAAGGCCCATCAAACCTCATCATGTTAATCATATCAACCAACAACACATCCACAATGCCACTGCAGCTTTAATTTATTTCCTTTTGCTATGAACTATATTCCTTTGCCCCATTCTACAAAATGCCAAATAGCTCAACAGCTTACTGCCACGAGCAGGATGTCTCAACTCTTGAGAAAACAAAATGAATTGTTTCTGCTACACATTATTTGTTCACTGTCTCTGATTTGAAGCCAGAATTATCTTTTCTTTTTGTCCTGAAACAGCCTGTTCCAGACATGGCTGCTGAAACATATTTTGCCAGCATTCCTTGCCAGAAAGTAGCAAGCAACGATTTGCCTGGATTTTTTCCAGAAAAAAACAGACCTAGAGGGAGTTCTTCCAATGAGTGAAAAAGCCAACCCAAAGCATCTCTGAATGCAGGTGTATGAAAAAGAAAATATGATTCCTGGGAGGCTTGACAGAATGATCCCTCCTAACAAAAATATAGCTCCTTTTGCAATTAGTGAGTGAAATGCACCAGAAATGCATGGTTGTATTACAAGTGACAATGTAATTTAGAATAAGAAATCTTGCAAACACATCTTCAAAATACCCGGTTTGAAGAAGTATTTATCAGAGAAACGTGGTGGCTTACGTGGTTGGCAGTTCAAGATCTAAGCTCACTTTCATGCCCCAGCTCTTGCCAACCTAGCTGTTCAAATGCATGTAAATGCATGTAGATAAATAGGTACCATTTCGGTAGGAAAGAAACAGCATCCCATGTACCTTAGCGTATTGTCATGCCAGCCACATGCCCACAGGATCATCTTTGCACAACACTGGGTCCCTTAGCTAGGAAATAGAAATTAACACTATCCCCTAGAGTTGAACGAGACTGGTCGAGAGAAACCCTTACCTTTACTTCAGTTTAAGATTTAAACCTAGAAAAGTAAGTTTAAATTGTAGTAATAATCAAACACCTTGAAATAGACTAAGTTTACATCACCACAAAAATATACACAACATGTACACAGTCCAAGATGTAGCCCAATAATACACTTAGCTATCTTAATTTAAGAAAGAAAAATCAGTCTTTCTGTAACAGCCTGATTGGAATACAATCATGTAAACGTTAGGTAACTAGCTTACTTAGGCTTATATATGTGATGGCTTGAAAACATACTCTGTTGACTTATATTACAGTAAATAAATAGAATTTCAGTTGCATAGTTCACAATTAAAGTTGCAATAATTTATTGGCAACAAGAATGAACAGCAGTTTAAAGATGATTAATCTCATTACAATCAGATTATAAAGGATCATATTTACATGACATTTCTTTTGTTGATTTTTAATTAAAGATTAGAAAAGTTTGCATAATTTTTCTGGTGACCATTCATCTGCATGTATATCAATCCAATGTTTCTTAAATTCATTAATAGTCATTCCAGACCCATGCATTACTGTATAGTCTTTGCATCTTAGCCTATACTGTACCATGTGCTGGAATATTTTTTAATAAGGATGATTGCAACTGAACTAAAAAAACTAGAAATATTCAGAATTCCACTGAGAAAAGTAATCAAAGAAAACAAAAATAAACACAAGACTTTTATGACAAGATGACTTAGAACAAGGGTGTCAAACTGGCAGCCTGGGGGTTGGATACGTCATGCAGGCCATGCCAACCAGAGTTCAGCAAAGGCAAAAAATATTGCAATACATCACGATACATCATGTGATGGGATCGAGTTTGACACCCGTGAGTTAGAAAGAGGCACTATAATATTGTTTAGTCTCTCATACTACTTCTTCCTGATGTTGCTGTCACTTGATACTATACATATATCATCACTGTTGGTACTTAACTGCTACAACAATATTTGGCTGATTAGCTAGTACCTGCCTGTCCATCTGGATCTGATTCTTAGCCCTGGTATGCTCTATCACTTTCTGTGGAATCTTCCTTCTGGACTTGGGGGAATCTAGCAATGCAGATGTTCCTGTGCTCAATGCCAGTTATTTGATTGTGTCATTCAGTATATGGTCCTGCCCACATTTTACATCCTACCGCTGTGTTGGACTGTTTCTGGGGTTCTTTGCACCTCAGGTGCTGTCTAGTGTGATACACCCCTCCTTCAATGGATCTGGTGATTAGTACCTTTGCCTTGTGCTGCTATAATCAGTAACTCAATGTTGTCCTTTAGTCCAGTTCTTTTCAGCCACTGATAAGGATTTCCCAATGTCAGCCAACTCAGCTGTGAATGGTATATCCCATGCTAGGTCTGGTCTTAGCTTTGTGTGGAACTTTATCTACTTGATTTTTATCTTTTATCTTCTGATGTTATCTTACTCATGTCTTCTTCAGTGCTCTGGATACCCATGACCTGGCTTTGACACTTAGTTTTGACAGTTTGACCCTGCCTGCTTTCTTTCCGGCTGATGCAGGGTAGTCTCTGGATGTTTAACTTGGGGTGGACACCTCCATGCATGTTCTCCTTTGGCCAGGTTAGTATACTGGCAGGGTGTCTGATGACTGGCAGAGCATGCTGTTAATGGCATGGATCTTGTTCTTTCCATTGAGCTGCCTTTTCAGGATCTTTTCTTTGATGATACGTGGATGTTGTGGTCTTCCTAGCGTCATCAAGTTCCATGTGATTATGGAATATCAAAGTATTTATAGTTGGTCTGTATGTTGCTATGTAGACTGCTCAGTCTTAACTACCTTCTCTCTCTTTAGTAACATCTGGATGCAATGAAAATGAAATCCCAATGTCTTCACTGTAGATGGATAATCATATGGATCAGTTTTCAATTGGGGGCATGCACAAAACAATAAATGGTTTGTTTCCAACCTAAAACAAGTCATCACATTCCAAAGTTTTGTTTTCTTTTTTCAGGATAGACAAGTTGGGCAGAAACCAAACATGGAGTGTTTTGGTTATTCGGGATATCCTCGTTCACTTTTGAATGCACTATGATTAAAGCAAGTTGCTTTAAAAATATACAGTGCAAGAATGACAGTGTTGCAACCCACTAAGATATACACCTATGGAATAATTTAACACTATTCTGCATGGTTGCAGTAATATCCTCATTTAAGAATTATTCAAAGGAATCCCAACAAAAGAAATGTAAACTGGATCTATATAGTTGGATTAATCCAAATTGTTATTGTTTTAATGTTTTAGATTTTAAATAGTTGTATTTTATGATTCTTAAAATGTTTTTATATGTATTTTATTTCTCTTTTAATTCTTGCTTGGGAGCTACCCAGAGTTGATGAAAAATGGATGACTATATGAATGTTTTAAATCAATAAATATTGATTGTGGTAACTAATAAAACATTATTTGCTTTTACAAGTACTCTATACAAATTTGTTTTTTTCACATCTGTGCTTTTCTGCTTCTGCGCTCTTCTGCTACAGCCATGGGCAGAAAAGCAGATATGAACCAACTACTAGTGTTTTTGTAATGGAAAGCTGTGAGCTGTACAAACATCCCAAATGAGCCATGCAATTCATCTATTACCACATTATTTCTCTTATTCGCTGCTATATACATTTCTTTTACATCTGTACTATCACTGCCTTAGGCTTCAAGGACCGTGCACATTCACTCCTTCTCAATTTAAAGAGGTACTGAAATAATAAAATTCAGAGGTAGAGGAAGGAGAGAATATTCTATTGCAATTATCCAATTGTGAACAGCTGTAACTGCTATAGTAACAGTAATAAATATAGCAGGAAGGAGCTGTACAGAACACAGCAAGAGTGGGCTTCTACAGCAACAAAAATAAGATTGAGTGAAAAATAAGACTCATACAAATAAAACAGTATAAACAAAACCTTCAGAATTGTTTTGGAAGATGCACTTTGTTTCAAGTGGGTTTACTCAAGCTCAGTGTTATGTCACTTAGAAGAGAATTACTTCTGAATTTGTTTGAATTACAATTCCTACTCTGTACAGCAAATCAATGGTGAAGAATGATGACTGCTATAATTGTTGTATTTTAAAGCATAGTTTGTCATACTATGGAAAAGCTTAGCATCACGCAATTAGTGTTAAGTGGTGTTAGTTGTTTAATTGAACTCTACCCAGAAGGATGTGTTGTAAAGAATTTAATAAGCCTAATAGTAAATTTGGTATGGCCATAGGTATGGGTTTTCTTTCTACAAATTAGCCAGAAATGATTAGGCTAAGTCTTGTAGGACTGCTAGCATGTTAATGAACTATATAAGAAAAAATGAAAATGAAATCGCATTTTATATGTGATGTCCATCTATCATATATTATTCGTTATAAAAGTCTAAAGATTTACTTAGCTTTGGATTATCAGAATCTAGCACTGATACCTTTTACTGCAATACATTCTTTGACAGTAAAGTTTTTTGTTTTTTTTGAAAACTCAAAATGGAAGGACAGGGCCTTTAGAAACATAATCAGCTGCAGTGAAAGGAAAAGAATCAGTTGCAGTTTTTCAGCAATGTGCATTATAAAAAATGTACATGAAAAGCAGAATGAACTTAAAAGAAAAATAAATTGAAAAATGTGTAACATTTATACATGTAGTATAAAAGGCCATATAAATTACCTTTCGCATTCAAAATTTCTTCTTTGATTTTCATCACAGACCTTTGGCCTTTCTTTTCATCATTTCCAACTGTTAGAAAAATCAAAATAGAGAATAATGAATGACTGGCAACATATCATAACATATCAGTTTGTCCATTATTTGCAAAGTGATTAAAACCGTAAATGCGATAGATACCATGAAGATATAAAAGTTAGAATGAAGAATAGAAAACACATTCAAGACATTATTCCATAGCTGAATTTCAAAAACATTTTCATTGCCTGCTTTTAAGTTGAAAAGTGGAGAAATAAGAATTCATAAATTGTTTTGCTATTTAATAAATGGAATACCATTCTTTTCTTCATATATTCATTACATTCACCTTGATATACTGTAGACCAATAAATTTTATAAATAAAATGCCTAATTTATCATGTAAATATATATTTTCATTGATTACAAGAGACTAAAATTGAAAAATATATTAATCAGAATTATTCTGCTATTGCCTAAATTTCCATATAATGCTTTACATATTTCAATACATTTTCCTTGCCATAAATTTTCTAATCAAACAAAATATGTGCCAGGATTAAATATTGGCAACTTAAATAAATTTTCCAGGGCATCTCAAGATCAGAGCCGAGTAAGTAAGGTTTTGTATAATATAAAATATAATGAAAAAGACTGGCTTCTATGGAATCTAAGAACTGTGCGGGGTGGTAGAAAATATAAGTGTGATTATTTCTTTTAATTTATACAGTTATCCATCTGTAATACAACTGTAGAGAGCTCACAACTGTAAAGCCACAGAAAAGTGGAAACTATGAAACAAAGCCACCCAAAGGCTCCCATCTGACTTAAATCCTATCCCTGGGGAAAGAACCAGTTATGTCCTTCCAGAAGGCTAAAAGGGTAGAGGACGTGCCAGATCCCTGGAGGGAGAATTTTCCATATGAGTTAGAAAGGGTGTGCATCCTAGGTCCCATTAGATATCTGTATTTAGGCAAGGGAACTGGAATCTATCCACAATACCCTGTTTGGTGGAGGGGGCAAATGCAGTCTATCAAATAACCTGGACTCTTGCCATTCACAAGTTTAAAAGTGACAACCAGGGGAAAAAACTGGGAGGCAGAAAGGCTAGTGTGATTGATGGATTTGGGGTGGGGAGAGAGGGTGGGGAGGGGAAGAGAGATTCTGCCCTTTTGTTGTAATAGTTTATTTGCCATTTCTCCAACTGGGCTGTTGATGGTAGCCTTTTCAGTTCCTGCTTGCCAGCTCTAATCATCACAGAGAAAAAACTGGGAGATAAATATAGTGTCTCTTGATAGAAAGTCTTATACAGTAAATAAAAGCATTCAATATTAAGGTTTATTTTTAAAAAAGCTTTCAAACCTCTTCAAAGGAGATAAAGATTCATTAGGTTTATGATATATTGTTCATAAAGCACCTGCTAGCATTAACGGGTACCATATGAAAACAAGGATAGATTTTGAGTGTTCGGTTTCATTTTTAGTACTAAATAAGACTTTTCAACCCTAATTAAATATAATTAGTGTCTATGAAAGGTAATAGGGAGGTTTGATTTATTATGTTCCATTATTATTGTTTGTACATCTTTAATGTGTTGTAATATACCCAGGGTCTCTCGATTTGGCAGGACTAAAAACTATAAACTAAATTGTGCTAAATGACTAAAAGCAAATTTACTAAATGGCATAATGGACTAAAATGGATTAAGATATCTGAGAATTAGTTGATTGTAACTGTTGTTCAGTCACTTATACTTTTTTAATCTTGGTAGATTCCATTTTGCAATGGAATCCTTCCCCTGCCTTCACAAAATGTGTCCAAAATATTTAAGTTTCATGAAGAGTCCTTGATGCTCTCTGAGCTGGGTTGTTTTCTTACAGCTATTTCATTATCCAAACTAGGTAACCTTTTCAGTACTACTAAAGAATGGAGTTTGCTGAGGGATCCTAATATAGGTGCCCACCAACTAGAATTCTTTTTAATTATTTCAGAATGAACATTGGGAGCCTTTTAACCTTGAGGGATCAAACCAATATAGCTTGTATAGTATTGTAACAGAAAGCCAATAAGGAGTTTAGCTCTGATTAATCCAACTCCCAATCAAATCTCAAACTGGGTCCGTGTACAACCCTCTAATTCCTCCCAAGCGTGAGTTGATATTTTGTTAATTGAAGGAGGGAATGGTTTTCCTAACTGATTGAATTAATTTGTCCAGGACTCCTTCAATGTCACATCTTTCTTTCTATTAAAAAGGCATTATACTAAGCCTTTAAATATCACATCAAATCAGTTTAATTTTTAATAATAATAATAATAATAATAAAATTTTATTTATATACCGCTCCTCTCCCGAAGGACTCGGAGTGGTGCACAGCATAATCCTATTTCTGAACTAAAGATAAAGTCCATTGATTAGAACTCTTTTCAAGTTGGCAATTAAAATTTCAAACCAGTCCAAATATGATCTTTGGGGTTAATTTTTAAAAGCTATATATGAATTTCTAAAGTTTCTGGGGGTAGATCTTAAATCTTTCTCACATCCAGGCAACAAAGTGATATCATCAGTATTTATAAGTTTTGGATGTTTCTCCCAAAATTCAAATACCCATTTCTGTCTATGATTCAATTCATAAGATGACATTATACTACCTTAATGTATTCCTCTCTCATTCTGACCCATTTGTTGCTCTATAATAGGTTCTAACTGTTGCTTTGTGGTTCTCATATAACCTGTTGCAACCATGTTTTTAAAAGTTATCCAATTTCTTGTGGTTTACACAATCAAAAAACTTTCTTTAATCAATGAAGAAAAAAATAATAATTTTTGGAATTCCTGTATCTTTTCCATTATCCATCGGATGTTAAAGGTATGTTTCAGAAGTTGCTGGGTCTTCAGAATCCAGTATTATACATGGTATCAAGGAACACTGCACCAAAATACGAGTTCAGATGAAGAATTCTATCAGTTTTTCCAAAATTAGTACTTTCTGAATATGGATTATAATTCCCATTATTTTCAGCTAATATACTTAATGGTTTATCATTTTTAATTCTATTAATAAATTTTATTCCTCCTGTACTTTCTTTGGAAAGAAGACCAATTAAATGATCAGAAATCAATGCAATAATTTATATTAAAGGGCCTTGGGGGTGCAGACTGTTAATCATCTAGACTTAGTGCAAGCTGCCTGCAATTAGTGCAGGCTCGAATCCTACCAGGCTCAAGGTTGACTCAACCTTCCATCCTCTCGGGGTAAGTAAATTGAGGACCCAAGATTGTTGGGGGCAATAAGCTGACTTTGTAAAAATGCCGCTTGGGGGGGCCAAAAAAAGCCCTATTAATAAGCAGGCATATACAATGGAATGAAGGCTATTGCTGAGCACTTAGCATGGTGCTCCATAGACTGTAAGCCGCCCTGAGTCTCCAGAGAAGGGCGGCATATAAATGCAAATAAAATAAAATAAAAATAAATAAATATTACAAAGGGCTATAAAGCACTATAAAGCGATATATAAGTCTAAGTGCTATTGCTATACCAATCAGAACAGAATGTAAGTGTAGCTTTCTTTCTATGCAAATATACACTACCCAGAATGCCAGTCCCCCCCCAAAAAAATGTTACGTAAAAAGTATTGGTCATATATAGCATGGATAGGATATAGCCATGAGTCTGAGCTTGTCTAAGCAATTTGCAAGAATCCCTATTTCCATTTTGCTAACCTCTCATCATAATAATCGTCCACTTTTGACACATATACTTAAGTATCTTTTTGATCCTTACATATTAGATCCATTTTTCAATTCCATTTATTTACAGGTAGATCTCCATTTGCACTGCAAATGAAAAAAAGTGGACATACGGTGCTTTTAAAACTTTCAGTTTGTTTCTTTTTGGACAGAATAAGCATCCATTATGATCTTAATCATCAGATGGAGATGAAACAGGTCATCCAGCAAATTGACATTCCCATTCAGTTCTGTTTAAAAAGAGTAATGGAAATGAAATCAAATCTTTTTACTTTTTCTGTCTAAGCAAAAGAAAAAAATATCCAAATAGTGTAGTGGGTATATGAAAGGAAGGAACATGAATGCAAGATTTTTATCTGATCTTTCCTTTTCCATCAGTAGCTACAAGAGTGAATTATTTATTAAAGTCTTCTTTAATATCTTAATAGCCATTTCAGACTACATAGCCGGCCAGTGCGCACCCACAGGGTGGGCCTCCTTGGGGTGCCGTCAGCTGGACGACGCCTGCTGGCAGCCCCGAGGGTGCGGGCCTTCTCTGTGGGGGCACCTTCCCTCTGGAACGAATTACCTCTAGAGATGCGAGCCATTACTGACCTGCAAACCTTCCGGCGTGCACTAAAAACCCATCTCTTCCAACAGGCCGGTCTGGCCTAGTACCAATTATTAGGGTTTTAAAATTTAAAAAAAAAAATTCTGGTAACTTTTCTATCTTGTTTTTACTGTTTTTCTCAGCCATTAATTTAATTCTTTTAAACCTTTTTTAAATTCTATTTGTGAGGTTTTTTATCTTGGCTGTACACTGCCCCGAGTCCCATTGCGGGAGAGGGGGCGGTATAAAAATTTAAATAAATAAATAAATAAATAAATAAATAAATAAATACTGGTATAGATTAAAATAAATTAATTTATTATTAATTTATATTAAATAAATAAATTAATTTAATTTAATTTATTATTAATTTATTTTAAATAAATTAATTTACCAAAGTGCAGAAAAATGAGTGGTCATTTACTAATGCAGTTTGATTTGAATTCACTCTATTTCTTTTAATCAGTCTATACATTTTCATCTTCAATATTGAAAAATGTTATTAAAATTAACAATGGTACCACCTTGAAACCATACTTGAAATTGTTTTAGAAATCCTGATTCTTAAAAAAATGTATTGTTATCAAAGCATAATCCTTTTGCAATCCAATAACAGAAAAATAAATGTACCAATTTTTGGTGAACAGATGTTTCTATAAAATAATGCAAAATATTTAAATCACAATAAAGTTTAGCATGCTTTTTTATTTCAAGAGTTATAAAAAGGATTAGCAATCACAGCCTATTTTATTTTAATTTTAGTTGCAGAAAACCACTAATAACCTTGATGAAATACATTTTTTCGGTTTGCTCCCTTAGTTGATGACTAAATAAGCCCATTGTTACTAGAATTCCATCCCCTTATTATTATTATTTTTGAGCAACCTCTACTAACAAAACATAAGCAGTTCTATTGAGCTGATATACTTGGCCAACAAAACAAATAAATTAATAACATATTGTATAACAAAGACTCTACAATGAAAACTTTCTACTATGAATATATCATCTCTTTATACAACAAAGGGAATATTTGTATAACTTTTTTTCTAACATATTGTTTGTATTTAATTATAGTCATTTGAGATTTTTTGAGCAGGTAAAATGTCATTATTTTGCTAATCTACAGTATGTCACTCGGGAAAGAGGATTAAAGTGGCATTTTCTATGCTGTAATATAGGCCTAAATACAAAATAGAAGATAGGTGATGTAATTTATTGTCTATCAACTTTTTATCATTATGTAGAAAAATAAAAAGCAGGGAGGAATGTTTTCTCAGACCAATTATCTCTTTCAAAATAAACATCTTAAAAAATTCAGAGAAAGATGAAATAACAATTCAATAAGCATTTTAATAATTACTTTAATTCTAATGCTTAAGACCTTAAGGTCTTAAGAATTCTTGACTAAGCTGTCAAAACATAGGTAAGTATATTTATAAATTTTGTTTTAAAAAAAGCACAATTAGTTTCTAATAGATAATTAGACAAAGATATTATTATGTAATAATGTCTAAACTTGTCCTTAATTTCCATATTCGTATAAAGGACCTAATATCAAACAGGAATTAATCACCAGGCCTTCCCATGATAAAGAGCTTAGAACAATTACTGAATTAAAACAGCATGGATTAACCAATTCAATCCTTTAAGAATCACTAGATCTTTCTTTTTCCAACAAACACCATTTTAAAGTTTAGGGAAATTTATTTCACAATTAAATCATGAACAAAATCTTTCTAGATTAAAAAGAAGGTACATTGTCAAAAAACAGTTGAAACAGAATTAGATGAGCCTATAAAGATTTTGAGAACAAGTTACTTTATATTTGAAAAAAGTAAAAGTGAGATAAATGTATTGCTATTTAAAAGAATTTGAGTAACTATTGATAAATCTATTATGGCAGGAAAATACTTCAGTCAATTTGAAATTTTTGAATATCTTTGGTATACATTCACAATGGATATAAACAATAATCGGGTAATCAAATTAACATACTAAATAGGTAGTCGCATTTGAGGTCTCCAGACTTTACTAGCAAATTAACACAATGGAAAAAAAAAACAACCTAAAGGGAATGGGAAGTTCACAAACTGAAGGCTGGTTGTCAAAAGCTGTGATATTTGCAGTTTGGTCAAATGGTTAAGACATCAGGCTAGAAAGCAGGAGACCACGAGTTCAAGTTCCGCTTAGCCATAAAAGCCAGCTGGGTGACCTTGGGCCATCACGCAATCCAGCTCACTTCTCAAGTTGTAAGTAAGTATGATATATTTATTTTCAGGATATTGTCTTGTAGATGAAGAACTCACTCTTTGGGTTTATTTGATTAATCCTAATTAAGGTACCACTCTTGTTATTTTGTAGTAATTTCACTTCCTTTTCTTGCCTTGTATGAATATGATGGTTTTTTAAAATATATTTTAATTATACCTACACACATACACACAATACAACTGGAACATTTTATTTCAACAAAGGTGTTTATGATTTTATCATTACTTTCACAAATGCTTGCAAAATGTAAATTATATATTGTTTTTATTTTAAAAATTGAAGGCAATCTACTAGTCATCAGCTCATTACCAGAAAAACTTATATTTTCCAATCAAGTATTTTTCGTTGTTTACCTAACGGAATTTTTCACCAGCAAAGCAAGCTTTATGTAACAATTCTTTTGAATTTGTATTTATATTTCTTATCCAACTGCAACCTTCTTAAACCTGTTCAATATCAATAACTGAAATGTTTTCTTAATTGTATCAAATAATTTTCTTCAAGCCTCTATGTTACAAAGCAATCTTCTGGGGCAATTACTAGATTTAAAATGCTATTCAGATATTTCTGGAGAGATTTAATAAACAGGATAAAACATGCAATTAAGAGATATTAACACAACAGTAATACCTATTATAACGTGCATTCCAAGTCTTGCCAAATTCTTCGCAGTATGGTAACCAATTCCTTTAATTCCTCCAGTTACCATGGCAACTTTACCATTTTGAAGAGGAAAAACTGCGCAAAAAGACAAAATAAAATAGTTAGGAACTGTTTTGCAACAAAAAACTGCTTATCAAACAGAAGTATCACTGACCAATATTTCACGTTAATTACAATGATGCTCATAGTTGCAACTGTTTCCCAGAGCAGTTTATATAAAAGAATCATAAGAAAAATATGAAATATTTTTTTAAAAATCAATATTATCAAAATTGTTATTTTTTAAAAATGTTTCTCAATCACATTTTAATAAATGGCCCAAAAACTTACTGTTGCATCTGCAAATAATGAAATATATAATTTAACATACCATTTCACTTTGTGATATTAATATACAATGCCACATTAAATAAAACCACTGAACTACATTGAAATGGTATATTAGAAAAGATATCGGTCACCTCATAAACGCAAATACATGTGTCTTAGGATAATGTCACAAGATCAAATCTTGGTCAGTCATCGGGACCAGTTTTTTAGTCTTCTGAGTTTTCTGATTTGTTCCAGAGCCCATCTTCAGGGAACTTCTTTCTACTTGAATATTTACTTTGGGCTATTCTGTGAGTTGCATGGATATCCTGAGTAGTTTTAGAGCTTGCATTTGAATATGAACTTTTGCAGTCTTAATATAGTGAAAAAATAGTGAAATATCTAAACACATGGAATTGGTCACTCAGAAGTTTGGATTAGGAAGCTTCTTGAGGGTCTATACTGCAATAGCTGTAGATAATATGCATGAAACAGTAACAGTAACGTCAGCAAAGATGTTGTATCAGTTACTGCAAGTGAAGTGAAGGACAGTACTTAACATTAAGCTTGCAGGGATAATATCTCAGTTGTCCAAATCACGATAGTTATAGTAGGATTGTAATAAAATTTTTAAGTATTTAAATACTATTTATGTAAAAGTAATGTCAATTTCCAAGAGTGAAAAGAAACTTCTTAAGGAAACCTTAATGCTTCTCAGTTAATGCTAAGTTTAAAACTCACTGTAGCAAAAATGCAAGAACTCAAATGGATTGCTTCATACACAATGGGGAGGTGGAAAGAATGGTGGCATTGTCCGTACTGAGACATAGATGTGTGGTAGGTACTCCTTTCTGAAATTTACTAAAGAATTCAGAAGCTGAATGAACCTGGGGCCAGGTTCATAAGTTTTCCATTTGGGAAGGATATTGGGTATAGATTATTAGACTACTGTGTTTTCATGCATCTTCCCAATAAACATGAAAAGATGCTGATCAACAAAGGCAGCCAGTTTGTCTCACAGATTGAGTGAAGCACATGGATTCACAATAGGTTTCTGTGAAATATTGGTGGACTAGATTAGATTTTGGTCTGTTCCTTAACCATTAGAATTTTACTAATGGAAGAGTCATTGATCATTTTCTCATGTGGGTGTTTTGTGTACTGCTGGCTTATGATAGCTAACAGATTGGTTAAATGATAATTTGGAGTCCTGCTATTTACAACTAAACAGTAATATACTTAAACTGTTCTGTTAGACTCTGAGCCATATGATCTGTATGGGTCCACAGCTTTGCTGACCCTTTAATGTTTTCAATTCCAACCTTTTAACTAACTCATTAACTCCATCCAGCCACTACATTCTTGGTGTTCACCTTCATCTTCCACTCATTCTCTGCCCCTTCATATAGTAGCTTCTCCTACATATGGAACACTCAATTTTACAGTCAGAATCAATGTCTTAGAAATAGTTTATTTCTTCAAAAAAATGTTACGCTATTCCTTGCAACAGGCTATCTATTACTCACTTTTCTACTTCAATTTGTATATCATGTCTTCAACCAATAATATAGCATATACAATAATAATATGCAAACATTCACATCTCCAATCAACTTATTTCTGATATTACCAAAGAATTCTCTGTGCATTTATGTTTAAATTCATTAAACAACCAAGAAAAAATACTTATCTTACTCCCTAATATTAAATCACTAAACATTCCATTGATTTTTCATACATTCTTTACTTCTATCATATACCATATTCATCACACTCACTTTTCTTCACTGTATAAAACGTTCCATAATTTATGTCAATGTTCTTTAACACACATTTTAAAAAGAATAAACTTTCTCTCATTCATACATTTCACAATGATGTACTAAAAGAAAACTTTTACCCTACACACTCCTTTGCCAGCTTTAAGCCATTAAGAATACATTCTGAGGCAAAAAAAGGAGGAGTTATATATTGAGATCATTTAATGCACAATACCTGTCTATTTAAATAATTCTTTCGTATCAAAAATATGATTAGATTACAAAGAAAATCAACTGCTTTATAAATTACAGTATTTAATAAATAACTTTCATGATTAGCTTGGAGTTTGCAGAGAATTTATTGATATAAAACATTGATAAATAAGTAAACATACTGTTACACAGTTAACATTCAAGTAATAGAAGAAAATATTTATAGCTCAGGGTTGATCTACAGTGGTTATTTGGCAGTTCTACTTAATTTGATAGAGTACAATATTATCATCCTCAAGAAAAACAACAAAACTATTACTATAATCACAAATCACCTAAATTTGCTTTTTTCAGTATGCTTTTTCATTATATGAAGATAATTAGATTATAATTTGAAATTAATTTTATAAATTCATAAATGTTCAATATTATCACGGGTGGAAAAGTTTAGTAAATAAACTAGAGTACATACATTGCAGACTGTGTTGTGACAACCAGAAAAAAATTATTCCTACCCCCTATTGTTACAATACTTAATACATGCACTTAGTCAGAATACATTATGAAACTCATGGTTGTCATATATAACTGAATGGCTAAGTTAGAGAGCAAATTTCTGTTGTGTTACCTTTTTTGGGCTGGGTCCAGTACTTATTTCAAGACATTACTATAATCTCTTGTCACCTTTAACTCTGTAAAGTTCAGATTTTATAAGACAAGCATATAATTTATAACTCCAACTTTTTAAATTGCCCAGATATATATTTTATGTATTTGCTTAATTCATGAACTATTTTAATTGTCCAATTGATTCCAGGCAATGGAATTCAACATATACCAGAAAATAAAACTGCAAAACAAAATAACCATTTAAGTGATTAAAAATTTGGGAATATTAAAAGCATATTTAACCCAAGGTTTTAGGAGATTATCTAAGAAAGAAAAAAAGCACAAATAAATAAGCAGTCCTCACAAGACTGCCTCATATTAATAATGGAGTATAAATGATACTAGTTTCATTTTAAAAAGTAAAGCATCCCTAGAGTTCCCTTGATGATGATTACATGTATGAATATCATTTGCAATTTCCTTTTTCCTTCTTTTGTTTTGTTCTTTATTTCCCAATCTAGCATAAAATTCCCTTCTGGTTTCCCATCCATAAACTGCAGAGATAACTTAGATCAGACACTGCCTCTTTCAGGAGGATAACGATAAGCGGCTTCACAACATAAACTGCTCAGTCACATCAAACCACAAGATGGGTGGATGGATAAATAAATATCCCTTTTTTGTATTCTACTGAGCATTGGAATTCAAGTGTTTCTGATAATACATGAAAAAAATATTAATTAGCCCACTTCAAAAAGTTTTTCTAGCATTACTGCAGCTAAAATACGTATTTTTTCTTAAAAAATAAACCTACATTCAGAAAAAAATTATTCAAACTGACACAGATTTTTGTCATCGAGTTATTTGTCTTAAAATTATCAACTGTATTGAACATTTGAGGAAAAACAATCTGCTCTCACTGAAGAATCAGATGCATTTTACAATAATCTTTGAAGAGAAGGATGAAACAAGACTGAAAAAACAAACATAAGGATATTTTAATATTGAATGACAACAACCTCTTTTACGTTGAAAAAGCAAATAAAATGTACTGTATTACATTAGAAAAAAGCAGGAAGGGTCTGAAGATCAAGGTACAAGATAACCAGCATTTTTACTTACAAGGAAAACAAATGAACAAAACACCAGAGAGCTTCTCGACAAAGTGCCTTGATAAGAACATTTTAAAAAGCCTAAATTATTGTAGAAATAAGCAAGCCATCTGGATTTTTTTTAATACCGGTAGATTGAGTTTGTATATGTGAAACTTCAAATCCCGTTTGTGCGAAAATGTTTTGCATGTGTTTTTGAACATAATAGATCAAGGGATCTATTACCATACACTCTTCCTTTTGAAAATTAAGCCCATTTCACTTATTGTTAAAAGATGAGACATCAATTTACTATAGTTTTAGACCAGAACAATGGCTGTTGAGCCATCTAAAGTCTAATAAATCAGGCAGCATGCAAATAGAAATACTACTGCATTAACAGACTTAGTAAACATCAACACCTATATTCCCGTTATTTGTCTATTCCAGTGGATATAGTGTGTTGCAGACAAAAAAAGGAAAATTTTGCTGATAAGGACCAGAGAGTAAGTTGCAAGTATATAATCAATACATACATAAGTTGTCTAACCAACATGTGCCTCAGTAACAATCAGCATAAAACATATCTGAATGCAAGACATGTTTGAACTTCCTTTGCTTTGAAGGATTGTACTCTCTGAGATTGAAATTATATTGTATCAACCATATGAGAATGCTAAAGATCAAACATTAAAGCAGGCTTGAAAGATTGTCAATCAGTACACTACAAGATTGTTTATCTGGATATTCCTCAGAAGGCAATAACCTTGCTTTTGGCTTAAACTCTGGACATTCTGTCTTAATTATTTTGGCTTTAACCCTGAAACCATACTGGAAGATCTTTGGGAGCCAAAAGCAAAACCATTTTATATATTAAGGATAAAACACTGGTGTAGGCAATTTTCTGTCTACATATATGCATATTTTTCTTCTAATAGACATGATAGGGAGGGAGGGAGGGAGCAGTAAATGTGTAGTCATTCATTTATTTTTCCATATTTGTGACACAGGTATCTGCCAATCTAAAGATCAGCTAGGCTCACAGATGCAGGTACAGTATATGCCAGTGTTGTAAAGACATACAAGAAACAGAGATTTCTTGTAATTAGATGTAACTTTTACACATGGCCCAATTTTTAGGCAATAATCAGGGAGTGATACGATTTTTGTGGCTTCATTTGTTATCTGTCGGCGATAATCTAGATCAGCATACAATTTCCAATGTATATTTTATCACTATTGACACCAAGGCTAATTCTGAAACATACAATGCAGCAAGTCCACCAAATATTTGAATGCTACAAACATTTGTGCAAGCCTTATATTACTCTGAGACAAAAAAAGTAGTGATTTTAAGTGAGTAATGTCTATGACCATGTGAGCCTTGCTTGAAATTCCTTTTAAATAACTGAAAAACCAAAAAGCAACAGTGTCTCAAAAATCAGGCTCCAAATACAATTTATTATGAACTGGACATTGGTGAAGAAGTATTTTTTTCAGTTAAAATCTTAAGAAAATGTTTTGTGATTTTTATTTCAAAATGTTTTATTAAAAATGAAGTATGGTTAAAAATTACATAATAAAAGTGGAAAGACAGAAATAGTATAATTTAGTACAATTTACTAAATATTACAATTTATATCATAATTAACTAGAAATATAAAGACTCATAAAATTCAAAATACATTTTGTACGGTGACAATTTTTCTTTCTTCCAATTACAGTTGGAATTTTTGAAATGTGATAAACTTTTAAAGATTAGATTTCCTCAGAAAATATTGTATGAAAAAAATCTATATCCATATGTAGAATTTAGAATGGTAACAAATTATTGAACAATTGAACGTTATACATTTCACCTGCTATCTAAAGATGTACTAGCTACTAATACTGTGACTGTATAACTCAAAGATTAAATTCTATTTTATACTATAAAATTTGCATTTCCAATTATAGTATTTTTAATGTGTCCCATGTTAAAATATAACATAAACACATGTTAGATGTATTCTAACATGTGCAGACTTATCTGCACATTTCTTTCTTTCTTTCCTAGGCATAATCAAAGGTTGATTCCAAATCTCATGTTCTCCACTGAGCTGCTCCGAGCATCCAGAGATTGGGAAGTGCTTAGTCTCTGGTTTTGATAGGCTGAGCTTAATTGGTAGGACGCTGGCTCCTCCTCCGTCTCTCTCCTAGCGTCCCCCAGTTTTTGCTCAGCCTTGGAAGAGATAGGCAGCTTTTCCCTTGATCAGAGCAGATTCTTAAGGTGATATTGTGATTGTTATTTCTTAAATTGGCTTCTTCCAAATTTCTTCTTTTTTCAATTCAACAATTCGGTTACAGCTTTTCAAATTGGTTTGGAGCGACTGCAGAGCGCTGTAGCTGCTCTAATCACGATATCTCAGCAGGGGGCCTTTCTGCCGCCTCAGTTTTAAAGAGCAGTTTTTCCCCTTTTGGCTCTTTTTTCATTGATTTGGTGTTTCCTTCTCTTGCCATTGTCTGTTACTCTCTAGATCGACATTCCTCCCCAGGAGAACGCAGGGGTAAAGGCATTGGAGCCCATTTCCCCACTTTCTATTTGTTTCTGGGCCATCCAATATTATAGCAGCAAGTTATCGCGCAGCGGTTTTGGTGCCATAATTATATCTGCACCATTGCTGAGGACAGTCCGCCATTTTTGTGCGCGTGTTTCCTACAGCCGGACCTTATCATGTTGCTAGTGAAGGCCTCATTCATATCAGGCCGGGTCCCTGTGAGAGGGTATTATTTTCCTTACTTCCTGGGTTGGGAAGAGGCTGCAGAAAGAAATTTCCTCCCTTTAACTCCGGTTTGGGAGTTGTTCTTTTGTATTAACCCTGTTGGCTACCCTCACAGTCTAAACAATTTACTCGGGCCTGAGGCCTGTGGTATTATTGTTCAGAGCTTCTCAAATATAGTGGCCCTATTCATATTTTTATATATATATATAAGACAGTTCTCCATTTGGTCCTTTTTTTGATTGGAATTGTAAATAGTTAATTTTTTTATATATATTTAAAAAAAAAAAGAGAGGGAGAAGTACATTAATTGGGCTTACTGTTCCAGGTGAGGTACAGGAATCCGGATGTGCCAACAGTCCATTTGAATTCATAGCTTCACATATTTATATTTTGGGTAATAGTTATTTGTAGTATTAACAATGGCAAGCAGAGGGAACCTACGCCACAAACCCAAGACAAGTCCAAAAGGACCAAGGATTCTTCAAAGGCGGCAGACAAGGACACTTCCAGGTGTCAAAAGGCATTAGAAAGACAGATTGAGAAACATTCAAGAGACAAGACAGAGGGTTTCCCTCCCTACCAACAACTCTACTCAAACTCAGGCTCAAGGTATATCTAGCCCATTAGATTTATCTTTACCATCTCATTCACCTGGTGCCACGGTTCCCAGCCATTCTCAGGTCCCAAGAAGAGCCCCAGAAGCAATATTCACACCTACAGTGGCCGGGTTACGCCAGGAATTCTTCCAGCGGAGGTTCCAGAATCCTTGAGGACCTAGATGGAGGTAGTGATCAGCAGGGGTATTGCAGCAGGTCTCCAACAATCACTCGGGACCAGACAAGCGCTATCCCAAGACCTTGATGTCCATTCTATACGTTCCTTAGGCAGGACAGATCCTCATTACCTCCAGGTACCTCTTCAAGGACAGCCTTCTTTGTTTTCGCAGGCTCCCTCTCAACACAGTCAGGAGGAGGGTAAAGGAGATGTACATATGTAACAGATAGATGCTGTTTCCCTTCAAGATAGCGAACTTTCCCTGGACGAGGAGTCACTAGACAGGGGCATGTCTGATGATGAGGATATCAGACCTGATCAACCCACTTTTACTGGTCTTTTCCATCCTCAACTTTTTAAATACCTCTTATACAAGGCAAAAAATACTGCTCATTGGATAAGCCTCCATCTGCTCCTCAACAATCTCAGGAGCAGTTGGAGGATTTTCTCCCAGCCTGTGAGTGAAGTTGAAGTCATACCGGTTCCACAAATGTTTTCAGACCTCTTTCAAAAGCAGTGGTCTTCTGCTGCACTATACCCTCCGCCCACTAATTTTGATAAGAAATTATTTAATTTGGCTCCAGAATTTTCAAATCACCTGAATACTCTGATTGTAGATGATCCCACTGTAGCCCTGGCATCCCCCTCAACAGTTCCCACAGAATCAGAGGATGCGCTTAAAACAGAGGACAAAAAAATTGAGATAGCTCTTATAAAAAGTCACCAATCTGATGCGTGGGCCATCAGAGTGGCTACTGCCGCATCATTCTTTACTAGAACTTCCGTCAGATGGCTCCGTCACCTCAGGGATACTATTCCAAACTCCAACATTAGGGCGCATCAGGACATCGCCAAACTGATTGCTGCGACAAAGTTTTCTGCGGATGCCACATTTAATTCAGTCAAATTTTTTGCTCGAGCCATGGCTTCCCAGGTTACGGCTCAAAAACTTCTCTTGCTAAAGAATTGGCAAGCCGACTCTAAACATAAATGGAAGCTTGCTTCCTCTCCAATTTCAAATGAAAAATTGTTTGGTGCCGCCTTGGATCCGCTATTGATCGAAACTAGGAACAAGAAGAAAATTCTCCCCTCCCTTCTACGGCGGTCATATACCAGATCCTACCAGCCCTTTCGGAGGAGTTCCTTTCGTCCCTACTACAGAGGGACCTTCACGCCCAGATTTCAAAGGGTATCAGAATTTAGGGGTGCCAACAGACAGAAGGCCAAGATTTCGCTGACAGTCCCCGTAGGGGAGGTCAGGGGAGGAGATCCTTTCGGGGTTCAGGGACCAAGGGGTTTCATCGCCCAAGATAGGTCAGGGGTCCCTGTTCCTATTGGGGGTCGTTTAAAATTTTTCGCTGATAATTGGGACTCCTCTACATCGGATTCCTGGGTTCGGGATACCATTCGATTTGGCCTGGCTCTGGAGTTTGCTTCTACTCCCCCAAATTTTTTTATGCCATGTCCCCTTTCCAGGGATTCCAATAAGAGGGCCCTGATGGAGGAAGCAATTAATTATTTGTTAGACATTAAAGCTATCCAACTGGTAGCTAGGGATCAACAGGGTCAGGGTTTCTATTCCCTTCTATTTGTAGTGCCCAAGAGTTCGGGGGGGTTGGAGAGCCATTTTGGACTTTAAACGGCTAAACCATTCTATAGTTTATCGCAGGTTTAAAATGAGTACCTTGCAATCTATTCTGCTTGGGATAAGAGAGGGAGATTTTTTATCCATAGATTTTTTCCTCCATAGATTTGATGGAGGTCTATTTGCACATCCCAATTCGACCTTCTCATTACAAATTTCTCAGATTTTGTTATGACAACAGACATTTTGAGTATGTGGCTTTGCCCTTTAGGTTGGCGTCGGCCCCGAAGACCTTTACAAAAGTCCTGGCAGCAGTAGCTGCTCATTTACGGGGTTCTGGCATTAGACTACACTGTTATCTGGATGACATTTTGATCTTGTTGGCATTCTATGAACAGGCGAAATTGGATGTGCAAATCACATTGCAAGCATTCCAATTGCATGGATTTTCAGTTAATTGGGCTAAGAGCCATTTAGTTCCTTCTACTCGGTTGGGTCACTTAGGGGCTATAATAGACACAGTTCTGGTATGGGTGTTCCTATCCCCAGAACGTTTGGAAAGTATCAAGACACTGGCCCTACAAGTTAGGGCCCTGAAGCGGGCTCCCCTAGCCGATCTTTCAAGACTTCTTGGAAAAATGATTTCTGCTATTTCTATTGTTCTTTGGGCTCGTTTTCTGCTAGATCGCTACAATGGTTCTTACTTCCTTACCAAAGATCAGGGTGAAGCAATTCCAGACAAAGAGTTTTGGTCCCAGTAAAAGTCCGTCTATTACTTCATTAGTGGACCATGCCAAAAATCAACAGCGGATGCCTTCTCAAGGAGCCCCACAGACTCACCAATATCACAGACGCCAGTCTGTCCGGATGGGGGGCCCATTTCCAGACCATCTCAATTCAAGGACTTTGGGCAGCAACAGAGCGTTTGAACAACATCAGTTGGTTGGAGCTCAGAGCAGTTTTCATAGCCCTTCGCAGTTTACTTCCCCACATTCACAGGGGCCATATCCTAATACTCACAGACAACATTGCAACAAAGGCACATCTCAACAGACAAGGGGGTACTCACTCGAAACAGCTCATGGAGGAGGCAGAGAGACTGTTTTGCTGGGCGGAAAGGAATTTGGGCTCCATCACAGCGGAGCATATTTCGGGGCCACCAACACGAAGGCAGACTGGTTGAGCAGGGCTACTATCGATCATTCAGAATGGCATCTACATCCGGATCTCTTCCAGGAGATAGTTTGAAGGTTTGGCCTTCCGGTGTTGGATCTGTTCACCTCTCCCCAAAACACACAGCTCCCCAGTTTCATTTCGAGGTTTCCATCACGGGTCAGAGAACTTCAACACTCTCCATTGTCAATGGTCTCAGGGTCTGCTCTACGCATTTCCACCTTTGCCTCTGATCCCCAGGGTGCTCAGAAAGATGCTAGACGAGAAGGCGGAACTGATTCTACTGGCCCCGCACTGGCCCAGAAGGCCATGGTTCGCAGATCTCAAGAGGTTGTCCACGGACAGCCCTTGGAAGATTCTACCGCACAAAGTGAGGCTTTCCCAAAGGCCAATCCAACACCCTGAACCTCAATGGTTACAACTAACCGCCTGGAGGTTGAGCGGAAACATCTAAGTCAAGAAAGGTTCTCAGATAAGGTAATACATACCATTCAGGCAGCTTGACGTCCTTCTACAAACCGTATATATAATGCTACGTAGTCGACTTTTCACAAATGGTGTACCAAGTTCGGTATAGACCCGTGTTCACTGTCAGAATTTCTCCAGGATGGGTTAGACAGGGGTCTTTCTCCCAACACCCTAAAGCGACAGGTGGCTGCTATCACTTCGGTGGTGAGCTGGGAAGGTTTTGTTTCAATTTCCCATCACTCACGCATACGGAGTTTTTTAAAAGGCGCTGTGAATTTATGCCCTCCAACAATACATCGTTATCCCACTTGGGACCTTAATAAGGTGCTCACTGCTCTCACTAAGAGTCCATTTGAACCCCTGAGATCTACAAGCCTCCGTTTCCTTACATACAAGGTGGTTTTTCTAGTAGCTATTACATCTGCAAGACGTATCTCAGAAATAGCGGCCTAATCGACACACAAAGATCTGTGTATTTTCCATGCAGATACAATGGTCCTTTGTCTGGATCCCACATTCGTTCCAAAGGTCAATTCAGCCTTTCACAGGGCTCAAGAACTGATTCTTCTGGATTTTTGCCCTAGGCCTTCCCAGGGTCTAGAACACTGCTGGCATCGTTTGGATGTTCGCAGGGCAATTTGCATCTATCTCCATCAAACAGCTCCCTTCAGGAAGTCTGAGGCCCTTTTTGTGTCCTTTCAGCCGGCTACTCAGGGGCAAAAAGTCTCCCCATCAACTATAGGTGGTTGAAGGCCATGATAGCTAAGACTTATGAAGCTCACTCGCTGCAAGTACCTAGTGGTATCAAAGCACATTCCACAAGGGGCACAGCAACTTCGACGGCCTGGGCCACCCAGGCTCCTATAACTGAAATCTGCAGGGCAGCTACATGGGTTTCTCCATCGCCTTTCATCAGGCACTACAAAATTGACGTGTTTGCCTCTGCAGAGGCTTTGTTTGGCAGGAGGGTGTTACAACAAGTACACTCGGACAGGAAAGGAGTCTCAGATCAGACGGGGTCCCTCCCTTAGGACAGGTCAAGCTTTGGTATGTCCCAATCTCTGGATGCTCGGAGCAGCTCAATGGAGAAAGGGCGTTGGTACTTACCTGATACGCCCGTTCTCAGTGAGCTGCGACGAGCATCCAGAGATTGGGAAGTGCTTAGTCTCTGGTTTTGATAGGCTGAGCTTAATTGGTAGGACGCTGGCTCCTCCTCCGTCTCTCTCCTAGCGTCCCCCAGTTTTGGCGAAGACGAGGTAATATAGCCCCCGCCCTTGCCAAATGCAAGAACCCGATGACCAAAAAAAAAAAAAATTAAATAAAGAATCGTTGATCGGAGCAGGAACAAACAGACGGACATTGGGAGGGGATGGATGCTCGTCGCAGCTCACTGAGAACGGGCGTATCAGGTAAGTACCAACGCCCTTTTCACAAAGAAAGTGGATTTTACTACTCAGTTAACATTGTAATTAAAAATCATGCAATATACTGCCATCATACAAAATACTGAATACAATCTTACATTCTACAACTGTAGAAGATAAGAAAAATAGTATTACAAAACTAACAATAGTCAATCAGTCAGCAACAGCAGAAACTAAACAACTTTATGGAAGGTAAAAATTGAACAATTGGTAAAATTAAAACACTGAAGATCTTTTACAGTTGGTAAAATTAAATCCAAAAGACCTGTAACCTAAAAGGCACAGAGTTTCATAGCCTCTGAGGAGGCTGTGGCTTGGATAACCATCTCTGACCATCCGTGACATTGTCCAGAACTATGCCACAGGAGTTTTGATAACTGAAGGATACAGCTTATAATATTGAACAGGTAGTTCTTTTCTTACCATAATTGAGCCTAGAATTTGCACTGCTAAACAAAGATGTTATTAAAGCAAGTCATGCCAGATTTTACCACCTTTTTTGCCACAATTGTTAATCGAATCACTGAAGGTGTTAAGTGAGTCATGTGGCTTTTACGTGACTCCATCTCCCTGCCCCTTGACTTTGCTTATCAGAAGCCAGCTGGGAAGGTTGCACAGGAACCCAGGACATTGAACCTGTTGTAAATAGATGCAGGTTGCCAAGTAACTTGATTTTGGTCAGAGGACCATGGGGATGCTGCAATTGTTGTAAATGCAAGGACAGGTCGTAAGTCACTTTTTTCAGTATGTCTGTAACTTTGAACAGCTGCTAAATGAATGGTTGTAAGTCAAGCACTACCTATAACAGGGATGTACTTCACTTCAGATCTAAGACCTCAAAAGTTTTCCAGAATAGCCATGGTTATGCAGGTTACACTTGTCAATACCTCCTTAAAGAAGCTATGTGATTTCCATAGTTGCTATTCATCCCAAACAAATAGGCATTTGAGATTCTGATCAAGTCCATACCCATTCAGTGAACTCATGCCCCCTCTGAGCAGACTGACTGGGCTCCTATACAAAAATAGCATTCTCCCAACTATCTGGATGGATAAGTTCAAGAAAACCTGCATCTTCTTTAAAGAGGCACTGAAATAGTCATACATGTCATCTCCTTCTCCCAAGCATCTTTGTAGCTTCAGATCCAAAGAGGAACAATGCTCTGTTTCACTGTGCTTAAGTTTCAATCTGATGTTGCATAGACTTAGGACTCAGGACACTGCACTTTATGATAACTGAATTAACATAAAATATTCCATCATACAGTTCTGCATCCTTAATTACTTAAAATTGCACCAGCTGAGAAGTGCAAAAATGTACTTCAGCTCAGATAAGATGGCAAATAAGATACAAATGAAAGCTCTTTATCGTACTGTGATCATTTTATAGAAACCAAAGCTCAAAGTGGGATCCGTCAGCTGTATCTGAATACAGCAAAGCTAAAACAGCATTCAGAAGACTCTGTCAGGCATTTAAATTTATCTAAGCACTATTTAGAATAGGAAATTTCACAACTATATCCATGTCTGCTTTAACAGGCTGATTATAGGTTGAATAATGATCAAGTGCCTACTTCTCTACTTATCAACTCTTATTTATAAGTACCTTCCAGGGAAGACTTTGTTAAATTGGTGACATAAACTGATACACTCAAACCTTTGTGTTATAGCATCCTGTAAGGGCCCCTTTCCAGGGTTACAGGAGAAGATGGTCAACAGCTTTGAAGGCAGAAGAGGGCTTTATGCCCCAACGGCAGATAAAACGGTAGAACCACCTTCTAGAAGGGAAACTCTGATTTCAAACCTCCACTGCCCTTGAGGCAAAATCCGGAGCCAGAATCCCAGAAGCAGTTTGTGACTGTGTACAATCCCATTCTGGTAACTCCTGCGACGCAGCCAGAATTAATCGTATCGGCTCTGCGTTCCATTAGACTATTTCAGTGACGTGGAGAGGGGGGAATCTGCTGCTTGGGTAACAGTTTATCCTCCATATTAAATTACCCAGGCCTTGTGCTCTGGAGAGGACAATGCAGCTTTGCACACAGCACTGAAACAACATGGGAAGTGGCAGTTACTGGTTTCATAGCACTCACGATACCATAATCTCCTCAGACTGAAGGATGCCAATTCAATGTATCATCTCAAAACTCTTCTATGCTGCTTTTCTATATAAAGTAGTTAATCATTTCTGGCAAAGAGCATAAATATGGGAAGCATTCAAGAACTATTTATGTTGAATGTATCTTTAACAATAAATGGTACCTCAAAAAAAAGATAACATTAAATTAAAACTAAAAAAAAGATTATGGACTAAATACCTAGCAGAGAAATCCCAACTTTGAAACAGTATTATTTCAAAAAGATTCTAAGTCTATCCTTCCACAGCCTGGTAATTCTCAAGTATGAAGGCTACCACTCCAGCAATACACCCATTGCTTAGAACAGATGTCTGAAGCACTCTACAAATGTCTAGAACATTAATTTTAACACTTATAAGCAAAAAATATACCATGTTTGAATGACAGGAGATGCCATGATATTGAACTAGAAGCTAGTAGAAGCTGGTAAATTTCATGTCAGGTATGACATAATAAGAACTATTACCATTTGGCACAAATGTAACAAAAGTTTAGAATTTATGGAATAAATTAGCAAAGCAACTGTGTCAATGTGATACATCTGGTACAGTGCCTAGAAACTTTATATAAAGAAGTTTTCTTGAAGGTACAAATGAAAAAACTTCTAAGGTTTGCATATGGCTAGTACAAGATACAAAACTAATGACTTGTAACAGTAAGATGATATAATTCAACCTCATATTCGTTTGCTGATAGAGCAACCTTAATATTTCTTGCCATTATATTAATCTTGGAAAGGTTACAATTCAGTTTATAGTACAGATAACAACATAGCTCCATCATTATTCTTTATCACAAACACAATATGGAGCTCCTGAAAAGAATATTAAAATTCAGCTACATCTGAAAGTCTACAGCAGAGATCTCCAAACTTGGCAACTTTAAAACTTGTGGACTTCCAGAATTCTCTAGCTATGCTGGCTGGAGAATTCTGGGAGCTGAAGTCCACAAGTCTTAAAGTTGCCAAGTTTGGAGACTCCTGGTTTACAGGTTCCTACAGCTGCATTGTAGCATAGCATACCCAATACATGTGCCAAGATTTCACTATAACTAAATAAAAATCCTAACCTAACTCTTCTATTTCAGGATACTTAACAAAAAATAAATAATCTGATTGTCAGAAATAACACATGAATCTATTAAATATTAGATCCTTCACATAATTCATCTCTGAAAATTTGACCTTCAAAAAGCTTTAAATATTTAAATGTGTGAACACTTAAATCAAAACTTTTAAAAATAAAAAACCTACATCAAAAACACTTTGCATATTGTCCTTAAGTCAGGTTTGCTGAAAATATTATTTAAAGGGATTGTTTAGCAGGTGACTAACGAAATGTTGATAAATGACTATTTATACATCTCATTTCTAATTCTAAATCAATGATAAAATATATCTGTAGCTTTACCTAACTCTATACTTACAACTGTTGTGCCAGTTTGTATTCTTGAATCATAAATCACAACCATGATCCACACAGACTCACATATTCCACATACAAAACCTACCTATGTTGAAGTTGTTCAATATGTACATTTTTAAGAGTTTTTTTTTTCCAGTTTGGCAATTTAAGACCATTAGCTTTTGTCTGAAAGTCTATTGCTTCTATATGAAGCCATTATCACGCATATTTAAAAAACTGCTGCTCCCTTGCTGTATTACTTGAATTAATCACATGATCCTGTTCCAATCCCCATTCTCCTTCATCTTCTTCATCTGGTTCAGCTTCAGATCCACTATGAGTGTTCTCATACAGAAAAACCTGCTCATCTACGTGAGCTGGGGCTAGCCGATTTCTTTTAGCACCAACAACATTGGCTGAAGAACTAAAAAGACGTTCTGGAAAGATCCTTGTAGCTACAATGCACCAGTATTTCTGAAGCACCTTTGGCAAAACAGGAAACAAAGCAAGTCTATCAGACCACCACTTGAGTGGATCTTCACTGAGCCCAAGGACTTTCTGTGACTTGAAATTACTCAGTTCCTCAATGATCTGAGCATGCCACTCCTCTTGATCTTCAACACCCCCTTTCTGGCAAAATATTTCTGCGAGCATATTATTGATAGCACTAGTAGGAGGAGGCGTGGAAGCAAATGCCAGTTTTTTCACTGGTGGCTCTTCTGACGCTGCAAACAATTCTTCTTCGGGCCTCGAAGAAGAATTATCTTTTATTTTTTCCAAGATACTTTTTGCTTCCTCCAACACTCTGTTCTCAACCTGTTGTTTTTCAAATGTCGAAAGAAAGGGCAATTTCTTGTATCTTGGATCTAAGAAAGTTGCAACATTGAGAAACATATCTATCTCAGGATTATGCTGGTATGTTGCTGATAGTTCCTTGGCAATCACCTCTTTTGCCATGCTTATTTCTTTTAAGTCATTTTCTTTAATACTTAAAGTTGTATTTAAAAGCATGTGAAGAAGAGGTTTCACCATGCTTATTCTTGGGTACTTGGAAGCAGATATCATCTCAGCTACCTGCTTGAATGGCTGAAGCAAATCCACCAGCCCTTCAACTGTATTCCATTCATTAGCTTCCAGCATCAGGTGGTGATTATTGCTATCTTCCACAAGTACTGCAGCAATGACATACTGTTGTTCTTTAAGACGTTGCAGCATGGCAAGTGTGCTGCCCCACCAGGAAACACGATCACTCACAAGCATGCAATGCGAACTATTCTGCTGTTGCTGCTTCTCACTCAACATGTACATGGCTACTGCAGACTGCTGAAAATATTCCACCAGTTTTCGACATCTAGATAGGACACTGCTCAATTTAGGAAGCTGAAAAGCTTGCTGTATACCCGCATTGAAAGCCTGACCTAAGCATGGCATCCGTACTGAAATGTCCAAAAAAGAGCAAGCTTTCACTACATCTTTCCCATTGTCCGTGGTAGCCCCAAAAACTTTGGCATTAATTTCCCATTCAATGAATATCTCATACAGGACTCTTGTGATTGTCTCTGCAGTGTTTTCCTCTGGCACTTCAAATGTTTTTAGGCAACGAGAATTAATAGCCAAGCTGCCAGAAGAACCAGTACTAAGAAAATGAACAGACAATGTTACATAGGATCTATTCTGACTATGACTTCTCCATATATCAGTTGATATGCCACACCACGGATTGTCTGTCAATTCTTTTAACACAATCTCTCTAACAGCAATGTATTTTTCAGGAATTCCTTTTGTGCAGAAGTACTTTCTACAAGGAAGTTCGTATCTGGGGTCAGCTGTTCTTAAGAGACTCTTAAATGTGGGTTCATCAACAATAGATGGGGGGTGCAATCCTTCACAGATTAAACTAATCACTGCTGAGGTCAGTTCTTGATGCTTTTTATTCTCATAATTGTGATTTGTTTTCATAATTAAGTTGTCCTGAACAACCTGCTGGGATGATTCAGGCTTCAGTTTTGAAAATGCAGTTGCAAAAGCCTCTCTCATTTGCTCAGTGTTGCTTTTCACAAATTCACAAAATTCATCTGGGTGATTCTTTTCAAGATGATAAGAGAGGTTGGATGTATTTCCTGAATAGGCAATCTGTGCCATGCAAATGCGGCAGTAGATCTTCTTCCATTGTAATATACATCCCTCTGCATTGGTGTCAAAGCCAAAGTACTTCCATACCTTACTCTTTGCTCTTGGGTGGGCCACTAACTTTAGGTCTGATGGGGAACTTTCCAAAGTTTTATTCTCCATTGCTTCTCAGCGACTGGCCCAACCCCTTTTGATTGTTCACTCATTAATGAGCACCTGATAAATGCAGATTAACATAACATGAGAAAAGACTGGTTTGTTCAACTGTACAAATTAATGCTTCAATAAATATAGAAAACCTACCTTATTAATAACAATATTGGAATGTTCCTCTTTGGAAACTGAATACACATAATACTACTTCTACATGTTTTGCAAGTAGTAGTCAGATTTCATGACAAAACATTGGACCAAACTTAACTGTCCTCTGGGCAAGTATGTGGGATAGAAATTGCTAACATTTTTTTTATTTTATTTATAAAACTTATAGCTGCCTATCTTACTTCAAGGCAATTTTGGGCAGATTACATGCACAGTATTGTAAGTAGAACAAATGCTGTAGCCTCAATTGCATATGTTTAATTTAAATATGCAGAGAATAGGTCATTACAACAAGCTTTTGCAACAAAATGTTATCCAATCCCTTTCAACACTGAATAAATTCTCATCTCTGATGGAATCTCTGCATACCAGAAATCCATGAAATTCAATAGTTTGCTTTCTAGGTTCAAGTGTCAGAAAGCTTCTACAGAGGATAACTCCAGAAATAGCTGCCTTTTCCCCCTGTACCATGAATAAGAATGTATTAGGGACTGATCACATTGACCATAAGAAATACTCACCATGATAAGTGAATATTGAGATCCTAAACACATAGTACTGCTTAAGGCAGTGAGCAAGGAAGCTTTTGATAAACTGAGAATTTGTGAAATGTTTCCTTTTGAAACTTTCCAATTGTCATAAGCATGTATGTATTATTATGAATATACTTGAATAGCTCTATTATATTTTTTGATATTTCACAGCACTAACAAATGTAACAAAGAAACTAAGCATTTTAATAAACAGAATTCACAAAAGACCATTTGTTGAATGTTCATCTAGAACAGTGGTTCCCAAACTTTTTTGGTCCACTGCACCCTTGGATCTACAAACTCATCCTCGGTGCCCCCCACCCAAGGGTGGGATTCAAATTTCTATGGGTGTGGCCTAATTTGAAGGTGTGGTTTGTTGGTCACGTGACTGGGTGGGCGTGGCTTGCTAGTCATGTGACTGGGTGGGCGTGGCCAGGTGCCTGGCAAACTAAATACAAGTGGTCCTCACTTAATGGCCAGTTTAACAAGTGTTCTAATTTATGCCTGGCCTCTCCAGAGCTACTTGACCTGTTTTTGGAGTTTTGACAGCTTTAGATCAGGGGTCTAAATCCCAACCCCTGCCTGTGTGTGAGAGAGAGAGGGAGAAAGAGAGGTTGGATCAGATCTCTCTCTTTCTCTCTCCCATCAACGCCAGAAAGCCACCATCAGTCAAAATTCATATTAGTGGTCTCCGGGATTTAAAATTATGAGTTTGGTGGTCCTTGAGGTCCAAAAGTTTGGCGACCCCTGATCTAAAGGGGTGAGCCTGAGAGAGGGAAAGAGAGAGAGAGAGAGAGGAAGAGAAAAGGGAAAGAAAGAAAAAGGGACAAAGAAGGGGGGATGGAAGGAAGGGACAGAAAGAAAAAGAAATAAAGGAGGGAGAGAGAGAGGAGAAAGATAATGAGATATCTATTCTAGTTCAATCACCTGCGCCAGCAGGGTTAGAAGGGTGTATGTGTTCTCCTTGTAATTTCCCAGTACATTTTGGTTTTGCCTTCTTCAGAATTGGCACTGTAATACATTGGGGAAAAGTAATTTTTAGGATGGAGATCTGGTCCAATGGATCCTGTTTAAAGCCTCAACAAAATGTGGGAGCTTCCTGATAGTCTTGACCATGTTTCGTTCACAAAACCTTTAATAGAAGCCAAAGAGGTTTCAATGTGGAAAAGGGCCTCAGTCTGAACTAGGCCTCATTCAATCTGATGTATCAGGTCTCTCTCTCTTTCTCTCTCTCCCTCCCCCTCCCTCCCTCCCAGACTGGCTTTGCTCTACTTTCCTGATGTGCCTGCGGGGCCACCGCTTCAAACATGGGTGGATGGATGGATGGATGGATGGATGGAGAGAGAGACAGACAGGCAGGTAGGCAAACAGACAGACCTTTTGGATGGATGGATGGATGGATGGATAGATGGACGGACAGACAGAATGCGACAGCGGAGGCACTTTGGGAAAGCGGTGGTGGTGGCTTTTCCCAATGTGCTGCCGCATTCGAGGCGCCAGTTCCGGAGCGTTACTACAATCAATGGGTGAACCTGCAGGGCCGGCGCCTTGAACTCCCCCTGCCACCTCTTAGCATCCCCAAGGGGGCCGGCAGAGGGGTGGTAAAAGGCGGCAGGGGAGCGTTCGACACGCTGCCCCCCTGCTGTCACTTGGGGCCCCTCTGCTGGACCCCTTGGGGACGCTAAGAGGAGGCAGGGGAGCATTCGAGGCACTGGCCGGCCCTGCAGGTTTATCCACTGACTGTAACACTGCTCCGGAGCTGGCGCCTCGAAGCCCCCATGCTGCCTCTTAGCGTCTCCAAGGGGGCCAGCAGAGGGCGCTAAGAGGTGGCAGGGGGCGGTGCATCAAACGCAGCCGCGGTGGCACATAATGTGCACCGCTTCTCCATTGGAGGCGCCGGCTCCGCAGCGGTGCTATAGTCAATGAGTGAACCTACAGGGCCGGTGCCTCGAACGCCCCCCTGCTGCCTCTTAGCGCCCCCTTAAGGCATCCAGCCCCCCCAGGGGGCAGTACCACCCACTTTGGGAACCACTAATATAGAATCTAACTTAAAACAATGCCTTGTGTTACTGAGAAGTTTATTAGAATCATGAGTTGTGCTCATAATTTTGATGCTTTCAGAAATTCAGTTCTATAAAGTTGCATCAGTATGTCCAAATGTGTGAACTACTATTCTCTGTGGCTAGTAGTAGTTTGAACTGTTTGCTTTAATTAATGCTCATATGAACAAGCAAGATGGTTAAAATTCTACAAGCAAGAAGTTTAAACAGAAAATTTAAAAATTCCTCTAAATGGTCACACAGTTCACCCCATAAGAGTTTTTGCAGCACTATATCCCAAATGAACATCATGGGAGATGGGGTGCATTCAACCAGTGATAGGTGATCAAAAAAGCTAAACTGGACTGGATCTGGTTATAGTCAGAAGGGGAAACTACTACAAAATCTAAGAGCTGAGGAGCTATAAGCTATATTTAATAATTGAAAACAAATTGAGTACAATAATTAGAAACCACTTTTATTATTTTCATGAGAATTGCAAGGCATATCCTAAGAAATTTCTAAAAGTCATGTTTAGCCTTTATTTTAAACTGTAATAAATTCATCTGAAATAAATTGAACACAGTCTTCAACTTAGAAACCACAACTTAACCCAGAATTTATGTTGCTGAGAAATTTCTTAAATGAATTTTGCAGCTCATTTTACAACTTTTACGACTTATTTTAAAAATTCTCTTGCCACATTTGCTAAGTGAGTCACTGCAGTTGTTAAATGAATGACATAGTTGTTAAATGTATATGGCTTTCTCATTGACTCTACTTGTCAGAAGATCGCAAAAGATGGTCAGATAACTCCAGGACACTGCAACTGTCATAAACATGAACCAGTTGTCAAGCATCTGAATGTAAATCAAGTGACCATGAGAATGGTGCAGCAGTCATAAGTGTGAAAAATGGTCATAAGTCACTTTTTTCAGTGCTATTGTAACCAAACGGTTTCTAAATGAACTGCTGTAAATCAAGGACTACCTATAATGCAAAGTGTGTATGTATTGATCTAAATTCCCTAATTAGTTTTGGGTAGCTCATTGCATAAATAGTAACTATGCATTTTCCATAAAGGTTTATATGTCTCTCAATAAATAACATACAGAAGCATACACCACAAAAAGAGCAGAGGTGGCGCAATGGTTAGGATGCAGTGCTGCAGGTTAACTCATTGCTCACTCCAGGAGTTCAATTCTGATACACTCAAGGTTGACTCAGCCTTCCATCCTTCTGAGGCCAATAAAATGAGGACCCAGATTGTTAGCAGTAATATCCTGATTCTGTAAACCGCTTAGAGAGGGCTGTAAACACTATGAAGTGGTATATAAGTATATATACAGTTAAAATGGTTTGTAAAATTTAAAGTTATTGTTGTGTACAAAGAAAAGTCTATATGACACACATATACACACACACACATGTAAATATGTAGGATTGTTTGTACTCAAATCTTTGTTACTGAAAATGGCAAATCTTTTGCACAAATGCCCAGACTTCTTAAGCATGCAAGTTACTTTATCTCTCATTTACATTGTCCAAAAATATAGCTCAAGAGAAAGGAAAAACTGCACTATTTAGTTTTTCTAGCTCAAGAGATTCATCCTCACTGTCATCTTTAAAGACTTCTCCTAAATGACACATCTGCAGCTAATAAGAAGGGCATTGATATTATCAACATTCTTCCTGGGTACTTTATTTATGTTTTATTTTATTTGGTTTGTCAATTGCTTACAAGGCAATAGGTATAAGTAAAAACATAGTTATGAATACATGAAATGGTACATATAAGAAAAATAAAAGAAAAAATAGTACAGGGGCGGTAGGCACGTTGGTGCGCTTATGCACGCTCCCTACAGACCTCTTAGGAAAGGGGTGAGGTCAATAGTAGAAAGTCTAAGGTTAAAGTTTTTGGGATTGGGGGAAGAAACCACAGTCTCAGTAATTATTAATGTAATTATTCTGCTCTGATATATGAATCAAAAGAGGAAAACAGATGTTTTAGCTACTTTTTTAGAAGTTATAACCAGCATCACAGCTGGCAGTTCATAAACTACTTGATAAATGGAACCAATCCAGCATTTCCAAACAATAGCTGTCAGTAGCATTTCTGTTGACAAAATTTACCTGACAGGTAACTAATATTACAGTAATAATAAATGAGTGTTGTAAAGCATATGGATATTAAGGGCACAAAGGATCTCCATTAGATCCTTTGTGCCCTACAACCACAGCAAGTTTCCTAATAATAAAGACTATCCTTTGTCTTCTCTCAATAAGAAAATGAAAGTTCAATGCTCATTCTTTCTTCCTTTTAAATTAAGTTAAAATTGTCTCATCTTCCCTAATAAAACCAAAAACCCAAAGTCTTGGACTCAACTTATTTTCAAAGTTCAAAGCTAAGCATTTTCATAAATGCAATAGAGCCCTTTTCCTAAATGTAATAGTTATGTTATACAGTGGGGCAAAAAAGTATTTAGTCAGCCACCAATTGTGCAAGTTCTCCCACTGAAAAAGATGAGAGAGGCCTGTAATTGTCATCATAGATATACCTCACCTATGAGAGACAAAATGTGAAAACAAATCCAGACAATCACATTGTCTGATCTGGAAAGAATTTATTTGCAAATTATGGTGGAAAATAAATATTTGGTCACCTACAAACAAGCAAGGTTGCTGGCTCTCACAGACCTGTAACTTCTTTAAGAGGCTCCTCTGTCCTCCACTCATACCTGTATTAATGGCACCTGTTCGAACTTGTTATCAGTATAAAAGTCACCTGTCCACAACCTCAAACAGTCACACTCCAAACTCCACTATGGTGAAGACCAAAGAGATGTCAAAGGACATCAGAAACAAAATTGTAGACCTGCACCAGGCTGGAAAGACTGAATCTGCAATAGGCAAGCAGCTTGGTGTGAAGAAATCAACTGTGGGAGCAATAATTAGAAAATGGAAGACATACAAGATCACTGATAATCTCCCTCAATCTGGGGCTCCACGCAAGATCTCACCCTGAGGGGTCAAAATAATCACAAGAACGGTGAGCAAAAATCCCGGAACTACACGGAGGGACCTAGTGAATGACCTGCAGAGAGCTGGAACCAACGTAACAAAGGCTACCATCAGTAACACACTATGCCGCCAGATCCTGCAGTGCCAGACGTGACCCCCTGCTTAAGCCAGTACATTTCCGGGCCCGTCTGAAGTTTGCTAGAGAGCATTTAGATGATCCAAAAGAGGATTGGGAGAATGTCATATGGTCAGATGAACCAAAGTAGAACTCTTTGGTAGAAACACAACTCGTGTTTGGAGGAGAGAGAATGCTGAGTTGTAACCAAAGAACACCATACCTACTGTGAAGCATGGGGATGGCAACATCATGCTTTGGGGTTGTTTCTCTGCAAAGGGAACAGGACGACTGATCCGTGTACACGAAAGAATGAATGGAGCCATGTATCGTGAGATTTTGAGTGCAAACCTCATTCCATCAGCAAGGGCATTGAAGATGAAACATGGCTGGGTCTTTCAGCATGGCAATGATCCCAAACACACCATCCGGACAACAAAGGAGTGGCTTCGTAAGAAGCATTTCAAGGTCCTGGAGTGACCTAGCCAATTTCCAGATCTCAACCCCATAGAAAACCTTTGGAGGGAGTTGAAAGTCCATGTTGCCCAGCGACAGCCCCAAAACATCACTGCTCTAGAAGAGATCTGCATGGAGGAATGGGCCAA
Source organism: Bungarus multicinctus (assembly GCA_023653725.1). Lineage (NCBI taxonomy): Eukaryota > Metazoa > Chordata > Lepidosauria > Squamata > Elapidae > Bungarus > Bungarus multicinctus. Next base: position 17,096,074 of record CM042851.1, on the reverse strand, counting down.
CATACCAGCAACAGTGTGTGACAACCTTGTGAAGACTTACAGAAAATGTTTGATCTCTGTCATTGCCAACAAAGGATATATAACAAAGTATCGAGATGAACTTCTGATATTGACCAAATACTTATTTTCCACCATAATTTGCAAATAAATTCTTTCCAAATCAGACAATGTGATTGTCTGGATTTGTTTTCACATTTTGTCATAGGTGAGGTATCCCTATGATGACAATTACAGGCCTCTCTCATCTTTTTAAGTGGGAGAACTTGCATAATTGGTGGCTGACTAAATACTTTTTTGCCCCACTGTATTTTCTCATATCTTTTAAGCAAGATATAAGAATGGAATGTTGCAGAATAGTTATATGTTTTGTCATTCAGAATATTGTCATTCAGAATAATACTAGCAATGTTTTCTCTTGGAGCAGAATCCTGAAAGCAAGAGAAAGGAGACAATAAAATATGTGGCAAAATTTGAAGGCAGAATTTAGAGTAAGATAGCAAGCCAGCAGGCAACAAATAAGTTGAAACTTATCTTTATAATTTTAATTCTATTAAATTATAGCCTTTCATATATGAAGTTTTAGAAAAGAATATTGCACCTTCAGAAAGAAGGGTGAAAAATGAACATTAGCATTTGATCTAATTAGCTACCTAAGCAATGAGACAGTTAAGACACATGGATTGAAAAAGGGTGATTTTATTTATTGCTTTCCCATATCAGGTGAGTTTCCTCCCTCCTCACCTCAGAGACAAAGAGGTGCTATAGTTGTTTTTTCTCAATTGTAAAAGTTTTAGTACTTTATTAGTAAATCTTTATTGTTGTCAATGATTTGGAATCAAGAGGAGTAATGTTGTCCATCTTAGTGCCCAACTTTGAAAAATGGAAAAGGACAGAGAAGTAGTTTTTAAAATTTCCTGGTAAAGAGTAATTAAGCCAGTATAGTTACATAAGGCACAGGTGCTTGCCTTCAACAAAATTCTATAGCCTGAATAGAACCAATTTTTTGCTTTTAGTTTCAAATCCAGTGAAGAGACAAATTGTGGCATTCAATAAATTCATACACCATAGTCCCAGGGATTACAAAACAACAATATCAAAATTTGTTCTCAGTTTATCTTCTCTATATACTAAGATAATTATGCATTCAAGATCAAATAAGGATAGATCTCATAAAGATTTCTGAACTATATGTTGAAATTAAAATGTTAAACATTACATATTTAGATTAAATGCAACATAAATATATTACCAAAACACTTTTTAATGAAAGTGAAAAAATATTCAGGTATGCCCTAGACCAGGGTTGTCAAACTCAATTTTATTGAGGGCCCCATTAGGGTTGTGTTTGACCTCAGGAGGGCCAGGGAGTCATGGCCAGCTCAATGTCACTCATGTCAGGGGTGCTTGTGATGGCCCGAGCATTCTGCCAGAGAAAATGGGCTCCCAAGCTCCATTTTTGCTGGCAGAGGCACGGTGGACTGGTCCTTCACTGTTTCCAGGCCAGATCTAAGCACCTCACAGGTCTTGAATTTCACATCCCTGGCCAGTATCAGTGATACACTACACCAAAATCAACACATTTCACTCAACCTAACTAGGTGGAATCTGGAGTCTACATGTTAATTTAAACGAAATCTAAAAAATCAGCTTAAGAGTGTCTGTAAAAATAACAATCTGGTTTATCTGCCTATCCAGTATACACTTTCTCTAAGCAAGAAGGCTACAAATCATTTACCTACAGATTTTTTAAAAATCCTGAAACTCTAGGGTGCAAAAGAAGTTAAAGAAAAAAAGATTACATTGAATAGATTATGACAACCTAGAAAAAACAAAAGCAAAAGAGTTGAGTTTATCATTCAGTAGAAGGTGACCAGATGTAAACCAGCTTAAACTATATTGTGGATGGGTAAAATTACTGTTCTCAATCATAGAATACTGTAGTATAAATTAAGACAATTACATCAATTGCACTTGTATAGATCAAAAGCAATTCAGGTGTGCCTTATTTAAACTATTTTAAGTGGCGTTTTACTTGCAAAGTTTTAGTGCAAAATTTAAATATTGTTTTAGTGCAAAATATTGCCATCAAAATGAAACCACAGGTTCAATCCTATCTGCATTAGCAAGGAAGTAATCTTCTGACTTAAATCTTTTATATTACAGCATTTTCGTTTGCTAGGATTGATCCTAATGAGAGTAACTTTAAACGATCTTTACGTGCGTGCCCTTCTCCCAACTCTTCCATCACAGAAATTAAGAAACAGGAAGCTTCCACTGCCATTTCTAGTTTCTTGTTTATGAATCCTTGTCCCCTGCACTTTTCTTCAGCCAGCAAAAGCCCAACTCATGCGGATAAGCAAAGCGACGGCGTTGATAAGAATCATTAACGTTCGCCCCCAGTTCCACGTGCAATCTACTAACCTGCTTGGGAAAGGGAGCGCGGACGGAGGCGTCGAAACAGCTGCTCCACGACTACGCGGAACCCCATAAAATAGACCCAAAGGACAGGCTTTAGCAGGGACAATAGCGACATGGCAGGCCCAGACATCGCCTTGGATCCGCTTCTGTACCTTGGTGAAGAGCCAATTCCCACGCGGAATCGGCACAATTCACTCAGAACCCTATTAGCCACACCCAGCGGAAGAGGATTCTGCTCGCCCGCCTTCGCCCGGATCCTTTCTGAGCATGTGCGCTGCTGATCAGTGTTCTCATCCCTTCGTATGTGGCTTCTCCGCTGCCTCCCTATCGCCCGCTTGTCGCGGCGGATCGTGAGACGCTGCGCCCTTTCATCCCTATAATTGTGAGGCAGACAGTATTTTTAAACGGCATCCTATAATTCGAGCTGTCGTGCCAATAATCAGCGATCTAATCCTGTCCCCTGCGTTACTTTCAATGTTGATTCAGTATAAAATTGGAATAAGCTATAGTAGTGGGTCGTAGTATGTTGAAAGGTATCTGGGACCTACGTTTCTGAATCAAAAGTGGCATATGTCCAAAAATTAAGTTCCACTGACTTATAAAGGGGGATAAGGAGGCAACGTGAACATTTTAAAACTAAAAAGGTAGATAGGCAATTCGATCGGTAATAAAATAGAAATGTAAACATTGGCTGAGTGCAGATAGAGAGAAGTGAAATGATCCCTCTGACATAATAGTTATTTTTAAGCTTTAATAGTGCCTCGAATGTGTCAAGACCCGTGTTAATTTATTTCTCGGGTTCCTTCACAACCCATTTACCACTCTTCAGAATGGAAAATATTAGGAGGCCGTTATATTGCTATTCTTGCCGTTAGGAGGCAATACAGGTAGTCTTTGACTTAGTTGAGCCCAAAATATCTGTTGCTAAGCAGGACAGTTAAGTGAATTTTGCCCCATTTTACAACCTTTCTTGCCACAGTTTTTAAGGGAATCACTGTAGTTGTAGTAACACCGTTAAGTAAATCTGGTTTCCCCATTGACTTTGCTTGTCAGAAACTTGCAAAAGGCAGTCACATGACCCCAGGACACTGCCCACCATCATAAATACAGACCAGGTTACAAGCATCTGAATTTTGATCACATGATCACAGGGATGCTACAATGGTGGTGTGGAAAAAAAATTCACTTTTTTCATAATTTTAAACAGTCACTAAACAAACGGTTGCAAGTAGAGGACTACCTGTATCTAAAGACAGAATCTCTTTAGATATTTCCACTATTAAATCACCTATGATGCCCAACAGAACCCATAAAACAAATATCAGTGCAATGCTGTGATCTAATTCCCAAAAACCAATGTCTGTGTTAGTTTAGACCATGCCATTAGATTAATGCACATTTTAATGTATTTATTATAATCTTGTTATGAGTGAAATTTGGGTATTATACTTGAGAATATAAAGAACCAAACTGTAGCCATTTTGTGTTCACAGTTTGAATTTTTAAAGCTCAGAACATTTATGAAATGTGTTTTTGTGAGACAAATATATTAGATTGCAAACTTGTGTGCTTGGCTTAAGTTGGAAATGTGTGCTGGGGAGCTCTGACATTATAAATGTCACATTAAGGAATATTAATGTTTTCTTATAATTTTCTGGAATTTGACAAACAGGAAATATGAATATGTTAGAAGTTTTCCATAGAAGGTTGTATAACATCCATATATGGAAACAGGAAGTGTTATGTAACCATGTGATTTGATAAACCTATATAAGCTGTATTCACTAAATGGAAGTGTCTCCTTCCTCCTAGAAAATGTTTTTTTTCTGGAGTAGAGAGGAGTCCACACTGCAGTATTTTCCCTAATAAACCATCCTATGAATCAGATTATCAAAAGTCTGTTGATTCATTTTTATGCTTATAACAAATCTGTTTTTATAAACCATTATTTTTTAAATGCATTTGATCATTTGGGTCAGAAAATGCATAAAATATATGCTACCTCCTGAAAAATCCATGGTTAGTCACCAACATTGCACCAACAGAACTAGAGGATAAATTTACATTGTGTCATCATTAAAATAAACTTAAATGAAATTATAACTTCATGCATCCTATAATATCATTAGCACATGGATGATTGATAAAAATATGCCATTTAGAAGAATCCTGGAATATGACTGAGTCAACACCTGAGATCAATCAATTATTGGTTGTTTGATTATTGGTTCACTGATTATTAATCACATGATTCGTTCTTATAGATCAGTGCTAAATAAACTGACAGCAGATTTCCAGTATCCATGGGATACCCTTCCCCTAAAAAAAAGAAAAATTAAGAAATTGTCAATTGTATGTGTTGTAAATGGGGAAGCCATATTTATCAGAGGGCCTATGTTATAATCAGACAGCTTACTTAGCAATAATTCTACACTCAAATAAAACCCTAAAAGAATAAGCTGACACTATCAATACATGGGCATTTTTGGGGCGAGCATATTATGATCTGATCTGTCCAACAATGTCCTTAATCACCCTTTTAAAAAATGCAGCAATTACTAAAAGTCAGAAATTGAAAAAAGGCACAATATGAACTGATTTGTCCCTAAGACAAACATTGCACATCCCAGCAATCTTTTCAGACTTCTGACAAGCCATCATTTGGCAGAAACAAAATCCAGAATATTTTTGTTACATGTTAAAGCAATCCTGCATGGTTCCCAAATTTGTTTTATATGGTGAATAAGAAAAATTGGCATTGGGCAAGAGAGAAAGTTTTCCAATGGCTAAGGCCATAGAAATCCTGTAGGGTAGATTTGATAAAGAGTGTAATTGAATCCCTTATGTGAGTGGATTGGTTATGTGAGTGGATTGGTTATTTAGCAGTTTAATCAGTACATTACACATGCTTTAGCGTGGTATGTAAACTTGGTCACAAAGAAAAATGGTAGGAGCATATATTTTTTAATTACACAGAAATAAATAAGATATGAAACACAGTATTATGTTGTAGTCAAAGTATATTGATTATAGTTACATCCAGTTAAGTAGCCATGAAACAAGAACCAAATACATTAATTTATTCCCCGTCAGAATTTCTATTAGTTCTTCCTTTTTCAGTATTCAGTATTTGGTTGTCCTCTGATCCTTTCGATATGTTTATTGCACTGAAGAAAGTAACATGGGTCAAAATGATTAATTGGAACATGCTATTTCTTCCCTATAATTCCTTGGAATACTTAGACTTTCATTTCTTCTCTCAAATACTATTATTTGATTGGAGAAACTGAATATCTTTCATGTACAGACAAATTACATAATTTGTATAAGTTATATAATAGCATATAAGTTTTACTCATTATGAGGACTATTCCAGCCTGAACTTTATTTCTTTTCTTTTTAAGTACAATTTTATGTATTTGATTATAATTAATTATACTTTGATTTGGCTAGATTGACATGCCTTATCTGTTGGGGGGGGGGGAATGGAAAAATAAGCACTATGGCTTCAGGATTCCATAATAGTGAAAATTGCAACAGGAAATAGAAAGGACATTTTTCATGCAGTAAGATCAGAGGAGGAACTGCAGAAAGGAAAACAACAGATTTCTTTCAAATACATAATTTTTATTACAGGGATTTGTATTTTAAAGTATAATTAGGAAGTATCAAATAATACTATAGAAATCTGTTCCATAACTATGAAAATACCGCATATGACTTCTACAATGTCTTGTTCTGCTTCTACACTTCTAATTCTAAAATACGTTAAAATTAAGTAATGTTCCATAATGTATTAATATAATGTTATGCATTGATATATATTAATAATATTTCCTAATAATGGCAATTGCATCTTTTCTCAATCATACACTTTTATCCAAAATATTCTTACTGACTGATTTCAGCATAAAGATAAAGGTGTCTGACTCTAGGAGATGGTGCTCATCTTCATTTCTTAGCTGAGGGAGCCAGCACTTCTTTCGTCATGTGGCCAGCATGACTATACACTGAAGTAACACTGTTACCTTTTTACCAAAGTGGTACCTATTTATCTATTCATATTTTCATGCTTTCGAACTGCTAAGTGGGCAGGAGTAGGAGCTGGAGCAAGTAACAGGAACTCGCCCAATTGCACGGCACTCAAGTCAAAGACAAGCAGTGTCTTTAACACTGAGCCAAATATACGCCACTGATTTCAGTATATCTTCTAAGTGAGTGAAATTAAAATTTCAGCCTAATCCCTGTTTAAAACTCTTTCTGAATAACACTGCTGTTTGCAAACCATTTATTCAAGACTCACTAATAATAAGTCTAGCTATAGGTAAACTTAGCTAAATAAATTTATTTTGTTTCTATTAATCTCTCCCCAAACTTTCTCAATGGAGATTTGTTTGTTTGTTTGTTTTATTGTATTTTATGACTGTATCACTATGGTACAGACTAAGACAAGAATGGGCTGTCCAGGGCAACAATTCTCACCTTCTTGAGCTCCATATGCAATTAATTTTTTCTCCAATGATTTATTTATATATACAAAGGGATTATACCTCATCTAATTGGTATACAATTATCACAACATTCAGGTATCTAATGTGACTTTTTACTTCATAGAAATTCATATTATCAACCAAACTAAAATTTGTAGGACTAGGAGGAAGAATTTTTCTAACAGTCTTGAAAATTGACTTACCAGAGCAAAAAGACCAGGTAAAAGTCAAATGAATAAATATAAGTATTTCATTCATTCATTCATTCATTCAACAATCATTCATTCACTGGAATCTTGAGGCAAAACTACTTTTCTGCCTTTTTATTGTGATGCTTAAAGAGCCAATTTTACAGACTGTTTTTTTCCCCATAATTTGTCTCTTATCAATATAAATTTCATTTGCTGCTGGACTGTATCGCCATGGCTTGAGTGGTTCCCCATGGATTGATTCCCTTATTATGCTGTGCTAATCCAAAATTAAAAGCCACATTTGGCTTAGTGCAACAAAACTAAAACAAGTTAACAAAACTAAAACAGATTATTTATTAATTGATATATCAGGTACTGAATCATTAAACTGCTAATCAGGAAGCAAGCAGATATATTTACTAACTAAACGAAGTTCCTGAAACTATTAGCCCATTCCACAGTGGCAATAAAAAGAGATAAATACAGTAATAGTTAATAGAGAATAATTAAAAGAAAGCACTGGTGGTATCAGAAAAAGACATGTTTTTCTTTTTTTCAAATATTGCATACAAATTTACTAGTACTGGAAAGGCCAATCACCAATAGCAGACGTTTTGTGGGTGTCAAACCACAGCTCATTTAAATAGTGTGTTCTGGAAGTTCATGTAGGCCATCTGGACTATGTGTAACAGCTAGAAGACAGTCTGTGGTATTGTAGTTGAACAGACTGAGCTGGAGGGCAGGGTTAAATGCAGCATCAGTTTGGAATTATTGCGTAGCCATAAGAGCTGCCCATAAATTCTGTTGACTCTTATCTAGTGCCAATTTAACTTGGACCATTCGTTGCTCAGATTCTTCTATATGATGGCAAGAATAAACTCTTGGTCCTTTGACCTCAACTTCTCTTTCCTGGTTATTTGTGCCTGACTGATATTTTGAGAATTGTGAAACCCTTCATCATATTATACAATTTTTCAGTATTTCTGAGAGATTCTATAACATGCATGAGGAGAGACTGCAAAGGGATTAGGTTCCTAGGTTCTTCATCATAGCAGAAGTTTGAACTCTAATTAGGTCACAATAAGACCATTCTATTTTTATTCTATCTGTTTAAGTAAATGAGAAATAGCTTATGTGTTAATAGTTTTCTTCAGTGACTCATCCCTGCAGCATGGTTTATATAGCCATACTTCCACTTCCAACAACACAAATAAATAGCAGTTCTTATGTCCACAGAGTATCTTGCAGATATAATTCCCTCCTTTGACACTTCTGCATCTGGGATATCATCTTCTACCAAATAGCCTATTCTCAGTTTTCTAAGATGGCCAAAAGGGTTCTGGCCATCTTAGAAAGCACTGTTTCAGACTTTAACATATTTTATTTAAAGGAACATTAAAAGTTTTAAAAGAAGTAAGCTTTATTATGCTACAGCTCACTTAATCAGAGGCATAGAGTAACTAAATTGTGTAGTATCTAAATTGAGGTGGGTAAAGACAATTTGATTAAGCTAATATAGGTTACAAATTGTGACAGATTATAAGTACCTTGTTTATTAAAGCATGGTTGTTCAGAGTTTTTGAGATAGCCTAATACCTTTTGAAAATTGGCAATGTCTTGCTGGATTGTTCTGTTAAACTTTGGGGTTTTTTTTCCCAAAATGGCTAATTTGAACTGTACAGTTGGTTGGAAGATTGGAATGCTCTGATATTACTTCGTACTTGTTTTAGTCATTGTGTAAAATATGTGTCCATTAATTTTAGGATGCAAAATTTGGCCTTTTTATCCTTAGATAAATCCAGACAGAAATTGTTGACAGATGATGGCAAATATTAAATTAGATGAACAGTAGATGAAGACGTCTTTAATCTTGTGGTTGAAATTGTGGAGCCTGTGATTTTACTGTTGATGTAAATATGAACACAAGGAACATGGCTGTATACCTCTCATGTCAGCATTACTGTCATATTGTTTTCTGTTACTTGTTGCTGAGTATTGCTTTTTGTTTCTTGTGGCTTCAGTTGCTGAGTATACTATAGGTCTGCTCTGAAGTTGATTTTTGTGTCTTGTCTTTATCTTGAATTAAGCAGGCAATTGGGAAACCAATGAAATCAACAAAGAATTAAATGCAGCAGATCAGTTCCCTGGAATCACCTATTAAAAAACAAACCCCAAAGGCAGAACAACAGAACATCATAAGGGGTTACCTCCAGGTCAAGTCAGTCAAATAATCTACTAGACAATACCCTTGTACTTATCAAGTAATGAGAGGCAAGCCCACAGCGCAAAAAGTCAGTCAGTCTGAAGCAGATCTCACAAGCAAATTCCAGATACTGACTGTGTTAATACACAATAACCTATAATTTGATTTAATGATTGCTTGTTAAATAAAGTACATAAGCTGAGTTCACATTTTATATTAAATCTAAGTCAATTTGCAGCTTAGCACAATGTATGAAAATTCTCGTATTTTCTGGAATCTAGTGGTAGAACATTCTATATAACTACTATGGCACAAGTGTATTGTAAATATTCACCAGCTCCTTGAAATTCAGGCTAACATTCTGATTGAAAATAATCATTAAAACATCCAATTAATATTCATTCAATAAATGAATCTGATTTTGAAAGAAAATAGCAGTGATAATGTGTATAAAATGTCCTTCCCATCAGAAGCAAATCTATGCTTATAAATCAAAACAAGTTATTATGAAGTCCTCAAAGGCTCCAAAAATCTTGGATAGCAGCAGAACATAATTAACGGGTAAAGGCATCAGAAATTAATTGCGTAGTCTGTTTCTTCTTTAAGTGTCAAAAATAAATTAATTAAAATAAGGAGTGAAAGAATACATAGAAAATATGATGATAGATTCAGTGGATGAAATATTTAGAAAATTTCTAAGATCTCATTTCCAGTGCATGGTTTCCAAACAACTGTGATATTAAATAAACATTTACTCACTATCCTATTCACATTAACCTGTCATTCTAAAAAATACAAATGACCTATGTAATTTTTTTCCCTACAGGAGTGATAATGCAAAAATAGCACTAGTCAAGGATTAAATAGTTGTATTTACTTGGTATTTCTTTAGCGAAGTGTTTTTAACAATATGACCTAGATAATAGTGTTGCAGAATTGAGCATTTCTCTTGAGCTTCCAGTTTAGGTACCGTAGTAGTAACAGCCAGAATTCTAATAATTATCTACATTATTGGAAATCCAAATAGTTTGCCCAATTTAAAGAGTGAAACAAAAATCTATACTCAGGACAAATCGTTAACTAGGAAAGTATCATAGTCCTCGACTTATAACCACAATTGAGCCCAAAATTTCTGTTGCTAAGTAAGACATTTGTCAAATTAGTTTTGCCTCATTTTACAACCTTTCTTGCCAAAGTTAAGTGAATCACTGCAGTTGTTAAGTTAGTAACATGATTATTAAATGAATCTGGCCTCCCCAATAAATTGCTTGTCAGAAGGTTGCAAAAGATGATTGATAACTATGAGTCATAACTATGAGTTAGTTGAAAAGTATCCAAATTTTGATCACATGACCATGGAGATGCTGCAATAGTCATAAGTCACTTTTTTCAGTGCCGTTGTGATTTTGAATGATCACTAAATGAACTGTTGTAAGTTAAGGACTACCTGTATGTCATTGAAATGATTTATATCAGCCTCATGATAACATCATTGCACAAATTTGTTTGCATCATTTTACATTATTACACAGATTAGGCAAAATGATGCTATTATGAAAAATACATTGATACAAAAGGCACAATTTGCCTGAGAACAAATCAATATGTAAAATATAGTATTAATACAGTTTGATGATGATGTCATTATGCTCGTTACATAAATCATTTGGAAATCTCTTCACTACTTATGAAATACTTTGAACTGAGGCTAGTGCCTACATTTTAAAATACATTTATTTTTCTATTAATGACACTAAATTCATACACAATTGGTTTCCAACTGCAAAAAAATAGTTTAATGAAAGCTTACTCCTAATCAAACATAGCCCACACACTTAGAAAAATATGTCACAGCAATAGTTATGTACAGGTAGTCTTCAGCTTATGACTACAATAGGGACTAGAAAATTTGTTGTTAAGCAGTGCATTTATCAAGCATATGACTGCAACCAATCACTTTTTTTGTTGTGGTCATTAAGCAAATCATGCTGTTCCTCATTTACTTTGCTTATTGGAAGCCAGCTGGGAAGGTTGTAAATGGCAATCATAAGAACCCTGGAGTACTGCAATCATCATAAATACATGCTGGTTGCCAAGTGTCCAAATTGTGATTGTGTGACTGCAAGGACACTGCAATGGTTGCAAATGGAAAGATATATATGGTTAATAATGAAATGGTTAATTTTTACATTCTGAGTATTGCATAATTGAGTGTCAGATGCAAGGAACCAGAACCACACTGTGAACTGATCAGAGAAGGTTTTTTTACTGCTATTCGCCTATATACAGGAAACTCACCACACTAACTGTATTCTCTCTAGAGCAGGGGTCGCCAACCTTTTGGACCTCAGGGACCACCAAACTCATAATTTTAGATCCCAGGGACTACAAACTGGTTCTGTGGGCGTGGTCTAGTTTGTGGGTGTGGCTTGGTGGTCATGTGACTGGCTGGGCATGACTTGTATGTAAATATTATAAATATTTATATAAATATTGAATGTTTTATTTAAAAAAAGAGCAGCCTTGTATTTCTGCGCAGCCTGGATTAATTGCTTTGTGGGGGTGCTCTGAGGGTGAGATTTCTCTGCAGCCCACCAAAATTTTCTCAAAGCCCACCGGTGGGCTGTGACCCACCGGTGGGCTGTGACCCACCAGTGGGCTGTGACCCGCTGCTCTAGAGAACAATTCCCTGAGGGATTTCATGCAAGCCAGTCTCTTAACTCCACCCTTCCACAACAACTACAGATTCCACTACGTTGTATTTTCAAATAATTTCATTAATGTAATTCAGTTTACATTGAACTCAAATATACTTCAATTACAATTCAATTTATCAGTGCCACACAAGTGTTCAAATCATGTGATTTTAAATCCTCCTGTAAACAAATCTGGATTCACATACATTATCCAGTACATACTCATCATCTTTTCCCATTTTAGTTAAGGAACATAACTTACAGCACAGAAAAGTGAGAAAGAAAAAGCAGAAGAAATTAAAGACATCATTTTTAAAAAAATACAGTTAAATGACCGCATTTTTCCATGCCTTTGCAACTTTCAAAACATTCTTCTTTACCACCTTGATAATTATTGCAAACATTTTACATGCACCTTTCTTTAAGCTTCAAACCTTTCTTTAAAAGGAACTTTAAGACGAACTCATCAAAGGCATTCAACTACTATCCTCTATCTTCCCTTATTCTTCTCAACTCATTCAGTGTTCGTTTTGCTATTTGAAGTTTATTCACTCTCTCAATATGGCCAAAATACCTCAGTGTACTTTTTTGTTTATAGTAGTCCTATATTTGATCCATGTTAATTTATCACCCATTCTTATCAACACTTCTTAAGTAACACATTGCTATTGAATTCAACTTGATATTGTTTCTTCTCATCAATGTTTATAGAAATCAGAAAATGCATAATATGTCACATTCACATTTAAAGTTGTTCTCTCAACTAATTTTTTACTCCTGGCAGCTGCTATCTGTATTATTCAAGAGTCATTTGCCATTGCCTTCTTCCTAGAGCTGAAAGACAGTGACTGGCCCAAATTCACACAACTGGCTTCATTTCTACATTAGGATAAGAACTCACAGTATCCTAGTTTGTAGCCTAGTGCCCTAACAACTATTAGTGGCTTTATTCATACATGCTTACAGATTATAATACAAACTCGCTAGTCAATTTTTACAATATTGCACTCAATAATTTCAGTTATTTAAAATTGCATTCTGCTCTTCTTCATCATTTTTCTAAATTTGATGGTGTAATTCAATTGGATGATCTTCACTAATTCATTTCCTTGTTATGACTCACTTAAACTACAGAAATGCAGTCTGTTTAGAATGATGATGCAAATGATTACACACTTGTGTTAAACATTGTTGTGGTCAATGCTGGGTGGTGCAGTGGCTAGAATGCAATATTTCAGGCTAATTCTGCTTTCCATTGCCAGGAGATCAATTCTGACCGGATCAAGGTTGACTCAACCTTCCATCCCTCCAAGGTTGGTAAAATGGGAACCCAGATTGTTCAGGGCAAAATGCTGAACCACTTAGAAAGAGTTACAAAGCACAGTGATGTGGTGTCTAAGTGCTATTGCTATTGTGATGCAAGTAATATATTGTGTCCTTTAAATTATACCTGTCCTTATTTGGATATCATTTATGCTTATTACAGATGTCTCTGTTTAGCTCCTCCCCCTCAAATTCAAAGTCCACTTCTTTGGCACATATGTTCCTCTTGGCTTCTAGGGGCTCACTAAGAAAGGATTTTTCAAAATGACCATCAGAGCATTAGTATTTCATATATTATTATTAACACGCTCTGATGCTAAGGATTTCTATTCCCCTCCCCACCTGAAAAGAAATCTGTTCCAAATACAAAACATAAGCAGAGGAGAGGAGTTACAGTTTCACTTTTAGTTTCACAGCAGCAACCAGCTTTAGTATATCACAGTTGAACTAAGCCACACCCAGGCTCCTTGCTGTCTCCTTCTTGCTCACACAGCAAATACTGTTTCAGTTTCTCAACTCTCTCACGCTGGCAAGACGCTAGCCAGATGGATACCGATTGATGCTGGTAAGCAGAGGCACAATTCCCCTCCCCCTTATTTTCCTCCCCACAAAATAAGCTCGGCCACAGTTTCGTAGCAAAGCACGGGTATCGAGCTAGTACAACATAAGGTGCTCCATCACTGCAAATTTTTAAGAAGAGATTGGATGGCCATTTATCCAGAATAGTATAGGATCTCCTGTTTGAGAAGGGGATTGGACTAGAAGACTTCTAAGGTCTTTTCCAACATCTCTCTTTGATAAGTTTCCAGTAGTACTTTGATTAGGAAATTGTCATGGGGAGCTTTATTACTTATTCACTTTGCATGATAGCAACTAAAGTCATACTGCTTTTTAAATTGTCTTTCAATGAAATACTGTACTTTTTATTATTTTATTGTTCTGCTTGATTGAGTCTGTTATAATTTTTTCCCCATTTTATTTTCTTACTTTTTTACAGATAGTCCTCTATATAAACCACAATGGAGCCCAAAAATTCTGTTGCTACGTGCGACATTTGTTGAGTTTTGCCCTATTTTGTGGCCTTTCTTGGCACTGTTTTTAAGTGAATCACTGCACTTGTTAAACAATTAATAAATGCAACATCTTCTAAATATGTGGAACAATTTCCACCATGCCAATCATCATAATTTAGCATATCCACATGACGATGGTAACTAGAGGGTTAGTTTAGAAATTATCTCAGAAGTAGAGTAATGGCAACCTGATTCCTAGAGTTCATTTGATGATCCTGTTTGGTAATTAGCCCTGTCAATGCTAATTTTGCTTTGCCTTCTCCAAATAAAACTAAATAGGACTTCAAAGATAACGTGAAAATCTCAAAAAACATACCAATGTTAACATTATATAAATTTTCCTTCCATGAGACATGATTTCTCTTTCTCATTTCAAAGAAAGGAAAACTTAATCATGAAAACTTGCACTTAATACATTATCTGGGACTGACATTATCTTTTATAAGTTAAGCTATTGGCAGTGCTACTGACATATATCTTGATCATATCAGACAAGGAATAAGCCTGAGCACAATATATGTCAAGATGCTTACAAAAATACTTACAGATTCATTCTAATATTTTTATACTGTTTTCAGAAATGGCCACTTTCTTTCTGAAACATTGTTGGAATTATTTTGAAGCTTGACATGTGATACATAAACAACTAACTAACATAAACACTTATACTTAGCCAATGTTTTATGTTAATAATAGTGGGATTAGATTTAGCTTCCTGCCTCAACTTTAAATGTCTTGTACAGAATGCAAGTTAGTAGTTCTTTGGCTTTTTATTTTTGTTTCCTACTTTGGAATATCTCAGTAGTACTAAGACATCATTTTGTGCACATTTATCTAGACATTGGGGGACATGAAAGAAGCCACCCTGAAGCTTGCATTACTTCTGACAATCGGACGTGCTTGAACAATGGTGTTGGCACCAGCAAATCTTTTCAATCCAGAAGCACTCTTTGGTTAGCTTTGTAGGTGATTCTGACACAAATACAGATAGACCTTGTCATCAAGAACAACGTTTTTAAAAGTAAAACCAAGTTTACTTTATCTCATAAACCATTAAGAGTCTTTCAGGATTATGAATATAAAATCTGGTCAATTATTCCATCAATAAACAAACCTTTTCAGTGTATCATTTAAGAATTTAGTGATGGTATATGATATAATTTACTTGGGCAATAAATGGCTAAATGCACATTCCTTAACACTTCAGTAGCTGTACTGTTAAGCCAGTGAGATTCTTTTTATGCCCATATTTTATCTTTACTGATACCATGTTTCCATTAACCTCCCACTTAGCTAAAATCCCCACTAGGCTCAACAGAATGGTATTGCTGTATGAAATAAAAACAAGTCATTAAAATAGACTCTGATTACCAACCGAGCTTTAATCTTTGTTCAATATACATATCTCATACGAGTGGCAGTGATAACTTATTATCTTTCTAAATGCATTAAATTAAAAAGGGCTTTCAAATAAAATTATTCTACATGTTGCTAATTGTATCAATTTAGTTCCCCTAAAGACTATTATAATGAAACTTTTATTATTGCAGTTTCAATCAAAAAATTTGTCAGATACATCTGTCAAATGTTTATTAATAATGACCTATTAAATATACAATCTATATAACAATAAATGGCATATTACATAAATGTTTTATGTATATGAATTTCATACACATAAAACATTACACATTACTAGAAATACTTCAAGTCTTTTTCTATACAGTTCCTAGAAATAATGCACAAAAATGTTACATAGAATTACTTCATTATGCATCTCTTATATTAATTTTGCTATTTATTTAACTGATTATTGTACTGTTCTTTTCATATTCTGTATGCAAAGCTGTAATTCTAGGGCCCACAATCCATAACCAATTGTCATGATTAAAGCAGTGTAATATGTAATATATTATACTCAAATGTTAACAAATCAAACTTCAATATTTTCCAATGATGAAACTTGCTATGTCAGGAGCCTCAGAACAGTATTAACTACAGTCAACCCATGCTAAATTACAATGCTTTTTGTTTGATTTAGCATGTATGAATCTGTCCTGTGTGGTTTGTAAATTATGGATCATAGCTTAATATTTGTCAATTTTCAAATTGTGGCTTAATCAAGAAATTGTGGTTTAAAATATTAATGTCATCATGAACATAATAGTTTATTGAACTAAAATTACATCACATATCTGATGACAACGATAACAACATGTTAAGAACCAGGGACAGATTTAAATTCTAACACATTCTGGACATTCCTGCAGTATCAGTTAAGAAAATAATCTCATCACCAATTCACTACTTCTGTCATATTCTCATTGTATGCTAAATAATAAATAATAAAATAGGAATCATGAGTAAGAGACTAAAAGATCTCCATTTTAGGATCCCTGGGAGAGAACAATATATCAGCAGTTGCTAAGTTTGTTTCTATATTCTATATAATAAATAAGAAAAAGGAAATGACAGGAAACATTCCAAAAATTAAACTTTAGAACCTAAAATTATTTTTCATTATTTAAAACCACGTGCTACCCACCTTAGTAAAAAAATAATAATAATCTCAGAAATAAATTGTATTGAACTAAATGGAACTTTCTGAAGCTGTGTTCAAATACTGAGTATGCAAATATTTTAGAGCGAACTAGTAAAAGCACCATGATGATTTGAGAACTTTTATTACTGATATGTTATAACTGGTAAAGATTGCTACTAGCCCAAATGGTGATGGCATAAGTAGAATTATTTACTTTCTGGAAATCATCCACCAGCTGCAGTTATAGGAAAAGACCACTAAAACTCTTAGCTTAGTGGCACTCAATATGGCATTCTGGGGGGCCCATAAGTCCAAACCTATATCACTTGGTATGTGTCAGATTCCCAATTCCAATCAATTTAACATTAAAAAGTAATAATAATGCTGAAAAGGAAAGTAACGTGCTCCTGTGTGACCTCTTTTTCAGCAGTTTAGGTACCCAAATTGATCCTGTATGTGTGTGTGCATGTATGTGTGTAGTCTAATGTTTTGAAAAATGCCCACCTCCTAAAAAGTAGTAGGCTGCCTTGACTAGGAAGATGATACAGGGTAGATAGCACGTGCAAAAAAATGCAAATGATTTTTGCATTTTTGGTAACTGATAATGTACTTATAGTAATTCTGTTTTTGAATACTTAGCTTCCCAACAAATTACTTTCCAAGAGCACTCAGAGATAAGTGGGTGATGGAGCTGCAAATCAGAAGAGGACAACTTTGAAAACTTTTTTCCAAATTACAGTATATTTCAGCAGCAGAAAGAAACTAGAAGTGGGAGTTTTGGGAGGTGTCAGTAGAAGGGAGAGTATCAAGAACCCTCTGAGCTGAAATCTGAGAATAACTGCCCTTTCTGGGAGCCAGATTAGAATTATTTTTAGTGCTGCTGTAGGGAAATAGTGACATGATAGTGATAAACTATGGACCTAAGGAATGTATTAAAAACTGACTTTGTACTTACTATTTGATCCTTTGCACCTATTTTAACCAAGTGTCTCTACTATTCTGTAATCTTCCCAAATTCCACCCAATTAGATTATCTTTAGAGACTTAAAAGAATTTCAGATCCCTCAATTGTGGCAGTAAAACAAAAGTATACTAAAGGAAAAGATCATCACAACAAAGATGTTTCATGACAGAGCTATAATTTCAACATTACAGTAAAGATTAGTCAGCAGGAAGAATAGCTCAATGGAAGGATAAGATAACAACTTCTAAGTATTCCTTTTAGTGCAATTTGTGAAGTAAAATCTGTCAGAAAGTAGGCAGTTACTAACTAGTATTGGAAAAGTGAGGAATACAAATAGTCCACTTTTATAAATTATCAATGCTATTCTACACTGGCACTAAATGTTTGTCACCTGTCTCTACTACTGAATCATCACATACCCAGAACTGTTTACTAATCCAAAATGGGTGATTTCATTTGTTTCAAATGCTAACAACTTGAAACTTTTATTTTGTTGTTATTTATGCATATAAATCATTCCAACAAGCGTTCTTCAGAGAAGACATATAAGATCTGAACATACAATTGTATATTATCAAAACAAAAAGGTTATTTAATAGTGTCCTTTACATTTTATATTGTTTAGAAGTTTCCTAAGTGTTCTCTATGTAATTCCAATATATACTGCAAAATATACCATCTTCCAACACCTACCCATCCAATAAGATCAAGTATGGCAGCATATTTTTGCTCAATGAGTGCACTGTTTTCTCTGTAGCTCTCTCCACATTAAATAGCCCTTCCCTTTTGGCATTAGAAAGTCTATTAAAACCTGAATGTTTAACCAGGGCTGGAGTTGACTGAAGTAGCAATAAGCTACTTAGATAAGTAAGTAAGTAGGAATGTTAAAAAAGTTGATTCTAGGAAAATAAATTTCCTGTTCTGAATATTTAACAGCTTTATAACAAGATGGAATTCAACTTGATTTTTCCTGTCCCTGTGGCATTATGTACAGAAAAAAAGGAAGATCCAAGAACGACTACAATATATGCAGCTCTTAAAGTCATAATAGAGCCTGTCAAGAGAGAAATTACAATGTCTCTAAGAAAATCATAATTATAGGTAATGGCTGATAGTCTAGGACTAGAAAAGAACATCACTAATATTCTTTTATATCTCACTTTTCCTCCAAAACTCAAAGGGTCATAAATAACATGGTTTTATTTCCTTTTTTCAGTAAGCTCTAAAAATAAGATTAGACCAGCTGTCTATAACTATATCTGAACAACATATATCTTGAACTTAACTCCTTGTCAAATACATCAGGAAGATATCAGGATGTAGAAATTTGATTAGATTGATAAATGTTTAGCAATATCATTTAGTAAACCATACAGATTACTTTATTGCTTCATTTTTCCAAGTTTTTTCCTATCCTATTGTAATATTTACAATATTGCTGGAAATAATCAGGAACTAGAAAGATTCAAATATCTTATGTTGTTTCTGGCATAAGATACTTCACTAAATTCCTGTTGCAAAAGTTATGAGAATACTTGATAGATATATTCTCTGATTAACCCTGCTTTATACAAAGATTAATTGAAGTGAAAAAAGAGAATATTCTAAACAACATGCTTTTCTCTCACACTGGTGCTTTTCTATATTAAAGGTAGAAATTAGGTTTACAACTTCAATTCATAATTTCAAGAATACACAAGAAAGTTATCTTCCTACGGATACACTAAAAGTTCCAAAGTAGTTCTCAAATAACAGCAATTGCAATCCTGCTTACATAATAATTTAAATACAAATTCATATGGTTTCTTTTATGTTTCTAAAAGATACATAATAAAAAAACTTAATTTGACATATCTGAACATTCAAGATGAATCTTTAAGAGCAAAAAGCTTTATACAATCCTGAATTAGAGCATGTTTGCTTATTTTACTTCTTTAAAAATTCTGTAACACTGACATTTGGCAGAATGATTTATAAAAACAATAGTAGTATCCTCTTATGTACATTTAGTCAGAATTAAGTTCCATGGAGTCTAGTGGCTTTATTTCTATGCAAACATGCACAAAATAGGATTCTAAGGACTGCAATGCGACCTTATCTGGGTATGAACCCCAATTAATCCCAAATGCTTTTTTCCAAGAATACATAAGATTGCACTATAAAAATACATATGTCCCGCGGCTTTATCCTGGGCTTATATTGAGGTAAATATTTTAGAATTATGTATTTTTATCTTGAAAGACCACTTCACTGGTGAAGTCCAAAATTGAAAATAGCTTAGTGTATGAATATTTTAATCTTTAATATATTATATTGCATAAGAAATTGAACTACAGCTTACCTAGTACTGAACTAATAAGATATATGCATGAAAACACAATTTCACAGCCTGTGCAAATGTGAGACTCCTTGATCATGTATCATGTTTATGAATTTATCTTTCTATATGCAATTAAAAAGAAACAAAAAATATCCAAGTATTAGTTAACAATAATAAGGCCTGGGGGAAAAAAAATCTATGAATAGTTAAACTGAGAGGTGGCAGATGTTAGCTTTTCCTAATAATTTTCTCTTTATCTTACAGTGCCAGTGACAAAATCCATTAGAAAATTGTCTTTGGAATCCTCACTTAGCAGGAACAAGAGCTGTACAATATAAAATGGACAGAGTACATATAGAGTAACTCCTGTTCATTTCCAGGTGGATATATGCAGAACACTTCTGGGAATTGTATGCCTAACATTTGAAAGGTCTTGCATATATGTATTATAAACATCATATAATATATGATGTTTCTGTTGTCATTAGAACTATGTATTATTCTTGATAACATTCAGGCAGAAGGAATTGTGTCATTGGGAAAAACTGCTTTTCACAAAAGATGGTCTAGTTGTGCTAAACATCTGCTTGTGACCTTTCACATGCTTCATAGTCTTGAGCAGCAGGCATTTCAGTGGAAAGAGGGAAAGGATAAACAAACAGATTCAGCAGTGAAGTTGCCAGGCATGTAAACACTGATGACATTGCTGCTGCAACCATATTTATTACTTGGCACAATGTATTACCAATAATGTCAGAACTGATCCAACTGTCCAAGTCAATAAAATCTATGCCATACAAAGTAATATGGACCAATATTTAATGACTCTTATTTCATAAAAACGTATTTCCCAATTCTACCATTTCTCAAGGGATTCTAGACATAAGTCACTTTTAGATAATCCTGTCCAACAACATCAGATCACAATAGTTACACTTTGACTTTTGAGGATTTGAAAAACAATCAGTTTCCCCTTTTGATCGCCAAGATGTCTCTCTTAATTAACAGATAGGCTGTGCAAGAAACAGTCTCTCTGTATCACACAGTACATACATAAATTAGGAGGTATGTTCCTAGAATATATGCTCTGGTTCTCAAACTGTTAATTCAGCATGATATTTTATTGTTTTTTCCCATCCCCCAAGCACACACCATTTCATTTCATACTTGCCTTGATTATTTCCTGTATCTTATATTCCACTTCTCCCATCTCTTATGGGAGACTGGGTCATGACAATCTACTACTATCATAATTACTTCCCCTTATATTAATGCTCATGATCTTTCTTTCACGCTTATAAAAAGATGCACTTTCAATGTGTTTCCAATATTTTTCATATTGAAGGATAAATATTCATTGATTGCAATTGAAAACCCTGTTTTCTACACCTTGAATTTGATAGCAAAACTCCAAATTTATTTTAATGAAATAACTTTCATCTAATTACAATAGTATGAGAAGGTATAGATTTTTTTAAAAAAATTCTGATAATTTCAACTCTTTGGGCTATTGAAAGGGAAAAAAACAAACTGAAAACTCTTGTGCCTCCTCCTCCATCCCAAGATTCTTCAACAGGCTTTTAAAAGTACACTTGCAAAGCAAAAGTAGGAGAATTATTCCATAATACTTATACCATAAAACATGGTGTGTTCTGGGGGGAGGGGTTCCTGTTATACTGGAATCCTGAATGCAAAAGATATAATTTTCAACTGACCTTCTACCTTCTGAATTTACGAAGTGTTTTGTTCTTTCTGCCAAATGGACTTAGCTTTATGGTCTGTTTAGCAGTGCAGTTACCTTCTGCATACCAATTTAGGAGCTGTGAAGACACTCTTTAACAGTCCTTGATAACAGCTTTGCACATTTTCAGTCACACATACATTGATTCTGGATATTTTAAAAGGAGACTTTAAATAAAAAGGATCATGGCAACAATGGAAACCTTTTTGTTTTGCTAAGCTATCTACCTTTCTTGTTAGATTTACATTTCTTATTTAATATTCAGGTTGAGATCCAGAGTTGTAAGTGGCAGTAGAAGCTATTTTGCATTTTCCTTAGATTTAAAAACCATACGGAAAACACAAATAAGGAAAAAGACAAAACCTTGTCATATCCATAAACAAACAGATGAGGAGAGGTTGTACATGATTGTAGATACATACCCGGTCAAAGATACTGCAGTACTTTCTAAAGGACCAAATAAACTAATTTTGGGGTTTTATTTTTCTGTACTTAATCAAATATAAGAAGTTTTGTTTCTTTTCCATCTCCATTTGAAAAGGAGAGACTCACCAGGTCATCCTGATCCCTGAAGGTCAATCTTGCTCACTTCGACTGTAGTTCTCCCTCTAGGACCCCCAGAATACTTGGTTGTCTTTCTCGCCTTTATTGCCACCACCCCCTTCGTCCTCCACCTTCCTCTGGTTCTCCCCCAGTCAGTCGCTTCTTCCTCACAGTTCTAGAAGGCAGTGAGAAGTCGCCTGTTAAGCCTTTGCCCAGCATCCGCAATCAGATCCCATGATCGCAATCCACATCTCGGCAGATGTACCAGAGAATCACATATAGGATGAGGAGGATGGCGAAGATGAACAAAGCCACCAGAATCGCCTTGGTCACAGGAGAAATGAGGGACTGCATGACACCCGGGGAAAGCAGCAGCCGAAGGCGATCAGTTGGCAATCAAGACCGCGTTCGGGAAGAAATGCCAGAAATGGAAAGCCCGCTGATGAATAACCGAGGAGGCGCAGGTGGAAACAGCTGCTGCTGCACCAGCAGCAGCAGCCAGAGCAAACGGAGCTTCCCCGGCTGTCTGAAATAGCCCAGCTAAAACCCGGGCTGCATCTGCATTGGTTCGTGCCAAGCTGCCAACCAGAGGGTGCGAAGCACAGCCGCCGGGCGGGCGAGCTCCACACTACCTCCCTGTCAGGGCGCCCGAGAAGAGATGGACCCGCGGGCGCTCGTTCACAAGCCTCCGCTCCCCGGGTCCTGCTGCTGCTGCTGCTTGGATCCGTCAGCTGCGAAGAAGCCGAGAAGCACTTCTTCGGGGAGCAGAGGGGGCAGGCGGAGAGAAGTTGGCGCTCCAAACGGCGCTGCCATGGGCGCCGCGCGCTCGCCGCTGTGGCCCCGCGGGTGTCGAAGGAAGGAAGGGGAGCCCCCAAGAGGATCCGCTTCTCTTTCCCTCACCTCTTGAGCTCGCCTCCCGTTCAGGGACGCGTTGGAGAGACGCGCCAGGACTCGGCGGCTCGGCGCGTACCTTTAAAGTTGGACGGCGCCGCCGAGGCCGCTTGTAAAGAGCGGCAGCCGCTGGGAAAAACAAGGCGCCCCGAAAGCTGTCTGCCGAAAGCCATGAAAGGGCAGGAGCGCGGCGGGCGGGCGGGCTAGCAAGACGGGGGAGACGCGCGCCTCGAAGTTCCTTCTGCTCGCTCGGAGGTGCTTCCCCCTCAGTTGAGCGGCGGCGTGCAGCGGGAGCTTCTCAAAGTCTGTCTGTGGCGCGTTTTCTGCAGAGGAGGAATCCGGCTCGCTGCAGAAAGGGAACCTGCCTGATTAGTATTCCACCCAGCAGAGCCTGTTCTCTCTTTTTCCCGCCTCCTTCCCACTCGCCCGCCCGCCCCTCGCGCCTTGTCTCGTCCTTCTCCTCTCGCAACCGCCAGTGCAGCTGGGGAAACCTTCCCTGTTACTGACGATGCGTGTCTTTGCCTGGGTTGTGACTGTAATTACAGGGAAGGGTGTGAGAAAAGCTGGGCGCCTATGGATGTAGGGGAGACCCTGGGTTTATAACCCACAACCTCTAGTTGAGTTTAACTCGGGTGTTCTTTCGCTTCCGTTTCCATTAGGCATCTAATGTAACTGCGGCCAGAAGAAGAGAGGAAGAGGAAGATGTTTCTCTCTCTCTCGAATAAATAAGAAGGGATAGGACAGGAATGATGTGCTCTGTTCAGGCAAGTATCTCAGAAATCCAACTACACCCATAGGTTGCACTCCAGATTAATGCAGAAAAAGATGTCCCCATTGGTACAGTGGGTTCAAGATGCATGCTATTCATCGCAGGTTGATTGCATCACCCAGTGAGATGCTGCTTGTGCTGTATGCAGACTGAATACCATGATGTTGTTTCACTTCATCTAATATCAACAGCAATATTTCCCAATGAGGGCTTCTTCAGTTGAGTTATTGTGCAAATCGGCCCTCTGGAAATTATCCAAGGTATACACTAGGACTACTCTGCCCTCTCCAGAAATGTATTACAGTGTATATATTGATAAAAAAAGGAGAATGTATAGAAACTGCATGTGACCTTACATGTGATGATCATATCTGTTCTATGGTTTGTGGTTGTAAGATGTGGGATAAAGAAGTACAGTTTAATAAAATCTTCACTTGGAAAAGCATCTCACTTGGGACTTTTTATGTGGACATTTGTATCCACATAAGTGCACAAATTTACATCACAGATTATATAATTTCACCTGAGATTTTTGGTGTGAACTAATCTATCCCCTTTCTAGAGTATACCTTGCCTTACTAGTGGCTATATTTTGAGTTTTTGTTTACTTGTTTGTTTTTTAGCACCAGATAATGAACTTTTTTTTTCTTCCTGAGTTTCTAATTATTTGCTTAGTGCATTTTAGATTGTGGATTCATTATTATATTTGCTTTCTGGTTTGGAGTCTGCTTCTATATTATTTTAAAATTTACTTTATATTAATTATCTACTAATTTGGTCAGGTGAGTTGATATGTTTATATAATTCTTTAATTCTGTTACCAATTTTTTAAGATTCTTTAACAAGTTTTGAAAACTGGATAACTCAATGAATAAATAAAAAGTCTAATTTGCCTATTGATTTAGGGTTTGGAACTACCAACATGCTGCTTATTTCCCCCTCTATGGAACTGTTAACTTCTATAATGTATATAGAGACAGAAATTTTATATGGGGTAAAATAAAATGTGATGAGAATGGTTGGGAAGAATTCATCCAAAGGATGGTAAAGTGAGCAATACACCACCCATATTTTAGGTATATATTTTCAATTATATATACAAAAGCTATAAACAACATTTTCAAATTACACAAAACAATTAATTGAAATAAAAATAATATATTGTAATACCAAAAAGAAATGCACATAATGTTTTGGTAATCTTAAATATCATCATGACAAAACTACTTGAAGTATTAAGAAAGTACTATTAAGGAAAAAAATCTGGTTCAGTCTTCTCTTTCTTAATATACAAAAATAACTTTGATCAATATATTAAAAAAGAAAAACTTTCTAGTTATTTTACAACCATTTATTTTGTAGATAAATTGCCTACATTTAGGATACGATGTCCATAGTAGTAGTAGTAGTAGTAGTGATAATAACAACAGCAGCAACCTGAAATCCTGCTATGGTAGCAGATAAAATATAAAATGAATACATGATAAATTGATTAAAAATGTATTTCCATACAATCTATGACCATTTGCTACAAACCCCAAAGTTCAATGTATTATATTTGAGCTCTATGGATGAAATGCCACGCAGATGGCAGGCCAGAGTACAAAATTTGTGTTTTAATATATAAAACTTTACAATGAAACTGTTTTCCCAGTAAGTAGAAGAGAGCTAGCCAGTACAGATAGTCCTTGACCTATGACCATAATTGAGCCCAAAATTTATGTTTGCTAAGTGAGACATTTGTTAAGTGACATTTGCCCCATTTTACGACTTTTCTTGTGACAGTTGTTAAGTGAATCACTGCAGTTGATAAGTTAGTGCCAAATTGTTAAGTGACTCTGGCTTCCCCGTTGACTTTGCTTGTTGAAAAGGCGCAAAACATGACTGGGACACTGCAACTGTCATAAATATGGATTGGTTGCCAAGTCACATTTTTCAGTGCCGTCATGGTCACTAAATGAACTATTGTAAGTTGAGGACTACCTGTATATCGCTTCCCCTTATCCACATAATTGAAAATATATTTAAAAAATTAAACAAGGTCATCAGAGTCATTAGGATGTTAGGCTTCCTATAAAGAAAGGCTACAGCATTTATCTTTTAGAAGGAAGGGAGATGAAGAAAGTATAACATGTATAAAAGATATGGACAAATTGAAAAAGATCTTTTAAAACTTTTTTTGAATTTCTTAAAGGAAGAAGTTCTGTACATAATCATAGTTAAGCTATCAGTATTTGCTACCAGTAAATGAGATGATGGTCATCAATTTGATTGACTTTAAAAGGTAATTTCACAGATTAATTCTTAAGGAGTTCAATGCTACTAGCCTTTACTCAAACAAATACTTGAACTAAGACATCCAAGGCAAAGATTCACAGGCACAGTTATTACATTTTTTTCCATTGCAGATATTAGAAAGGCCCTTAATATCAAGCAGCTACTTTTTTTAGGGTTGCTGTAAGGAGCAACTGCTGATAGGTGTATAGAAAAGAGCGGGGGGTTGAAGGATGGATACATCTGTCTCAAGTTCAGATCCTGCTTGTTTCCTCATGTCTTTATATCATAATGGACTCGTAGCATTCACTTTTCAATCAAAAGTGGTTGGCAGTTATGCGTTATATCAGGATATCTTAAGAGCTATGAAATAGCTTGAGAAAGAACCATTATTGCAGTAATGAGGTACAGGTGGTACACCTTTCATCTTGTGCAAATGTGGGTTGCCTTCAACAATTTGCACCATGTATGGTAGAGAAAGATTACAATTACACCTGGAAGTCATTATTAATAGTGTTTGCTTTTTATATTGAATAATTATAAATTATAATAGCTTTCCTAATTGTTCTAATTCATGCATTCATTAAAGGTCTTCATCCTTGACTCATTGCATGTATACATCCGACTGTATCAGCCATGCAAAGCTTAACACTACCTCTTGTCATCACATATACAAATGTCTAGAATCAGATTTACCATATTTCCAAAACCAGTTGCTAGGGAATAGAGAGAGCAGTATTGCTTTCAGGTCTAACTTGTGAGATTTTCAAACATCTGGATAGCCAGAGGTTGATATATCTATAGCTCAATCTGACAAAGTTTTCCTTCTGTTCTAGCATATTTTAGGAAATCAAATTTAATTATGAAAAATAAACTGTAAAAAAATAGAAGTGTAAGTGATTGAGAGGAGGATCGGAATGTAGCAAAGCAATGCCAGATAATAGATGAAAAGGGTGGAGAGGAGTTCTTTAACAATTTTTTGTATCTCATTAATGGCAACTCAGTCCAGGCTGCAAAGAGCCTAGAAAAAAGATATTCAAAATGTTCAACAATGTTAAGTTGTAATGGATTCATTAATAAATGAAAACTGGAGGTTCCTATTTTAGTTTCCAGGATTCTATTCTGTTTCCTTAACATAAAACCACTTATGTTGGTAGTAAGCTCTAAGGCAGAATACTGTTGAAAAACAAAAAGTTTGTGGTAGATTGGGTGTACTGAATGGACCAGTGAATGGATAGGAGCAGTGTCTTTGAAGAAAGGATTTAGGTGAACTACAATTAAAAATTGTAAATTAGAATAAACAGAAAATGCATTATTCTAATGCAAACTTTAATAGAAAATTACGTGGGGTGGGGGAGCTGAATTTAATTTTGGGAAAAATGAAAAACAGAGCAAAAGTAAACTTGACTGACATTATTCCTACGATAAGTATATTCAGAATTGCAGGTCTTTTGTGGTAGATTTTCTTTGAACTGAAATATTGTTGAAATTAGAACACTGTCAGTTGCCAGGACTACAACAATTATTTCTAAGCATTGCAATTTTGCTATTTGACTTGAATTTTTAAAATAATAATTTTATTAAAAATTATAGTTGCAGAGATAAAACTAATACAAAATAAGCAAAATAAAAGAATAAAAATAAGATGCAGAAAAAATGGAAAGAAAAATGGAAAATTAAGAAAAAAAAATAATATAGTAAAAAAGGAGAAAGAAATGTATAAAGAAATACAGGTAGTCTTTGATTTATAATAGTTCATTTAGTGACTGTTCAAGGTTACAATGGCATTGAAAAATGTGACTTTTGACCATTTTCCACAGTTATGATCTTTGTAGCATCCACATGATCATGTGATCAAAATTCAAATGCTTGGCAACTTGTTCAGTTGGCCATTTCTTTCCCCAAAGTCTGCTACCTGGATTTTTGAGAGTTCACTGAAGGTTAAAAATATAGAATTACAATGCAAAATAATTTCAATAAAATAATTATTGTTTATCTTCTGCTAATCATGGCCTCTTTATGACACTTCCCCCAAGCACTATATAGATCAAAAACGGAAATAAAAGTGGAAGTTTCATGTCACTGGATTGATTGTGGGGTAGTCATGTCTTTGGTAGTACCACTGAAATCATGGGCAACATTATTTTAATTTCTGTAGATTGACTAAAAGCATGCTTCATTTTCATTATTTCATTATTTGAGTAAGATTAAAAAATAAGCCCTTTTTCACCCTGACTTTTCACAAAATGGTTCAATTGAGATTGGCATATGTGGGACTGATTAGGGTTGATTGTAAAGGTGACACTGAAATATAATTTTATCGTATTTCATTTATCCATATATTATTGTATTTAATTCCAATCTCATTTTAAATTGTATTTTATTCCAATTTGGAATAAATTTGGGATTCTACCCTTTGATATAGCCCATGGGCTTATCAATAAAGTAAACTAACTAACCAACCCTGTCCTTTCAGATAGAAAACTGTACATAATGTTTCTAGAGCACTTTTGAACAGAAATTCAAATCTGAGATTTCAATTCACACTCTATGATCATGCTTCCTTGTTTCTACAGCAGTGTTTCTCAGTTTTGACAGTTTAAAGATGCACGGACTTCAACTTCTAGTATTTTCCTATTAACTATGGTGAACACCAGGGATCTCTGACCTTTAAGACTTGTGAACTCCCAGCCAGCATGGGGATTGAAGTCCACAAGCCTTCAAGCTGCCAATACTGGACACCTCAGCTATAGTCTAAGCTATGCTTGTTGGGGAATTTTAGGAGCTGAAGTTTACATGTCTTCAAGTTGCTAGGTTGAGAAATACCACTCTACAGAATAAGAATGGATGGACCATTTGAATAAATAGTTGTCAGTCTCTCCTAAAGCACCAGCTTGATAGTATTGTGGCTATATCTGCCATGGTGACCAGTGTCTTCCAACTTGAATTATGCCCTTTCATTAAGTCCAGTTCAATTCCTGCTATGGTTTTGCTTTCAGGTATTAATAATCACTTTTCCAGACCATCTAGAGCAGGCTTAGGCCTGGTTTAAGTAAAAGTGCTGGTGGATTGTTTATAGGAAATTGATTGGAGTAAAGCAAGTGCTGAAAATAAAACTTTAAAAAGCTATTCTGAAGAAAACTGCAAGTGGAAGGGGAAATAAAAAATAAATAGTTGAAGAAACAATAGCAACAGGAGTCTAATTCATGTGTTTCTCCTGAGCAATTGTACACAGATACTAGGTAAGAAAATTCAGGGTCGTCCTAACTAAGTTAATTTGCAGTAGATTCTGGTCAGATTAAAAAAATAATACTGTTTCTCACAATGCTTAATTAAACTTGCAAAATTTACTACAATAAAATGGTAGTATATATGTGTGAGAGAAAGAGAGAAATTGAGAAACAAAAGGATTGAAACAGAGCTAAAATGAATTTTTTGAAGGTTTATAGACAAATGTTATATTTAGTGGAACAATTTCCACTAAGTATAATTAAACTTTTTTCCTATGTAAATATAGCATGGATAAAACTGAAGGGAATTATTTCATTTTAAATCAGAATGGGTAAAGCAGAGCTACGCAATCAGTATACTAGATTCTTAACTGCATGTAGTACACATATTGTTTTGTGGGAGGTGTTGGAAGAAAAATCAGGTCCAGTTCCAATCTGGGAGAAAGTGCTGAAATAAAACCGAGGCAGGCTGCAGGAAAAAAGATCTCCGTTTATTTGGTAGCCAGAAACTTCTGTGACAGCAGCATGTTTCTGGGATTGACAAAATGGAATTGAGAATAGGTGGACTTTTATACATTCTTTGGGGCTTTGTGATTGAGATACCTGTTCCTGTGCAAGAATAGGTCCTTTAATATTTTAATGGCTGTTGTCAAATTCCTATGGGTTTATGTAGGAGTCATGGCTGGCTCAACCAGCAAAAGGGAAAATGCAAATCTTAGGTGTTTTACTTGTCTATTGTGCTGCTTATTTGGAGTTTCTGGCTGCTCTTTGCTTATAGAATGGTCCAATTTTCTGAATGGATACAAAATATCAATTCCTAAAGACTAGCCTCTTCAGGTTTCTTCTTGAGACTGTTTTCCTATAGCACAGGGGAGTCACACTGGGGGCCCACAGGCCAGAAGTGTCACGTACAGGGCACCCTAGCTCCGTAAAGGGGAAAAAGTCACATGACGGCAATGTGACACTGTGAGTTTGACACCCGTGCTGTAGCAGAAAGACTGGGTCTGCTTTCTGCCTTTAAGAAGATGTCTCTCCTCTTCTCAGTGAAAATGTTCTATTCTGGGAAAATATTCTATTCTGTCTCTTTTTAATATTAAGAATAAACAATATTTTATTCTGGGGAGGTGGGGCTTCCTACAGATTTAAAAACACTAAATGATTTTTGGTATTCGCATTTAGAACTTCAAAAAAATCACATTCTCTTTTCAGCTGAAATGATGGAAAATATGATTTAGAAAGGCAGGATAAATGAGTAACAATCCTACTGCTGATTCGTGCATTACAATCTTTAGCAGTATAATCTGCTACAGTGTGATTAGTTTTTGTAGCAAAAACAAAAAATGAAAGTCTGGCAATCACATGCAACAATTGATTGTTCAAGAGTTATATACCTTGACTTGACGAGATGCTGTAGCTCAGACCGCAAACCACTTGAGCCAAGTCTAAGCTTTTGAAACATTCGGGAGAGTACAGTAGATTTATCTGGAATTCCTTCTTATGTAAGTTAAACATTTACATTCAGGGTCAGAATATCTTAGAATATTAGTAATTGAGATAATAATTATTATGCTTTATGCCTTATGATCAGATATAGGCATTGTGGTCAAGATGATATAATGCTAATTTATCTTAGCCAAACATGTCTAAATCTTTTATTATTCTGAACAAATTTATCTATATGTGTTTCTAACAGTGAATGCATACCTGTTGAATAAATAGTTGAACTAGTAGATAGAATTTACAAACCAGAACGGCTGTGATTTAGAAATTTCCAATATACACTCAGAACTTTTTAAAAAAAAAATAGTTTAAATTAGGCCACTAATCCTAGGTATCAATCCAATTTAAATATTTGGAAAAAAAATAGATAATGGGAAAAAATGGATACCATCTATGTTCAAGATGAAACACTTTCACTCATACAGATGTATATGTATTCCCAATAGTATTTATATTAGCCATGAGAGGAAAAACAATAAAAAGTCTGTAAAGACAATATCATCATACTGGATCAACTCACAATTTAGAATTGACACAAAAATTTGAGTTGCTTGAAGGTCATCAGGTGGTTGAAAACTAGGAAAAGGGAGAAATGGATTTTATCAGTCTTTGAGCCAATATAGTGCTAATTATATTCTTAGATGCAGTGAAGATGAATCTCCAGGTATGCAAATATGGATCTTATTGTTCCAAACTATTGGTCAGTTGTAGCAACCCAATGTGTTTCCTCCATGTTCTTCCCTAACCACATCTATTTGCAACCTGCTATTTGTAGCTCCCCCCCCCCCCCCCCAATTAAGGATGGGACTAGGGAGCCTCTAGGAGGAAACTAGCTGCCATTTACTCACTAAAGCCCCAGAGGAAATAGCAAAAACTCATGTTCATGAAATACACTCATTTTAAACTTAAGTTCAACAGTACAATTTTGGCCTCTACAGGAGTTTAGGGACAGGGACAAGAATAATTTAATTTCTGAGGATACACACTCCCAATTCTATCCTTAAAAACCTCAAACAGTAAAAAGGGGTCAAAAAATTACCAATGTTATAGAAAAAGAGCAACTGAAGCTTGAATCAAGGGAAGTTTTCCATTCTTGTACTAGAATATTCCCCATTTGGGTATTGAGATGGGAGGAGGATAAGAAACAAGTCAAGGATTCTAATCCTTCCTGTTTGAAAGTGTAACATTGAGTTGGGATGAATTTTCAGCATTATGCTAAGCACAGACTTCGTTGGAAAGCAGTGTATTGGAATATCTGCAAAGTGGAACATATACATATACACATACATACATACATACATACATACATACATACATACATACATATTACTGTTCCACTTTGCAGAGATATTCCAATACACATATGTAGCATATATATATATTCTTGGATGAGAAGCAAAACATCTTCAAAGAAAAACCAGAAAGTCCAGTTCCGTCCTGAAAAAAAACACCATTGGGACAACAGTTGGAGGATTGTATTTTAAAACACTTGCTGGATGGAGAGAGAGAGATGATGGAGAGATGGAAAGGAATGGAATGGAGAAAGGAAAAGAAAGAAGGAAGGAGAGGAGGACGGGAAGGTAAAGGAGGAAAGGAAAGGAAAGGAAAGGAGGAAAGAAGGATGGAAAGTAAAAGGAGGAAAGAAGGAAAGCCCAGGCTCCTGCATAACCTGATCATATAGTTTCGTCACAAAGCACGAGTATCCAGCTAGTACATGTATAAATTTTAGTAATCTATAAATTGGAAAATTAATGAATGTTGTAATTTAATATGGAGCTAGCACATTTTTTTTCCTAATCTTCATGTCTGCAAAATGTCCCCTTGCAAAAATAGAGCAAAACTAATCTTACTTAAAATTAACATTTACCTGAGCATTCTACACCAATAGTCATAAAGTGGTCAGAATTTCTCACCAAAGCTAAATTAAATCCTGGGAGGCTCAACTCTGCTGAAAATAGATAATTATGAAAGTGTTACATCTGTATAAAGCAAAGATTAATAGGCTTTTCTCAACATTTGAAAGTGATTAGGTTGTTAGTAATTCCCTACATTAGGTGTAGCATTTTATTTTTATTTTTTATTTATTTGTTCATTTGTCAAACATGTACAAGATAATAAGTGTAAGTATGACCATAAACAAGAACAAAGGAAGTAAATACAGATAAATGGGGACAGTAAGACAGGGACAGTAGGCAGGCTGGTACGCTTATGCACGCCCCCTTTAAGGACTTCTTAGGAATGGGGTGAGGTCCACGGTAGACATTTTCTAGGAATATTTGTGGAATATTTGCCAAATATGCCCATACTTTCTTTCAGTCATTTGTTTGCGAAATTGTTATAAAGCTTTCTCTCTTTAGGATAAACAAACCCAAAACCACTGCTTTAAGGAAGTGCAGTAAACTCTGCAACTTAATCTTGCATGATCAAAGAGGGTTTGAATGTTTCTAAAAAATAGTAAAAAAAAAAAAGCAATTCTTCAAATTATGCAGCAAACCAAATTAATACTTGAATAGAACAAACTTTTTTTAAAGCTGGATATTTTACAGGGATAACTTGGGAGAAAAAAAAATGCTAGCTTTTGGAATGGACATGTCAGTGAAGGCTATATATTCCATGTTTTGAAATGTTAGTACTATAAAAAATTAGACATGATTCCCATAAATACCTTGGGAAAAAGGTTTAGCTTGCTTTGATACATACAGAAGGTGTCTTATAGAGGATTAGAATTTGATTCATGTAACTGTAACTTAGTGTTAGTTTTACAGAATGCCAAACATCATGATTTGTTGATGAAAGTCAGAGCTTACTCATTGGACTGTGGCCACATTTATTTATTTATTTATTTATTTATTTATTTGTTTGTTTGTTTGTTTGTTTGTTTGTTTATTTATTATATTTATATACCGCCCTTCTCCCGAAGGACTCAGGGCGGTGTACAGCCAACCATAAAACTTTCTTACAATTATAAAAGTTAAAAAAGAATTAAATATCTTAGGCTGTCTAAAATTATACCCTCCCCCAATAAATTATTAAAACCCAAATATTAAAATCTCAATTTAAAACTCAAATATTAAATTACATTAAAAATCCCATTTCAGCCTAGGCCAGCCTGCTCGAAGAGCCAGGTTTTTAATGCACGTCTGAAAGCTCTCAGGTCCATGTTATTGCGTAACTCCGGAGGCAGACCATTCCCCACAGAGAAGGCCCTACTTCTAGGAGTCGCCAGACGGCACATAGAGGCCGTCGGCACCCAAAGAAGGCCCTCTCTGTGGGAACGCACAGGTCGGTGGGAGATTACCGGCAGAACACGGTCCTTCAGATAACCTGGTCCAATGCCATGGATCGCTTTAAAGGTCAGAACCAGAACCTTAAAGCGAACCCGGAAAACCACCGGCAACCAAAGCAGCTCGCTCAGGAGAGGCGTCACATGGGAGCTTCGTGACGCCCCCATAACCACCCGCGTGGCCGCATTTTGTACCAGTTGAAGTCTCCGGATGCTCCCCGCAAGGAGCCCCATGTAGAGAGCGTTACAGTAGTCCAGGCGAGAGGTATAGATATCTTTTACAGACCATACAAACCAGAATGGTTGGATTTGCACATCATGTGAAGCCAACACCAATCCAATAACAATATTAGCATAGTAATACATTGCATAATCCCATGCTTATTGATTGTACCTCCTCCTGGGCTCTGTTTTTGGCTACAATAGCCTCCTGCAGCCCTCTGCCAGCAAAAAATGAGCTCGGGGAGACCATGTACAGCCCACCCGACTCCGTTTTCAGCCACTCAGGCTCCATTCATTAACTCCCCAAGTTCAGTTTTCACTGTCAGAGGGTTGCTGTCACAACTGAAAACGGAGCCACGACAAGTGACGTCAAGCTGGCCATGCCCACCCCCTGCCACACTTACCCCTTCAGCACCCTGAGGTCAAACACAACCCTCATGCAGCCCTCAATGAAATTGAGTTTGAGTGACTTTATATGGGGAAGATCTTATTGTTGCAGGCGGTTTACATAATAATAATGTATGCAAAGGATTAGTCTTGTGAATTTAGGATAACTAGATTTATGGGGTTAAATGATGAGTAGTACCTAAGAATCTTACTTATTTGAATTATATGTATCCATTAATAATTTTGTTAAATTATTAACAAAATAATTTATTTTTTTTTATTTTGTGATATAACAAACCATAAGTTCTAGATATCTAGATGATTTGTTTTCAAAATTTGATAGCATATTCTATTTTAATAGTGTAATCTGAGAAAGTTACACAGATATTTAATGTTTGCTTTGCATGAGATACAATTAGGCACTTAGTTCCAGTTCTCTGCCTTAGGAATTACTTCTTAAAATAAATTAAAGATATTACAGTACTTTGATGTTTTCAGAATTTAAAAGTGAAAATTTTCTACCTGATCAATTTGTTATAAATGATTTAAATGACATTACAAAATCTTGACATGTTTGCAAAATCCTTTTTTCTCTGTGCCTTATTTTTCTTTTTCTTTTTAGCATTTTAGTGAGTGAGTCTGTCTTTCTTTCCTTTTAAAATTTCCTCTGATATATAAATGATTACAGCTATCCTTGACTTATGACTGGTTGCTTAGCAACCAAAGTTTCAATGGGCTCCCAAAAACAATTTACAACCCAGTTCTGAAGTTTAACATCTACCACCAGTGAACATATGATCACGTTTTGGGCACTCAGCAACCAGCACACATCATAGCCAATTGGTATGGACATGTGACTGTAATTTACACTGTTTTTGCCAGAAACCAGCATTTACTTTCAATTTCAGGCAAGAAAAAAAATCCTGCAGCAAACAATGGGTTAGCTTAATAATTGCAGCATTAAATTAATGACCAGCGTCTTCATTTAACAACTGCTACAAAGAAAGTTGTAAAATCAGATATGGTTATCTGCTGGCCTGTTCTACGATTGCCACAACTTACAAGCATAGTTGCATGGTTCAATCACCTTTGTAACTCAAGGACTATGTATAATGGTTTTGTTTTTTACTGGCTCACTTTGAATTTTATGTAAAGTTAATGAAAAAGTACACTGTTCCTTAGTAAATTTACAGCTTTGCTGAAAGAATTGAAGATGTATAGGTTTGCTTTATTGACTCAGGAATAGAAAAAGATGAATTTTGAGCTGGAAAAGCAAAGAGAGCTTTTCAGAGGGAAGGCAATGTCAAACTTAGACAAAATTATGAAGGATTTCTCTATAGCAATAAAAATCTGAATAATTAAAATAATAGTGAACCAAAGTCAAATAAAAAAGTAATGGAGTAATGTTCAATGAACACAAATTCATATATTTTAAATAAATATTGCAAGTGGTTATTGAATTAGAAAAAATTATTAAGTTTCAGAGTAGAAAGGGCAGGTAATTGATAATATAGATACATTGTATCAAGCAGGATATAAATTAATAATATTCTTGAAGAAGCTAAATTCATTATTAAAGAAAGATGAGAAGATGAGCATTTTTCCATCTATAGAAATTTATTTATTTTTATTTATTTATTATAGAAATATAATAGGCTGGAATAGAAATAGAAATAGGCTGGAATTGACCAAAATCAGTATCAAAAAGGGAATTTATTTTAAAAGGAAACACAAAATTTGGTTTGCGGGGTGCCTCAGGGGTTGGTGCTCTCGCCCCCTTCTGTTCAACATTTATATGAAGCCGCTGGGTGAGATCATCCGTGGCTTTGGAATAGAGTTCCATCAGTACGCTGATGATACTCAGCTGTACATTTCTACCCCGGGCCACCCCGATGAAGCCGTCAAAGTGATGACCCGATGCCTGGAGGCCGTGCAGTGTTGGATGGGGCGGAACAGGCTTCATCTCAACCCATCTAAGACTGAGTGGCTGTGCTTCCCGGCACCCCAATACAGCCAGCTGGTTCCATCGCTGGCTGTGGGGGGGGGAAATTCTTGCCCCCACAGAGAGGGCTCACAATCTGGGTGTCCTCCTGGATATACGGCTGTCATTGGAGGACCATGTGGCGGCCGTCGCCGGGGGGGCTTTTGGTCAAGTCCGTAGGATCTACCAGTTGCGGCCCTTTCTGGATCAGGATGCGATTCGCACGGTCACTTCCGCCCTCGTGATCTCCCGCCTAGACTATGCCAACGCTCTCTACATGGGACTTCCCTTGAAGTGCACCCGGAGGCTCCAGCTGGTACAGAATGCGGCTGCGCGGGTGGTGTTGGGGGCTCCTCGGGGCTCCCATGTTACACCGCTCTTGCATGAGTTGCATTGGCTCCCGGTGGTCCACCGGGTGCGCTTCAAGGTCTTGGTTACCATCTTTAAAGCACTCCATGGCTTGGGACCAGGATATTTGCGGGACCGCCTCCTGCCATTATCGGCCTCCCGTCGGCCAGTACGCTCCCATAGAGTCGGCCTCCTCGGGGTGCCGCCGATTGGATGGCTGGCGACCCCGAGGGTGCGGGCCTTCTCATTGGAGACACCCTCCCTCTGGAACGAATTACCCCCGGAGATGAGGACCATCCCTGATCTCCTTCCGGCGCACGTTGAAAACTCATCTATTTCATCAAGCCAGTCTGGCCTAGGGGTTTTTAAGGGTTTTTAGGATTTTAATTTGGTTTTTATCTAGTTTGGCTTTTAAACTTCTCATAAACTTCAGCCTTTCATATTTGGTCTTTTAACTGTTCTTAATCTTGTATTGTTCTCTGCATTTTAATTTGGCTGTGCACCGCCCTGAGTCCTGTCAGGGAAATAGGGCGGTATATAAGTACAATAAATAAATAAATAAATAAATAAAATGCTATTTTGCATTATTCTGCAACATTAGAGAATTTTAATTTCTTTCTGTGTCTGATTTATCTAACAGTGCCACCTAATGGGCTTAGTCAGAAAATGCCTATAATGCCAGTTTATGATTCTTTCTCCACTGCTGAATTAAGACGCTATCAGCCCATCCTTGAACTGACAGAAAACTATATTGGCCTTAAATTTTCTCTGTACATTTCCAGATTCTTCCTTGCTTTTATTGCCTATGTTCCTAGTCACTAAATTTACTTGACCTCCCTCTAAATAATAGGTAACTGTCGAATAAGTTTTATGAACAGTGAAGCTGCCTTGGAATGCTAATACCACTTTACAAAGCCCAACTAAGGATGGCCTATGAGTGTATTCTTTGTACACTGGAAGCACAATGAAAGCAAACTTCAAGAGCATGGTAGAACAAAAAGTTTCTGCCCACAGGTTTGTGCTGTAGTTGGATGCAAATGGTGTATTTAGCATTAGCTTATTTAATGAATTTAGCATCAGCTTTCTTCTCTAGATCAGGAGTGTCAAACTCACATCATCACATCAGTGTCACGTGACATATCGGGACTATTTTCTTTTTCGTTAAACTGGGCATGAACGTGCCCAGCATGTGACACGTCCAGTCCATGGGCTGGGAGTTTGACAGCCCTACTCTAGATGTTCTGGGACTAGAATTCCCAGATAGCAAAGTTATTTCACACCAGCTTCATTAAATTATATAGCGATTATAATTTACAAATTCAGCTTGAATTGAAGTTTCTCTTTTTTATAAGATTATTTTTGTAAAACCATTCAATAATTTTGCTGAGCTCCTATGTGATATTTGTACAAAAATAAATAATAAAATGTGGTACTGGTTTCTTCTCATCCTTACACACAAGGGTGGGATTCTACCAGTTTGGACCAGTTCAGGAAAACAGGAATTTCTGGTGAGTGTTTGGCCCCACCCCTGCTTTTTGCTGTGCTTTATTTCCTGTTTTTTTAGCACAGCTGATTCACACGGCAGAAAGGTTTTGCCGTGTCTCAGCTGTTTCAGTTACTGGGGCTGAAGTAGAAGATAAGTAATTCAGTTTAAAATGGGCTTTTTAAAATGTAGAACACACAAGCAAAGTGCACGCTCACCGAACCAGTTGCTACACCAGTTGAATCGCACCACTGCTCACACACTATATTAAGTCATAACAGATAAACTTTTAATACATTTTCTGCAATGAGATGTTACGCACCAAATTCCTTGTGTGTTCAATCATACTTGGCCAATAAAGAATATTCTATTTGTCCTATATTGTTCTAAATGAAATGAAACAAAATCCACTTCTCTCACTCAAATGTAGCTAAATTTTAAGGAAATTGTTCTACACATTTTTAATGTTAATATGGTAATTGAAAATATAGCATGGTTTTAATTTTTTTTTAAGATAAACAAATTTAAACTAAGCTCACCTCAATAAATTCAGTCACTTTTTGGATTGAATTTATTGAGGTGAGCTTAGTTTAA
Source organism: Bungarus multicinctus (assembly GCA_023653725.1). NCBI lineage: Eukaryota > Metazoa > Chordata > Lepidosauria > Squamata > Elapidae > Bungarus > Bungarus multicinctus. The sequence continues at coordinate 17,056,608 of CM042851.1, read as the reverse complement.
ATTTGTTTATCTTAAAAATAATACTTAAAATCATCCGATCAAATATATCAAGGTAAAAGCTTTGAAAAGGAAAATACCCCCTTTTTTTGTAAATGATAATATTTAGGACGATTAACAGATTTTTTTAGATTGTAAACATTACACTACAGAATAATTTTCTTCAAAGTGATGCTCTCTATACAAATCTTAGAATTCTTAGCTAGTGTGGCTATTTCATTTAGAAACATCATCCCATCTGGAGCACACCATGCTGGGTAACAATGCTCTAATACAAGGAGAAACATTTTATTTCTACAGTAGTTAAGTAGGAACCTCCGAATTAGGACCAGAAGATAGAGCCATCTCCTGCTGTCTTGCCTTAGCAGCTGATAGTCAGAGATTACCTACTCAGGTTGCTTATCTACAGAGCAAAGCATTACATTAAATATCCTAAATTAAAATAGTATTAAATATGCAGAGATTGAAAGGGGTCGTTTCTAATCAAAAGTAAGTGAAACAACTTTTACATTTCATAAACTCATGGAATTCATGATTTGAAATTTCAGACAATGTAAAATGTCTATAAATAACTTTAATAATAGATGACTGAGCAATATAATCTATACAAAAGCATTTTATAGACAATGAATATATCCTCTCTTCTACTTATAACTTTGTTTGAAATATTAGTGCAATAATAAAAATAAGGCTAATTTAATGCATCATATCTTCAAAGATAAATACTATTAATTTGTCTTGTACTGGGCAGAAAAGACTAAAATTAATATTGGGGATTAAATAATCTAGAAATTATATAGTGTTTGGTGAGAATTAAGTACAAGATTGAGATGGAAAAAAGCAATAGTCACACTCCATAGAATATCCCACCAAAATATTAAAAATTCCCTTTAGAATGATATCCAGGAAGGCAACATTCTGTGTGAATTCATTATAATGTTTCCTCACTGCTTCCCACATCTCTTTCTGTAGATAAATTATAAATATATATATATATAAACATTATAACCAAAACATTCAGCCAGACTAGTTTAAATATTTAATTTTGGAAACTGGAATAGAAATAATTTGCAAGTAGCAAATGTTACAATATGGCCCATTAAAATCAATAGATGTTACCCTGAACTGTGCATAAGACTGCTGACTTAAAAATTAATCTATTTAAAAGCTAAACAACATTACTTCTAAGTAATGTTGGGGCTTATATATAAAGTCGCGCCCTTTATATTTGAAGTGCAATCTTTCATACGCCTAATTAATTTCCTTAAATAAATTAATCTGCTATGATACAAAATTATAGCTGATGCAAGATTTAGATGCAATTTAAAGTTCTGGTTATCATATCTGAAGAGTTATATGGCTTAGGCCCTGGGTATTTTTGACATCTTACCTAGAATTTGCTTATCCAATATATATCAATTTAGATAGATAGCTGCAAATCACCATTCTGCAGAAGACTGGGATGATGGCTCTCACTTTTTAGAATAATATTCACCAAAGGAGTTATATCATTGTTCTATCATAGAGCTTTTAGAAAATCATACCTAGTTATGAATGAATTGTGGGGCTTTTATTGGCAAGTTTTTTTATGCAAGTATGTACTAAAATTAACTATTTTCATAACATCTACTGAATTGGACACTTAGACCCATATTAAATAGGCTATAAGGTTTGGTTTAGTCACTATTGAATGTATTGAGACACAATTACATAATCCTCCATTTGGTTTACTCTCCTTCTTAAATACAGTAACTTTGTCAAGCTCTATGTTCTCAATGGACTATGTCTCCTGTAAATGCAAAATCTTATACTTAGAAACTCAATCTAAACAAATCTATCCCTTTAGAATGCCAACCAGCAGTGTGCCAGAAAAGAACCATCAATTCCTGTAAATAAGTTGACATTTAACAATCTAGTTAATTTGCTATAGAAGACATTTTAGGCAGGAATTGATACCTTTGACTGCAGACAGTCATTCTTCAATGGAACTTGGATGCAAGAGGACTATTGGTCAGGTTGAATGGTTATATTTTTGGGAAAGAGCATTGTCTGGTCCATCCCTATTTTATTCTCCTGAGTTTCCAAAACTGTATTTGACAGAAGAATAAAGGGCTTGATTCTCATTTCCTCGGATATGTAACTATTATAAGATCTTATTCAAAGCTTCTTGATTCTATTTCTGTAGATTCTTTTTTCCAACAGAACATCTTATTTTCACCAGCATCTCTTTTTGCTGTTCATGGGGGCAAATCCTGTTCTGATTGATTCAATCAATCAGGAAGAGCAAGACTCAGATAAACAGGTCGTGGTCCTCAACCTTCCACAATTTTTGCCCACAACTTTAGCATTTGTAAACTGAACAGAATCCAAAATAATAGAAGTAGCTTCCAAGGTTATAGTCATTTAACCTGCTCCAATATTGAATTTTAAGTTAAGGAAGGAAATTAAACACTTGTTCTGTGCATCTCTTTCTCTTTCTGTTTTTTGACAACTATGTATTGACTCATGGAAGATCAAGATGTAGGTCTTCCTATCAATAATTTTACATTTGTTTCTATACCACCTTTATTATTTTTATCAATTAAGAGCTGAAAGGGACCTTGGAGGTCTTCTAGTCCAATCTCCTTTTTAAGCAGAAGACCCTATACCATTTCAGACAAGTGACTATCCAATCTCTTCTTAAGAATCTCCAGTGATGAAGCATCCACAGCTTTTGACAGTAAGCTGCTCCACTGGTTTTATTGTCCTGCTGTTAGAATTTTTTTCTTAGTTCCAGGTTGCTTTTCTCCTTGATTAGTTTCCATCCATTTTTTCTTGTCCTGTCTACAGATGCTTTAGTAAATAAGTTGATCCCTTCCTCTTTCTGGCAACCTCTCAAATACTGGAATACTGCTATCATGTCATCCCTAGTCCTTCTTTTCTCTAGATTAGTCAAATTCAAATCCTGCAACCGTTCTTCATATGTTTTAGTCTCCAGGCCTTTAATCATCTTAGTTGCTCTTCTTTGTACTTTTTCCAAAGTCTCAAAATCTTTTTTGTGATGTGGTGACTAAAACTGGTTGCAGTATTCCAGGTGTGGCCCTACTAAGGCTTTATAAAGTGGTACTAATACTTCACATGATTTTGATTCAGTTTATATAACCAAGGATTGTATTAGATTTTTGCTTGCTGCTGCATAATACTGACTCTTATTTAAGTAATTGTCCACTAGGAGTCTAAGGTCCTTCTCACAATTACTTTTTTTTAAGGCAGGTATCTCCTCGTCTAACAAGATCTTTTTGGATCCTGAACTTGTTTTCTGGGGTGTTGGCTATTTCTGCTAACTTAACATTATCTGAAACTTTGATAAATTCCTCTTCTATTTCCTCATCTATTTATGAAGATATTGAAGAGTCCTGAGCCTAAGAAAGAATCTTGTGGTACCCCACTGCTTGCTTCCCTCCATGTAGATGTAGTACCATTAAGGACCAGTCATTGAGTACAGTTCCTCAGCCAATTACAAATTCATCTGGAGGTGATGCTGTCTATTCCAGATTTTTGTAGCTTAAACAAGAAGAAGGTTGTGGTCTACTTTGTTGAATGCCTTGCTGAAGTTTAAATATATTTTGTGCACAGCATTTCGCTGGTCTACTAATTTATGATTCTTGACTCTTGCTGAATGTATCTTTTGTTTTATGTACGCTGAAAGCATATGCACTAAGACAAATTCCTTGTGTGTCCAATCACACTTGACCAATAAAGAATTCTATTCTATTTTTGCTTTATAATGGTTTCTGAATTTTTGCTTCAAGGCCACCACCCTGATTCTCTACCGATATAGAACTCTCATACAGGGTGCTGTTGTTCAGAAGATAAAAAGCCCAAAATACCATCTGTTATGCCATGTCCTGTCATATACTGTAGAGATGTGGTGACTACACAATTCAGCCCTCCCTTGGGAGACAAATTCAGTCTCACAGAAGATAAAAAAATTCAAGTTTTAAAATATAGACATGCAATCTGGATTAAGATAATAGCACTATTATCAAATCATGGTACTATTATGGCATGTACACTTGTTAAAAAAGAAATACTGAAAAGAGAAGATCATTTTTCCAGACAGACTATTGCTACAAATGAACAACTCTATGTCCAAAATTTCCAAAGAGATTGGACCTCAGTAGCTATTATTATTGCATTATTACACACTTATGTTATTACAAATCCTTGAAAAATTCTAATGAACAATTATGTCTTCATGAATAAAGCCTGAAATACTGATGAAGGATGAAAGATGAAAGATAAGGAAAATAACTGTCAGCACAATTTAGAAAACCTTGCACAAATTCCTGGCTACATAATTACATATTTCTCCAAGGAAGATGACATTTTGAAATAAATGTTTTTCTGCTTCAGTTTCCTAGACTTCTACATGTTGGATCTTCTGCAGTACAAGTCTGTATGGTTTATTAAGTGACATTCAGTGAGAAGGGAACATTAGCCATCATGCTAGCCATCCTCTGAGATCCAGTTTTGTTCTTGTTAATTATCCAGATATTTCAAAGTAGCAATATCAGCCTAAATACAGTATATATGACATCTGATCTTCCTATAATTTATTAAACTGTTCTAAGCTATTATGGCTATTAAAATGGAAACAGATCCAATTATTAGTTGAAAGAGGTCAACTGGAGACCAAGGAAAAGACATGAAATTGGCCAAATATTATCTATATGAGCTGCAGTAGATACTACTTTCTTTAATTTAGTAGTAATATAAAATAATTGTTTTAATGTCAAAGATATAGATGTGTTTAATTTAGTGTAAGCATAGATAATTAAAATTCTTCTATAGAATCAAGTAGTTATATCTTCTGGTTTTTTAAATTGAATTCTTATGTTTTGAATGTTTTACTATTTCAGCGAACTTTAATGATGAACAAACATGATTACTGATAAAGCTTCTAAAATTATAGCTAAGTTTAGTCACTGCTATTTTATATATGGTAAATCCATCTATCAGTAAATCCCTTCGGCTGAGCATGGTTACAGGAACTGGTCTTGACTAATCTAGTGAAAAGAAGGACCAGGGAGACATGATAGCAATCTTCCAATATTTGAGGAGCTGCCACAGAGGGGAAGGGGTCAATCTATTTTCTAAAGCACCAAAGGTCAGACAAGGGATAATGGATAGAAACTGAAGAAGAAGAGATTTAACCTGGAAATAAGGAGAAATTTTCTGACAGTGAGAACAATCAACCAATGGAACAGCTTGCCCTCAGAAGTAGTGGGAACGCTATCACTTGAGATCTTCAAGAAGAGATTGGACTGCCATTTGTCAGAAATGGTGTATGGTCTCCTGCTTGGGCGGGGGTTTGGATTACATGACCTATAAGGTCTCTTCCAACTCTGATTATCTGTTATCTGTTATGGTGGACCCAGAGCGGGTCTCCCTCCTACGCCGTTGGCCTTACCTTCATGGGCAGCCGCAGTGAGCAAAGCAGTGCAAGTCCCATGGGCTGAAAGGTAAGGCCGATGGCGGGGAAGGGAGATCCGTTCCAGGCCCACAGTGCTTAGCTGAAAGGTGCAGGTGGGCAGGGGAGGACTAGCTGGCAGATCGGCGATGCAGGTGACACAGCCTTACGGTCTCTGGCCACCTTCCAGCCTATGGGGCTCGCACCACTCTGCTCACCACTGCTGCAAAGTTAAGGCCGACAGTGGGGAAGGGGGACCCACTCTGGGTTGCTACGCTCAGCCAAAGGGTGTGTGCCAGCGGGTGGGCTGGCTGATGGAGAGACAGCTGGCAGAGGGGCAATGTGGTTGGCATAGCCTTGCAGTCCATAGCCACTTCCTGCCCACTGGCAGCCGTGGCAGGCAAGGTACCTTCTCCCCAGGCCCCCATTCGTTTTCCACCCAATAGCTGGACAAACTTAGGAAAAAAGCCAGCCCACTCTGCTTCTCCAATGTTCATGAGTTCAGGCAGACAGTCGGGAGGCTGGAGCAGGGAAAAACCCAAGCACACGGAGGGCAGAGAACTGGTTGTTAAATTATTTTAATCCAACCACTGGATGGATGGATGAATGGATGGATGGGTGGTGGGTGGGTAGGTAGGTAGATAGATAGATGGATAGATAGATAGATAGATAGATAGATAGATAGATAGATAGATAGATAGAGGTGATCATGGTATGTAACGGTCATCATAGCAAAGTAATAGCTGAGGAATAACTCATAACAGTACATGTCATTTTATTTAATTTTGATTTCATGAAAATTAAATATGCTCAGTATTACCTCTTTCTAGTCATAAATAGCACAATTTTACTATTCTGTCACATGTTACAACTTTTGGCTGCCTCTAAGGTGCATTTGAACTTTTCAGGGGTTGCATAAGAACTGGATCCCAGGCCCTATTTTTTGGTGTAGACTATTGCTAGTTATACATCCAGAATTTTCCTTATTTTCTTCGGCACAGGAATGGCAGAAACATGTTGATGTGTAATCCTGAGATCCGTGTAACTTTAACTCTTTTTTTAGTGACTTAAGTGTCTTAGCTGTCTCTTTTGCATTGATTTAATCCTATTCTTTAATGGGGAGACTATAACCTATGAAAAATTCAGCATTGTGTTGCATTTTTATCATATTAACTCATGATTGAAACTAGAGGTCTTTGCACATCTGTCAAGAAAAAGAAGAGTGTATTTGGCAAGCTTGTTCTTGTTATGTAAACAGATTTCAAGAGTTTGTCAACTTGTATAGCTATAGTAATTATTCCTTGTTTACTCTTTGATGGAGCCTGAGGTTTTCATGTATCATTAATATTTATTAAAAGTTAATAGGCAGCCACTGACGCTGAAAGCTTTGCAAAATATTATTCTTCAACAGGGCCATTCATCATTATAGATTCAGGCAAATTTGTAGTACCTGTATATGGGGTTATTGTTATCTTATTAATTGATTAATATCTTATTGATTGATTGGTTGGTTAATTATGACTGAGATCTAACACTGCTACTCAATTACCTTGGATTGGCTATATAGGTTATACCATAATTCTTGCAAATTCATTGAAGCTAATTTCAGCAAAGCAAGAAGCAGGAAAGTCTATCCCTGACTCATTGATTCTGATAGGTAGGTAGGTAGGTAGGTAAATAGGTAATGATAGATAGAAATATAAATAGATAGATAGCCCAATACAGACTATCCTAATTCGGATTCTTTCCAAATACATAGACTCAACTCTCAGAATTCCCCAACAAGGTCATTGCAGAAAATTATATGAGTTGAAGCCTCCAATACACATTGGATTTCACAACTGAAAGAGGCTATGCTAATGTATTCATTTTTGTACAAATATTTTTGTATGCAGATTTTCAAAAGTATTTTATACATAATATTTCTAAACGTACTTAATCCAAGCATTTAAAGATCGTAAAATACATTTTATATATTCACTCCATAAATTTCCAAATATAGTTTTAGTGAATGATAAGAAACAGTACTGGGCTTCGTGAATTATCTGCCCCAACAAATTCTGCTTTGTTGTATTATGCTAAAGATCCTGGTGCTGATATTTGGAGAATTTGTGATTGGACTGTCTCTGTCAGCCTCCCTCAATTCCCCATCCCCCAGGAGTTGCCAGTAAATAATAGATCTCATGACTGTACATAGCAGAAATTTTACAATCACAATTTGGGTAAAAATTAATTTCAATATTGGGGCTCCTTAGGATGTGCAACACAGGAAGACACATCTGCTGACCACATTGATGCTATATTAATTATAGACTATTTCCCCAGACATCTCTTTAAAAGAGTGAAATGCCTATAAACACTGGAATATCATATCTTTTCTGTGCTATTCATATGTTCATATTTTAAAATTATGTTGTAAATTGGTCAGAAATAATCTAATTTGGAAATACTAGGTTAAACAGTAATGTTTTCCTGGATTCACAGCTTTCAATATCCTCCTTTCTCTGGCTCCATCAACTATTCTTGATAAACTCTACATACTAAGAAAACTTCAGTGTTTTCTTCCAGATCAGTTTTGATCACAACCTATGAGACTTTTAGGCTGTTGAATTGTTGATTGCAGCTTCTTTATTCTTGTCTCACCTATGCTTTGTTCCTTTGTACTTCCAACCATAATCACTGTTTCTCTGCTTGCCTTTTTATTCTCTTTCTCCTTGGGATGTCTTCTCAGCATTGAGAAACTTAAATTATAAAGCTTTGTAGCTTTGTAACCCCTCCTCCTCCTATTCTTGTTCTTCTCTTTTATTTTCTCCTCTCTCAGCTATCTTTTATCATGCTGATCTCTCACAAACATCAGCCCACTTTTTATATAACAGTTTTCTCAGGGGTGGGATTCAAATTTTTTAACAACCAGTTCTGTGGGCATGGCTTAGTTGGTGGGCATGGTTTGGTGGTCATGTGACTGGCTGGGCATGGCCAACTCAACATCACTCACATCAAGGCACGCATCTCCTCACCTGGCCTCTCATGACTGTGGGGATGCTGCAACAGTCGTAAGTGTGAAAAATGGTCATAAGTCACTTTTTTCAGTGCCATTGTAACTTTGAATGGTCATGCCACACAAGCAAAGTACCAGCAAAGGAGGGGAAAAAAACTCCAGAGACGTTCCTGAGACAGGAAGTCTAGACCTGCCAAGAATATAATAAGGATTAATGGAGAGGCAGTTTCTGTAAGCAACACCAGAATGTTTCCTTCCTGCCTTCCTTACAGGATTAGGCCAGTAATTTCTTCTAACAACTGGTTCTCTGAACTGCTTAGAATGTTAATAATCGGTTCTAGCAAATAAGTGCGAACTGGTAGAATCCCACCCCTGAGTTTTCTTCCAGATAGCAATCAACTCCCCCTATTTAACACTTCACAGCTCTATCTGCTTACTTCGAGGCAGGTACTTGTCTACATCCTACTGCACATGCAGTCTGTGAGAAATGCTCATAAATGATTTGGTGAAAGGCAAGTAAGCGTTCCCTTCTTTCTTATTAATAACAATCTATCCATCCCTGGAGAGTCTAATATTTTTCTAATTATACTTTCATCTGTAGGTGTGTCCTCATTTTTCCAATATTGTGCAAATACAATTCTCGCTGATGTCAATATGTGTATTATTAAATATGTAGTCTCTTTGTTATAATTTTCTGATAATATACCTAACAAAATATTTCTGGTTTTAAGTCTATGTGTTGCTTTATCATTTTTTCTAACCATGTATGTATTTTCATCCAAATTGTTTTTGCTTTTGGACAAGTCCACCACATGTGAAAATAAGAACCCGGTATCTGATTACATTTCCAACATTTCACAGAAGTATTGTTAAACATCTTTGCTAGTCTTGCTGGTGGCAAATGCCACCTATAAAACAATGTTTTATACGTGTTGTCAGTCATTAAGTGGGTCAACACGTGACCACACCTGATTTTATGACCTTTTTCTGGTGGTTGTTAAGTAAATACTAATGTTGTTAACTGAATCCATTGTTTGTAAATGGTGCTTTTTATGAGTTAACATCAGTTTCTGCCAAAAAAAGGTTGTAAATCATAGTCATGTGATCATGAGATGCTGCAAGGACCTATTTGCCAAGTGCCCAAAATGCAACTGTGCGACCATGGTTCATCAGAACTTTGAATCTGGATTGTAAGCGGCCCTGGGGAGGACTATTGTAATTTGAAAAGTCACCAAGTGACCAGTCATAAGTCAAGGATTACCTCTATGTTTGCAATCATTGATGAATGAAATGAATAACTCATTTTTAAATTAGTTTGTATTCACTGAGTATGCTTTACTAACTGCTTTTAATACATTGAAATGAGAATGAGATGAATAGTTGAATTGAACATATTTTTATTCATTGGCATGTTATTTGGAGAAAGCAAATTTCCATTTTAATGCAACATCATTTCTATGTTTTATCACTATAATTTTATGAAATCACAAATAGTGATAATATTTATAACAATAATAACAATAATATTCTGCTTTCTATTTACATAAGTATCTGAGGCAGCTTTACATATGGATCATGAGGTACGATTAATGTGACTTTTTTTACCAATGAGGGTGGTTTTCTATATCATAGTTCAGGATTTTGTACAAATGTGACTAAAAGCTTTATACTCAGCCTTAATAATTTTGTTTGTTGGTTCAATAATTTATATACCACCTATTTTTAATATTTTTTCTACTATTGCATAACTATTACATGCAAAAGAAAGAAAAGCCTCAGGGTTGTTTTAATAATAATAATCTTTCCTGCTTTTCATTACTGCCTGCTATAATGTATATGGAAAAGGTCATTGGGCATTGTGCTGAATTTCTCCTTCAAGCCAAACAGCTTGACAATTTATATTCAGCAATGCTTTCATGTTTGTTACATTTGTGGTCTGAGGGGGGGAAATCAAAATAAAAGAATAAAAAGAATGTTTTTTTCAACCTTTGAAATCTATTGTAACTTTGTTATGAGTTGTTTACTGAAGATTCCACTCACAAAATTGGTAGTGGCACATCAGTGTCATATTAGCAGAACAATTTATCTTTATATGAGGTGGCAGGAAGGAAGCTGTACTTTATTTTCCCTATTGTTTTAGGAAGGCCATATAATGAACACATCCTGTTTAACTTTTTATATATACCCTTTTAATGACAGTTTAGCTTATTTATCTCATGTACTATATTTTAATTTTATGTTGCAATATTTATGTGTTATTTTTTAGATATAGATCTAGCATCCGGGAATTAAAACTGGCATAACACTTTCTCCTCCATTTTTCCCTACAACAATATAGTGGGATGAGATAAAGAGCGATAGGCCAAAAATAATCCATTGAATTTCTATGGCTGTGTGAACCCAGGTCTCCTCATTCTTAGACCAACACCATGCTAGTTTTTACAACTTCCTTGAATGTAAACACAACAAAACATAATTTTCTTCTTGATCTGACCACCATTTTGGAGCAAACCCACAGGATATCAAAGATCATATATAGCATTCAGCTTTAAAGAAATATACAGGGAGATAATGACTCTCTAAGTATGGATTATGAACCTCAGGGATTATGTAAAACCATGGGGAGGGAGTTCGCAGACAATCCTTGAAAGTCTTTCCCAAGCCAGTCTGATGCAAAACTATGCTGAATGCAAAGCAACACAATGTTTTTAGAGCGCTGAATGTTCTTTTTGTTTAAGATGCTTTAGCTTTGAAAGGCCACCAAACAAAGCTTCTGGTTTAAGTGTCTTATCTGACACTCACTTTGCAAAAGGAATTATGATGGAACTGTTGCTCAAACTGTTGATTGGCCCAGCCAAATGCTAGATTTTATTTTCTCTCGTGCAAAGTAGCCAATTATGATACATGGTGGGAAACTGTAAACCAGTTTATTCTGTACAGTACAAAAAGATGTCCTTGAGGGACTAAATTACAAATCAGCAGCTCCCAATACACAAATTAGTATACTTTTTATATATGTTTGGAAAACATAGAAACATGATAATTATCCAGCAATACACAATAAGCAACACAATATTTTCACACATAATAGAAGATGACCCTCCCATCATCTACTGTGAGGGGGAGTTCATTACTAAAATATTGCAGCCCTCACACTTCTGTCTCCAATTGATAAGGCTAGTAATGAAGTATGTAAAACTTTTTAGCTGATTTATCTGCAGTAAGAATTAACCCTGGATCAGCTGCTGACTGGGTACGAATTCCTTGATGATGACAATCACGTGATCCTTCAAGACTGTAAAGGGAGAACAAGGGGCTACCAAAGAGAGAGAGAGAGAGAGAGAGAGAGAAAATGCAATTAACAAAAATTGACTTTCAGGACAGTCACTCCAGATGAAAGAATTCAAGAAGAAAATTGTAAAAATGAAAGTGGGGGAGATTACAACCATCAAGCAAATGACTAGCAGGAAAAGAAAAGATGGGCTGTATCTTTGTCTCTTAGCTTTGCTAGGAGAGTCCCAAGAACAAATTACAGCCTGCCAGTATTTTGCAAAGAGCAGCATTTTAAGAACAGTTTTGGAGAAGTAAATTTAAGGCAAGTCAACACTGTTTTCTTTTTTCCCTCCTGACTTTAGCGAATGGGAGTGGCAACCTTCAAAATGGAAACCAAATTTCAGTAATTATGTGAGAGTGAGCAAGCTTGCCCTTCCCGTTAAACATGTTATTTTTTAAAAAAACTCCAATGAAATCATTTTATATTTATAAAGATCTGGAATTATATAATTGCTTTATTTGAAATATAAATCATAAAAATAAATGGCATATTTATTTCTTGTCCAGCCCAGCCCACAATAAAGTCATTACTTTTCATGGGGCACAAATATACTTTGAATTTTTTTAGTCCAAGCATTTGCTTGGAAACAAACTCAAGAAATTCCAAGCTTCCAGGCTTATAGATTTTCTTTCATGATGTCCTTATAGCAGTTCAATTATTTAGAGCCAAGGAGCTAGGCTTCTGCTACATGGTACATATTTTATGCCAATATATATGTAAGAGTTTAGTGCAGTGGTTGAGGGATTCAGCTAGAAACCAGGAGACTGAGAGTTCTAGTCCTACTTTAGATACAAAGTCAGTTGTGTGATCTTAAGCAGTCATACCTTCTCAGCTCTAAGAAGGAAGCAATGGCAAACTATTTCTAAAAAACCTTGCCAACTATACTGTCCAGATAATTTCCAGGAGTCAACACTGACTTAAAGGCATTAAATTCACACACTATCACATATGAAAATGTAACAGAAGCAGTTCAATCAAAATATACAGCAACTATGTTTTGTGTTCCTCACCCTTTATCATTCTTAATTTGGCAGGAATTGTGGTATTTCCACAATATTTGTCATTTGAAATATGTAGTGCCTGAAACTCTATTTCACTTATTCTCTCTGATGAGTTTATTTCCTCTGTGAGGAATGTGCATCCTTTCATTTGACCTGTTGTGGACTCTTAGGCCAATTCCTATCAATGTATGATCAAAATGTGACAACTGAGTATTACTCAAAGAATGCTAAGGTCAGTTTGAATTCCAGAGGAAGGGAAGATGTAAGAGACAGAGAATCTGGTCTGAGAAAAGTTTAGAATTTCAAAGAAACGTTTCCACCTCTTGGTGGAAAAAGGGGGTTACAAATAGATATTTATTTCCAGAGAAAGCAAAGATTAGAAGCTTGCATATACTTTATATAATATACATAACAAAAAGTTACCTTGCTACAGCAACTAAGAGGATATACTAAAGAAATTAACTTAAACCATAAGCTCAAGATAACTTTTTCACTATCTCTTAATTTAATATTTTAAAATTATGTTTGTTAATTATTTGTTCAAAGATGACAGATTACTCCACAATTTCTCACACACTGGCAAGTCATGTTATACAGTAGCTGCCTAGAAAAGAAATGCATGATTAAGCAGTTGACAATGTAGAATAGTGACTCCTGAAGAATGAAGAAAGGATCAGTCTCATGACCTTGGTGGGAAGAAGAAATCCCTTCTAAATTTCCTGCAAATGAGAAATTATACCACCCTGCAACTCCAGAGGAAATACTGAGAGAATCTCTTCCCTTGTTTATGTATAACAGGATCTGAAATCAATACAATTAATTAGTTCAACACAATAGTGTAGGGATTCACATGGGCGGCACCTAAGACAGATCACATCAACCATAACAAATGAAAAGGTCCCGTCATATCTGGTTCCCCTTCAATTACTCCTGATTTGTTGAAGTTAACGTTATCATTTCATGTTCATAGTTGAATTCAGTGTATTTGTTACAGTTCTTTATGCAGCCATATTAAGGGTGTATTTAGCTCATGCTTCTAGCTCTTTTTGTGGACAAAAGTATTTTTCTTTGAAGTTTTCCATCACTGGATCGTCTGGGACTTCTAGGACTGAATTCAGTGATGTTTTTTAAAAATAAACTATGGTTTATAAATTATACTGGTTCACATTTCACATTAAATTGTAAACTATAATTTATGAAGCACATTAGCTAGTGTCATATACTGTATAATATATTAAACACAAACAGACAAATTACATTTGGCTTAGTATGATCTGTATGACCATAACCTTGGAGTGGAGTCAGAGAGAGATAACCTAATGTTATGCTCTCTGTTGCCTCAATAATAACCTCCCTAAGTGAAATTTATATACTGTTGGTAATGTACTGTCAGTGGTGCTAAATTAAATAATGCTGTATATTCTATAAAAATATGAGTAGGGTGCTGTTGCTTAAAGGGTAGTGGTGTTTATATACCTCTTCTACTAAATTAGCAGAAAGGATTAAATCAGTTCTAATTGTATTATTGATAAGACTATGGCCATGAAATGAAAATACGCAGGATAATTACTTAAGTAATCCTGTCTCTGGTCATTCTGCTAGAGTTTAGTACTGCACCAGCATATCTTTACAAATATTAGTTGGAATAGTTTTGCCACACCCTTTTGTTAATTCCTATAGTTCCTCAGTTGGCAGATTTTCTGTGCAAGGTAACAGTTCACTCAGTTTATCTAAGGAGTTAACAGAATTTTCAATTTTCTTCATTCATTGTCATTTTTCAAACCAAACAACCCACCCTTCAAACCACAGGAAATGAACATATTTTTTTAAAAAAACTCAAAAGAATTAGCTGCAACACATTGCTTTATGGGGTTTTTTTCTCATCTTATTTCCTGCTGTTTCTCTATTTCCAGCTAAGCAGCATTTCAAGCCTACGGTATGTTCACCCCGCCTCAAAGAGTTGTTGCTAAGAGAAAATACAACACTGGCAACAATTTGATTAGTCAGAAAAGAACTTTTTGTTTTGCAGAATGTGTTTTTTTTTAACATAAGAATAAACGTACAGGATTTGCCAATAAGCACACATTTCTTAAATTAGGAAAAAATGAATGCGACCTTCTGCTTTTCTTTAACCGTGCAACTTATTTGCTCAATAAGTGTTCTTGGAAGACTAAAGCATCTTCCAGGGGTCCATATTTGCCCCTGAAATCCCTGTTATTTTGAATGGCTTTCAGTCTTCTCCACTCTTAAAATTATACTACCATGGCTACTGTCTGTTCATTTGTAGTAAGCTACAAATAATAATTGGGGGGGGGGGAGAACTGTTGCAGTTGCTATTGCTACTGGGTTGTTGTTTTTTAAGTTTAGACTCTTTCAACTTAGAGCTAATATTGTAATCACTTCCAAAGGCATCTATTGGCTTCTGGACTTTGGTAAGATAGCTATTAGGTTCTTCTGCCTCCCCTGCACACAAAAGCAATTACAGAAGATTTTTTCTTTAAAAATCTTTCCTCCTGCTCCAAGAAAAGAAAAGAAAAGAAAAGAAAAAAGCAGGTGATTCAGAATCCAAATGTAACAGTAGGCCTCAACTCTGTTAGGGATAAGCTGGAAGTCAGACTGAGGAAAGCAATCTTTATGTGGGGATTTCAGAAATAGTACTTTTGACACAAAGAGATCACTGCTTGGGAAATACTGAGCTGGCATCATAAATAGACCTATTATAGCTTATCCCTACAGACTGAAAGATACAGTTTAATTTTAAACAGTTCTGCAGGATGTTTTTTTCAAACCTGAGCCTCTTTCCTTGCCCATTCTACTAATGACGCAGTGACTATGTGCATCCTGTCACATGTCAAGGTCAATGATACTCAATAGTACATTCAGTTATTTGTTACAACTTATACTGGCTTGGATTCTGAAGATTTTTATGCTACCAGTGGTTGCTGAAATTAATTAAACCACTCGTTAGCAGCAGAATTCTTTTTGGGAAGCAGTGATGAGATGTTTGCTTAGAAGTAAGTATAAACCCAACAAACATCTGTAAGTCCAATACCTATTTCTCCTGGTGCTATTCAAAATATGTGAGAGAGATACTCACTTGACTCCTTGGGAGCTACCATAGTTGGTAATACACTCACACATACATACACACATACCCACACGCACTTATCTGGACCCCTTCAGTCAGCATTGTAGATGTTCTCTGATAGGTATGGTGCATCTGTCTTTGCTCTTCTTGACCTCTCAGCTGCTTTTAGTACCATCAACCATGGTATTCTATTGGGCTAGGTAGCACAGTCTTATGCTGGTTCAGCTCCTTTATTCAAGATTAGTCCCAATCAGTGTTGATAATGAGCAAGAGATCCACTCCACAGCTGCTCTTTCGTGGCAGGATTCAATATTCACTTTGCTCCTTTTTAATATATACATGAAACTGCTAAGTAATAGCATCCAACACCATGGGATAAGGTAACATAAGGTAACATAAGCATTCCTGTCAAACAGGCAACAAATGGTCAAAATTGGGAGTGTCCTATCAAATCCTGTACCTGTCAAAAGTGGTGTCCCCCAAGGCTGTGTTCTAGGACCAACTCTCTTCATACTCTATATTAATGACCTCTGTGATTATATTAAGAGCAACTGTGTTCTTTTCGCTGATGATGTAAAGCTATTCAACACCACTGACAATGCTGCTATCCTTCAAAAAGACCTCGACTGTGTCAGAATGGTCAAACAAATGGCAATTTCAGATCTCAACACGTAAATGCTCTGTCTTGCATATTGGCAAAAAAAAATCAAAAAATAAAATACAAGCTGAATAGTCAAGACCTTGTTGATGACACAAACTTTATCAAGGACCTTGGAGTACTCATCTCAAATGATCTAAGTGCTAGAGCCCACTGTAACTACATAGCCAAAAAGGCATTAAGAATTGTTAACCTAATTCTGTGTAGCTTTTTCTCCAGTAATATCACTCTACTAACTAGAGCATATAAAACATTTGCTAGACCAATACTTGAATACAGCTCATCAGTCTGGAATCCACATTACATATCTGATATTAATACAATTGAGAAAATCCAGAAATATTTTACGAGAAGAGTCCTCCACTCCTCTACTCATAACAGAATACCTTATGCCACCAGACTTGAAATTTTAGACCTAGACAACCTAGAACTACGTCGCCTTCAGTTTGATCTAAGTATAGTACATAAAATTATATATTGCAATGTTCTACCTATCAATGAATACTTCAGCTTTAACCAAAACAATACAAGAGCACAAAATAGATATAAACTAAAGATAAACCGCACCAAACTTGATTGCAGGAAATACGACTTTAGCAACAGAGTAGTCAATGTCTGGAATACTCTTCCTGACTCTGTGGTTTCTTCCCCACACCCCAAAATCTTCAACATTAGACTGTCTACTATTGACCTCACCCCTTTCCTAAGAGGTCTGTAGGGGGCGTGCATAAGCGCACCAAAACGTGCCTACTCTCCCTGTCCTATTGTTTCTTTTTTTCTTATTTATATCCATTTCATGTATTTATAACCATGTTTATACTTATACCTGTTATCTAATAATTGTTTGACAAAATAAATAAAATAAAAAATAAAAAAACATCAATATACATCTCCATCCCTGGTGATCCAAGTGATGAAGTTTATTTATTTATTTATTTTAATTTATATACTGCCCCCTCTCCCAAATTGGGACTCAGGGCAGTATACAGCCCAAATAAAAAAATATTATTACAAATAGAAAGTTTAAAATAGATTTTAAAAGATTAAACTAATGGCTGAAGTTAAAACTACAATAGGACTATAAAAACAGGGGAAAAAGTTAAAAAATTAAAAACCATTCTAATAATACTAGGCCAGACCAGCTTGTTGAAAAAAGTGGGTCTTCAATGCGCACTGGAAAATTTGTAGGTTGGGGATGGTTCGCATCTCTGGGGGTAATTCATTCCAGAGGGAGGATGCTCCCACAGAGAAGGCCCACAGCCTCGGGGCCGCCAGTTGGCGTCGCCCAACTGACGGCACCCCTATGAGGCCCACCCTGTGAGAGCACACTGGCTGGCGGGAGGCCGATGGTGGCAGCAGACGGTCCCGTAAGTACCCGGGTCCCAAGCCATGGAGCGCTTTAAAGGTGACCACCAGCACCTTGAATCGCACCCAGAAGGCCACCGGAAGCCAATGCAGCTCGCACAGGAGCGGTATAACATGGGAGCTCCGAGAATCCCCCAGAATCACCCACGTGGCCGCATTCTGCACCAGCTGAAGCCTCCGGATGCTCTTCAAGGGAAGCCCCATGTAGAGAGCATTGCAATAGTTTTGGCGGGAGATGACAAGGGCAGAAGTGACTGTGTGGAGTGCACCTTGATCCAGAAAGGGCCGCAACTGGTAGATCTGACGGACCTGACAAAAAGCCCCCCAGGCGACGGCCGCCCTGTGGTCTTCTAATGACAGCCGTACATCCAGGAGGACACCAAGATTGCACGCCTCTCCATGGGGGTTAGAATTTCTCCCCCCATGGCCAGCGATAGAATAAGCTGGCTGTATCTGGGCACAGGAAACCACAGCCACTCGGTTTTGGTCG
Source organism: Bungarus multicinctus (assembly GCA_023653725.1). NCBI lineage: Eukaryota > Metazoa > Chordata > Lepidosauria > Squamata > Elapidae > Bungarus > Bungarus multicinctus. The sequence continues at coordinate 17,038,225 of CM042851.1, read as the reverse complement.
GGTTGAGTCGAAGCCTGTTTAGACCCATCCAGCTCCGCACGGCTTCCAGGCACCGGGTCATCACTTCAACGGCTTCATTGGGGTGGCCTGGGGTAGAAATGTATAGCTGAGTATCATCAGCATACTGATGGAACACGGATGATCTCATCCAGCGGCTTCACATAAATGTTGAACAGCAGGGGCGAGAGCACAGACCCCTGAGGTACCACAAAACAAAGGTCTCGGGGTCGACCTCTGCCCCCCCGCCAACACAAATTGCGACCGGTCGGAGTGGAAGGAGGAGAACCACCGTAACACGGTGCCTCCCACTCCCAACCCACCCAACCACCGCAATAAGATACTATCAAAAGCTGCTGAGAGATCTAACAGGACCAAGACAGAGGAACAACCCCTGTCTCGGGCCCTCCAGAGATCATCCACCAACGCGACCAATGCCGTCTTCGTGCTGTGCCCGGGCCTGAAACCCGATTGAACCGGATCTAAATAGACAGCTTCATCCAGGTGCTGAGGGAACTGTCGTGCCACCACACTCTCAACAACCTTTGCCACAAAGCGAAGGCTTGGAGACCGGACGATAGTTCGATAATAATGTTGGGTCCAGGGACAGTTTCTTGAGGAGGGGCCTCACCACCGCCTCTTTCAAGGTGGCGGGAAAAAACCCCTCACTCAAGGAAGCATTAATAATGCCCTGGAACCAACCTCGTATCACCTCCCAGGTGGCCAAAACCAACCAGGAGGGACACGGATCCAGTAAACATGTGGTGGCATTAAGCCCATCCAGTATCCTGTCCATGTCCTCTAGGGTCACAGGATCGAACTCACCCCAGATGACCTCCCCAAAATCTGCCCCGCCCCCCCTCCAGAGTTGCCCAGTCAGAGTCCAGCCTATCCTGAATCTGAGCGATTTTGTCCTGCAGATATCTAGAAAAATCCTCGGCCTGTCCTTGCAAGGGGTCCTCCCGCACTCCCACATCCAAAAGGGAGTGGGTCACTCTAAAAAGGGCGGCCGGGCGATTTTCTGCGGATGCAATAAGGGTGGAAAAGTAAGATTGCTCTGCTGCCCTTATCGCCACTAAATAGGCCCTAATATGGGACCGCAATAGTGTTCGGTCAGATCCGGAGCGGCTGCTCCTCCAACCACTCTCTAGGCGTCTTTTCCGGCGCTTCATCTCCCTCAGCTCCTCGGAGAACCAAGGAGCTAGTTGGGATCGGCACTGGGTCAGAGGCCGCAAGGGCACAACCTGGTCAAGGGCCACAGCTGCCACCCTATCCCAGGTGGCCACCAAGTCCTCAACCGAGTCGTGTGTGCGAGTCTCAGGAAACGGCCCAATCTCCATCAGGAATCTATCTGGGTCCATCAGGTGCCTGGGGCGGAACCATTTTGTCGGCCCTGCCTCCCGTGACAAAGGGGTGTGGAACAGAAGTCCAGCCTAAGGAACGAATGATCAGACCATGACAGGGGCTCTATAACAACATCCCCCATACCTAGATCATCCTGCCACTGGCCAGAGACAAAGATCAGATCCAAGATGTGACTCCCCCGTGTGTGTGGAGTCCCGAATTAACTGGGTCAGGCCCAAGGCCGTCATGGAAGCCATGAACTCCTGAGCAATCCCCGAGGTCTCGCCGGCAGAGGGCAGATTGAAATCCCCCATGACCATAAGCCTGGGAGTCTCGACCGCCAAGCCGGTTATAACCTCAAGGAGCTCAGACAGGGCTGATGTCACATAGCAGGGAGTATGTGATCAATAGGCCCATCTAAACCCCGGAGCCACACTTAACAAAGTGGGATTCACATCTGGTCGTCTGAGGAACAGTGGATTCCCTAGGACACAGATCTTCCTTAATAACCACTGCAACCCCCCCCCCACCCTCCCCTGAGCCCTCGGTCGATGAAAAACCCAAAACCCGGGTGTACTGTCCTCTCACAATACCTAGGGACTGTAGGGATTTGGATAGGGGACAATAGGCTTCAGATGAATCCTGGTAGAATATCGGTGCATTAAAGGGGGCCTGGATATCTGGAAATTTATCATCCTTATTTCTAATGGTGATACCCTACCACTGACTGACAGACCACAATCTAGTGGTTCTCTTAGACCAACTCTTGCTCAAATAGCAGGTGGCAGCTATGGCTTTGCAAAATGTCTGTGGGAAAAATATTGGAAGAGCCAGGGGAGAAAGTTAAATGAGACATCAGTTATGTAGCCTATGTAGCCACAAAAGAACAAAGTCCAACCTCCCACCCCCAAAGGCCAGTGACACTTACCTAACTCTAACCAGGTATTGACCATTAGCCGAGAAATTCTGTGCATTGGCTTTTAGCAATAAATCAGTTATTGTACTTTGAACATTCATGTGTGGACCTGGTTTTTCACACCTGATAACATGTTGTGTACCAGTTGCCCTTTCCTGGATTGTGAGGCCCTGCACAGTCATTCATGCCCTTATCATCTCTCTGTTGAATTATTGTAACGCGCTCTACATGGGGCTACCCTTAAAGAGTATTTGGGAACCACAACTGGTACACGCAGCGATGGAGACAGTTTTTGAGGGCTCTCAAGTGGCACATGTCACCGCTGTTATGTCAGCTGCACTGGCTGCCAGTTTGCTACTGGGTCCAATTCAAGGTGTTGTCATTACTTTTAAAATTATTGATGGCATGAGTCCAGGTTATATGAGGAATCATCTTATCTGGTGGGACTAACCCACCCCACTCATTCCAGCAGAAATAGCCTACTTCAGATTTTGTCAGCCAAAGAATTTCAGCTGGTGGGATCCAGGAGAAAAGCCTTCTTGCCTGCCTCTCAAATATTTTCCTTCCAAAACAGCCTAAAAACTTGGCTCTCCCAGTTAGCCTGGGACCACAATAGGGCCTGCTATGTTCTTACCGCTCACCTATCACCTTGGTTTTTAACTTTTAACTTTTCTATTCAATTTGTTTAATTTTAAACATTTTAGCATTTTAAACTTTTCATTATATTGTAATCTGCCCAGAGTCACTGTATCAGGGAGGTAGGCAATAAAGAAATTTAATAAACACACACACAGACACACGCACCCACACAAAAGCTACATGAGTTGCCACTTCACCTCCATATCAATACAAAATGATGGTTTTGACCTTTCTGAGGCATCACCGCTTCCCATTTATATCAACCTGTTCCACGAAAACTTCCAAAGGAAGCATGATGTGGGTACCATCAGCTAGGACTTACATTTGGTTGATTTCAGGAAATGTGACTTCTCTGCCATGGCACCTGTCTTTCGGAACATTCTTTCTCCTGAATTAAATTAACTCCATCAATTTGGATATTCTGGAAGACCCTCAAGATCTGGTTATCAAGCATGGGACTTCCAGGGAACAGGAAGCATGATTAGATGGCTCCATTGCTGAGCTGGCTATTTTTATTCCGCTTGGGCCTAGGGCTTGCACCTCAGTTTTTATAATATCTACTATTAATGTGATTTTTGAATATTTCTTTTACATCTGTAATTGTTATAAGTGGTTTTATCCATTTGTTGTGTACCACCCAGGGTCACCTTTGGTGATGTGGGTGATTATATAAATTTGATAAATAAATGTGTATGTGTCTGTAGTAGTTACCAACAATATGACATTTTTTTTTCCATATAAAATTAGATTAAAATGTTGAAGGGTATGGAAAAATTACATGATAACAATGCAGTTGAGGCAGACTAAGTGATTCATCATAGCTTAGGAACAGTGCTGAGCTAGCTTTGAATTCTATTGTTCTGCAGTTTTGTAACCAGTTTAAACACTGGATGGATATAGCATTTGTCATTCCTGATGAATACTTCCTTTTATTTCTTCCACTAGAGCAGAGCAGTCCTAATCTTATTGGGAGTGCCCCTTTGCTGACACAATGGAGCACCACTGATAGGATGGCATGCTCAACCTGGATGAGCCTCAGATAGGCTCGTTGGAATTGGGGCACCAGCATTCCATTGTCCAAACCTCTTTTTAATTCAAATCCCTTTTAATTTAGTTTTTGTAGCGAAACTTCACTTTGGCAACTTAAAGCATAATTTCTTGCTTCTGCATTCAGCAAGATGGAGATAGAATACTGTGGCCATTGCTAATATACAGGACTTTGAATGCCATAAGAACTTTCTGGCAGATCTTTTCTTCTCCCAGCTAAATACATAGGACTATGTATAGTTCACCAATGTATATTGATATAAATAGTTCCTTTTTCAGGCAGCAATATTTAGCAAAAAAAAAAGGAAAGAAAAAAAGAAAGTAGATGGCTAAGTACATGATATATGAAAGCATACAGATTTGAGAAACAAAACAATATTTTCAGCCTGCTTAATGCAATATCTACTCACATAAATCAGGCACACATTCTGAAAAAAAAAATACTTTCCCGATATAAGAAGATAGCAGAATTGCTATATTTCAGTCCACCTAAGCCATAATACTCTGAATAAGTTATTAAGTGAGATTTATCAGATCTACAATTACTATATTTGTTACAATCATTACAAGTAAATGTTTTTGAAATTTAAAACATGTCGGGGATTGTGACTTTTATTTATTTATTTATTTGATCATATTTCTATACCGCTCCCTCTCCGAAAAGGGACTCGGGGCGGTGTACAGCCTAGTAAATACATTAAAATACAAGAATACAAGATTAAATAAAGTTTAAAACTGAATTAAATATAAATATAGCTGCATCCCAAAAGTTTAAAAATGGAATTAACACTAAAAGTATTTTTAATACCATAGCAATTAGACATAATATACATAATATTGTATGCTTTGCATATGCAGAATTGGCTTACCATTCGAGAGAATATGGTTGATTCAAGTATCATATTTGTATGGATAGGAACCCTTAGCTTCACCTCCTGAACTTCCCAACTTTTATCTATCAAATCGGCTACCAGCATATGTGTTTGCAAGTATAATAAAGACTGCTATCTTCACAAAGACCATTCAAATAGCAGCCTAACCAGGGAAGACCTTTGCTTCAAACATAAAAAGTTTTTATGATAACGGTCCAGTATGGAAGCTTACATATATATATCCATCCTTTCCATTTCCAGTTCAATTTGCTATTCCTTTTGTGATGAAGCTGCTTCTGCCATGGTGTTTTACTGTTTGTTCACATAGCTACATGTTCATATAGGCACACAGCAGTCATACTTACTTGATTGATAAGTAACTGGGTATTAAAGTCTAATGTATCTGGGAAGAAGGGAGGGAAAGTTGCAATATTGCCCTGAAGGGGAAAAACATTTCATCTTATACATTACAGATCCATCTACATTAAACAGACAATATCAACTTCTTGTTTTACCATTGGCTATTAATTATTCTAAGCATCTAAAATTAATGTGGAATCTAACAGTATTTATTGATATTGTTTATCTGTTTGCATGACAAAATTGAAAGGCAAACTTTTTTTTTAGCTTGACACATTATAGGAATTATAGGAATATAATATATTAATATATGGTTTAATGTGTTGTGGTTAGTCCTCGAATTACAACTATAACTGGAATGGGAACTTCCATTGCTTCCATTCCTTTCTGGATTGGGACGCACTTCGCACGGTCACATCCGCCCTCGTCATCTCCCGCCTAGATTATGCCAATGCTCTCTACATGGGGCTCCCCTTGAAGAGCACCCAGAGGCTTCAGCTGGTGCAAAATGCGGCCGCGCGGGTGGTCTTGGGGGCTCCTCGGAGCTCCCATGTTACACCACTTTTGTGTGAGCTGCACTGGCTCCCAGTGGCCTTCCGGGTGCGATTCAAGGTGTTGGTGACCACCTTTAAAGCGCTCCATGGCTTGGGACCTGGGTATTTACGGGACTGCCTGCTGCCACCGTCAGTCTCTCGCCGACCAGTGCGCTCTCATAGAGCGGGCCTCCTTGGGGTGCTGCCGGCTGGACGGCTGGTGACCCCGAGGGTTCGGGCCTTCTCTTTGGGAACTCCCTCCCTCTGGAACGAATTGCCCCCGAGATGAGGACCGTCCCCGACCTATTGACCTTCCGGCACGCACTAAAAACCCACCTATTCCATCTAGCCGGTCTGGCCTAGAGTTATGTGTAATGGTTTTAAATTCGGTTTTTAAATGGTTTTTAACTTTCTTAATTCCCTACTTTTAATTCTTAATGCCAACTTATTTAATCCTTTTAGTGTATTTTAAATTATTGTATTTGTATTTATATGTTTTTATTTGGCTGTGCATCGCCCTGAGTCCTTAGGGAGAGGGGGCGGTATACAAATTTGAATATAAATAAATAAATAAATAAATAAATAAACAATGCAATTCTTAAGTAAGTTCAGCCTGATTTTACAACCAGTTTTGCTGCAGTCATTAAGGAAATCCAGCTTTCCCCATTGACTTTGCTTGTTGGAAGCTGGCTGGGTATGGTGATCACATGACCCATCAGAAATACAAGCACTTGAATTTTGATAATGTGACTACTGAGATATTGTGATGGTTGCAAGTGCAAGAATTGGTCTTAACTTTTTTCAGCATTATCTTAACTTCAAACAATTATTACAGTTTATCACAGTTATCAAGTTTATCACAGTTATACAATTATCACAGAAGAGGCATGAGACTTCAAACAATTATTAAACTAATGGTTGTAAATTGAGGATTACCTGTATTACAACACAGAGAAATTTGGACTGAATAATAATCCTCAATTAATTGAGGATAAGCATGTTGTATAATTTTAGTCTTTACCTACTGTCAGATCCCAAATTTTTTCACAGCTATATTGCACGGATACTGAATTTTGTTCCACCATTGCTAATGGAACAACTTAGAAAAACCTGTTACATAACTCTATAGAACTACCACACACATGATATATCACAGAAGAGGCATGAGACTTAATAGAGAATTGTTTCTTTGCAGAAATTCCTAATTCAATTCTGCAACTATCAGTTATGAACTGCTTGGGTGAAGCAATTGAAAAGCATGAAAGCTGTTATACCAATTCAAAACAAACTTTAAGAAATTAATTTAAGATGATGACTGTGAGTTGATCATGTTTTATACCCAGATATGAATGTTCGAAGCACATTATGTCTCTTACAGATCAACTCACAACCATCTTCTTAAATTAGTTTGGATCCAGAGTGAGCAGCTGGCAAAAGCTGAAATTTGAACAGAGTCCGAAAAAAGTCACCAGTCACAAAACTGAATGTTTTTATTTGGACGCTAACCACAACTGAAACTGGAAAGACATTAAAAATAAGCATTTCTCGGGTTTTTTTTTTACCACGTTAAGGAATTATAAGGAGCGTCCTCGAGTCCGTATAGAGGGTACAGTACAGAAGGACATGAGCTTTAGTTCTAATAGCCAGGAACGTTTTTCAAAAGACTTGCTATCGAACTAAATCTTTAAATTCTTGCCCCGGGAGCAAACTCTACTACCTCAGAAGCATTTACAATCGTCTGTCGGCAATTAACTCTACAAGCACCCTTTCCCTCCAGCTTAAAAAAAATAAATCCCAAACGCGCCACACCCCGTGGAGCTCTCGCCCGCGGGTTTCCTATTACGGGGACATGACTCAACGCTTGTGTCTTTCCCTGCTAGACATCGCGGGGAGTGGGTGGTTAACAGACATTCCCTTCACCCTTTTGATTGGCGGCCGATATTTAGCTGCTTCCCGGGATTGGTTGATCGGTTCCCCGAGGGCAGCCCCCACAATTTAGGGGTAGCGCAGTTCCCTCTTGTTTTCGCCCGGACCCTAACTTTGGGTGGTTGTGTTGCAGTTCTTACGTAAGAATCGACGCTCCTTCTGCGAGGGCAGGAAAAGGAAAACAAAGCGGAGAACGAAAAGAGAGGAAGGCGTTTTCTTGACGCTCTGGGCACCTCTAAAAGTTTATCTCAAGACTTGGAGAGAAGCAGCTGCTCAAAGGCCCTCGACGCACCATGGGGAGACTCGCCCTTAGCCTCTCCTTAGCGCTTCTGCTGCTGGCGGCCCTTTGCAGAGGTAAGGCCGCTCCGGAAAAAAAAGTTGCTCGGTCCCATTTCCCTCCCACACTTTTGGTACCCACCCGCGGAGCTGGGTGTGGCCGCTTTATGCTGCAATGCCGCGGATCCTAAGGAAGGGGGAGGAGGCCATTTATAAAAAGCTTTACAAATTTAGCTTTCTTTTTTCTTTTAAATCAGGCTGCCATTTCTCCCCTCTGCCCAAGTTAGGGTCAGATTTTGAGGAATTAGTCCCAGATGGCTGAGAGACATTTATGGCTCATTGGACTGAATTGCGCATTTTCCTTGAGGATTTTGTGATTCATAAAGACTTTTTAACAGATTTAAGACCTGGCCACTAGGCAAATATTGGTTTGCAATATTTGTTTCAATAGCATATTATGAGCAGTTCATACAAGGTCACAGTTATATTCAAAAAAATACTTGGCTTAGGAGCTTGAAGTCGTTGCTCAGCAAAATCCACTTCTCTTCCAAGTTTGCATTTGGGATTACACAGTAGCCATAGTTTAATAATTGTGTTGTGTGAACCCCATTAAATTGTGGACTGGCCTTTAAGCTTTTATGTCAAAGTAGCCTTTGAATCAAATAGCACTGGTGAAGGCAGTACTTAATTCTGTGGATTAGTAAATACTTCTCCAGAGCTGAAATTTTAGTCTGCCTGTTGATGCAAAATGACATAGATTATTGCAGGAGTGTAAAGACTGATCACTTGGTTATGGCATATATTTTTAGGAGTGTCCATAAAGTATTATTCTGAGTGTGTGTGCATGCACACATGATTCAGAATGGCATAGTGAGTAATAGGTTTGGGAAGAAATAGTCACAGATTTTTAACATTGCAACATTGCATTAATATAGATAACACAAATGATTTGATAATAAATTCACTGTTATTCTAGTATCTTGTTGAAGTTATTTTGCTCTACTTCATTAAAAGAATGTCATAGAAAACTAAAGTATTGTATCATTGAGCTTTAGATGTTGGCATTTTGGACGTCAGATTTGTCTCTATAGACTCAGGATTTCTATTACTGCTTATACATTCAATACTTGTATTAAAAATGGTAGAAAAAAAGAAATAGATGGTAGTGTGGTTGAATGACATTGTAACTTATTAATATGGACTTGTTAAGAGGGCTAGCCATAAACCTTAAGTTGGTCTGTTTGGAAATTATGTTTTATGACTATATGAGTCATAATGTTAAGATGAAGAAGTAAAATGCAGCTTCTGCAGGATTTTGGAATTTCTTCCCCTCTGTCAGCTGCTCAAAATAGGAAGTTTTTCCAGCCAGAATTTCCTTTGCTTTTTGGGAAAAATGCATTGATGCAATTGAGTGCAGCTGTTTTATTTTACCGTTAATAAAATGAAATATTTTTAGATGTCAACATATTTTCAGTTTACACTAACTGGAAGATATTTTTTAAAAGTTAAAAAATAAACATTTAATATTAGATATTAAGGAGTAATAATTTGGAGCAAATTATATAAAGATGTAAAAAACAATGAGTTTTACCTTCAAAATACAGAACAGTGATTACAGTATAAACTGCATAGATTTTTCATATTATATCTTAAAATAGTCTAAGAAACTCACTAATACTATCTCTCAGCATTGTAAGAGAATGGGGCGTGATTTGTCTTTTGAATACTTTTTTTGCTAGCACATAAAGCATTGACTCCATAGTGTTTGCTATTTTGCTATTAAGATATTCATAACTTTCGTTGTGCTTTTTCCTTCAAACTGTTTGCAGTTAATGCTGGTCTGTGACTGTAATAAAAATTGATTGATACAAACTGTTTGCAGTTACTAATCATTTCCAAATTATCCGCTATGCAATTTAAATAGGAAAACAAGTCATTAGGGAAGCTTTCAGGGTAGGTAATTTATATGAAGCTTGACTACAGAACAATTGGTTGGTGAGTTTTAAACCCAACATCATACATTTAAATTTCGGCAGTAAACCTTTCTATTACAAAAGTAAACGGTGTAAGTCAGCAAATGAAGTAAACAAGAATTATTAAAATAGACTTGTCATTTGAAAAGGCCCTAAAATATTAATGGTGATTATAAAAATTCCTTCTCTGTTTAGTCACATGTCTTAAAAGGGTGTGGACTAGTTCATCTATTCATTGAAGCCATTTCCCCATTAGTTCTGCATAGTTTTGTCCAGATGATATTGCTGTCCTAACTCTATAACTTAAGCTTTGTTTTTTCAATATTTTGACAGTTTGTTAGTAATTTCTTTACAATTAAATAATTTAATTAAATTTTTAAATTTTTAGTTCTATAGCCACTTTGGGATTATTAAGATGTGGAATTATACATTTTATAAAATAATAAGATAAAAATAAGAGTTTGAATATATATACTTCTTAAATTCAACAAATACTCCAAGAAAAAAGGCTTAAAAGTTAACATTCCATAGTGATCAGGATAACAGAACATTTAATAGTTGTAAGCTCAGCAGATGAATATTCCATGTTTGTTTTTAAGAACTTAATTAAAGGACAAGAAAATTGGTTCAAAAGGCCAGCTTTGTGAGAAGATAAGCTCTTAACTGTTTGTCCAGTTTATGTTTGCTTTATGTACTTATTCTTTAGAACTGCAAATAATCTATATGGTTTCAAAGAAATATATTTCCACCTCCCTATTTAATGCAGGATCATATGCTTTTGGGTGGAGGAAGAGAGAAGTGGTTGGAGAAGACTGTATTAATTATATTTTAGCAGTGAGGCAACAACAATGCACTATTGCTTGGAATAAAGTTTAAGCAGAAAACAAACTCCAGGGCGCTGCTACTCACAATGGAACAGTATTATACTTCACGGTAATCCATTGTGAATAGCTTAAGCAGTTCTTCATGTACTTTATCTTCCTTGCCTTTCTGCTTCTTCCCCTCTTAAATTGACTCTTGAAACAATCCTGTAATAAATTTGTTTTCCCTTTCAGCAGGCAAAAAAAGAACTCTTGGATTCAAAAGCAAAAGTAGCTTGTTCCCAATGTTGCCTAAGGCAGATTTTTGTATGCTTTGTGAACAATGTGAACAAAACTTTTGTCTTTCTCTATAACTACTATCTTGAATGTTTGGTTATCATGACCATAATATACATGAATCCCAATTTGGATGATAGAGATATAAAGATAAATTTAGGACATAATACAATAACTTCCATAAAGTTGAAAAATTCTTGATTTGAGTGTGATTATAATCAGAACTGCTCTGGCTGAGGCAAAAATGCAGATGTATTTTTGTACCCATTCCTCAATAATTACCATCTGTATAAGAAGTTAAAAGTAGAATGAAAGTAGAATAGCAGCTTCCTGTTTTTATTTCTCAGCACCTGATATGGAAAGTCATTCCCCTGCTTTTGGAAGTTATATAACCATAATTTTCTAATAATCTTCACCAACATGAAAACTAGTAAGAAACCCCAAATTCCTTGAAATAAAAGTGCCTAGAGTTCCTTGAAATAAAAAAGGCAAGATATAAATGAAACCCATTTCAATTTTGTTAAGGTAAAAGCAGAGAGAAGAGCATCAGAGTCCTTCCTTTTAACAGTAGCTTAAATAGTATAGTGGCTTGTACAGATAGTTTTTGATTTATGACCATTTAACAACAGTTTGAAGTTATAACAGCCTCAGAAAGAGTCACTTATGATCTGCTTTGAAATTATGATGGTCACACACCCTTGCAGTCATAGATCACAATTGGGTGCTTGGTAATCTAGCTCACATTTGGGACGATTGCAGCATCTTAGGAGCCTCTGTGGCGCAGTGGTTAGGGTGCAGTATTGCAAGCTACTTCTGCAGCCAGCAGAAGTAGCTGTTTGGCAGTTCATATCCCACCAGGCTCAAGGTTGACCTCAGCCTTCCCTCCTGCCGAAGTGGGTAAAATGAAGACCCAAATTGTTGGGAGCAATATGCTGACTCTGTAAACCGCTTAGCGAGGGTTGTAAAGCACTATAAAGCAGTATATAAATCTAAGTGTTAGTGCTACTGCTATCTTGCAGTCATGTGATCACAACTTATGACCTTCCCAGATAGCTCCCAGTAAGCAGAGTCAATTGTGGAAGCCTGATTCACTTAACAGTTGTATAATTCATTTAATGACCATAGTGATTCACTTAATCAGGGTGAAAATAATAATAAAATTACGTCGAGTCATATGATGACTTATTTTATGACCGCACCAACTTCTGATGAAAAGTCCAGTTCCAATTGGGGCATAAGCTGAAGACTACCCGTATTCATTTGCAGTGTTGATTTACAGTGTAGGTCTTACAGAGCACTTAGTGATCTTCAGATTACAGGTAGTCCTCGATTTACAACAGTTCATTTAGTGGCCATTCAAAGTTATAATTTCAGGCACTGAAAAAATGATTTATGGCCATTTTTCACACGATCGTTGTAGCATCCCATGGCCACATGATTTGCATTTGGATTCTTGACTGCTGACTCACTTTTATGATGGTTGCAGTGTCCTGGAGTTTTGTGATCCCCTTTTGCGACTTTCTGACAATGTCAATGTGAAAACCATATTCACTTAACAGCTATGTTACTAATTTCACAATTGCAGTAATTCACTTAACAAATGTGGTAAGAAAAGTTGTAAGGCAAAACTCACTTAACAAATTTCTCACTTAGCAACCTAAATTTTGGGCTCAATTGCCATAAGTTGAGGACTACCTGTATTCACTGACATTACTAAACATAATAGTATTTAAATGCAGTTCATTATTGGATTGGAATAGGGAAAGATAGAAGTAATGATAATTGGCAGCCTTGTGATAAAAATAAATAAAATGAACTGGAGTGGTACCATCTTTTCTATTACTGACTGCTTTAGGGACCAGTGAGCCTGTGAAGGCAGCTAATCCCTCTGGTTTGAAATTTAAAATGATGCCTGAGATAGCTGGAATACTATTTTTATTTTCCCATAATAATCTGCTTTCTTCATCTAGGACAGGGATGTGTCAAACTCGCGTCATCACAGCAGTGTCATGTGACGTATTGGGACTTTTCCCCCCTTCACTAAACCAGGCGTGTGACACATCCAGCCTGATCTAGGAGTAGAGCTGCATTGTGTTTTCCATGATCAAAATATCATGATAAATAATACTGGTATCAAAAGCAACTTCAAGTCCAAAAAGATATATTTACTACAGATCCTCTTGCACATTTCTTTTTAGACTTTTTTTTTTCAGAGGACTACAGTTTCAATAGTTACATTTCAAGGATCTTGGAAGAAAAAAGTGAAAAAGATTGATGATCATTTCAGATAATCACTTATAATTCTATCAAGGTTAAGCATGTAGATAGTCCTCACTTTCCAACTGCCTCATTCAGCGACCATTGCTGAAAGTTACAACCATGCTGAAAAAATAATGTTATGATCAGTGCCTGCATGTACAACCTCTGCAGCGCCCTCAATCAGTAATCACCATTACATTCAGTATGTATTGTTCTGTGCCATGACAGGGGAAGGTGTTCTCTTCCCCTCCCACTTGCGTAGCAGAGATATTGGAAAGGAAGGGATTACAAGACAATAAGCAGGTACACAGTGGAGAATAAATATCAGAGAAATGCAGTAACTCAGCAACTCTGACTGCTGTATGTGAAAAGCCAATTATTTCCATTCTGTGCCTGTTACTCTCTTGGAATTCTTTCCTTACCAGTCTTTCCACTCTGTGAGGAGGGGAGGTCAGACACAGGAGAAATTGACTAAATAAATCACTTCTTTCTTCTTTCCCCCTTCACTTAATGACAGAGATGCCAGTCACAATTTGAGTGCTGTAAAGTTATATTTCCATTACCTAAGAAAGTGGGTTATAAGGCAGAAGAGAATTTACTGTTTCACACTTTGCATGTAGATTATCATTCCATACTTGATCATTCACCGGGGAGGTGGGGGGATTTCAAAACAATCTGTAAAACTGCTTGTCGGTTTTATTAATAGCAGTAAACTGAAAATTCATTTTCAAAAGATAATGGAGCCAAAAATGGCTAGACTTTGCTTGTTCATTTTCTCCCATGATACTCTTGAGGCGATGTTACCTTAGTGATGATTTTCCCATTTTTTCAGTCAGTTTGAGAAGAAGTCAGTTTTTATTTGCTTTGTGGTTGTTGTTGCTTGTTTTCTAACTCGTCTGCTTTGGAGGATTACACACTAATTGAAAGTTTTGGAATAATAGTCCAACACAAAATAGTTTAAGTTGATGAATAGATTGTCTTAACAATCACTTGTAGCTTTCATACAGCCATTCCTTTTTAGCAACTACGTCCATTTGGAAATATAGTGGTAAACAGCGCTATAAAATTCGTTTTCCAACCCACACTCACATTTACACCTGACAAATAAACCCTTCAGTGCAAAACTGATCAAGGTCTGTTCAGTTAGGGCTCTAAACCAGGGGTCTCCAATCTTGGCAACTTTAAGACTTGTGGACTTCCACTCCCAGAAATTCCTCAGTCAAAGTTGGCTGGGGAATTCTGGGAGTTGAAATCCACAAGTCTTAAAGTTGCCAAGGTTGGAGATCCCTGCTCTAAACAACTAATTAAGGTCACAGAGTTGAGCTTGTCAACTTGCAGGTAACAGGAGAGTACTGTGCAGTGAAGAAAAGCAGCTAGTGATAGCTTGTTTAGGCAACCTTTCTGCTTTGTGAGAAGCAGATCAGGCAGAGGATAAGAGACCTTTATCTGAATAAAAGGTCAGCAACCAGTGATCTTTTCAGTGCCTTTACCTCTTGCTGTCGCTGTTTTAATCACTGGTATTTGTTTATTATTTATATCCTGCCTTTATTATTTTAACAAACAACTCAAAGGGGCAAACTTATGGGATATTGCTTCCTCCTCACAGCAACAACCCTGTGAGGTAAGTTGGCTCAGAGAGACTGGTCACCCAACTGACTTTCAGGACTAAGAAAGGATTAGAACTGGTAGTCTCTAAGTCTATAGCCTGGTGCCTTGATCAAGGAGGTTGGTTGCTAATCAAGGAGAGGGTATGCATGATTTTTTCATAGCCCTACAAAGAAATAGTGGGAATTGTACTTTACACACGTGCCTCTATATTTCTCATCTATGTCGGTGTTACATTTGCATTTGTACATTTTAGTTGTTACTTGCAGTTTTGAATAGGAAAGAACGTGAATTCCAAAGGCAGAAATAATAATCTTAATTTTGTAAAATACTTACAATAACCAAAGCAGACAAATAAAAAAGCTATTTTAAAGATTTTTCTTAAGGTTATGTTAGAGAAGGGGTGTCAAACGTGCGTCGTCATAGCGTCATCACGTGACGTATCACAACTTTTTTCCTCTTCACTAAATCAGACGTGGGCATGGCCAGTGCATGACGCATTCGGCCCGCTGGCTGCAAGTTTGACAGCCCTGTGTTAGAAGCTTAAAGAATGTTAAAATTTCTTTCAAGTAAATTTAGTTGAGAGGAATGATGCTATCTTTGAATCCAAGGGAATTAATTTGCTTTAATGCACATGTGAAAGGATAGTACCTTTGTAAGTATATTTTCATAATCACAGTTGCTTTATGTTTTGAATAATTTTATGAGATGGGATTAAAGACATCATCCCACAATTCATGGGTCTTGCTGGAATTAATAAAGTTAAATTTCAACATGTACAGAGGACATTAACTTTGTGCAATTGGAGTTAACAGAAATTGTAATTAACAATAACAAAATATCCATTAGTGCTTAAATTGAAACTTCTTAAAAGGGCACTAAGAATGAACCCCCTATGGATTAAGGCCATATCTATTTCATGATAATTAGTCCAAAAAAGGTCTACCTTTTTTTTTTTTAAAAAAAAGTCCTCTTCCAATGGTGGAATCTTTAGTTATAGACATGTGATTCCAGTTCTGTGCTCATTTTTGTTATTATTTTCTGCAACTTTTTTAAAGATCCAGTCTATTTTTGAGATGAAGTGATCAGAATTATTCATCGTCTAAAAGATATAGGACCATTTCTGTTTTATAGCCATTTTTCCTAATTTAGATTCTATTATAAAATTTTATTTTTACCCTCAAAGTTTTATTTAATATTTTTAATTTTTAATTATTAAGTTTAGGGACATCTTTCTGCTAAATTAATAACTCCAGTTAGCTTGTTAAATGAAAAAGAAAACAGTTGTCTGTTTTCAGTGGTAGGAAAGATTTGGAAATAGAAGGTTCTAGGACCTTCTCTTTCCAAATGTAGGTTCTAGGTATTTGTGAAAACTATTTTAATGCAGTTAGGGTATTGTAACAGAAGTTGTATTAGCCAGAAGTTATATACAACACTACGTAACTTGACTCCAGTGCAAATGTAATAATACTGTCAAACAAAAAACCAATCCTTTGTGAAAGAATGAAGAAGTTCCATTCAAAATAGGTTTTGCTTCGAATTCCAAATCCAATTTTCTCTTTAACCCCAACATTATTTTATCTAGGTTTAATTTCAGCTTCTCTTGTCTAGCATGTTATTGTGATGAGATGAAATTTAGGCATACTGCATAAGAGAAATGGTAAAATCTTGTGAAACAACACAAATCAGCAACTTAGATATAATTCAGTATTTCAGAGAAACTTGGTGGCTTCATTCTTTTCTTTCTGTTTTCAAACATTTTATGAGCAAAGTGAAAAGTGAAAGCAAAGTGAGCAAAGTGAAAATTTATAGTAAACAAAGATTTGATCAATGGTTTTCAGGAATGACTTAGGATTTTTTTCAGGACAAACTGTTATATCTGTGCACTTCTTTTTCTTCTTTGTTTGATCCTTCTGTTTGATGCACTCTAGCAACACTGCAGCGAAGAGTTGAGTCATCCTAACTTCACTTGCTGCAGAGCTAATTAAAAATGCTGCTTTGCAGGATATATAAACAGTTTGCCAGGATTTCTTTGCCTCATTGGGATGAATAATACCTATGCATTTCTGCTTCGTATGAAATGATTAATGATATTACAACTTGTTATTCTTTTTTCTAGACTGTCCATTTTAAAACCTCTAAAAAGTTTTAAACTCTGCTAAACAGTTCCAAGAAATGAGTGACAAAGGTGTTTATGATAAGAGAGACTAGCACTGTATCTTTTTAAAATTTGTATTCTATATTGCACATGTACACTAAGTTTTGAAGAGGCATTGCCACTAGGTTTTGAAGAAATATTTTTAAAAAAATTAAAAAGGAAATACTATTTTCATACCTTTTCAAAAGTAAATTATAACATTATAATCATTTCATCAGTATCGTTATTTTAATTTTACTTTCATTGCAGAAGGATCATTTTTAATAGACAGCTTTCTTTCTGTAAATGAAATTTCATTCAGTAAAGAAATTTGTAGGATATATGATTATAGCAAAGCATTTTTCTTTAGGTACGTTGCAAAATTATGTAACAACTGAAAATAAGATTTTTTTTCTCCATATATTTTGTTATTGTGATCTTACCTGCATTGAAAATTAAGTGACTGTAAGTTTAAAACTTGATTGCCTTATAATTTTTCACCCAGATTTTGTTCTATTGTACTTTATTAATTTATTTGATTCTTTTTGTTAGTTTTTATTGTTTTTTATTTTAAATATGGTTTTACATTCTGTAAGCCGCCTTGAGTCACCATGGGTGAATAGGCAGCAATATAAATTCAATAAATAAAAAAATAAATAAAATAATACATTCAAGGAGTTTATAGAACAATTAATGGAATTAAATTATATACCGTATTTTCCGGCGTATAAGACGACTTTTGAAAGGAAAAAAAGTCAACCGAAAATCGGGGGTCGTCTTATACGCCCGGTTGTCTTATACGCCGGAAAATACGGGTACATCAGGAGTGAAGCTTGAGCGCTTCGAGGGGCTGGTTAACAAGCAGGAGCGAAACCAAAACGGAGCCACTTCCCCACTACACCGGCGGCGTCGCCGGGAGACGCTCCTCCCCTTCCCGAACAGAACAAGATGGCGGCCGCTCTGCCGGCCCATCATGCTCCGCGGGAGGCCGGGTCGTCTTCCGTGTGTGAGGGAGAGAGACCGAGAGAGCCGCCCTGGGGCCGGAGGAGGAAGGTTGTACGGTCAGCTGATGCGAGCGCGAAGGAAGGAGAAGCATCTTAGTTTACAAATCCTTGCAGCTTAATTTTGAATACCCGTATTTTCTGGTGTATAAGATGACTTTGAAAAAAGTCAACCAAAAATCGGGGGTCGTCTTATACGCCCGGTCGTCTTATATGCCGGAAAATACGGTAGATGAAATTATTTGGGATTAAACCAAATTAAGTAATGCTAAAAGAAGTAATTTGATATTTGTATGAGTTGATAGTGATGCATAAAAAAATTGAATGCAGTGTGTGATTATAAATAATTCTGTAATTATAATTGTAAGTCATTGTGGTTGTAAGTTGAGGCATTGTAACTGGATTCAAATTTACTACTATTTTTTATGATGGTAATTATGTGTGATTCCATTTTCCCCAATGGAATTTTTTTTAGCCAGAAACTGGGAATAAATGCTCAGAAGCCAGTACAATTTTAAAGTATTATTTCAAACAATAATTCTATAGCTGTATTTTGAACAATAATTCTGTAGCTTCTATAGATTGTTTATGTTTCCTTAGAAAATAAAATGATAAGTGGCTGATGTCAGTACTTTGCTTTGAATTATAGAGAGAATCCTGAAGTGTTAAACTGGACAGTGGGCAGTGTCTTTCTTGCTCCTGAGAACTTTATTTTCTAAGGACCTGTACATTTTCAACCAACTTCTATTTTGAGAGTGGAGCGTCAGAAAGATATGTCATATATTAGGGATGCCTGGATGCCTGGAAAATAAAGACTTGTTTTGATTCTGAAACAAACATTAATTACTAGAAGTGCTGTTGAATCTTTCTGAATCAGCCATGAATCACTAAAAAAATTGTATCAGAGTTTTATAGATACAGAAACCTGTAGGGATTCGAAATAATTTTATATATTGAGTAGGGCAAGGCCCTACTCGGTAGGGCAATTATCTGCTACTATTTTTCAAAAGCAAGGGGACATGGTGCTTTCCTGTGCCCCAAACTTCTTGGCACTCCTCCCCCTTCTCCTAGGTTGTTGTGGCTAACATCAGCATCAGACTTAATTTTTCCTGCTGTTGACTCCCACATATGTCTGCCACAACAACTGCATTATTTGTTTCATTGAGTAACCAATCTTAATGTTGATGTTCAGTTTGGACACAAACCATCCCAAAATACTTTTCTGGGTACGGAACAATTCATGCTTGACCATTTTGCCAATCCTTACTGGTAAGATACAAGGTGCCATCTTCCCAATAGAGTTAAGAATAGGAAAGTTGATTACAGCAAACTGCATTATGATACATTCACTCTCATGTGATTGTTTTTCTGTGCCATGGGCTGATTCTATTCATGGATGTTTCCTTCCCCTCAGCTGATGTGGAACAGAAATTCCCAATCTTTTTTGTACCTGTAAGCACATTTGGAATTTTGAGAAAATACTATGGTACTCTCACAGAATAGTAGCAAGAGTTAGTTTAACCATTAACAAAATAGAAATTTATTGATTAATGAACAAAATTTTTAGGATGTGATCACACATTTTATTTTCTAAGATTGACTCTTGAATCTATGTGGCACCTAGCAGCATTACTGAAATACAAGTTATGCATGAGGTTAGTGATTTGCTTCTCTAGTATCCTGTTCATTTATTTTAATTAAAAGAATCTAAAATAATAAAGGCAATTAGGCAGGTATCAGTGAATCTCTGTGGCACACCCAGCTATAGTGTAAATAATCTAGTCCACACAATCAATTATTGGTATCCTGTAATTCTATGAGTACACTGGCCTATGGTGGTAGTAAAGGTTATTTTCACCAATGGTAGGATCATGGTAGCTCACATGGTTAGGATGCTAATTACTAAATTGGAGATTAGCAAGCCTGCATTCGATTGGGCTGTTGCATTGTGGGATTAGTTGCTGTCATTCAGTCCAGCTCCTTGATGGAGACATTAAAGGAGCCCCCACAGGCATCCTCTGGGCAACAATGATATCGTTGGTTAATCCTTTCACCTCAGAAATGCCTTAAATGGTGCCATGGACATGAATGGGACAGGGAACAAACAGTGGGGGGGGGGTTTCTTATAATGATTTGGAACAGTTTGTTGCTGTTACAATATCATAGCCTTGTAAAGACGGGGGAGGGGGACATTTCCCCCAATAGCATTATTAAAGGAAGATGTTTAAATAGAAGAATTAACAGTCAAAATGTTGAACTGACCCTCTAAACCAGAGGTCTTCAAACTTGGCAACTTTAAGCTCTGCTGGCTGAGGAATTCTGAGAGTTGAAGTCTACAAGTCTTATAGTTGTCAAGTTTGAAGACCTCTGCTCTAAACGGTTATTCAAAATATTTCTCTATGTTAACTTTATAGATACTCATGTATTAATATTTCATTTTTTCAGTTCTATTCACATAGTTTTTTTTTCTTTTGCTTGTTTTTCTTTTAGTTGAATATATTAGAACTCATTAGGGCACTACCAGTTCTTCTTTTACTTCTTTTTATGTGGGAAGCAGTGGGAGAACCTTTTGAAGGAAGAACTTAGAAATAAAATGGTTGGGGCACGTGAGAGTGTTTTTCTTACAATATTTTTCACAGAATTAGCAGTCGACTTTGTGAATAAATGCATCAAGTATCTAACATATACAAACGTACATTGATCATCTGAGTATGTGTTTCATGTTAGATACGTAATTTTGGCATTGTTGTAGTTTGCTACTTGTGTCAAATATTAGAATCTGTCAGTTAATTGTTTTAAGTAAGTGAGTTGATTTTAGCTGGTAGGTGTTATGTGAACCAAATAATTACATTAATTTGATAAACTGTCACTTTTAATACATTATATGAATAGAGCCAGAAGAACTGTTTTGAAATGTATTTAAGACTTGATCAGAAAGAATGGGACATTGAGTGAATAGAAGAAATTCTTTATTCACAAACTTTTAACCATAACTAGACTGGAAACTATGGCTGGTACAGCATATTATGGCATAGACAGTTATTGGCAAGCCATGATATGCCTGTTGAGGTAATTCCCCGTTAGGGGAATGAGTACACACAGGGAGACGTACTGAGAGTAATGTTGAATAACACACACAGCACACAGATACACTGTATAGTAAAATGTAGGTTTTACTTCCAGTAAACGGTTAAGCAAAGTCCAACAAACAGTCCAAGTCGTACACGGTGTTCAGTCCAGGGATAATCCAATAACAAAGTCCAGTATCAAATACAGTTCAGTAATAGACTCACATCAATCCAAGAATAACAACGATCAGTAACAGTCACTAGGAAATGCAGGAACACAAACATTGACCATCTAGCAAAACTCTCTCTCTGGCTCTGCTCAGCTCTCAGTCTGTGAAACCAGGTTTCTGGCTCCATTTTATGGCTGGTTGGGATACCACACCCAATTACAATTTTAGCATTCCCTTAAAGATACAGTATTAAAATGTCTATCCTGGTTTATATATTTCCAACCCAACTGTTAGGTTACTTACAATCCTAACAAGGCCCACCTAATGCCTATGCTTCATGAATTGTACTGGTTCCTAAGATGTTTCCAGGTGCAGTGCAAGATGTGGATTATCACTGGTTATCAGCCTATATAATATATAACATTATATTATCATATATAATTATAATAACCAGCCATGGGAGCAGGTTATTTGAGAGGCTGCTGTTTTTGCCTGTCTTACATAGCCTGACAGAGTTAGCATGAGGATAGTCCCATCAATTAAACAATGTTCCTGATGAGACTCTGGAAATGGGCCTTTTCTGTCTTAGTGCTTGCCCTCTGAAATATCTTTCCACCTAAGGTTCATATGGCCTCTACCTGCTCTTTTTAAAGAGACCTTTAAAACACAGCTCTTTTACCAGACTCTGAACTAGACTGACTGCTAAGATGTTCAGTTGTTTGTTGCTTTTTCTCTGAACTTTCTTTGTAATTTATATATTATGTTTGATATTTGTGTTTGCTTGTGTCTGTAAACCATTCAAAGCAGTACAAATTGCTTTGGACTATAAATTATTATGTATGCATAAATAAATGTTGAGTAGAATATGCAAAATAGTAATATTTTTGTTTTTGTGGAATAGGACAAGATTTTGATTTAAGTGATGCCTTTGACACTTTTGGTAAGTAATTATAATGTTACAAGACCTGAAAATGACTTTCTATACATATTATAGTAATAGTAATATTACATTATAATGTGATGTTACTCAAACTATAACTAGATTTTGCTTGAGTTGTATAATATTACATCATTTTATAGCTTGCTCAATCTATGTGTCTAGGATCTTCCTGGCATTTTATTCTGCTAGTAAACTTAAATTTGCTGGCAAGACATCAAATTACAAATTAAGCTTTCTAAACTAGATGGCATGCTACTTTTGTAGGGTTTTAAATATATGCTTGTTACTATACCTAGTTTTTTTTAAAGAAAGTCTATATTATAGTTATATATTACATCATGATCATCACCACTAACAAATTAAACACTGTTCATAGCTTCTGGAATACTCTCCACATCCTTTACCAATTAGAATTATAAGAGTTATCTGCATATTTTCCTGTGTAATCTAATAAAGTGTTTTATGTGCATGTCTTTTTTTTTTCCTCAGAGATTATAATCAAGTAGTGGACATAGCATTGCCTGGGTGGGAATGAGTCTGGGAATTTACTCATAGTGGATTTCTGTCTGTATGTGGTTGTACCTATTTTTTCTTCTTATTTCTCCATATTGTACCCATGAGCATGTATACTAGGAAGCATTGGATGTGCTTCATGTACCTCATTCTAGGTCATGTGGCCAGGCAGGAAAGAAAAAAAACCTAGACTAGATAGGAAGAGTAGAGAACATTTCAAGCAGCTGCCCTGGCTCTTCTTCTAGAGATGCATTGGATTTTTTTTTCTCTTTTTTTCTCCATAGTCCCAGCTAGATCTGACCTCATTTCAAACTTGATCTTCTTTTCCCTTGATTTTTTTCCTGCTCAATAAATATTTACTGAATATTCTGTTTTTGTCCATTCCACTGATGGACAAACAGACAGTCCCAAACTGTTTTAAATACTTTCTGCTGTTCCATTAGGCTGAGTTGAATAACAAATATAGAGAAAGTATGGTAAACATGGCATTTGAAATATTTTTCAACCTGTTTACTAGCAATAACCATAGCAAAGAACTTTATTTCATTATGTATGGCACATAAAATAATACATCTCTATGTTTGTATTTTTATTTGCCCTTGTGCTATTTGTGCATAGGGAACTATGGGATAACTTAATATATTTCAAATACAAATTTCTAGGAGACATAAGAGAGAGTGGCTTAGAACGGAACTATCAACAACACTGTGAGCTATGTTCCAACTGTCTTTCATGTAAATTTTGGAAAACAGTTTTCAGCAGTGTTTTTTCTCAGTTGTATGGGTTGCAGAATCCAAAGCGTGGGGCTGTCTCCTGCTTCCTTGCTTAAAGACAAAGTCAATTAAAGTTTAGTCCAGCCCACTTTCCACTGCGCATGCCCAATTTTTGACTCCATCTTCATGAAAAGAGGACACGACGAGAGAGTGCTCAGAAAGAAAGATAGAAAATATAGGATCAACGCTTTGGATTCTTTGAGGAAAAAAAAGAGAAAAGAGAAAGAGTGAAAGTCAGCAAACCATGAGTAAGCAAAAGAGCCGGGACCTCATTCCAAGACGGGAAAGTTGCACATAGCTGTTTGGTGTTAAAAGGACAAGCAGCATCAGCCTCAGTAAGAGCAGGCGGGCTCTCGATTGGCTAGCAGAGAAAGAGGGCTACTTAACAAACACTTGGCCTTCCCATAGT
This sequence comes from Bungarus multicinctus, assembly GCA_023653725.1. Lineage (NCBI taxonomy): Eukaryota > Metazoa > Chordata > Lepidosauria > Squamata > Elapidae > Bungarus > Bungarus multicinctus. The sequence continues at coordinate 17,014,370 of CM042851.1, read as the reverse complement.
CTTTTTTTAAAAAGCCAGGAGCTGCACAAAGTCTTCAACACTCTCTTTAATATGAGCAAACTCAGTCTTAGGCTGACTGAGCTCCCAAAACAGCCACACAAGCCTACCCAGCAGAAAAGGAGGCTAGAGTCCATACTCAGGCTGATCTGAGCATACTCATAATCCGGGAGAAGTTGTCGGTAAGAAGCAAAAGAAATATTATGGCTGAATTTTCTGAAACGGAGGCAGGAGCAGAGGAACAGGAATTCCCGGCCCCCGGCCCAATCAGAGAGCAAAACACAAAAGAACCCAGAGAGACTGGGAGACCTTCAGAAAGGCCTCTCAGCAGGGTGTCCAAGGCAGGTATTAAGGAGACAAAAGGCCATTGAGAAGTGCTTTTCAAGGTCGAAAAAGAAGCCGGAGAAGAATGGGAATTCCCATGCTCCAATGGGCAAGCCAATGACAATGAAGTATCAGGAAACACTAGAGGGCATTGAAGATCAGTCTTTTCAGCCTGCTCTTTGTGGGGACAAAGGAATGAGTGAGTCAGAAAGACAATGCTCTCAGGCATGCGATGAAGAGCCCTCCCCCAAAGAAGGAGGTTTTCAACAGATACTAGCTGTTCTCCCATAGCAACAGGAGTCAGGGAACAGTCCTTTAAAGAGGAAATGAAAGCCATGATGAGAGAAATGATGGCAGAATTTAGAGACAGTCAGGGTAACAGTCCCAGCCTGATACATAATGAGAGGAGGCAGGATGCTCATCATCCTACTTGGGCAGGAGTAGTAAGGGAGGAACTGGGCTTCCAGGGAAACAGTTCCAGTAGATCATACACTCACAGTGAGGCCTCTGTACCAGAAGAGGAAGAATATAGGGAGTCAGCTTTTTCAGATGAAGAGGCAAATGAAGCAGAGACCCCAACGTTCACAGGTCTATTTTGTCACCAACTGTTTAAGATGCTGCTGGAGAAGGCTAAGATAGCAACAAGTCTGGGGAGAATCATAGGGACAGGAGGGTCTGAGTTAGAATCACCTGATCCCAAAGATAGATTTTTTGCTAGAACCAAGTTTGAAAGTGAATCCATAACTTCACCTGAATTGTTCAGGGAAGGACAGTTGAACAGGCCAGTTACTTTCCCCATGCCAGAGGGGAATGAGAGGAGATTTTATAATGCGGAACTGGTGGACCTAATTCCAGTTCCCATGATAGACAGCCCTTTGGCAGCCTCCACATTGGCTACAGTGCTGGCTAATGATTGCAACAGGATTTGAACAAAATAACTGCTGCAACAGAGTTCATAGCAGATGCCACACTTAATGGGGTCAAGTACGCAACTAAGGCCATCGCAGCTTCAGTGTCTGCAAGGCGACTTGTTTGGCTCTGCCACTGGCAGGTGGATCTGAAACATAAATGGAAACTGGCATCAGCTCCAGTTAAAGGGGACAAACTTTTTGGGGAGGCCATTGAGCCATTATTGGTAGAAACCAAGGACAAGAGGAAGATCTTACCGAGGAAACTCAATCAGGCAGATGGGCGATCTTCACCATATACACAGCAACAGCCCTTTCCTATCTTGGGGTGTGGTGTCAGCCACTCCCCGTACCCACAGACAGTACACACAGACCCCTACTAGACATCCAGATAGGTTAGGATTTAGAGATAGGGATGGACAATGGTCCCAGGGAAGGTGCCCCTTCAGGAGTTCGACCATCAGGGCCTTCCAGCATACAAAGTGACAGCCGGAACAATGCACCCATCAGCGGGAAACTGGGTCTATTCACCGACTGATGGGAGACAGCAACCACGGACAAGTGGGTCCTAGACACATTAAGAAAAGGCCTAGTTCTGGAATTCATCTCCATACCCCTGAGTTCATTCAGAAGATGCCCGATGCCAAGGACAGAACCAAAAAGGTAATTATGGAAACAGCAGTTCAACATCTGCTTCGGGTGGTACAAGTGGTACCGGACAACAAACAGGGACAAGGGTTCTAGTCAAGCCTGTTCATTGTGCAGAAGGCATCGGGGAGTGGAGACCAATTTTGGATCTCAAATTACTAAACAGGCACACAGTATACAGGAGATTCAAGATGCAATCCCTGCAAGCTATACTAGGGAGCATCCGGGAGGGGGATGTCTTGATATCAGTAGACCTCACAGATGCTTACCTACACATACCAGGAGGCATCGGAAGTTCCTGCGGTTTTGTTATGCATGGAGACACTACCAGTACAGAGCTCTACCATTTGGCCTGTCCTCAGCACCGAGGACATTCACCAAGGTACTGGCAGTGGGAGCAGCCTTCCTCAGGACAAAGCCCATACGGGTCCAATGCTACTTGGACGACATATTAATATAGTCAACATCGACTCTAAGAGCAAAGAGCGATGTAGAAACCACAATACAGACATTACAAGAGCATAGCTTTTCGGTGACAAGGCATTTACAACACTTAGGAGCTGTAATAGACACCAATTCCTGCAAGGTTTACCTGTCACTGAAAAGGCAGGACAGGGGTGATCCTGGACTTTACAAATATTAGGGAAGATGATATTGTGCATCTCGATAGTACCTTGGGCCAGACTGCACACAAGGACCTTACAGTGGTTCCTGTTACCTTACCAGAAAGCAGGCAAGGGCAATATGGGAACCAAGGTACGAGTCCCCCTAGAGTGAAGCAATAACTCCAGTGGTGGAGATCATAAGCAGTGACGAGGGGATGTGGATTTAAGGAACCCACCCGATTGACTATCACAACAGATGCAAGTTTAGCACGCTGGGGAGCCCAGTGTCAGAACCAGATTACACAAGGTCAGTGGTCTCAGTGAGACCTCAAGAACAACATTAACTGGTTGGAGCTCAGGGCATCTCACCTGGCTCTAAGGGCCTTCAGGTCAGTGATAGTGGGACAGCATGTATTGATCATGACGGACAACGTGACCGCCAAGGCTCATATCAACAGGCAGGACAGTACTCCTTAGCGCTCATGCAAGAAGCAGAGCGATTTGGCTGCTGGGTGGAGAAGCACCTTCTATCGATCAGGGCAGAACACATATCGGGAGTGGAAAACATTCAGGCAGATTGGCTCAGTAGAACAACAGTTGACCACTCAGAGTGGCACCTACACCCAGACTTGTTCAGGGAACTGTCACACAGATTCGGGAGAGCAGTCCTAGATCTGTTTGTGATGCCAGCAAATGCACAACTCTTGAGATTCTACTCAAAATTCCCAACACGGAGCAGAAGGAACCAGTGCGCTCCCAGGAGCATGGCCAAGGGGTTTGCTCTACACATTTCCTCCACTCCTGTTGGTACCAAGGGTAATCAAGAAAGTGAAAGAAGAGGTTTTAATGGTAGCACCTCACTGCCCCAGGAGGTCTTGGTACGTGGATCTGGTAGATTTGTCGGTATCCAGACCATGGAGAATTCCCTCAGACAAGGTAGAACTGAGTCAGGGAGCCATATGATACCCAGAGCCACAGTGGCTTCAACTAACTGTATGGCACTTGAGAGGGCCACGCTAAAGCATTTAGAGTGTTCAGACAAGGTAATACGGACACTCCAGGCATCCAGGAGACCATCAACCAACATAATTTATGATGCTACTTGGAGAGCATTTGGAACCTGGTGTTCCAAGAAACAAATAGATCCAACCACAGTGTTAGTTACTTAAGTGCTGGATTTTCTCCAGGAAGGCCTGGAGAAGGGTTTAAACCCTAACACCTTAAGGAGGCAAGTAGCAGTGATAGCTTCAGTGTTGGATTGTGGGACCTCAGAATGTCTCTCATGACACCGTTCCACATGTTCATCAGGGGAGCAACCAATCTAAAGCCACAAGTGATACACAGGTACCCTACTTGGGACTTGACAAGAGTGCTAAGGGACTCATGACTGAGCCCTTTGAACCACTGAGGTCAGTAGGATTACCCTCACTCACCCTTAAGGTGGCCTTTCTAATAGCCATTACATCAGCCAGAAGAATATCAGAGTTGGCAGCCTCCATGAGGGAGAACCTCTGTATAGTCCACCCGAACAGGGTAGTATTAAGATTAGACCCAACCTTTATCCCAAAGATCAATTCTACGTTCCATAGAGCACAGGAGTTATTACTACCAGACTTCTGCCCGGAATAGCCTAGAAAGGAAATGGCACTCCTTGGAGTTAGGAGAGCTATACACATTTATATTAACAGAACAAAGCCCATTAGAAAAATACAGGCATTGTTCATTTAATTTAGACTGATTTCATTGGGACAAAAGGTTTCACCATCAATCATAGGCAGATGGATCAGAACATGTATCACAAAAGCTTATGAAAGCCAATCGTTGCAATTGCCGGGTAACATAACGGCACATTCAGTCAGGAGTGCAGCAACAGCAGCAGCATGGAACACACAGGCCTCGGTTGAAGAGATCTGTAGCAACGTGGTCATCGCCATCTCCATTCATCAGAAATTATAAACTGGATACATTTGCAGCAGCGGAAGCATCCTTTGGAAAAAGGGTGCTACAAAGAGTTCACACAGAGATGGGGGCTCGGGACAAGGAGTTGGCCCACCCTCAGGATAATTAGCTTGGGTATGGCCCACGCTTTGGATTCTCCGACCCGTACAACTGAGAAAGAGCGTTGGGCTTACCTGAAACGTATCTTCTAGTTGTACGGGAGGAGAATCCAAATCCCACCCTTAGATAGTTAGTCCTGAGCACGGAACGGTCAAGAAAGAGCACCAAGAACTCTCCAAGTCAATCATCAGCCTTCATCAAAAACTGGGCATGCACAGTGGAAAGGGGACTAGACTAAACTTTGATTGACTCCGTCTTTAAGCAAGGAAGCAGGAGACAGCCCTATGCTTTGGATTCTCCTCCCGCACAACTAGAAGATGCGTTTCAGGTAACATCTTTCTCCCCTACAGCTTCAGTTTGGATGCAGCTCACTATGAAACCTCATCTTTCTTTTGGTGGCATTCTCTACCAAACTAAATTTGTCCTCTTTTGTCCATATTTTGAGAGACAATCGTCCTGATGATAGACAATTGGGATCTCAAGCACCTTCACATATTTTTTTTCAACATTCTGTTGAGATTGGGAAGATTTTTTTAAAAAATTGAATCTGTGCCTGCTTGTGCTTTACTATAGTGATTACAAAATCAGTTTAGCATCATTCTGTTGCAGGGATGGACCATTTTATGATGATGGGGCATATTTTTGGAGCATCAGTGCTTATAGTAACAAAATAATGGGTAGGATTATTATTTTTTTGCTTTCTACTCATTGAATGAGAGTACTTTTTAAAAATTATATCAAGTGTCTTTTAGTGCTATTTCATTTTAGCGTTATATAAAATCATGCCATTAATTTTCATTTATGAAGGACTACAAAGAAGGATTTAAGGACTGAATTTTATTCTGTTCTGTTTTAATGGATGGTTGCAACTAATTATATTTTACTTTTATATTTTAGCCTCTACTAAAAGGCCTAGTGCAGTTACCAAAAAGCCAAGTAAGTATAGACTTTTTGCAGTAAACATGTTTTTTGGAACGGTTTTATTTTGTGATTGTGATTGTATTTGAATATAAATGGCTATGGTTCAAAAATATACTTTAATTTTAAGGAAAGCTGAAGGCCAATAAAAATAAAATTGAATATTTATAGTTTGCTGTTACCTAATAAATGTGTGAGTAGTCTCATATGTTCTTATTAGGCCCAATTACCATATGAGGTTTTTTTAAAATTATGAATTTAAAATGAAAAGTATTTTTTTAAAGAAAATCAAAAATTTTACATATTTCATTTAGCAATAGCAACACATAGCACTTAGACTTATATATCACCCCATAATGCTTTATAGCACTTTCCAGATGGTTTACAATGTGAACATATTGTTCCCAACAATCTGAGTCTTCATTTTACTGACCTCGGAAGGACGACAGAGTCAACCTTGAGCCCTGTTGAGGTCGAACTCCAGACTATGAGCTGGACTCTAACCACTGTGCCACAATTAATAAATTGACTTACTAATGCTATTAATTGATATTTGTCTTGAATCATTTGGGATGGTTTTTTCCCTATTAATATAAAAAAACCTCTTAAAATAATTGTAAGAAATATCAGTGAAGTTCTTGGAAATGTTTTAGGCTTCATCAAATTAATGAACATGTTTGTCCCATTTACTTCTTTGTGCAAATGGACAAATGCACACACACTTCCTTTCATGACCACTAGACTTTTGTTTGCAAAACAATATGGTTATTCTAAGACATTGATATCTAATAATTTGTTCTGTCTAGGTGATGACTTCGACTTAGGAGATGCTGTAGATGGTAAGCATTAGAAGAAGTTGCTCAAAACATCACTTGTTAGAGTTTACCCTACTTTCCTTAATTTTGTATAGTATAACTAAGAAAAACAATTATATTTAAGACAACTGGTTGAGAATGGCTCTTGCCTGCCTTGGTAACTTGGGCGGGAAATGTCTTCCACAGTAACCCATGAATAATTCTTGTTTATGCCCTACCCCTTAGAAGGCTTTCTTCTGCCTTTCTGCCTACCATCTTCACCTAATCAGATTAGACAGTGTGATACATTTGTACTTGTTTTCAACTATTACTTGCATTATAAGAGCATTGCCCTTCTCACTTCAGTTGTTTACAAATATCAGGAGAACTTAAGATCCAGTATATTGACAATCAGAAGAACTTTATGTCTTATGGAGGTATGTTATCAGATTGCATTCCACCAAGATCCAAACTAGCATCAGTAATGTTAGTTTATAATGTTCAGAATTCATTAGAAAACCCAGGTGAATATTATAGAAAAATAGGATTCAGAGAGTAAGTGGAAACAAAGGAACAAAGGATATGATCATCCAAAAAGAAAAACAAGCTTAAGAAAAAATGCTTTGAAAATACTCAGTCTTTGCCTTGAACACCTGGAAAATAAAATCAGCTTCTGATCCATAATTTGTCAAACTTTTCTTTGAATATACAGCTTTGGTTTAGATTACATTCCTTCTTAAAGCTGAGAAACTTTCATGTCACAAGATCAGTGGACTTAATTTTTTTCTTTCGAATCTCCATAGCCAGTGATGTTTCTGAGAACATTCACTGAACAAAACCACTCATCAAAACTAGTTTTTCCCAACTATAAACATGGGGGGGAGCAGATTGTGTTTGCTAAAAAATGTAGCTAATTAGCCTTCTCCCGGTCTTCCAGATATCCATAGAAGATTTGTCTGCAACTTGATTGTGTATGCACATTCTAAATCTGACACTAAGGGAGCTTATATTACTGAGATACCCAATGTATTCTTGGTTTATGTGCATTATATATTTTATTGGTTACTGTCCCCACCTTTTATATATTAGGACAGAGGTTTCCTACTGTCCTAATCTCCAAAATTGTAGTAACAGCAACATTTTTCTAGTTATTAACCTCGCTCAGTGTCAAAAAATCCACACTCTTAAAAAAATTGAAAAGCTTTAACTTTCCAGTCTCTATATAAATGAACATGCTGTGTGTTAAGGTAATAAAATCTGCGTGTGTGAACAGAGCTTTTATTATCTTTCCATTTATTTGGAGCCATTCATATCGAGTTGATCATCTAAGCATTTTTTTCTGGATAGCAGGCCAAAGAAAATGCATTGGTTTGTTTTTAAAAGCTGATACACTTCCCTTTTATGTCTCGCAATTGGTGAAAAATGAGGAAATCATATAGGCTACAAAATTGAATTGAATTCACCCCTAAACCATCTTTGTAGAATGTGTTTAATTTTATTTAATTTTGAAGTTCAGTGTTTAATTTTAACATTAACTTTAATGTATCTTGTAAAGCTTGGAATTCTATTTTTATTAGTCACATTGAGTACTTCTTCACATTAAAGAGACAAATTTAATGAATGGATAAATGAGAGAATGGGCAGAAATTACCCTTGAACTTTAAGTTTATGGGGATAAGTTGTTTTTGCGAGATTTACAAGTTACATCAGTGGAAGGTGAGGTTAAAAAGATTCTGAATTATGTTCATGTCATTGTTCCTATTTTTAAATATTTGGGAATAATAAGGATGATGATAAAAAGAATCCTGTGAAGAAGATAAATATACTTATTTTGTTTTCATTACAGAATCATCAATGAAATGAACTCACTAAGCAAAGGAATAAATTTAATGTAAATTTGTACACATGCTGTCTATAAAAATATAAAAAGGGTACTGGTTCATCAGAAAACTGGCTGTTAAGCTATTTAGATTTTATTTAGAGAAAATAAATGCCTTATATGTGATCTCAAGTAGTATAAATATGATATAATATGTCCCCAATACTTAGATGACTGAGCTCTTTGTTTTTGAATTTCGTATGAGTTAATGGTTTTGTGCCTTCTTTAAAGATTTTCCATTTGTAATATATTGCAGTAATCTAGCATGATCTAATCAGAGCATGTATTACTGAGCTAAAAACTTAGGAAATATGTCCTCCTTCAAGAAGAGACATTTATTTCCATCCAAACCAATACCAGCTTCATTGTATTAGGACTTCTTTTCATATTATTTTCCTGTATTCTTCTCTCATTCGGCCTTACACACTTTATTTCCTCTTTCTGATTTCATGGTAAAATTGAGAAGTGTAACTGCATGTAATTTACATACAAATAATATCATAGCCAAGACATACATAAAGAACTTTATAAATGATAAGTAGCATCTTAAATTTGACTTTGGAAGCCCACTAAAAGCTAAAAGAGAGGTGTTACATGATGGGATAACTACACCCAGCAAGCTATATCAGATGTTAAATACACAATAGTATTTGAACAGAACGTTTTGCAGAGCTTATAAATAAAACTGTTGTGTGTCTTTTTTGCCATTGTAGTAATTTGCAAAGATATTTATTTTGCTTAACAAGTATCAATTTTCTAATTCTATAATAGTATTATATTACTGTTGATTTTGAAGGGACCATCTTTTCTCAATCATATCTACCCAATTCACCATGTAGGGAGGCAGGGAATGTTATGGGCAGGGGTGGAATTCTACCTGTTCAGACCAGTTCTATAGAACTGACTGTTATGATTCTGCACAGTTCGGAGAACCGGCAAATTGCACCACTGGCTGGCCGCACCCCTCCCCTCCCCATCCACTCATTTCTTATCTGGCATGTGCGCCATCCAACTTTCCTGTGTTGTGCCTTTGCCTAATTTTTGTAAGTTGCTATTTTTCGTTCCCCCCTCCCCGACCATCAGCTTTTCTGACCATTAGCCCTGCTGGGAGATTTAGATTAGGTAGAAAAGCAGGAAATCATTGGATTTCTTGCTTTCTAGCTAATCTAAAAGCAGAGCTGAACCTTTCTTAGGACTAAGCTTCTATTTTTCAGTGCAGACTCAGGGAGCACATTGCAGAAAAGTAGATCTCTGAGTTAATCTATGGTTCGGTAAGCAACTCAATCTGCCTGCCTGCTTTGCCTGGTTTTTAGTAAAAGTTGCTCTGTTTTTATAAAAAAAATCAATATTTACATAAATATTTACAATATTTATATACAAGCCATGCCTAGCCAGTCACGTGACCACCAAGCCATGCCCAGTCAGCAAGCCACACCCACCCAGTCACATGACCACCAAGCCCACAAATTAGGCCACGTCCACAGAACTGGTTGTTAAGAAAATTGAATCCTACTCCAAATTATGGGTTTCTATCTCCTAAGGAGATCCATTTAGAAAAAGGGCCTTCTCTGCAGTAGCTCTGTCCCTGTGGAGTATCATTCCTGCAGATTGTCCCTCACTTTGACTCTCTTTCACAAGCCTCTGAAGGCGTGGTTCTTCCAATGAGCATAGAGAGCCCATCATTTGGCTGATCTGATTATTGTTACCAGAGGGATGGGGATTTATTGGTTTTGTACTTTGTAAACTGTCCAGAGTCACTAAGAGTAAGTTTGGCAGCTACATAAATTTTCTAAATAAATAAATATATTTTCTAGTTTGAAAGTTGTACTTATCTTTCTTTATCAGTAGGTGGCGATGATTCCAAAAAAACAGCAGCACCACCTCCTCAGCCTAAACCTGGGAGTCATGGCCACAGTGGGGGTAAGTTTTTTTTCCAAAAAGTACATCTTTAGTGCCTACTCATAGAATCATAGAGTGGAAAGGGACTTTGGAAGCCAAACCTGCTCCTGGTAGGAGACTTACAGTATATCATCCCATCGAATGGTTGTCCATTCTATTCTTGAAATCCTAGTAATGGAGCACCAACAACCCACAAGAGGCAAGTTATTCCATTAATTTCTCTCACTGTTAGAAAATTTATCCTTACTTCTAGGTTGCAATTTTCTTTGATAAGCTTCCACCCATTGCTTCTTGTCCTGCTCTCTGGTGAAGGACTCTCTCTAGAGAAAAACTCAATTCCTTCTTCTTTGTGACAGCCCCTCAAGTCCTGGAAAAATCATGTCCCACCAAATCCTTCTATAGAATAGAATAGAATAGAATAGAATACTTTATTGGCCAGGTGTGATTGGACACATAAGGAATTTGTCTTGGTATAAATTGTCAGTATACATAAAAAAAGATACATTCGTTAAGAATCAATAATCATAACGTACAACACTTAATGATAGTCATAGGGTACAATCAACAATCAAATCATACTAGGAAACAGTCAATATAAATCGTAAGGATACAAGGAACAAAGTTACAGTCCTACAATCACAAGTGGGAGAGGATGGGTGATAAGGAATGATGAGAAGATTAGCAGTAATAGTAGTGCAGACTTTGTAATAGTTGAACAGTGTTGAGGGAATTATTTGTTTAGCAGAGTGATGGCTTTCGGGAAAAACTGTTCTTGTGTCTAGTTGTTCTGTCAACTGTTTACAATTTAGCTTTCAGATCCATCATCATCTTTATTATTCTTCTCCGCACGTTTTCCAGTGTCTCAACATCTGTTTTGTATTGTAGTGACCAGTACTGGAAGCATTATTCCAAGTGTTGTCTCACTAGTACAGTGTAATGCAGCACTATCACTTCGCATTTTTTTGATGCTATCGCCCTGTTGATGGATCCTAGAGCTGCATTGGCTTTTTTTTTGGCAGCTGCAGCACATTTCTGGTTCATACTTAAGTGGTGGTCCATTAGGACACCTAGATGTCTCTTACAGATCTCTCTCTTACTATTGTTGAGCCATGTACCACCTATTTTAGACCTGTGCATTGGTTTTTCCTTCCTAAATACAGGACCTTACTTTTCTCCACTGAACTGCATCTTGGATCCAATGCTCAAATCTGTCAAGATCATTCTGAATCTTGAGTCTAATTTTCAAAGTGTTAGCAATTCTCCCAAGCTTGCTATCATCTGCAAATTTGATAAGTTCCTCTTCTACCCACATCTTATTTATGAAGATGTTGAAGAGTCCCGGATCCAATACTCAATCTAGACATATCCCACTCCATATAAATGTAATTCCATTGAGAACTACCCTCAATTGATCACCCGATTGAGAATCCATATGGTGGTATTACTGTCTATCTCACATTGTTCTATCCTTACTGAAGTCCAAGTATACTTTGTCCACATCATTTTACTTTATCAAAAAAAGTAATAAGGCTTGTCTGGCATGATCTGTTTTTAACAAACCCACTTTGGATTCCAGTAATGCTGCTGATATTTAAAGCTGTAGTAGTAACAAAAGCCACTCTTGCTTTTGACTTTCATTTATTCCTCCCTGTCAGTGTTGGTGGAGTTACATACTTATACCACCCTAATATTAATTAGGATTTGATCTGATAGTTTATGTGGTTAAAATAAATCAGTATTGCACACAATCGTGCCTACCATCCCTGAACTATTGTCCCCAATTATTTGTATCCATTTCCTATATTTATGCTTATATTTATTATCTTGTAATCTACTGACAAATAAATAAATAAATAAACAAATAATAAATAGAAAGGCCCTTGTCAGCTTCTATCGGAGGGAAATGTCTTCACAAGAAGCTGTTACTTTTGCTTGTGCCATGTCCCTTGGAGAGCTTACTCATCTTCCTGCCTTCCATCTCCACCCTAATCAGATTAGACAACGTGATACATATGTACTTTCTTCAACTCCTATATGTGTTATAAGAGCATGGGCCCTTCCCACTTCGACTCTTATTCTTATGAATCTTCCCTCTTGTGACTGAATTTGTCCCTGTTAGTAGAGTGTCGTTGAATCTTCTTTATATGTTATGCTGTATGTAGTGTTTTGAATTAATATTCTTTTTGTAAATAATATTCTTTGTATTTTGTACTTGATAAATAATGCTCTTTATAGATCAGTTATACAATCTAAATGAATACATTTTTCTTAATTGATAAATCCATAGAAATCTCAAAAAATAATAAAATACTGTTCAGTTATGATTACTATGAGGAAATTCTGGATACAATTATGTCATCTGCTACTAATATCAGGAGGCCAATTAGCCATATTTTTCTCTTAACAATTTAGTTTATGGTATGTTGCATGTTGTATGCTAGTGTCTTTAAATAAAAATGAATAAATACACTTCGATTTTGAAAAAGATGATTAATGTTCCCACATGTTCTGAAATACGATTTCAAAGGATTTGCACAGCCCACGTGCAAAGTATTATTTTGTTTTCTTGATACCTGTGTATTTATAATTATGAAATTTATTAATTCAGAAACATTTTTGGTATTTAGATAGATTTAAAATTCAAAATCTAAGCAACAAAACATGAATCTGTGATATAGTTCTTAATGTAATGACTTAAGCTGGAAATTATGTAAAACTCCATTATGCAAATTGGGGGATAAATTATATACATTTTTAAAGTGTGCTTTTACTCCTTTTGTTATTATTAAAGGATTTGAAGATTCAGATTTATTAGATGGTGACTTGCCACCTGAGAAACCACAAGGTATGTTTCAAATATTCACTACATTAAAAATATTAATATAGTTTTATGTAAGCTTTTGGATTTGTTTATATATTAAACAGGAAAATATGAAAATACTGTAAAGTGCATTCATAAAAATATGCTATCCAGGAAATTCCATTTTAACTTCAGTTTTGATTGACATTGGTTTCATTGATTATATTATTAAGTTTATTTGTGTTTTGGAACAAAACTAAAGCCTTTTATGTGTGTGTGTGTTCTAGTGTGCAAAATTTAGCTTTGATTTCATCTTAGATAAAAAAAAAATTTATACTCATCTTTTCCAAAATCTAGGTGGGAGGTAAATAAATATAATTAAAATAAATAAAAATTTCATGTTGGATTATATTTGCTAAGAAGGCTGAAAGTGTCCTTAAATGAGACTATATGTCTTCATATTCATATTGTTTTGTTCTAAAGATACATTGTTCTAAAGACCATATTTTAGAAATATATATATCCCTATACTAACATGCATGTGACACATTGCTTGAGTCTGATGATATGCTGAATTGTTTGCTATAATGTTTCTTTATAACTTTGATGCTTCTTTTCCCATTTTTAATAGCATGATTTTTTTCTAAAAAATGTTGGAGTTGTTTTTCTAAAACAGATTTAAGCAGAACAGTGTTTTTATAGATCATCTTCATTTAGCAACAATTGGGACCAGTAACTTGGTAGTTAAGTGAAACTATTACTGTGCTTACAGTATATGTTTATCTCAGCTATCCTTTGCTTTACAAATTTCAAATGCGAGAGCTGGTCACAAAGTTACTCTTTCCTTATTGTAATAGCAATAGACTTATATACCGCTTCACAGTACTTTACATCCCTCTCTAAGCGGTTTATAGGGTCAGCATATTGCCCCCAACAATCTGGGTCCTCATTTTTCCCACCTCAGAAGGATGGAAGGCTGAGTCAACCTGGAGCCGGTGAAGATTGAAGTCTTAGCAGTGAGCTGAATTAGCCTGCAATACTGCATTCTAACCACTACCACAGTACCACTGCGCTACCACAATTCTTGGTGCTACTATAAATAGTTTCTATACCAGCAAGACAAGTAAACCAGGGGTGTGAAACTCAATTTCATTGAGGGCTGCATCAGGGTTGTATTTGACCTCGGGGGTGAGGGGGGAGTTCAACTTCACTTGTGCTAGGGGTGCCTCTGGTGGCCCGAGTGCTTTGCCAGTGAAAATAGATTCCTGAGATCTGTTTTTGGCTGCGACAGCCTCCTGCAACCTCTGCCAGCAAAAATGGAGCTCGCAAGGGCTGTATGTGGTCCTCCCAAGTTCCGGCACCACAGGCCGGTCCTTCACTATTTCCAGGGTGGCCTCATAGGCTAGATCTGGCCCTCAGGCCTTGAGTTTCACACGCCTGAGGTAGACCATTAAACAAAGCCTACTTGTGTTGCTACTCTGTAGGACCAGCTCCTGATTTCATGTATACGTTTGGATGTACAACTCATAGAAACTTATTATTTGATTCTCAGTTATCTCTGAGCATAATTTGAATGTTTCGAGCATAATGTGATTGCTGCTTCTCATACTATTTTTTTTAAATCTAGGCCATCCTTCTAATCCTTCCTCAGGTATGTAGGCTGTTATGAGCATATGTTTCTTTTCTTACACTAAACCCTTCTTTAAAAGTGGAGCATACTTCTTACAGCATTGATTTTCTTACTGTATTCATTTGTTTTGATGTGCACATGTGTTAATAATGTAGTAAAATCTTCCTCCCAGGATTGTGAACTATTTCATTTAAAATGAAGAAGGTCAAAGCTTGTTTACAAAAAGCCATCATGTTTTTTTTAATAATGATAAGGGCAGTCCTTAATATTTTATAGGCAACTACAGAATAGAAATATTTTAATTCATATAAGCTTCAACTTATTCATTTTATAACATATTTAGTATTGTTTATTAAAACCAAAAGCATAATATACTGTATGTTTAACAAGACATTGATTGTTAAGCCGCCACAATAGGAAGACACATAAGACTTCATTTCATTGTTACTCGCAAACATGCTACATCAGGTATAAAAGGAGGTTTTTTAAAAAAGAATTGAGAGAGCCACAGTATAGAATGTATGGCATGTATGACTATACTTACAAAATCAGCTTTGATTCTATCAACCCTGCTAAAATATTTTCAACATAAATAAAAGTAGTTTTGTTCAAAAAACCAGATGAAATAAGAATATAACTAGACAGTGATATTGCTTCTTCCTATATAATTGAAACAATGGCCTTCCTTCTGAGCAAACATAATAGTTAATTTAGTGCCTTATTTTGCCATTTTAATTTGATGTGACTGTGTGTGATCCACCATGGGTACTCTGGTTGAGAATTAAATATATTAGTTTAACTGCACAACTGAAAACATTATCTCTACTACTTTAGTGTAAGTAGTATTTTTGCTATTTAGTGGCTTTCATTTGCCCTTAAAACTCAAATTCAGGCAAAGCTGTCAAACACATTTTAATATAAATTCCTGCTGTTAGAAGGGGAGATAAGTTCATTGATTTAAGCAGTCATTTTCTATGATTTTATGGTGGAGAATTCATGTAAGAAATTTAAAAGTTTTAACTTTAAAAGTAGCTTATAACCAAACATATTGGAACATCTCTGAGTAATTGAATAATGAGTAACACTTTAGCAAAAAAAAAATACTCTACAAGCAATATATACTAAGAATTAAGGCTTAATTTTAAGCATGGGGACGTAGAGCATACTGATTTAAACTGTTTCAAATATGTTTCATATTTCAAACATGCATCAAGGTTATTTCATTAAAAACCCTGGTTTCTCCTTTAGCCCATTTTCTGTCTTGTAGCATGACTTTATGATATATAATAAGCCTTCTTTAACCAAACTATTCTTTGTTTAAAGGCGGGGATAAATCTGACTCCACTGGAGGTAAGCTTTTCTTTTATTCCATTGTTATAACTTTCCCCACATTTTGAAGATAAAGTTAGATTTCTAATTGGGGGAAATTCTTTTAAGCTTGGTCCTTTATCTGACTCATCATCCATATCATCGAGAAAACATTCTATCATCACATGGAATCGATAGCTAACCATCTCGTCTCTACTTCAAGAACAAGACATTTCAAGAAAGTTGCCAGATAAATTAGATCTGAACTAAGACTTCTGAAGCACAATCTTCCACCACATGCATTATATGCCCATTTACTCCAGAAAAAGTGTAGAGGATGCTGGATTCTTTACAAAAGCTGAAGGATTTGATGGTATGTTCCCAGAAGTACAAAAAAATAGTGAACTAGCAACTGAATGTAGGCTTGCTTCCTTTTTTAGTTCCATCCAACTCAGATTGGCTTCCTCCTATATTCAAGAAGATCAAAATTATTGCAATTTTTAAACCAGGGAAGGATCCAATCTTCTCCCAAGTTACAGACAAGTGCTCTTTTCTGTGTTATCTACAAACTTTTAGAAAGAGTTGTGTTAAATAGAATGGCCCTCACAGTAGAATCTGTAATCCAAGTAGAACAAGCTGGATTTCAATCGAAGCGTGATTGTACCAATCAAGTCAATGTATTAATTTCTTACTGGAGAATGGATTCCAAAAGAAAATGAAAAATGTCTCTGTTTTTCTTGGTATCTCAGTAGCCTACAATACTGTCTGGAGAGAAGGACTTCTCAAATTAATCAAGGTTATACCATGTTACAACATCATTGCCTTGATTGACAACATATTGAATAACAGATTCTTTCAAGTTTTTCACAGAATTCAAGAGACACAGATATCATACGTTGAATAATGGACAACTACAAGGATCAGTGCTATTCCCTGTTCTTTTTAACTTGTACATCCATGACCTGCCTGGAACCGTTTCTTGGAAATTTATTTATGCTGATGGTACCAATCTTACAGTCCAAAGAACCAAGTTCAGTGATGGAAAGGATCCTTTCTCAGATCTCCAGAAGCTGGATGACTGCTTCAAAAAATGCTGTCTCCAATCAAGCCTAACAAAAACAAAAGTAGCCACATTCCACGTCAGCAATAGGTATGCAAATTACCAGCCTTCAGTGAAATTCCGGACTGTAATTTAAAATGTAATAATTATCCGAAGTATCTGGGTTAACACTGGAGAGATCACTAACCTTCTGGCAACACCTAGCCACGAAATTGAAAAGCAGCAACAATTTACTGAACAGACTGGCTGGAACACCCTGGGGTGCTGATGCTAACATCCTGCAAACAACAGCCTTGGCTTTGGTTTATTCCACAGCTGAATATTGTGCCAACGTGTGGCTTAACAGCACCCACATCCAAATTGTCACTGTCCAACTCCACCAGACAATACATGTCATCTTTGACACATTGCATCCTACTCCTGTGCACTGGTTACCAGTACTTAGCAATATCATACCACCCCGTGTTAGAAGACAACAAGCTCTCATTCGGCTGTAGTCAAAGATACTGAACAACAAGGCCCTCCTTATTTATCAGGATAATGCACATCCCTTCACAAGCTCGAAATCCTGATGTTAAGCTATTCACATAACATCTACCCAGTTTAACCCTGAGAATGCCTGGAAAGAGCATTCTTAGATATTTTCTGACCATTAATAATCCCTCTACCAAACCATTTGGTTTTGACCTGCCTTGCTTTATCTGGTCGAAATAGAACAAAATTAGGTGTGATACTGGAAGAAGTGCTTCTACCCTGGATCAGGGGGGATGGAAAGATTCCCCTTGTTGTGGTGCTGATATGCAAACTATTAAACATTGTGCAAGATTGCCCATAATGGGCATTCTCTGGTTCCTAGAAAAACTGCACAAAGCAATGCCAGAGGCAATTGCCTGGATAGCTGAAATTGGACATCCAGTTATAAGGTCATTACCATACCGCCATAGAAGTTTTACTTATAATTATGTGGACTATGTATATATGTTTACTTTTATTCTGTCATGTTATCACCATATGCTAAATAATAATAATAATAATTTCTAATTGGGGAAAATTCTTTTCACAGATTCTCCAGGCATGCTAGCTGGCATTATTAGTTCTGTTGTTGTGGCAATAGCTGGAGCTGTTTCAAGTTTTATAGCATACCAAAAGAAGAAGCTTTGCTTCAAAGCAAGCGGTAAGTTGCAGTCAACCTGACTCGAAACCCCAAAATATTGGGGTTATAAGATAGCAGATAACAGATAATCAGAGTTGGAAGGGACCTTGTAGGTCATCTAATCCAACCTCCGGCCAAGCAGGAGACCCTACACTATTTCTGACAAATGGCACTCCAATCTCTTTTTGAAAATCTCAAGTGATGGCACTCCCACAACTTCCGAGGGCAAGCTATTCCATTGGTTGATTGTTCTCACTATCAGAAAGTTTCTCCTTATTTCCAGGTTAAACCTCTCCTTGTTCAGTTTCCATCCATTATTCCTTGTCTGGTCTACAGGCGCTTTAGAAAATAGCTTGATGCCTTCCTCCCTATGGCAGCCCCTCAAATATTGGAACATCACTATCATGTCTCCCCTGGTCCTTCTCTTTACTAGACTAGCCAAGCCCAGTTCCTGCAACCGTTCGTTGTATGTTTTAGCCTCCAGTCCCCTAATCATCCTGGTTGCTCTTCTCTGTACTTTTTCTAGAGTCTCAACATCTTTTTTATAATGTGGTGAACAAAACTAGATGCAGTACTCTAGATGTGGTCTTACTAAGGTTTTATAGAGTGGTATTAGTACTTCCCTTGATCTTGATTGTATCCTTCTGTTAATATAACTTAGAATTGCATTAGCTTTTTTGGCTGCTGCTGCACACTTTTGCTCATATTTAGCTGGTTGTCCACTAAAACTCCAAGATCCCTCTCACAGTTACTGCTATTGAGCCTGGTTTCACCCAGTTTATATATGTACTATTGGTTTTTCTTGCATAAGTGTAGGACTTTACTTTTCTCTATATTGAATTACATTTTGTTAGATAAGGCCCAGTGTTCTAGTCTGTCAAGATCCATCTGGATCTTGAGCCTATCTTCTTGGGTATTAGCTATTCCTGCCAGCTTAGTATCATCTGCAAATTTAGTAAGTTCCCCTTCTATTCCCTCATCTAAGTCGTTAATGAAGATATTGAAGAGTACTGGGCCTAAAATGGAACCTTGTGGCACCCCACTGCTTACTTCCCTCCATGTAGATTTAGACCCATTAAAGACTACTCGTTGAGTACGGTTTGCCAGCCAGTTGTGAGTCCATCTAGTGTTGGTGCTATCTATCCCACTTTTTTCTAGCTTACTAAGAAGTAGATTGTGGTCTACTTTGCCAAATGCCTTGCTGAAATCTAAATATATTATGTCCACAGTATTTTGCTGGTCTACTAATTTAGTCACTGTGTTGAAGAATGAAATAAGATTGGTTTGGCATGATCTGTCTTTAACAAACCCGTGCTGACTGCTAGTTGTTCACTTGTTTCTAGATGTTGGCAGATCTGTTTTTTTATTATCTTTTTCAGTATCTTCCCGGGTATTGATGTTAAGCTGATTGGTCTATAGTTTCCTAGGTCTGTTTTTTTCCTTTTTTGAAGATGGGAACAACTTCAGCTCTTTTCCAAGTCCTCTGGTAGTTCCCCAGTGCTCCAGGATTTTTGAAAGATATGGTACAGTGGTTCTGAGATGACCTCTGCCAGCTCCTTTAAAACTCTGGGATGTAATCCATCAGGCCCCGGTGATTTTTTTCATCAAGATCAGACAGGTGTTCTCTTACTATTTTTTTGCTTATTTTAACTTTTGTTTCTGGTCTGTCTTTTACAGTTATGTTTTTGTTGGGTTGAGCTATAGTTTCTCTTTGCATGAAGACAGATGCAAAGAATGAGTTAAGCAGTTCTGTTTTCTCTCTGTTGCCTGTTACTTCCTTGCCATCTTCTCTCTTTAGTGGACCGACTGCTTCCTTGATTTTTTTCTTGTTATTTATATGTTGGAAGAAACTTTTTTTATTATCTTTAACTTTTGTTGCAAGTCTTTGTTGGTTCTGAGCCTTTGCTATCCTGACTTCGTCTTTGCAGATTCTGGCTATCTGTTGATATTCTGCCTTAGTTGTATGTCCTTTTTTCCATTTTTTGTACTTGTCCTTTTTTTCTTTCAATTTTCCAGAGAGATCTTTGTGCAGCCATGCTGGTTTCTTCTTGGATTTCTTGTTTTTCTTTCTCAGTGGTATTGTGCTGGTCTGGGCTTCTATGATCATACTTTTTAGAGTTTCCCAAGATTCTTGAGTTGTTTTCCCCTTTAGGATTTTCATCCATGGAATCTTTCCCAAGTTCTCTCTGAGTTTATTGAAATCAGCTCTTTTAAAATCCAAGACTCTGGTGTCATTATGTTCTGTTGCTTGTGTTTGTGTTATGTTGAATTCTACTATGACATGGTCACTCTCACCCAGGGTTCCTGCAGTTTCAATTCCCTCTATCACTTCTTCTCTGTTTGTAAGAATTAAGTCCAGTATGGCTGTCCCTCTAGTTTCACCCTCTACCTTTTGGACAACAAAGTTGTCAGCTAGGTTGGTTAGGAACTTATTTGATTTCTCACGTGGTGCAGAATTAGTTTTCCAATTGATATCACGATAATTGAAGTCTCCCATTACTATTGTTGTGTGTTTCCTGCATATGTTTGTTAGTTGGCTGGCAAAAAGGACATCTATATTTTCTGCTTGATTGGGTGGCCTATAATACACACCTATGGGCATGTCATTCTTTTTTTCTTTTATATTGACCCATATGCATTCTAGGAGGTTTTCATCTTTGGTTTCATGCATTTCTGTCGCAATATAGTGGTCCTTTACATACAGTGCAACTCCAGCTCCTCTTTTATGGAGTCTGGTTTTTTGGAATAGTTTGTATCCTTCTACCACTATGTTCCAGTCATGGTTTCATCCCACCAAGTTTCTATTATTCTAACTATATCATATTTACCTTCATGTATTCGTAGTTCGAGTTCACCCTGTTTGTTTCCCAGACTTTGTGCATTTGTATATAGGCACTTGAGATCTTTATGTCTGACACTGTGTTTACTGTCTACATAACCTGTGTTGTGCCTGCCTGCCCCTACTTTCTTGCCACCTGTTTGATTAGTGCATATGGTATGGCACTCACTATTAAATGCTTGGTTTTGGTTGACAGCAAGGTTGATAATCTTACCTGCACAAACATCTGTTTTGCCTGCACTGGTATCCTTATTAGTTTTAGGTTGTTGGGGACAGAAATGTTCTGAATCCATTAATTCTCTGTCCCTGCTGTTCAATTTAAATGTTTATCTAGGAAATCTGTGAATTTAATGCCAAGTAACTCAATCCCTTTCTTTGATGGATGCAAACCATCTCTTTTGTACAGTTTTTCATTGGACTATCTGCAGACATCATGACTAATAAAACCAAAGCCTTCCCTTTTACATGACTACTTTAGCCACACATTAAACTCTGCTACACTCTGCCCTTTCCTTTTTTGTTCCTTGTATACTGGTAAAAGCTCTGAAAAGATAAGCCTACAGCCCATATTACTAAGTTCATACTCCAAGCTCTGGAAGTCTTTCTGAACAGAAAGTACATCCTTCTGGGACAGATCATTTGTACCAAGATGTATAATAGAATCAATATCACAGTCCTTGCTGGCATTCTTGACTATCTTAAGAATACGCTTCTTGTCTCTGCTGGCAGTAGCACTTGGTAGATACCTGACTTCTTTCAAAACCTCAGTATCCTTTCCTAAATTTACATCCCTTACAATTGAGTCCCCAACCAGAAGGTGGCTTCTCTTTTTGGATGTCTTGCTCTTCTTGTGTGACTGGTGCGTAATACCTGATTCATACTTTGTCCTTTCCAAAGTAAGTTCTTCTTAGGATCATGATCCCTGGCTTACTTGAATTATCATTATCACAACTACCTCGACCTGTCACTTTAGTGTCCCTATTAAGGTCAGCAAGGGCACTGTATCTGTTATGCTGGGACACAGCAAAAGCTTTGTGTTTATGGTCCACAGTTCTCACCCTGCCAGATCCCACGGTTGTCCATACTGCCCTTTTCCTGTAGGATCTTTGGGGTAGTGGGGGTTGGTAACATGGCAGCTCAATAGACGCCTGAATTGGGCACCTAATTTCTGCTTGGAGAGCACAGTTTAGAGATTCTAGATAGGTAATCTGTGCATGTAGACTGGTAATTTTTTTACAAAGAGGAGAGTATCCAACTTTGAAAAGAGTACTGCGAAAGACAACTGTAAGACAAGTATTACACTGAACTAAGCCGGTCATTTTGAATTAAATAAAATCACAATCTCAAGCGCACTTATCCTAAATGTCTTATTGGTATTCTTGGTTTATAGTTATATGATTCTGCTATCTTTTTCCTTTCTACTCATCTTCTGCTTCCTTCACAAGCAGCCAGCAGCTCCTCCCACAACCTCTGGGAAATTGAAATGCAATGGAAGCAATTCAGACTGCCTCTTTCTTTTCTACTCACCTTCTGCTTCCTTCACAAGTAGCCAGCAGCTCCTCCCACAACCTCTGGGAATTTGCTTTAAGTACATTCCCAATGTAATTGAAAGCTGACAATTTGAAATAAATTGTGGATGTAGAAAGTTACTCTGTTCTGGGTTGAGCTGAAGGTATATGAATGTAAGGTATTTTAATTGAACTTGTTTCTACAGATCAAGAAAACATTCCTGTGGAAAGTCAGCAAGGAGCACACACAGAACCACCTGGTAAGGTCATAAATAAAGAGTTTTTAAAAATTACATATACAGCTTTGTTCACCTGTAAAAGCGGCTTTGTGCTTTTGTGCAGTTTAGGTAATTTTATCAAGCCACACCTACAGTGCCCCATTTAAGAAAAAAAAACCCCATGGTTTTCTTCAGCCTAATGACTTCATTTTCTTTTATTGCTAATTTTTGTATTGTAGATTAGATATACTTAGCTCAGTTAAGAGAACTGACTGAACCAAGACCATTGAAATAGGCCCTTGGAAATAGGTGGGATTTGCTTGGAGATATTTTAAGCTTGATTGAATTTGATGGTAAATGCAAAGTATTGCTCAGAGTAGATTTAACCAGATATAATTACTACATATAAGACAAGCTCGTGCTATTAGAATTAGGTTTCATTTTGCTCCTTCCGCAGAAGACAGTGGGGATCTTTTCTTCATTTGTTTGTCAATTTGCAAAGTTTCAAACAATCTTCAATAGTCATAGAGAGTCCAGATTTATATATGTGCATACTTGTCCTTTATCATTTTATCTTTACTTAACAGTTTTTCTCTAGCATATTAAAAACTTTTCCTAGCGTTTTCAATGTTTAATCAAAATCCTGAAATCTAAGAATCCTGATATATGTCAGAAATTAGAAAATATAAGTCATTTTAGGATTTTTTTTAATGAAGAAATTAGAAAATATAAGTCATTTTAGGATTTTTTTTAATGAAGAAAATTTCCAAAGTAAAAGGAATAATTCCCATAAGGAAATAATGGAACTGGGATGATAATAAAGCCCAAGTGGTTTCATTTAAAGAAAAGAGAGGCAAAGCTGCCCTTTCTGTCTTGGCTTTTTGTTTATTTTCAACTTTTAAAATAAGGAAAGCACCAGCCACTATCCTCTCCATTTACAATTATGCCTCAGACTCGGAAAGAGTCTTTAAAGGAAAGTGAGTGAAAGAGTTTGGCAATATTTTACAACCCGCCTGGTTGAGGAAAAAAAGGAAGAGAGTAGACAATCTTAGACAAGCAGTTTGTTCTTTCTTTAAATACTTAAAGTATTAAATGCTTTCTTAGGACAATCTGTTTAAATCTGGTAAGAACCAAATGCATTTAGTGATACTTACTTCGTGTTCAAGATTACAACATTAACTGGAAAAATTAATGCTATAGTTGTAATTATATATATAATTATAAGTTGGCTATGGCTGAAATGAGTCAGAAGCTTGACAGCAGTGGTTCGAGAATAATGACTGAGCCACCAGAGAATTTGCTATGCTAATAGGCCAAGTTATAGTGTCTCTTAAGCTCACCTATTTCAAAAGAGAGATATGAAAATAAAAAAAGAGCTCTACATATATCTCTGTGACTTCCTTATGTGGGATAAAATGTAACATTTGAAATATTGTACTGTACTGAAATATGATTTTGCCTTCATAATTCTCCATCTGTAATTTTTTAAGCATTTCAACCCCAATTAGTAGCTTGTATATTTGTTATTTAAGCCCATATTAATAGTTTGGATGTTTCTTATTTAAGTGTTTTCATAAATAAAAAATGGGGAATCTCTATCTGTAAGGATGGAAAAGATGTTAGCCTACTTGGAGGTTTTTAAGTATTATATTTAGATGAGCTATGACAATTTTCAGTTGTGACCTATTTGTTTTTCATTTTCTGTCTGTTCAGGTAGTATACAGTAACAAAGAATATAACTTTTTTCATTATTTTTCTCCTTGTAGTTCAACGTACACTTTTGCAAAAACAATAGCAGAATTTGATATGAAGAGAAGAGCAGAAACTGGATTTGTAGTCTGCATAATTTCCTGAACGAGCAACACAATGGAATTGCAAAGTAGATCTTTAAAATAGGCCTGTTGAAACATCTGTAGAAAAGAAGTGTGATGTTTCTAACCAATGAAAAAATATTTTTATCCACCAATTTACCCTTTAAAGTTCAATTGTATACAGGGTGATTGTTGTTTTTCAAATGTATTTTTATGGCATTTGTTGATTGGATTAAAGTTTTTTCTCCCTCTTTTCTCTCCCCCTCCCCCCCTTTTTTTTGTAGCAAGAACTTTGAAAAGGGAGATGGGTGTACTTGTAAATACCTTTGGGCAAAGTGTTCACTATGGGAAGCTATTTTGAT
This sequence comes from Bungarus multicinctus, assembly GCA_023653725.1. Classification (NCBI taxonomy): domain Eukaryota; kingdom Metazoa; phylum Chordata; class Lepidosauria; order Squamata; family Elapidae; genus Bungarus; species Bungarus multicinctus. Next base: position 16,989,651 of record CM042851.1, on the reverse strand, counting down.
TGTAGATATCTCCAAGAAGTACAGTTTGATTTTACATACTGATGGATATCACACCATATGGATAAGGCCAGCTATTTAGATTATTTGGGGGTGGGGGAGAGCACAAGTTTGCCCTTATCAGATGAGTGGCTCTTAATACTCAGTTGCTCAGTTCATAGTTGAAGTTACATGTTACAAATATTAAGAATTGACTTAGGACTAAGTCTCCTTATCCCTGAATCTCCAGTTCATAAACATTAACATTTTTCCTTCTACATGTTCTTGGTCACATTTAGAAAATTTGACATGAAGTAAATGCCTTATTTGACTAGCAAATCTTTTAAAATTTTATCATTGTATACAAGTACATAGGAATTGAAGGCATTAAAAAAAAATCTAAGTTGCCTTAATGTTTTGATTCGAAATAATCTTAAAATAATCCTTATGTTAAACATGTTTGCATCTGAAGGTTTATTACTTGTGTGTAGTGAGGCTGTATTTGTGAACTGCATGGTGCTGGAAACAAATGTGATTTTAAAGAACATATACCATGCTCCTACAGGTTTTACAACACTTATTGAAATGAAATCCAAAACACTTTGTAGCCATAAGATGAATCTATCATCTTTACATCAAGTTTGCTTAGAGTCAGTGTAGGAAATGTTTGCTATGACTCCTGGTTCCTACTGCTAACATCTGCTATTGGTAGACCTTAATTAAATGTGAGAATATAGCCAAGGTATATAATGGCTTAGGTTCTTAGGCCAATTATGACCAAATATGATAGGGCATGGATCCTGGATTTCATTGACAGGTTACGTGCAACACAGCCCCATCCCTCCCCACACGGTCAGTTCAATAAGGGAGCTTCTTTATATTAATGTTTTGGTATTGGGAGGTTAAGATTTTGGAGTGGTGGTAGGAGAAACTCAAGGGTCTAAGCTTGCTTAGTCAAGCTTCCTTAGGGTTAGCATTCTGATTGGGAAATGCAGGGAATTAAATTCAACACAAGTTAAAGATGCCAAGCTTGAAAAACCTTGGTCCAAATAAACACTTCCAATTCTGTGATTTTTTTTAAAGAGCGATTAAATTGCACTATAATAATTTAGAGCTATTACAAAATTTTGATATTATTTTGTGGAAGTTACTTTGGGGTATTATCGGAGCTGAATACTACTTGCCCATTTTAAAGTAACTAGTTGGAGCTATTTACTATTCCTTTCAGAGGGGGGAATAAAGTTGAGGTCAGGAGCCAGGTACATTCCTTGCTAAATTAATAAACTTAAATAAGCATGTGAACTAGTCCATAATTGGCTCTTCTTTTGCATAATTGGCTCTTTTTATTCCATAATGAAATAACTTTTCAGTAATGGAGTTTAATTACTTAAAACTACATGTGCCTCTGATTACAGAATTCGCCTTACAGTTCATAAGTGCCCTACTAATTCTATGCTTTGCATTTCATAGACTTATTTGTTTGTGCAATATTTTTTTAAAAAATGCACAATAAACTTCAATTGCAGATGCCTTATGTACAATACCTTGAAGTGCCAATATATGAATTGACTAGAAATGTGAGCTGTATTTTATATTGTTTCATTAAAAGGAGATTTGGAAATAGTCACTGAGACCGTGTAAATTGAGTTAAATATCCTATTATAATTACAATTGTGATAAGCTGAAAACAAAAACATATTTAAGGGGAACTCATGTAATTTCAAGTTAAGCATCATGCCAAAGTAAAGTAAAACTTTGCATAATGTAATATGTGTATACATAGCCTTCTAGACATGAATATTGGGCCAACTTCCAATTTAAATTATATACAAGTTAGCTATATAAGCGATGTATGGATTTTTAAGTTGCCCTTTGCATTTCAGTAAAAGAAATACCAGTTGTGGGGCATGTGAATATAGCAATACGTTCAGCACCAAATCTTAATACATTCAGCAAGAACCTGCATTTTGAAGAAAAATGTGTGCATGAATTAGTTGATTGCAATTAGCTTTTGCTAAGTGTCAATATTTCTATATAATCCTTACTTCATGAACCAGGACTGATGCAAAAAATGATTGCTATTGATAAAGATATTTGCTTGTTATTACTGAACAGAAGGATTTTAGTTCAAGCCATAAATATGCCAAACTACTTGTGGCAAACGAAGCATGATTTATTGAATAAGCTGCCTTCATCTATTTTGTTCTTCCTCATCCACCAGCAGTCTAGGTAGGAGAAAACTAATGGTTTGTGTTTAGTTTATTATTTGTTTCCCTTGTCCTTATCTGCAGCTAATGAGAGAGTATTCCCATGATTTATCATAAACAAAACCCTGGAGAAAATTGTTTGGCTGATTGGTATTGAAAGCTCACTGCAGAGTTTAAATCATCAAATCCAGACACCTGTCTACTACTGAAGAAGAAAAGAACTAGCAGATGCAATAATATTAGCAAGGAGGTCTCATGTTATTCTAGTGTGTTCACACTTTGTTATAAAAATATTGAGAAAATGTTTGGAATACGCACTTAATAGTGTATTCTATATATTTTTTAAAAATTGGAATAAAGTTTCATATAATACCGTACAGTATTCCATGTAAATGTGCATAAGAATGTGCAGACGTGACTACATTTCTGCATGTATTTGGATGTAAATACCATTAAACTAGATGGTATTGTTCTTTGGAAGGAATGCATAGGATTAGGCCATCTCTTTAAAGTAAATCATCGCCATGGGTTGACAATATGATATATGTGTGCCATGTGAAAGTTCTGGTATGTTTAATTTTTAAGTAGTTTTATGGCTCTTTAGATTATGAGAATCTCTTTGGTAATTAAAAAATGTCATTTGTTTTTAATAAAGAAATCTAAAATTATTTGCCTGATTATTTTGAGGGAATGACCTTATGGGGATAGAATTTTCTATTTTTAGAAGAAGATTTGAGTTCTAAACCAAGTAGAAATGGTTTATGAAATATGAACACCCATTTTTTGACCAGATAGGTACCTGGATTCATTTTGATATAAAAGATCAATGGCATGTAAAGGAATATCTTGTGTTTATCTTGGAATATGTTTGTGCTGGATATTCCATTACGTTCCATTGATCTTCAGATAGATTCAAGTCAAATATATTTGTATAAATTCAGCTATATTTACACAATATGTTATAGGAATGCCATATGGAACAACTTTAAGTTGTCCTGGACTTAATGAAGCATAATGGACCAACTTCAGCAGATGACATGGCTCCCCAAATCAACACAGACTGGAAACTTCACACTGGACTTCAAGCATCTTGCAGTGTGTGCCTCTCCATTCTTCCTCCAGACTCTGGGTCCTTGATTTCCAAATGAGATACAAAAGTTGCTCTCATCAGAAAAGAGGACTTTGGACCACTGAGCAACAGACCAGGTCTGTTTTTCTTTAGCCCGGGTAAAACGCTTCTGACATGGTTGTTCAGACAACCATGTTTGACAAGAGGAATACAACATTTGAAGCCCATGTCCAGGAACTGTCTGTTTGTGGTGACGCTTGATGCTCCAGCCTCAGTCCACTCCTTGTGAAAGTCCCCAACACTTTTGAATGGCCTTTTCCTGGCAATCCTCTCCAGGCTGCAGTCATCCCTGCTGCTTGTGCACCTTTTTCTTCCACACTTTTCCCTTCCACATAACTTTCTATTAATGTGCTTTGATACAGCACTTTGGGAACATCCAACTTCATTTGCAATTACCTTTTGAGGCTTTTCCTCCTTATGGAGAGTGTCAATGATGGTTTTCTGCACAACTGTCAGGTCAGCAATCTTTCCCATGATTGTGCTTCCTACTGAACCAGACTGAGTAACGATTTAAAGGCTCAGGAACCTTTGCAGGTGTTGTGGCTTACTTAGTTGATTAGAGTGGGACACTTTGAGCCTAGAATATTGAACCTTTTCACAACATTCTAATTTTCTGAGATTGTGGATTTGGGGTTTTCATGAGCTGTAAGCCATAATCATCTCAATTATGACACATCACAGTTTGAACTATCTTGCTTTGCATGTAATGAGTTTATATCATATATTAGGTTCACCTTTTAAGTTGCGTTACTGAAATAAATGAACTTTTGCACAATATTCTAATTTTTCGAGTTTCACCTATATGAGTCTGCAGCTGACTGGAAAGGTGAGAATTACAGTCTGGGAAAGATTCTCGCTTCTTGAAATTCAGCATGTTTCCTTTGCATCTTTCAGCACTGATCAAACAACTTCACCTAGTGACATCCAGATATTTTACAGTATTTAAGGACATAAAGTAGATGAATGAAAGAAGTATTTTTCTAAGTATTTAACAACACATTTCTAATAAAAAATAATAGTTCCTAATTTTCAGAGATTTAATATAAATAATCTATACAACATTGTTCTCTTCAGGATGAGTGCAAAATATGTGTGTGTTTTTTATACCATATCAAGTTTGTCTTTACTGAGTCTTAGAAAATAATTTTACAAAGGTTGGGTATGAGTAAAGAAAAAATTTGATTCAGGCTTTTTCAGGCTTGGCAGCAGTTTGATTCCTCCCACTTTCTCAATGTAAATGCCTCTTACTACTGTATTAATTAAGGGATGATTCTTGCAACATCTATGTGTGGGTGTTGTACTAAACAGCTGCCAAATGTTAAGATAGTTTATGACTGGATTGTGTTTTGTTCCCATTTTCCCGGTTAATTGGATATTTAAAGCATCTACAAGATTTGAAGATATTTGTGGTTGGACAGATACATACTTCACTTTTATTTCATATTATACAAATAAAAACCAAGACAGAAGACCATGGTGAAGCTGCCAGTTGTTTTTTTGTGCATTGGATATGTTCTGTTAACTCTTGCAGGTAAGTTATTGGACTCTTCAGTTTTGGTGAAGGATACTACGTGTAATATTGATGTAATTCCAGTATTCTTCTAAAGCAAAGTATTTTAGTCTCACAATTACATACAATTTCTAATCTTCTAGTTTGAAGCAGGGTATTTAGAAAAATAGGAGCTAGACAACTGCAGGTATTATTTGATGCTACTTATTTTTAAAATAGCTTTCAGCTATATTGTAGATTTTTAGAATAAATATTATCTTGGACTTTGATGCATAGATAGAGCTGTTCTAAAACAAAAACCCTTCAATACTTAAACTTTTCAACAATTGATGCCTATTATCACCATTTTGTTTGCTCTGATATTTTCCTCTGTAGAAATAAAAATCTAACATGAAGTTGGGATCATTTTATTTCCTTTTTGTACAAGTTTATTGAGGATAAAGGTTTATGACGTTTTAACATGTCAGCACATCTGCGAAATTATGAATATCTTTGAAATGAATTAAGAACTCATTGGAAACCTGTATAGTACAGACAATGTTCATTTAGTTTTATTTCATTGTAAGCCTATCTACCGAAATATTGAAGCTGATACTGTATTTTACAATGCAAACAATCCCATCATGATATATTCATTATTTAAAATTATCAAATTGATTCCCGAATTATAACAATACATGCATGTATAATTTACAAAACGATTTTAGTTTTTATTAGAACTTTGGAATACAATCCAAGTTAATAGACATAAACAAAAGTGACAAAACAAACGTATCCAGATATTATAGAATTTTAGTTCCCATAAATCTTATCTCAAGTAGATTATCATGAGAATTTCATTCAAATAACAACTAAGAACTGTAATATGTAGTATCTTCATACTAACTCTAGAATCTTCTCTATTCAGCAAAGTTATAGCGTTTCATTTACAGTGATAGAAAATAATAATAATAATTCAAGTCTGTGTTCTCTTATTACAATTTGTAGTTTTCAAATTTGTAATCAGACACAAATAACCAGGAAGAAGAGTTCAAACAGTAAACATTTATTATATGCTATGTATACACAAGAATCTGATTCACTAATGTTCAAGGTAAATTGGCATCAAATAAAGGCCCACATAATTCACAGGGGCTGGATGTAGGTCTCTAATGGGAGCGCAAAGATTCCAAACTGATGATGTGTTTGATCTCACCACCGAGTCAGCCAGTTTATTGCCTACAATTTTTATGGAAGATATGACAAATTTAGTAAATTATTAAAGTCTCCAAATATTATGAAAAATCTCTGAATAAATCTTTGAAAATGTTTCTCTGTGCCTTCTGAATTTAAAAAGTATTAACCTTTGTATAAATTTGCTGGTCTGTAATCATAATAAATATTGATTGTATAAATTTGATTTCAGCATACAGCTTTGAATGGAAATCTCTGTCTGGTGTTTTTGATCAAATGTCTTTATACAATCTGAAGCATATTCAATGACTAAGTTTAAATTATTAAAGTGAAAGCTATTTTTTTTCTAAGCTGAAGGAAAAAGCATTACTGGAAAAATATTGCAGCTGGTTCTCTTTGTCTGCAGTGGATAAGAATGAGGAATGGGAATGTTAAAGAAAAGAAGATGGTTAATGTAAATTTGGTAAAAAGTAATCTGTGCACTATGCAGCCAAATGTATCTAGATTCTTATTTCTAAATGTTCCAGCCTTTAAGCATAACCCTTATTAAGTCAAGTATGTGGAATTTCTTGTTCCAAAATAATTGCATTGGGAGTTGCCTCTTTATGTAACTACAATTTGAATTCACAAGCAGAGACAGCTCTACATGCAAGCAGTGTGCTTTACAAGATGTATTCGTTGTGATCATTATAAAACAAAATAGATGGTATATGTTTGGCAGGGAACTTCTATTTTCTTTCCCTTTCTACATATGAACCATATATCAAAAATACTTCTTATATTTGCTATAGAGCTTGTATTTCCCAGCCTCTATCCTTGATTCAGTCTTGATTAATAAAGATAATGCTAAAATTATTTTCACATGTATTCTCACATTAATACATTAACCTTTTAAAATGTCAATTGTCACAAACTCACATTATTTCATTTTTACAGCTTCTAAGCCACATTAATTTGTCCATGCCCCCTCCCTGCCTGACTTGTTGGATACAAATCAAAGATTTGTACAAATCAAATTTATTATTAATAAATACTGTATTTTATTAATTTTATTTGCTTTCCATCCCAATTTTCACCGCAGTGGCCATATATTCCTTCCACATTTCCATAATCCTTTCAAGTTTTGGTACTTGACTGCTTGATTGTCATTTTAGTCCCATTTTAAACCTACAGTTTCTTTTAACTAGACTGGTTTTTCTCAGAGTCAGTTTTATAACAATTTTTTTCACACTTATCATCAACTTTTTCTTCTCATTTTTTTCCAGAACCCATTATTCATTATTTTTGTATTTGTATCTCTTTATGCTGCAATTCTAGTCCATTATTGCTTTGTAATAGGGAGGAACTGCACTTTTATTGGTGGTGATCTATGCAGCAACTTTCCCCACAGTTAATTACGAAGATTCAGTGACAATAGTATAGTTGTTTATCTAACACTTTTTTTCAAGGATTCAATTCCAAATTATAGCGCTGCCCAACCTTCTCTCAGCCCAGTAACCAATGCTCTTTGTCTCTGTGTTGGGTACAGTAATCATTTTTGCCCAACCCATATCTTATGAACCTTATTCATGCCATTTTGTGAGTGCTATCCCCTTGATGTTGAGTAAGCAGTGTAAATAGACCAATATGACATTCAAGCCAATTAAAAAAACAAGATATCCAAACAGTATTTCCTTGACCTGTTGTGATCCTTTTCCTGCATTTGCTTTTGCAATAAGAAAACAATTTATAAAATAAATACACTGGAGTGGGGCAAAGGCAGCCTGATACTGTTGGGCAAATGGCAAAGAGGACCTTCAGACTGACTGGAAAAGAGGGCATAGTGGCAAAACACAACAGTGTTCTGACTTCAATTTGGAGTAGAGGAACTTGGCAGAGGGAGCTGAGAAGAAGAGTAAACTTTGAACCAGTAAGATACCATTCGTCTCACAACGTCAGAAGTTTGCACTTTTCTTTAGTGCAGCACTGATACAAAGTTTAACCAAATGGCAAAGATATTCATAGAACATTGGGGTCACACTTGACATAGTGGGGAACATAGGAATAGGCGATAGTCTTTCTATGTCCATAATATAACTGAAATCATTGTGCTGCTGACAGTCAGCCCTTGGAAATAGACATAATCTAGAATTTTAATGGGATTAAGGGATTCTCACAGAATCTTGAAGGCCTGCCAAAACTTCTCCTGACTTCAATTTATATTGTATTATAGCCTATTGAAAAATATTTCTTTGTAGTTTCTTTCTTACACAAATCAGATATCTTTCCCCCCCTAACAGCTCTACATACTCCTAACCTCAATCACACTGTCATTACAGAATACCACACTCTGGGTCCATCAATCATGCACATGACTTGTCACACAAAAAATAAGGTGTAATTCTTTTGGGAAAAAATATAGTAGATATTTTCTCACCAGCATCCATAATCAGAAAGTTTCTTTTTTTTGCACAGCAAAAATTGAATTTGTAGTGAATTTCAGCAGCTTATTTCAGATGTCTCCATTGTATTCTACATGATATATCTGCAACATTCATATAACTGATTGTTGGTTAGTGAAAGCTCATCGAACTTGTCATTGTGAATTTATCTGTCATTGATCAAAAATTTTTAGTACATGAAATTTTATGACTAGTGATGGGCAAAAAAGGGAAAAAGGTCCATTAGAAACTATTCAGGAACTGAGTAACAACAATACATTTGCATTGTTCCTAACATTAAGGATGCCACGATCAACCTCACTATATGATACTACCATATGCAATATGGCAATATTTTTACAGGCCACCCTGTGGAAACATGGGGCCATGTAGGACTCATAGCTCATTAATGGGCATTTCAATAATGGCTGCTGGTAGCATAAAGTATCTTCATACAACTGTAGCAATACACACTATGTAGAATATGTAAATGTAATGACTGTATGGAACATATCAAGAGTTTTATACTAACATATGGAGCATGGAATATAAACAAGTTAATTAGGGCAAGAAAAAGGGCAGCAAGATGTTTTTAAAGTCTTTAATGTTTGTGTTTCTTTTGATAGACAATGGCGATTTTGACTTAAAAGATGCTCTTGACCCAAGTGAGTATATTAGAAAACAAAAAATTCTTACTGAACAAGGCAAATGTTTTCACTTAACTTAATTCTGTTTCAGCTTATGTCGAGAGTGGACAACATTATTCTCATGGCCACCAGTAGACACTTCTTTTCAAACCCATTAAACTTCCTGTATTGATTTTTAAATGATTTTTTTATTTTAAAAAATGAATAGGGTGAGACATGTTGCAAATTCAAGCCTCCAGTGTTTAACACCCTAATTATTTTCTGTACTACTTCAGCACCTAAGGTCCCATAACGATTCTTAGAAAATTAAAATGATAGAGGACTACAACTAGAGTCTTTGTTTAAACAATTACTCCCACCAAATCAGATGTAGCAAAAGCTACATATCATTAATATGTCACAAAATTTTAAACATGTGGCCTGCATGCAGTCCTAGACAGCTAGTAATGCAACCTCACAAGATTGTAAATGTTTAACATGTGATTTAGCAATGTTTATATACATTAATTCTATTATATATTTTATACGTGGCCCAAGACAATTCTTTTTCACTCAGTGTGGTCTGTGCAAGCCAAAAGGTTGGACACTATGATCTACCTCAATGTTTTTCAAATTTGGCAACTTTAAGATATGTTGACTTCAACTCCCAGAAGCAGCTGTGAAATTCTGGGAGTTGAAATCCACATATCTTAAAATTGCCAAGTTTAAAAAATAGTGATCTAGCCTAAAACTCTGCTGAAGGTCTGCTTTTTCCTAGCAGGTTACCACCCAAATATAGTCAGATACAAACTATGTCTGACCCTTTTTAACTTTTCAAGATTAGCCAATGTAAGCTGCTTCCTAAGTATATAAATACATACTTCTTTATAAAAATGATATTTATTTATATTCATATGCATCTTATTAAAGAATGATATTTAATATAGTATATTTCATAACACTCTTTACTAAGCAATACTGCATATTAATTTAGAAAGTTATCAAATACAGTAAATATATGATACTTCCAGGCAATGTTAGAGATAAAATATTTGTAAAATTGAATATATCTTGAAGCTAAATTCCCTCTGATTGAACTTAGAAATATTCAGTATTTGTTTCTTGTCATGTTTTTTAAAAGTCCTGAAAATTGTATCCCTTTGAAAGGAACTATTTTCACAGGACAATCATATAAATATCATCTCAATTGCAGAGAATAGGTTTAGGAATAAGCAATCTTTTCTTTGCATTTTTTTTTAAAATTACCTAAGGGAGCCAAAGGGAACAAGAGTGTAATTTCAGGCTTGTTTTTTAGCCATTTTTATGAATACCATTGGTAAGTTTGTAAAGCATATTGGAAGCTTAAAATACCTCTTTTATTTTTATATTCTTCTGTAAATAACAAATATGAATTCTATGATATTAATAGTTATTAGTAGGCATGTGTTCTTGATAATTTAGGGGGCCTTAAAAACGAAGAGTTCAGTTGCACAGCTTGGGCTAATTCTGAGAGTTTATTATTTCCAGCAAAGAGAGGATAGGATTGTGTTGTAAACAGTACAATGAGTTTTAGAATTGACAACTAGTTTATTTATGTAAGCCTCCTTTTCGATAATCATAATAATACAGTAATGTTCATTTACTTTGCTTAGATGATAAGCCTTCTGAACCAACAAGAAAGCCACCAGGGGGTAAGCATTACATTTAAGCTGATAAAATAAATACCACAATGCTAAAGCTTTCGCTGTGCCAGATCTAAAACTACAATTGAAACTTTCCCAACAGCCTTTAAGGAAGTTTTCCTAATATACTGCTGGTTTGGATATTGTAACCCTTTCTGGAGTGGTTTGCTCATTTTTCCAGAGTGCAAGTCTTGTTTAATTCTTAAAAAGGAATGCCATTTCTTCCCCTTTCCATCAATTGCCCAATCCTAATGGTTATTGTAAGCAAATATAGATATATTTTTCCAGTATTGATAATAATAATTGGCATTTATGGACATTGTAATCCAAGGTGTTCATCTGGAGAAGAATGGGTTTAAAAAATGTTTATTGTTCTTAAAGAAATAAAATGTACGATAAAGAGATTTACTTTATATCTGGAAATATTTATCCTAGGTAACAAACCTCGACCTAACTTATATCCTGACCTTAGACCATATTCAGATAATCATGGAAATGGTGGTAAGAACGGAATTTGTGTTGTTTAGATCCATTTATACTATTTTTCTTTTCACTGGTTTGATTGTGTTTATTGATTTGTAATATGTTGATTTCAGGGAATTCTTTTAATGGTGGCGGTGGCGGTGGTGGAAGCTTTGGAACTGGTAAGATTTCGTTTTAAGATTTAAGTTTTGAAATATTTGCTATCTTTCCAGCCTTATCATTTAAATCCATGCATCAATATTATTGGAACATATTGATCAGCACTTCTAATTTAATTTTTAATACTTTAAAGAAAATACCATTCATATCACCTATAATAATTAGGTTGTAAAGTAGATATATGTATAAAGGAAATACTGCATAAAGTTGAGCTACACTGCTCCTGAGATTGAATAGCATCCATGTGAAATGTAAATGCAAGAAAACATGAGTGGCAGTTGGCTGCAGGAATTTGCATGACCTGGAAAGACCCGAGTTGTGAAACAACAATTTCCTTTGGTATTGCTTCCTTGCAAGATTCCTCCTTACCTGACTTTCAGTTTAGTTCATGCATAGGAATCTGCTTTGCTATTCCGCATGACTGCTTTGGCCATTTACATTTTTTTGGATATTGGTAGTTTCCTCATCAAACGCCATCAAACAATTTGCAAGACACTTCAAGATGCGTTTTGATACACCCACTAATGTTTCAGATAGATTCTAAAATCCTCAAGAAACAGAAAAGCAGATTATGAAAGAAAAAGAGTAACACAATAATTAATTTTGTTTTAGGCGGTTTTAATGACCTAGATCTCAATGATGGGAAACCCTTAGCTCCACGCCCAGCAGGTAACATATAGACTTTTTTTTCAGGTGACTCGTGTTTCTTTACTTTGTCTGACAAAATAATTTCATTGATAGATTTGTCATTATTATTTTTAGACTGCTTTTTAATATATAAACAGGTCATAATATATTATTAATAAGGTATCATACCGATGAAATGGAATGCTCGGAAGTGGTGTCCAGTGTCATTGAAATAGCACACATGCTTGCTTATATTGTCGCATGAATGCTGCACTTATGTCCTTGAGTCCCAATCTCTGAAACAGCTTAGAGCAAGGGTATCAAATTTGTGTCATCATGGTGGCATCATGTGACATATTGGGACTTTTTCCCTTTGCTAAACCAGGAGGGCGGAGGGCCAGCACATGATGCATCTGGCCTGTGAACACCCCTGGGTTAGAAAGCCTCCATAAATTGTTTTTTATTCCATCAACTTCCTTTATTCTCTATTTTGAGGCTATATTTTCTGTAGTATGTTTTTTATAAAATAAAAATATTTTTATTGGTATTTTTTGTACTTGCGGTACTGGTAGTGTAGGGTTTTTTAATGCTATTTTTCTTGAAATAACCATGTTATTGACTCTATCTTAGGTGAGAAAGAGCAAACTTCAGATCAGGGTGGAAATATGGGTAAGAGTTTGCATTTGTTTTGTTTTCGTGTCTGTGTGGTTATTAAGAGTCAAAATATGTAAATAGTAAATACTGTATTTTTTAAAGTATACTTTATAAAGTGACTTTAAAAGAAAAGGTAACTGGGAAAAGGTAACTTCCTAGTCTGGAAGTTTCTGAGGACTACTTAGTTGGAATAGTTGGAAAAAGATTGTTTTTTTGATGGAAAATAGTTGAAATGTCCAGATCTGGAACCAATCCATATTGTTGCTTCTATTCCTTCAGCCTTATCCCAGTGTACTTCCTTAATTCTTTTTCAAAACTACTATGCTTGCAAAATTTAATTCATTTTCACTAAGCAGATAAGCAGTACCATATTTATTTCATTTTCCATCAGTAATTCCATTATTGATATCACTGGTTTGGGAAAATGAGATAACATCTTGAAACTTTGAATTTATTTATTTATCATCTTACTATGCCACCCAGGTGATTCTAGCTGGTTTATAAATGCCTTACCTCTACTACAATCCATAACTCTGACTTGTTTATATCCTGGATTTCAATAGAATATTATTCTAAATGTCTCTGGCCTATATATTAAATTGAAATGATGCATACCAAGAGCTGAGAGGTCATACTGGATCTTTTTTCTCAATATAGAGTTAGACTCTTATCTGGGTAAAGAGTTTGAGACTTCCCTATAGAAATGTTAAAATAAGCCAAAGTGATGTCAGAATGGCTACTCATCACAGAAAATATACTACACCATAGTGTCTAAAGCAAAGAAGTATATTTGCATTGTGAAATGTCATAATTGGCCCTCCCTTTCCGATTACCTACATCCTCTTAACCTCTAAACAAATGCCCAAGATTTTGATCTGTTTGTTTTAATACAGGATGAAAGAAAGATCAGGACGTATCTTGTGGACAGGCTGAGTAACCAGATTCTATCCTCTGGTTTCTCATGTACTGATTCCAAAAGAAAAGTAATCATCAGGGAAAAATGGGTTGGAGTTGCAGACAGAAATATAATTCCTCGCACCAAACCTAGTCAAACATTTGGTTTGGAAGGTTCTTAGGTTTTTCATTCTGTACGACATCATTCTAATTCATTAATATTTACATGATTTGGCGATGATGAAGAAATTTCATTATAACACATGTAGTCCTCAACTTGCAAGCATTCATTTAATGACCATTCAAAGTTATAGTGGCACTGAAAAATGATTTATGACCATTTTTCACAAGGCCATTGCAAGATCCCCATGATCACATGATCAAAATTTGGATGCTTGGCAACTGACTCATATTTATGATGGTTGCAGTGTCCCAGGATCACGTGAGCATCTTTAGCAACCTTGTGATAAACAAAGTCATTGGGAAATCTAGATCCACTTAAAAGCATATTACTAACTTAACAACTGCAGTGATTCATTTAATAGCTGTGGCAGGAAAGGTCACACAATGGGGCAAAATGTACTGAATAACTGAAATATTTAGCAACAGAAATCTTGGGCTCAACTGTACTCACAAGTCAAGGACTACCTGTGGTGGGATTCATAACTGGTTTTTTTCCCGTCCTTAGTTGACTCTGCTACGACAGCTCAGATTACATCTCCTGTTGTTGCTGTAGCTGTGTTGCTGACTGTTGGGGCCCTAGCTGGCTATACCGCTTACAAGCAGAAAAGATACTGTTTTAAACCAAGAGGTAAGATTGATTCAGTGGTGGGATTCAACTGGTGTTACTACTGGTTTGGTGACTATGTTTTGCATGCGCATGCACACTTTGAGCATGCATGCGCGCCACACAAGTGCTATGCACGCATGTAAAACAAAATATCAGCTGTGCTGCCTGGACAGCTGAAAAGCGCTGTGCGCAGGTGTGCAGCATTTGGAAAGCCTCTTTTTTCCTGCTTTTGCAACCTCAGCTGTGCCGTGCAAAGCAGCTGAGGTTGAAAAAGCAGGAAATAAAGGACAGGTAAGAGCCCAGGCAGGTGGGTGGGCCAAACAGCAACAAACACAGAACTGGTTCAGTGTCTGCTGCTTTTCAGAGCTACTGGTTCTATAGAGCCGGGCAGAACCGGTAGCACCCCACCCCTGGACTGATTGCTTTAAGTCTTTTAAAATCTCAATAAAATCAATACTGGATGCCATAGCTTAGATAAGACTTGAGAATGTCTTCACTATATATGGGACATACTGTATTAGAGACTGGTCGCTTCTCACAGCAATTAGGGAAGACAGTATTTCCAATGGGATTAATCAATCATTTTTAGTGAGTCTTACTTTTATGATGGAAGGGATAAAAGAAAATAAAAAGCTAGCTTTTGTCTATGAACATTTTCTAGAAGAAAAAAATACCAAGATTCTATGCTAATGCTATTATTTTTTAGACTACTGCTACAGAAACAGATAATAATATTTCATTCAGTAACATCACAATTCCTTATTAAGAAAAAATAAATAAAAGTTTCCTTTTTAAGATCTACCTATAAAGAATGTTGTTTTGTTCTCTCTGTAAATTATATTTTGAATGCTTTTGATGAGTTATAATTTCTGTCTGGCTTGATTGAGTAGTGTTTTATATGCTTCCTTAAAGAATTGATTAGCATCAGAAATATGCTTTGGATATGAACCATCAGTAAATGTCTATGGAGGTTCTCAGTCATCCAGGTCATGGTTGTTCCAAAGGTGCTTTTCTTGGATCAAAGATTTCTTGGATGACAAGCGAAACATCTTCAAAGAAAAACCAGAAAGTCCAATTGCCTTTTGAAAAAGAGAAAAAGAAAAAAGCACCTTTTGGAGAACCATCAATAAGGACATTTGATTGAATTTGTGGCTAAGCTTCTTGAGCATGTGTTGGATGATAGCCCTAAAATTACCATGTTTTCTCTCAGGTGCTCTCTTAGGCTGAAATCCAAGGCAAATGTATCTTACACTTGCCCATCCTGCACAGATCTAATTATAAAAGCTTTTGGAACAATCCTGTACATTTACTTTGAAGTCAGATCCACTGTATCAATGCTACTTATTCTCTTGTATGTTTATGTTACAGTGTATTTTTATTTGAGAATGAAGGTGTTTTTTAGAAAAGTCTCTTACAATGCAGTTAGCTATCTCATTCACAAAAAAATATGTAAATGACAGACTTAACTACCTTCCATTCCATCCATTTCATTCTATTATTTCTTCCATTTGTTTTCTTACCAAGAAGTTATATTTTTGATTGAATGGGCTGTGAATGTTGCAGCCAATGATGGGCTGTAAATTTTTTAACAACCGGTTCTCCGGCTGAGTAGGCGTGGCCGGTTGGTCATGTGACTGGGTCACACCCAGCCCTGCCTCCTGGCCACTCACCTCAAAGGAAGAGGTATGATTCAGCCAATTCAGATAATCCCACCACTGGCTGGCCCCGCTCCCACTCATTATTCGGCTGTTTTTGGGCCATTTTCAGGCTATTTGGGGGGCATTTTCATACTGTTTTTGGGGGGCATTTTCAGGTTGTTTGGGCCATTTCAGACTGTTTTTCAAGCTGTTTTCAGGCCATTTTTGGCCCAGAAAATGGCCTCAAAACAGCCTGAAAATGTCCTGAAAAATGTCCTGGAAAATGTCCTGAAAACAGTCCAGAAAACCAGGCCAAAAAATGGGCAGTGCGGGGCCAGGCAGTGGTGGGATTTGCCGTTTCACCGAACTGCACCTAAACTTAACTCCCCGTTCATGAGAACCGGTGCTAACCAGGATCAGCCCACTTCTGGAATTAACACATGAGAAGCATTCAGGGGTATGTGTTGCATATTATTTGTATAATGTGCTGCATTTTATGTAACATAGTATTGTTTTTTTAATTAACATGCACACTTATGTTTTAGATGCAGCAGTTGCATAAACCATTCAAAAATGATCTAAGAAATGTTGAGTTCCACAAGATCATCAACAAATGAAGGAACTACACACTGTAATACTATGAAGCTGTTGCTAAGATTTTATGTAATGAGGCATTTTGTTTTTGTATATAGAAGCTAAAGAACAAAATTTTCAAAACAAGAGATTGATTAATGATATACACAGCTCCTACATGTATGAGTAGTAAAAATACACTTTATATGAGGTTTTTTTTTAGTTCATACAAATTAGTAACATTTTATGTTCTCTTCATTTAAGATCATTGGATTCAAACAATCAGAATCTCAATTTCACTCTTGGTATACATCCATTGATTTATAGTTAAGGCTCTTTATGTACCTTTTTCAGATCTTCAGGACTTAAAAATCTATTGGGGTGATAGATGCACTGAAATGTGGAAAGATGCACACTATGTCCTCTGTCTAGTTTAGCTATATTGCATCAGTGTTCAGGGAAATACTGTACTTCTCTAACTTTATAAATTAAATTTCATTGAAACAAACATCATTGGTTATCTTCCTACATTAGCTACTTGAAACCACCAACAAAGTCAGGCTTATGCACCCAGATTCTTTTCAGCATTTAACCTTATGGGGAAATGGGTGCTATATGCTATGTTGTTTAAAAGTCAAGGGAGATGATAGAAAGGGCCTTGGTGGTGCAGGCTGTTAACCATCTAGCACTTAGCTCAATTGCCTGTAATTAGTGCAGGTTCGAATCCCACCAGGCTCAAGGTTGACTCAGCCTTCCATCCTCTCGGGGTAGGTAAATTGAGGACCCAAGATGGTTGGGGGCAATAAGCTGACTTTGTAAAAATGCTGCTTGGGGGGGGGGGGGGGAAAGCCCTACTAATAAGCAGGCATATACAATGGAATGAAGGCTATTGCCGAGCACTTAGCATGGTGCTCTAAAGACTGTAAGCCTCCCTGAGTCTCTGGAGAAGGGCGGCATATAAATGTAAATAAATTAATAAATAAATAATTCACCTATTTTGGAGTGTGACTAGCTGAAATGTTAATTTGGTGACACAATACCAGGTGCTAAGAAATAAACATAGATTGTGGTCATTTTCATGAAAATTCCAAACAAAGTTTATTATATTTAAAGGAGATGGTCAGGAAAGGGTGAGGTCAGGAATACAATGGAATATGTATATGGTTTTTCCTCTTTAACTTAGGGGTTTTTACCCTTTTTTCTTCAGTTCTAATATATAATATATTGCCATGTATATTAATTTTCTATTGATATATTCTTGTAAAATCTATGTAAAAGTAAAGTTTTCTTCAAGTTAAATTTGACTCCCAGATTTAAGTTTGAAACAGAATTATATCCTAAATTAATGAAGAACATGTTATTACTAAAATGTGTAAGCCTTCGTTGAAATATGAGCCAGAAATACAAGTGAAATAATGTATGATAAAATGGCTAAAATTTTTGGTTCCAATAAACAATTGGTTCAGTGGGGAAAATATGTGGTTAGAAGGATTGAAATTTATATTATAATTCTAATCTTGAAGATAATTTTTACAAAATTGTATTTATTTATTTATTTATTATTATTTTTACACATTGCCCATCTCAGGTAAATGACTCAAAGTGACAAATGATGTATAAGTGGTATCTGTCACCTAAGAAATTGTCTAGAATGTATAAAGGTATTTTGAATCTTTGTTTGAAATGAGAACAACATAAAGGGAACATTTTGATCACATTTATGGATATGTAAAAAGTTTAGAAAATTTTGGATACAAACATATATATTAAATCAAAATAGTTTAAAGACTAAAGTACAATTGAAAACAGAGGATTTCCTTTTGGGAGTGATACACAAGGAAGTAGAAAAAAATGTACGCTGCTTTGTTTTTGTATATGACCATTTCAGTAAGATGATTATATGCTCCAAAATGAAAAAGTTCCACACTACCTACAATGAAGGAATGGTTGGTGAAGATGATGGAGCCAACGCAGATAGCTAAATTAATTTCTTTGATTAGAGAAAATCAATATCTACTGACTAGAAAACCCCTATAGACATTTTGTATGAAACAGAAAAATGTACTTACGATTTTAAATTTTGACGATTGGAAAAAAATTGAATAATAGAAAAAAAAATGAGCTTTTTTATTGTAGTCATAGAACAGGCCTGTCCAACTGGCAGCCCATGCACTGGATATGTCATGAACAGGCCACAACCAGTTCCGCAAAGGCAAAAAACACCGCAATACATCAGGATCCGGCCTGTGACGTGATTGAGTTTGACACCCGTGTCATAGAGTATAAGATAACTTTATATAAATAGACTTGCATTTGCTGCAAAGGAAATTGGAAACTTATTTTTTCTATTCTTTTTTTTCCTCCAATTTTGTCTTTTCTTCTTCTATATTAGTTCATGTTAGTTTTTATATTCTCTTTAAAATGTTTAATAAAATTTATATATATATATATAAAATGGCTCCAATGACTTATATGGAGATATCCATGCCCATGGAAGCAGTTTGCCTTTACTTGTTTTCATAATGTTTTATCAACTTCTTAACCCAAGCTTTAACTGCTTGAAAACTGAAGACTATTGGCTGATAAAATTTCTTTCTTACCCTGGTGTAGCGTGCTAAACATCTGATCAAATTGGAAAGACCACGGGGAACTCATTGTAAGGTTTTCTTTCTTTGCTTCATTTACATTTTAATTAGACAGTTAAGTGGATTCATGGAGGGCTGGCATTTGGAAGTGGTTGGCACAGCAAGTCCTCAGACTTCTGTCTGGAGGGAGGGAAAATTGTCCAGGATGTTTATACTTACCTGTCTTGGAGTAGCTGCACCTCCAGACCATTCTGAACCAGAGGTGGTATTGAGCAGGTTCTGACCAGTTCTGGAGAACCGATAGCAGAAATTTTGAGTAGTTCAGAGAACTGGCAAATACCACCTCTAACTGGCCCTGCCCTCATCTATTCCCTGCCTCCTGAGTCCCAGCTGATTGGCTGGATCTTCTTTTGTTGCCCTGCACAGGAGAACGGAGATGGAAAGCAGGTTAGTGGGGTGGGGAGGCAATGGGGATTTTGTAAATCCTTCCCCTGAAGTGGGGTGGGAATGGAGATTTTACAGTACCCTTCCCCAGCCACGCCCACCAAGCCACACCACACCTACCAAACAACGCCCACAGAACCGAATCCCACCACTGTTGTGAACCATGCTGAGGCTATCCCCTTCACCTACCAAAATCCACCCTGCCAAATCCACGAGGGGGGGGGGGGCATACCCTCCTCAGGTAATTACAATCCATATGCACTCACTGAAGAGGTAGCAGAAAAGTGATTTCCAATCCCAAGCCCTGATTGTGACTCACAAATGATGCTGCCCAGTAAGGCAGAATATATTGCATTGGTGGTCTCATTAGTGGGAGTCCTAGTGCTCATTATGCACAATTTCAAAAATATTAATAGCTTGGGCTTGCACACTGGCTAACCTTAATTTGACCTCACAAACCCTGGTTGCACTAAACTAAGAGCTAAGGCAGGTTCAGGAAGCAACCCTTGGAAATCGACAGCCATTAATTCACAGCTGCGAAGAATTTTGGGACATGTGCTTGCTTCAGTCTGACTGAAAGCTCACAGAAAGTGGCATGCAACATCTAAAAGAATTGGCACAGAATATTGGATACTATAAATTTCTTTTCTACTTAACAGAACTTTTGCCCTGGCTCCTAGACCTTCATGGGTTGAAAGCTCTCCATTTGGAAGCCACTGAAGGAATCTTTTTCTGCTGCTTCTATCAATGCCTTCCCTTTGTATCAACAATCTGAGATCTTGTCTCCCTGCATCCCAGAACCCCCATAAAAGACTCATCAGGTCTCCCTAGTAATGTGTCAAATTGACAAATAAATAAAAGCAACTCCTTAATCTTGTGGCAATAAAAGAATGTGTTACTTAGGTTCTTTTTTGGCATAGTGGGAATTTGTAGGAAGAAAATGCAGCGCTCGAAAAAGCCTCTTTCTGTACACCCCAAAACCTTAAGAAAGTGAAAAGCTAAGAAAATAAATGCAAAAGCTGCTAAAAGTAAAAGAACTCCATTTCCCCCCCTCTTCTTCTCTTCCCCAATAGAAAGAAAAACAATGTTGCAATCATTCAGTAACCCTATTCATTGAGAAAAGTGGAAATAATACCAGTCCATTAAGAAAGGCAGGCTAGAGGCAATTGATAACAAGATAAAATCAATTACATATGCCTGACAGGATTAGGACCAAGGAAGCCGATATGAAACAAGTAAAACAAATCAAATAATAAAAACACACAAAGCAAACCTCAAAATTTAAAAATACTGTAAACTGAATTAAAATCTTGCATTCATCAAGCTAATTTGTCAGCTGTCCCAGAACTGAATGCTGTTGTTGGTTCTGCTCATCAATGAACTTTCTTTCTTAAGTAGCTTTTATTCCCAGCTTGGAACTGGACCTGATTTTTCTTTCAACAGAGGCCAACATGCATTTAATGCAGGGGTGCCCAACCTTGGCAATATTAAGATCTGTGGACTTCAACTCCTAGAATTCCTCCTAGAATTCTGGAATGGAAACCCACAAGTCTTAAAGATGCCAAGTTTGGACAGCTGTAATTTACTGCTAATCTGAAAAGAGCTAAGCTTTATCCCAAAGAAGACTATGGCAGCTATTGGATATAGGGAGGACTGTGCCATGAAGTAGCAGAAAGACCGCAGGTCTGAGGAAACACTGCTGTTTAGATGCTGGTCAGGTGATGCAGAGTTCAGAATCAACACAGAAACAGCATTAAAAAAAACTAGATTCTTCTGCTGCCCAAAGCAAACTAGCTTTGACAGTTCAATGCCGAGGAACTGAAGGCAAAAGCAACCACATTAACTGAGAATCCCAAATGGCTCAAGCCATATCAGAATGGTTGAAGTGCATCAGATTGAATGCAAAACCTGTTACCTTTTGAGAGAACTTTAAAAAAAAAAAATTCTAGTGCAGAATTAAGAATAACTTAAAGCCGCTTGTGATATGGGCTGGTGATCAAATCAGGAACATACTAGAAAATAGGTTGTTTGAGTATTGCAAATTAGTTGTAAACTAGGGAAGGCTATATATGATGCATATTTCATTTTAACAGCATAAGGTAGTGGAGAACAAAGGCCCATTTCAAGTCTTGTGTCTTAGTCTATTGACTCTCTCACCCTAATTGGACTGTTTCAACTCCTACCCTCAAAACGATGCTTTAGAGCACTGCACACCGGAACAACTAGACACAAGAACAGTTTTTTTCCGAATGCCATCACTCTGCTAAACAAATAATTCCCTCAACACTGTCCAACTATTTACTAAGTCTGCATTACTATTACTATTAATCTTCTCATCACTCCTATCCCATCCCCTCCCACTTGTGACTATATGACTGTAACTTTGTTGCTTGTATTCTTATGATTTATATTGACTGTTTCCTAGTATGATTTGATTGCCTATTTATATCCTATGACTATATTAAATATTGTACCTTATGATTCTTGATGAATGTATCTTTTCTTTTTATGCACATGAGAGCATATGCACCAAGACAAATTCCTTGAGTGTCTAATCACACTTGGCCAGTAATTCATTCATTCATTCATTTTTTTTTTTTTGAAATATTGAAAAACTAATACACTCAGAGGACTTGAGGCTGGGGAACGTGAAATCCTTCAGAAAAAGTGTGCTAAGGTGAAACAGCTCAAAAGGCAGAAACAATAGAACAATAGAACAATAGAATAGAACAGAGAAGAAGTGATAGAGGGAGTTGAAACTGCAGGAACCTTGGGTGAGAGTGACTATGTCATAGTAGAATTCAACATAACACAAACACAAGCAACAGAACATAATGACACCAGAGTCTTGGATTTTAAAAGTGCTGATTTCAATAAACTCGGAAAGAACTTGGGAAAGATTCCATGGATGAAAATCCTAAAGGGGAAAACAACACAAGTATCTTGGGAAACTCTAAAAAGTATGATTATAGAAGCCCAGGCCAGAACAATACCACTGAGAAAGAAAAATAAAAAATCCAAGAAGAAACCAGCATGGCTGTACAAAGATCTCTCTGGCAAATTGAAAGAAAAAAAGGACAAGTACAAAAAATGGAAAGAAGGACATACAACTAAGGCAGAATATCAGCAGATAGCTGAATCTGGAAAGACGAAGTCAGGATAGCAAAGGCCCAGAACGAACAAAGACTTGCAACAAAAGTCAAAAATAATAAAAAAAAGTTTCGTCCAAACATATAAATAACAAGAAAAAAATCAAGGAAGCAGTCGGTCCACTAAAGAGAGAAGATGGCAAGGAAGTAACAGGAAACAGAGAGAAAGCAGAACTGCTTAACTCATTCTTTGCATCCGTCTTCACGCAAAAAGAAACTATAGCTCAACCCACCAAAAACATAACTGTAAAAGAGAGACCAGAAATAAAAGTTAAAATAAGGAAAAAATAGTAAGAGAACACCTGTCTGATCTTGATGAAAACAAATCACTGGGGCCTGATGGATTACATCCCAGAGTTTTAAAGGAGCTGGCAGAGGTCATCTCAGAACCACTGCACCATATCTTTCAAAAAGCCTGGAGCACCGGGGAACTACCAGAGGACTGGAAAAGACTGATGTGGTTCCCATCTTCAAAAAAGGGGAAAAAAACAGACCCAGGAAACTATAGACCCATTAGCCTAACATCAATACCCAGGAAGATACTGGAAAAAATAATAAAAAAACGGATCTGCCAACATCTAGAAACAAGTAAAGTAATAACTAGCAATCAGCAAGGGTTTGTTAAAAACAGATCATGCCAAACCAATCTCATTTCATTCTTCAACACAGTGACTAAATTATTAGACCAGCAAAATACTGTGGACATAATATATTTAGATTTCAGCAAGGCATTCAACAAAGTAGACCACAACTTACTTCTTAGTAAGTTAGAAAAAAGTGGAATAGATAGCACTACCATTAGATGGACTCGCAACTGGCTGCAAACCGTACTCAACGAGTAGTCCTTAATGGGTCTAAGTCTACATGGAGGGAAGTAAGCAGTGGGGTGCCACAAGGTTCCATCTTAGGCCCAGTACTCTTCAGTATCTTCATTAATGACTTAGATGAGGGAATAGAAGGGAACTTACCAAATTTGCAGATGATACTAAGCTGGCAGGAATAGCTAACACCCAAGAAGATAGGCTCAAGATGGATCTTGATAGAATACTGGGCCATATCTAACAAAATGAAATTCAGTGTAGAGAAAAGTAAAGTCCTACACTTAGGCAAGAAAACCAGAGGTACACATATAGACTGGATGAAACCAGGCTCAATAGCAGTGACTGTGAGAGGGATCTTGGAGTGGACAACCAGCTAAATATGAGCCAGCAGTGTGCAACAACAGCCAGAAAAGCTAATGCAATCCTAAATTGTATTAACAGAGGGATACAATCAAGATCAAGAGAAATACTAATACCACTCTATAAAGCCTTAGTAAGACCACACCTAGAGTACCGCATCCAGTTTTGTTCACCACATTATAAAAAAAGACTCTAGAAAAAGTACAAAGAAGAGCAACCAGGATGATTAGGGGACCGGAAGCTAAAACGTTACAATGAACGGTTGCAGGAACTGGGCTTGGCTAGTCTAGTAAAGAGAAGGACCAGGGGAGACATGATAGCAGTCTTCCAATATTTGAGGGGCTGCCACATGGAGGAAGGGGTCAAGCTATTTTCTAAAGCGTCTGTAGGCCAGACAAGGAATAATGGATGGAAACTGAACAAGGAGATATTTAACCTAGAAATAAGGAGAAACTTTCTGACAGTGAGAAAAATCAACCAATGGAATAGCTTGCCCTCAGAAGTTGTGGGAGAGCCATCACTTGACACTTTCAAGAAAAGATTGGACTGCCATTTATCAGAAATGGTGTAGGGTCTCCCGCTTGGGCGGGGGGTTATAGATAGCCTACAAGGTCCCTTCCAACTCTGATTATCTGTTATCTGTTAATACAGTAACTAATCAGGAATTGATTCCTGAAAATAGACTTTGACCCTGGTTGGCTAGAGATAAATTCTAGTTGCTTTGTTTGTGGAGATTCTCAGTCATCCAGGTCATAGCTGGCTGCTGCGGTGGCACAGTGGTTAGAATGCAGTACTGCAGGCTACTTCTGCTGCCTGCTAGCTGCCTGCAATTTGGTAGTTCAAATCTGACCAGACTCAAGGTTGACTCAGCATTCGATCCTTCCAAGGCGAGCAAAACGAGGAGCTAGATTGTTGGGGGAAATAAGCTGACTCTGTAAATCGCTTAGAGAGAGCTGTAAAGCACTATGCAGCAGTATATAAGTCTAAGTGCTAAGTCAGGGGTGTCAAACTCAAGGCCCGCAATGGTGCTGCAGCGAAAATGGAGCTCAGGAAGGCCACCAGCTCTGTTTTCTCTGGCAGAGAGTTGCAGGAGGTCGTCACAGCCTCCGGAGCTCCATTTTTGCTAGCAGTGCTCAGGTCACCTCAGGCGCCCCAACATAAGTGTTGTCAAGCTGGCCACACCCACCCAACCCCCAAGATCAAACCCAACCCTGATGCGGCCCTCAGTAAAACTGAGTTTGACACCCCTATGCTAAGTGCTATTGCTAGAGTTGTCTCCAAAGTGCTTTTTGAAAAGGCAACCTGGCCTTTTTCTTCTTGAGGAAGAACAAAAGTTTCATTTCTCATCCAAGAAATGTCATCAGTTGTGATTGGGAGATGGGGTGAGGACACATAACACAGGAGATCAAACCCATCAGGACAAGATTCAGCTGCATTTGAAAGAGAAAGGTGACAGCAAAATCCACATTTTGCATAGAGTGAATCATTGGTTTGAAAGAGGTGTAAAAGAGGACGTTTTGTTAACCCCGAGCAGCGCTCTCTCAACAGAGCTGGAAGGGATCAGATACCATCTATCTCCAGCCTACAGCGCAGCTCTTGCAGCAGTGCCAAGGAGATTCCACAACCAATTGCACCCTGAGGGCAAGGAAGAACATTCTCCTATGTTTTTGTTCTTCTTCCTCAAGGATAAAACAGTCCAGCTGCCTTTTGAAAAAAGCACTTTTCAGATTCCACCGAGAGAAACCGCTCTGCCTTACTGCAAGATTCCTGCACGGCGCGTGAATTCTTGTCAGGAGGGTATCGGTGCCGCGCCGCCGGAGGAGGAGCCGCCGACCGGACCAATGAGGGGGCAAATATCGCTCGCTCCCGGGCTGGCGCAGGCAAGGTTGCCCCCCTCCCCTCGCCCTTTGACTGGCCGCACCGGCGACTGAATAGCAGCTGAGCTCGTTGCCTAAGCTGCGTATGGAGTCCCAAGGGCAGCTAGAGGATTTGCAGGGGGCGCAGGAGCCCGGCGTCGCCTTCGAAGCTCGGCTTCCCTCGTAAAAGGTGTGCGCGGTTGGTGTTGCCCGTTGTCTGGAACTGAGAGGCAGATGGAAGGGGTTTAAACGTCTAGCTTGTTCCTGCAACGAGGGGCGGGAAGAGGAATTGTGCTGCGGCAGGACTAGGGGGAGAAGGAGGAAGACTTGGCTCGGGTTGGCAGAGGAGGTTCTCTCTGCAAGGGAGACAACGCATTGGGCTCCTCAGAGACATTCATGCTTTGCTGATGGTACTTTTGTCCCTCCCTCTTTTTCCAACTTCCAAGTTAACCTCTGCTAATCAATTCCGGAGAGAGATCTACTTGTGTCTGTTTGCTGCAGAAAACTTTTTTTAAAAAAAGTTTAATGGCAAACTAAAGAGAGCAAACGATTTTGAGCATCTCTAAGCCTCCGTGCTAAAACTTTTTTTTTTTAAATCAGTTTGAAAACTCTATGCAAAAATGTATCCGTTTCAAACAAAGGTAAAGTGAAGGGGAGGAAATTCCCCAACACTAAAATTTAAATGAAAGCAGGTTATAAGATTGGGGAGAGAGGAAATACACAAATATGAGCAATTAAGCTAAAGCATATATCCTCTTAAAAGATGGAGCCAACTCTCTGATTCTTGGAAGAAAATTTTTGGAGCAAAAAACCAATGCTGAGGAAGGATATCTCTCCAGTAGTGACCACCAAATTTTCCTAATGTTAAGGCCACTGAATAGAGGTTCACTTCTTTGGTGTTGTGGTTCCCTTTCAATTAACCTGGTACAAAACCTTTTAAGGTTCTGCTTAGGTTAATATATGTAATAGTTTTAATCTGGACAGCCCCAACAAGAGCCCAGTACAGTAGTTTAGTCTAAAAGTGATTAACATATGCAGAGCTAAGATTAAGTCCACCTTTCAAAGAATGGGTCATAGCAGTTAGTAAACCACGCTTCTTCTCTATTATTCCACTGGGGAAAATGTGTATTCAGAGCCACTATCAAATTAAGAAGTTGGTCTTTCAAAAGGACTAAATCTACCCTCAAGATCTGTATTCTTTTTATGCAATTAAGCAGATTTAACCTGAATATTTCTTTCTTGGCTATGTTTATTAAGAAATAAGTCTGTTGAGTTCTGTGTCCTACAATTCTTTGTGCTCTATGTCTTATACAGTAGCTGAAATGAAATATGTTTAGAATTATGCTTTTATTATGGCATCATCTTTGAAAAACTAATGCCTGTGTCACCAAATGTCCAAATATATCTCTTGTCCTGCTATTCTTTAACTTTATTAATTATTCCTTTGCTTTTCACAGAGTACCTCTCACCTAGTAGTGTAAATAAATAGTGAGTACTGATGGCTATTAAATAGTTAATATTTTGCTAGGGAATTTGAAAAAGGGAACATGAAACTACTTGTTAGACCCTCCTTTTGCTAGCAAAAGGGAATGGAAGCATATGTATGCCTTAGAGTGGTCTTAAGCTTTGTTTAAGAAATCCTCACAGATTTCTTAACATTAAGAGATCTCTTGAGGATTTCTCTTTTTTGCGCTCAAAGAAAGGGGGGGGGGGGGGAGAGAAGGAGAGATTTAAACTTAAAACACAAGGTAAATTTGAAAAGAAAAAACCCTTTGTTTTTTTCTTCTTTTAGGGGAAGTTTATTTGATTAAAGTCCTTCTCTGCAGAATATATGAATGTTAATTCACTTGTCTTTAATCTTTAACAGGAAATAAAAAAGCTAATTCCAACTGGCATTTTTGGTCCAAGGAGGACCTGCTGAAAATAAGGAAGGAGTTGTGGCATTAAGGAATGCCTGTGAAGTTGAACATTACGCTGCTAGCAATTGAAAAAAAATGCCTGGTAAGTGGATTCCTGCCCTCATTCTCTCCTCTTGTTCTTTGTTCTCTGATATTTTTTGTCTCTGGGGTTTTTATTACCTTTGTAGGTGCACCTTCAACATTTCTGCAATATTTTACTTATGATCAAAAAGTAAAGAAAACGTTTTATTGTGTATGTATTTTATTACTGAATACTTACAATGCAAATAAAATTAGAGTTGTTGCTCTTACAGGATTGGTTCAGATATGTGAAAGGTAATTATTTGGACAATACTTTAATCTTTTAAAGAGTAATTGGTTTTTTTAATGTGCATTAGAATAGTTTCTGGGAAGGGAGAGCACATTTAATTAAGCGTTTACTTCTGAGTAAACATGAGTAGAAATATTAATTTTGTTTTTGTATCAACAAAACACCCCACACTTATTTTACGTAAAAAGACATAATTTGCTTATATTAGCTTGCCCATTTTCCCCAATAGAAATGGCAAACCTAGTTAGATTTATAATTTATCCATTTTGAAATAAATGTTATGTTATGTTATATTCTGTCTTATTTTATGCTACTGTACTGTAGTTTGGAATGAACAATATCAAAAATTGTCTGTAATGAAGTAATTTATCTTATGTACAGACAAAATGTTGTATGATGAGCAACACATCTGTTTTCAGAAGTAAACATCTATTTATGGTAGTTGAATTTTTTTTTGCAAATGCTGCAGAGAAATTATATGTTTTGCTTTGGCTCTTAATATTAAATAATTAAACATTCATTTCAAAGGAGAAGCTTGAAGATGAAATAATAATGGTTTTATTTGCATTTTTTTAAAAATAGGCCTGTTTTTACTTTAATAAGGAAAGAGCCACTTTTTATACCAATAGAGAGAAACTCTGTTATAATATTAGTATATTTGCTTACTCAATATACATCCAGCGTTTCCATTCATAAAATTTCAAAGTGACTAATGTTACAGAACTATAAAAAGGATTAAAACACAACATATGAAAATAAGATTCTGAAACCAACTTTATAGTGCAAATGATACATGCATGCCCTTAAAATGTGCAGCAATAAGGCATGTAAATGCAGACAAATTAAGATTTGTTTATTTTTGTGACCATTTATTTTGTGTTTCTTTTAAAAAGCATAAAATGTATTTGTTAACAAAAATTAAAAATAAAACAAATGACCTGTTATGCAGCAGAATCTCGCAGAATAAGATGTGCCAGAATATCAGCATCTTTGAGAATTCCAAGGGAGTACAAGTAGTCCTTGACTTACAATGGTTCATTTAATGACCATTCAAAAATACAACAGCAGTGACTTATGACCATTTTTCACACTTATGACCCTTGCAGTACTACCTTAGTCACGTGATCAAAATTCAGACACTTGGCAACTGACTCAAACTTATGGCGGTCACTATAAAATCAAGTGATTCCATTTTGCGACATTCTGACAAGTCAATGAGAAGCCAGATTCACTTAACAACTGTGGCAAGAAAGGTCATAAAATGGGGAAAATCTCACATAACCAATATCTCACTTAGCAACAGAAATGTTGGGCTCAATTGTGGTCGTAAGTCGAGGACGAGAGAGAGAGAGACAGAGAATATCTTGTATGTAACTCAGCCCAGATTATCAGTTTTATGCTCTGCTCATTGCATTTCATTTTAGAATCAAGGTGATAGTTCAATAAGAACAGGGATGTCAAACTCAATTTCACTGAGGGACGAATCAGGGTTTTGTTTGACCTCAGGGGCCTCCTGAGATGGGTGTAGCCAGGGTTAGCGTGGCCAGGGTGGGTGGAGCCAGCTTGATGTCAGTCATGGTGTTTCCAAGATGGCGGCCGGATGCTTTCGTCGGAGGCTCCTCCGGCCTGGGTGGCCTACGGCGTGAGCCCCCATGTCCCCTGGGTCCCCTCGCCAGTGGCAGAGGCGGGGGAGGACCAGGGGAGACCAGCGGGCTCCAGCAGGAGCTGGTCGGGGGCCTGCCGGGGCCATGGGGCCGGCGGGAGCGACGGCGTTGGCGTGGCGGCCTCGGCGCGATGGCGCGATGGCGATGGCGCAGCGGCCTCGACGGCCTCAGAGGTTTCAAGGTCTGATGCAGCGGGAGCTGGTCGGGGACCTGCCGGGGCTGGGGAGCCGGCGGGAGCAACGGCGGGAGCAATGACAGTGGCAGCGGCGTTGACGTGGCGGCCTCGGCGCGAAGGCAATGACGCGGCGGCCTCGGTGGTCTTGGTGGTTTCGGGCCGTGACGGGGACGTCAGCGGATGGAGGATTTGTCGTTTCCCCTGGGTTTCCCCCCTGCCGGTGGCAGCGGTGGGGGGGTCCAGGGGCTAGGAGAATGGCGGCCGCGACGGCGGCAACGTCGACGCCGCGACACCCGCAATGCCTGCGGCAGTTCCGGCCCATGGCGGAGATGATGGCCCTGGGCGGTGGGGGCTCGGCGGCGGCTGTCCCCAATGTTGGACGGTGGCGTGCAGCGTCGGGCGGCGGCGGCGGCGCTCCCGGATGGGCGGCAGAGCTGTGGACGATGCCCCCTTTCCCCTTCGGCCCCCACCGGTGGCAGAGGTGGTTGGGCCGGGAGGGGGGGATCGGCGGCTCCGAAGGGAGACAGCGTGTACGCGGGCCCATGACCAATCAGATGACCTTTGGACGGCAACGAGGTCAGGTTGTGGCTCTGGCTATGATCCTGTGTGCGGTGTCTGGTGGCGGCGAGGCCGGAGGATTGAGGCCCCGTCTGTGACTTTCTTCCCCCCGGGGTTTCCACCGGTGGTAGAGGTGGATAGACCGGGGGGAGGGGCCGCGGATCCCGAAGCAGCCAGAGCCCATCGAACCCACTGTTTTGTGCCGCCGGAAAACATCGAAGGTTATGGAGGGCATCGCCGGACTGTCGGGACATTTTTATCTAGGCCTCTGAAGTATTCCAGGAGAGAGCTTTGGGCCTTAAGGGATGTCCCCCTCTCCCTTAAGTGCCCTTCAAGGCTCTCCAGGACATATCTTAATGATGGATCCTGGGATCCCGAAAGATGGTGTGGCCGGAGGAAGCGCGTGAAGCCCGGGGTTTTTAATTTTTTAGTGGGTTTTTTAAGGGGATTGGGAAAATCCGAACCGGGTTTGGGGGACAACCCGCGAGGATCTGGGGGCAGCCAGGCTAGCACGCACGTCTGGGGGGGCTCGGGAGGATGTGTGTTGGGGGGCAGATGGAGGGTGGGATGCCGGGGGCCAGTTTCATCGGCACGGTTAGTGGGAGGGGCAGATATGGCAGGGATAGAGGGCTATATCAGGTTAGGGGATCGCGCTGTCGATACCTCCAAGCGGTAGCGTGCTCCGACCCTCTTGACTCATCCTGCAGACCTGGTTGTCCAGAGCCTCGGGCCCTGAATACCCAGCTGATGTTATGCAATGCCAGGTCCGTTGTCAATAAAGCCCCCCTGATTTGTGATCTAATTCAGGAAGAGGGCGTGGACCTGGTAGGTGTTACCGAAACCTGGTTGGGCCCAGAGGGTGGTGTTCCTCTGAGAGAGATGTGCCCACCAGGTTTCTTAGCCATTTCATCAACCTAGGTCTCAGGGAAGGGGTGGAGGGGTGGCGGTGCTTATTAGAGAGGTCCTTTGTCCTAGGGAGGCCACTGTCCCTCAGACGGCTGGTTGTGAGTCTCTCTTTGTGAAGTGGGGACAGGGGGTTCAGATGGGCCTTTTGATGGCGTACCTGGCTCCCTGCCACGTGTCATTGGCCCTGCCCGGACTCCTCGAGGTGATAGCCGAGCTGGCGGTTGAGACCCCTAGGCTTTTAGTCATGGGGGATTTCAACCTGCCGTCGCTCGGTGAAACCTCTGAGGTAGCCCGGGAGTTCATGGCTTCCATGACAGCCATGGACCTGACCCAATTAGTTTCTGCCCCTACTCATATAGGAGGACACACGCTGGACCTTATTTTTGTCTCCGGTCAGTGGTTGAATGACTGTAATTTTGGGGATTTAGTCATCAAACCCTTGTCATGGACAGACCATTCTCTTCTTAGACTGGACTTCTGTACTGCCACCCCCCATCGCAGGGAGGCGGAGCCATGTAGATGGTTCCGCCCCAGGCGCCTGATGGACCCTGAACGGTTCTAGAGGGAGCTTGGGCCATTTCCCGAGACTCTGGCTCACAACTCGCCTGGAGACCTGGTGGCCACCTGGGATAGGTTGGCTGCCGGGGCTCTGGACCGAGTTGCGCCTCTGCGACCTCTGACTCGGCACAGATCCCACTTAGGTCCGTGGTTTACAGATGAGCTACGGGAGATGAAGTGCCGGAAAAGACGTCTAGAGAGTGTTTGGAGGGCTAGCCGCACTGAGTCTGACCGAACACAGGTGAGGTCTTACATTAAGATCTACCTTGTGGCGATAGAGGCGGCGAAGCATTCGCATTTCTCCGCCCTTGTTGCGTCGGCAGAAAATCAGCCTGCCGCTCTGTTTAGAGTGACCCGCTCCCTGCTCGAGCCGAGAGCGCGGGATGACCTCTTGCAGGGTAGGGCAGAAGAGTTTTCCCGATTCTTGCACGACAAAATTGCTCAGATTCGGGACGGGCTGGACTCCAATTGGGTGGTCCCGGGGGAGGTGTCCGGGGCAGGTCTTGAGAATATTATCTGGAAGAGTTTGACCCTGTGACCGCCGAGGGTGTGGACAGGTTGCTGGGGGGGCTGAATACCACCACATGTTTGTTGGACCCGTGTCCCTCCTGGTTGGTTTTGACTGCCAGGGAGGTGACACGAGGCTGGCTCCAGGGGATTATCAATGCTTCATTGAGAGAGGGGTCGCTCCCTACTGCCCTGAAGATGGCGGTGATGCGGCCCCTCCTCAAGAAGCCTACCCTGGACCCGGCTGTTTTAAATAACTATCGTCCAGTCTCCAACCTTCCTTTTTTAGCGAAGGTTGTTGAGAGTGTGGTGGCACGTTAGCTCCCTCAGTACCTGGAGGAAGCGACTTACCTCGATCCATTCCAGTCGGGCTTCAGGCCCGGGCATAGTACCGAAACAGCATTGGTCGCGTTGGTTGATGATCTCTGGAGGGCCCGTGACAGGGGGTTTTCCTCTGTCCTGGTCCTGTTAGACCTCTCGGCTACTATCGACCATAGTATCTTATTGCGGCGGTTGGGGGGGTTAGGGATTGGGGGAACTGACTTACAATGGTTCTCCTCCTTCCTCTCCAACCGCTCGCAATTTGTGTTGACGGGGGGGGAGAGGTCCACCTCTAGGCCCCTTATTTGAGGAGTGCCTCAGGGATCGGTCCTCTCCCCTCTCCTGTTCAACATTTATGTGAAGCCGCTGGGCGAGATCATCCGTGGTCTTGGGGTGCGGTGTCATCTGTATGTAGATGATACCCAGCTTTACATCTCCACCCCGGACCACCCCAACGATGCTGTGGAGGCTATGTCCCGGTGCCTGGAGGCCGTGCGGAATTGGATGGGCGGGAACAGGCTCCGGCTCAACCCATCCAAGACCGAGTGGCTGTGGTTTCCGGCGGCCCGATATAGTCAGCTGACTCCATCGCTGGCTGTCGGGGGAGAGATTCTACCCCCCACAGGGAGGGCTCGCAATTTGGATGTCCTTCTGGATGCACGGCTGTCTCTAGAAGACCATACTGCGGCCGTCTCCAGGGGGCGTTTTATCAGGTTTGCCTGATCTACCAGTTGCGGCCCTTCCTAGATCGGGACGCCTTACGCACGGTCACTCACGCCCTTGTCAACTCTCGCCTGGATTACTGTAACACTCTCTACATGGGGCTCCCTGCGGGGAGCACCCAGAGACTCCAACTGGTGCAAAATGCGGCCACGCGGGTGATTATGGGGGCGTCGCGAAGCTCCCATGTGACGCCTCTCCTGCGCGAGCTGCATTGGTTGCCAGTGGATTTCCGGGTTCACTTTAAGGTTCTGGTTCTGACCTTTAAAGCGATCCATGGCATTGGGCCAGATTATCTGCAGGACCGCGTTCTGCCGGTGATCTCCAACAGACCTGTGCGTTCCCACAGGGAGGGCCTTCTCCGGGTGCCGTCGGCTTCTATGTGCCGTCTGGCGGCCCCCAGGAGTAGGGCCTTCTCTGTGGGGGGCCCCCGCCCTCTGGACTAGTCTGCCCCCAGAGATACGCACCAACACAGACCTGAGAGCCTTCAGACGGGCGTTAAAAACTTGGCTCTTTGAGCAGGCTGGCCTAGACTGACACAAGATTTTAACTTTGTCTCTAGTTTTAATTGGGTCCGAATATTTGGGGTTTTAATTATTCATGGGGGAGGGGTAAACTTTTAAAACTTAAACAGCCTAAATTATTTAATTCATTTTAATTTTTGTACAGTGTATTGGGGTTTGATTGGCTGTGCACCGCCCTGAGACCTTCGGGAGAAGGGCGGTATATAAGTATTTAAATAAATAAATAAATAAATGTTGGGGGAGGCTGGTGGCCTGAGCGCTCTTCCAGTGAAAACAGGCTCCCAAGTTCCATTTTTGGCTGCAACGGCCTCCTGCAACCCACTTGTCAGTGAAAATACACGCGGCCCTTACAGAACTCTGCTTACGCTGGCAGAGGTACTGCATGTGATGACCCGAGGCGTGGCACAAAAATAACAAAATTACAAAAATAGTTAAATTCTCTTTAATAACTCTAACTTGATCCCCAATGTCCAATTATCCTCGACTGGAGATCAATCTCTTCCAAAAACAGACTACAAAGAAAAGAAATGTAATCCAAACCCAAAGTATAGATACATTAGAAATAAAAAAAATCAACACAAATCACTCTGAAATAATTAACATCACAAGCTAGGATAATAAATTGCAGACTTCCAAAAGATAACAACGCACACAGTTGGGAGGACACCAAAATCCAGATAAGCCTCAACAAAAATAATGCATGCTTTGCTTCCATCAAGGTGTGGTGTGCAAACACCCTTCTTATATCCTGTTCTCCCAGCTGCAACTAATGAAATGAATCAGGGCCCTTTTCTCTCCCATAAGCCATGTTGCTCCCTTCTCCATTCCTCCCTGTCATAGAATGAAGAGAGGGTGGCCCTGGGTCTTCATCTGAATGCACAGCTGGACTGTGCCCTTCCCCCATGTCTTCCACAGCCACCGGAGCCACACTCCCACAGCTGTTCAATCTCCCCCTCAGAATCAGACTCCAACAAGGGCATGACACCACAGACCTGTCCTCCACTGTGTTGCGGTGGTTCGCCTCCTTCCTCTCTGACCGTCTGCAATTTGTGTTGACGGGGGGGGGAGAGATCCACCTCTAGGCCCCTCGATTGTGGGGTGCCTCAGGGGTCGGTCCTCTCTCCTCTCCTGTTCAACATTTATGTGAAGCTGCTGGGGGAGATCATCCGTGGCTTTGGGGTGAAGTGTCATCTGTACGCTGATGATACTCAGCTGTACATCTCCACCCCAAGTCACCCCAACGATGCCATGGAGGTCATGTCCCATTGTCTGGAGGCCGTGCGGAACTGGATGGGCGGGAACAGGCTCCGACTCAACCCTTCCAAGACTGAGTGGCTGTGGTTTCCGGCGTCCCGATATAGCCAGGTAGTTCCATCGCTGGCTATTGGGGGTGAGATTTTGCCCCCTTCAGAGAGGGCTCGCAATCTGGGTGTCCTCCTGGATGTACGACTGTCTTTGGAAGACCACATTACGGCCGTCTCCAGGGGGGTGTTTCATCAGGTTCACCTGATCCGCCAGATGCGGCCCTTTCTGGATTGGGATGCCTTATGCACGGTCACTCATGCCATGGTCACCTCCCGACTAGACTACTGTAATGCCCTCTACATGGGGCTCCCGAATGGGAGCATCCGGAGGCTTCAACTGGTACAGAATGCGGCCGCGTGGGTGGTTATGGGGGCGTCAAGGTTCTCTCATGTGACGCCCCTCCTGCGCGAGCTGCATTGGTTGCCAGTGGCCTCTTGGGTGCGCTTTAAGATTTTAGTGTTAACTTTTAAAGCGCTCCATGGCATCGGACCAGGATATTTACAAGACCGCATTCTGCCATTTTCCTCTCACCGTCCGGTGCGCTCCCACAGGAAAGGTCTTCTGCGGGTCCCGTCGGCATCTATGTGCCGGCTGGTGACCCCAAGGAATAGGGCCTTCTCTGTGGGGGCGTCTGCCCTCTGGAATGGGTTGCCTCCGGAGTTATGTATAGCCACGGACCTGGGGACCTTCAGGCATGCCTTGAAAACCTGGCTTTTTGACCAGGCCGGCTTGGGCTGATTTTAGATTTGGGTGTTTTACTTTTTATATTAAATTTTAGGGTTTTAGGGAGGGGTTTTAATTGATTACAACCGGCCTGGGCCTTAGTTTAATTTAGTTTTAACTTTTCACATATTTATTGTTTTAATTGTATGGCTGTGCACCGCTCCGAGTCCTTCGGGAGAGGAGCGGTATATAAATAAATATTTATTATTATTATTATTATTATTATTATTATTATTATTATTATTATTATTATTCACTGTTTCCAGGGTGGCACCGCAGGCCACATCTAAGCACCCCATGGGCCGGATCCAGCCCATGGGTCTTGAGTCTGACACCCTGATATAGAAGGATGAGTAAAATTTCAAGATTTCAACATTTTTTCTGAGCATTCTGAGTGGTGACCCAGAATAAATTATGCAATGCAATTTTTTTCATTTCTCAGGGGAAAAAAAGTCAATTTATTTCTCCTGATTGGACCAGTTTGAAATATGGGGTTTGAGGGCTGTTAGTCTCTAACTAATAGCAACCAAAACACAGATTGCATCATGTGTTATTCATAGCATTTAGTACGGAGACATAAGCTAAAGATGTACATTAGCATTTTTATAGGATGTTTATACCTCTGTAATATCTAAATAAAGTATATATTGCCCTTTTCCATATTTTTCTTTATGGATAAATGAGTTTGGCACAATGCTATCAGCACTAAAAAAAAGGTACTGTGGGCTTTGGCTAAATTTGCAACTGTCCTGCATAGTGGGATAAAATAAGAATTGGGTCAAGAGTAGAAGCAACTCTGAATTACATGAAAATGCTTTTTTCCCCAGTAACAGACCAGGCTTTTGTGACTCTTGCTACTAATGATGTTTATTGCCATGGAGCTCTGGTTCTTGGACAATCCTTGAGGAATCATAAAACATCTAGAAGACTGGCAATACTAATTACACCTCAAGTCTCCAGGGAAATGAAGTAAGGACACATCTTCCAATTTCATTCTCTTATCTACTTAACCACTACCTCATTCTGCCTTCTATTCCCAACTATCTGAGCTGGTCTGGAACGATACCCTGACTTTTGGTGTCATGCCCCTGAGATCAAGAAGAACCAGGGTGAACCTTTCCATCTCATGTCCAGGTCATCCACAAGTGCAATCAATGCCATCTAGATCTCATACCCGACTCTGAACCTGACTGAAAGGTCCATATAATCCATTTTCCCCAGGATTCTCTGAAGCTGTAGCACAGATCAGATTGGATGAAAATTGTCCAGTATGGTAGGGTCCAGAGAAGGTTTCTTAAGGAGAAGGTAGACCATTACCTCTTTAAGCATGGGTACCTTCTTTTTGACTTCTTGGACCTAGCCACATATCCCCTATGAAGCCATAGCTAATCTTATCTGCTTTCTCAATTATATTAGGCTCAAGCTCATCCCAGATAACACAACCAGATCCCACCTCAGTTAATTCTATGAATCCTGACAAAAAGCCAAGTTCAGCTTGAGGTTCATCTGAGCAATTTTATGCAATTGATGCTCCTCACAGGAACCCTGCAAGTACATTTCTCCCTTGGTTCTTTTGCAGGACTGCTGGATGAATTCAGTAAGGATGGAAAAATAATGTTTTGTACTCTTATTATGACAAGGTAATCCTTAATAGAGACTTGTGTCCCTGTTTGGTTAGATGCTGCTTATCCAGTGTTACTCCAGGTGTTTCTTCTACTGTATTTGGAATTCCACTATAAACCAGGGGGGATTCTGAGCTCAATGTGCAAAGATTGGTCATCAAGTTGCTATTTCCCTCTTGTTCCAAGTGGCAACTAAGCCTTAAATTGAAATGAATACCAGATCTTCAGAAAAAAATGCAAATTCCCTGTGAAACCTGTCCATCAGACAACTATAGTGGACTTATCAAATAGATCAAACCTCCTGATGGCTGTGGACAATATTGGGACATTTCAAGGCCACCAGGATGTGATTCATCCATGACAAGGGAATTAAAAATAATCTCCAGATCACACCACCAGTGTACAGAAGCTGATACAAAGCAACAGAAGCCTAAAGCCCAACTTTGCAAATAGGGTCTCATATACCACTAACTGAAAACCACTAGAATGTTCCAGATTATCATACCTTCCCCCACTCCTGGTCTTCTGAAGCTGTTGCCATGACTATATGTGTGTTTGTGTATGGATAGATAGATAAATGATAGATAGATAGATAGATAGATAGATAGATAGATAGATAGATAGATAGGTACGGTAGATAATCATAAAGGAAGGTTAATTACAGACTGACCTAGCAGCCAAAGCTGAGCACCTTTAAAAGTCCAGTGACCAGTCACTGGGGTAGGGGAGAGGCAGAGGCAGGGCTGTTTGCACACTCTTATTTTTCTCCCAAGTTTTTCTTCTCCATATATTCCAATGGGTACTTGAACAGGGTTTCTGTCTCTGAAAGCAAATATTCATAAATAGCCAAGCAAGGCTCTTTGAGGCATGTTGGTGTCTGGTCCTCTCTTTTAGAAACTGTATAGGGGTCTAGGTAACATTTGGTCAGAAGCAATAGGTTTATGGTACTAATTAATAAATAAATAAATAAAGCGCTCTTTTTTCATAGAATAATTACTATCCAGATATCTTTCATGATTGAACTCATTTCACTGGTGTGCTTGAATTAAAGCTAATATTATCAAGTCTTAACTCTGAACTGCACTGTATTTAATTTATGTGTTTAAAATTTCAATGTGTCCTGCAGTCCGATTTTACGTGTTTCCCAACATGTGGTTCTTGACCTTTTGTTATCCGCAATCCTCTCAAATGGCTCTTAGGAAATGTGTGTATGTGTATATATGTGTATGTATGCAGATATTTTTTGCTTCTTATTTCCATTATATCCTATTAAGTATGTCTATCACTCATACATATGCACACAGATAAACATATTTGCTTATCTTGTGTAGTTATTACTTAATGATTAAAGTTTAAGCTATTGTTACAGTTCAGTTCTTTTCATTGTCTACTGCACTGCATATCTTGTAAAAAGAGAGATTGTAAGATTCATGATTTTATTGTTCTGACAGGGCTGCCCTCAAGACCATCTTTGATTCCGTGGTTGATGTTAAAGAAATTGACAGTAATGACTTGGTGCACTTGACTCTGCTGAAGAGGCTGGAACTGGGTGTAACCTTTACCAAACTACATTGCTGGACTCTTACTCAGTATAGCAAATGTGTCTTCATGGATGCAGACACATTGGTAAGGGCAGCAGTGCCAGAAATGACAAGCTGGAAATATTTGCCATAAGAATCAATTGTAGAAAAGAGAATTCTCACTTGCAGGAATCTTCTTCTTGTTTGTTATGGAATCTGCACTCAGGAGATTTAGACTCAGAAAAAAATATAATTATGTAAGTGTGTAAATAGGCATACATAAATGTATGAACAATACCTGTATACTTGAGGAAGAAATATCTAATTTTTGCCTGAGATAAGTGATAGCCTACACCAGTGCTATCAAACTTCCAGCCCTCAAGCCAGATGCGTCATGCACTGGCCACACCCTCACCCGGTTTAGGAAAGGGGAAAAAAAGTCCTGATACATCATATGATGATGCCATGATGACATGAGTTTGACACCTCTGGCCTACATAGATTATAGAGTTCCGGGGGTTTTTTTTGGCCTTTGAGTCAATCTTGATTCCTGGCAACTGCCTGGACTAGTCCTTACAGTTTTCTTCATAAAATTTCAGAAGTTTGCCATTCCTTACTTTCCAGGGCTGGGAGAGAGGGATTGGTCCAAGCTGGCACCTGGCTAAAGCAGGTCTAGAACTCATTATCTCCCTATTTGTAGCCTTGTGCCTTGGCCAGAACACCAAACTGACTGTCATTGTACCTTAGAATTACAGGGCAACTATAAAATCATGCTAGGCTGCAGAATGTTTGATTTGCCAACCTTGATAGAATATACTTACTACATTAAAAGATGTTTTGTTATGAAGACATTCCCACATCTTAGTGTGTCTTTAGTAGTGCTGCAGAGCCAAAGTAAACTTGCTGATAGTAAAGGGTAGAATAATGAGTGAGTTTGATTTAAAAAAAAAAATCTCGTATCTGTAGCAAGAGAATTGACTGTGATTCAAATTTTCATGATCTTTCCAGGTGCTTTGTAATGTTGATGAACTCTTTGAGCGGGAAGAATTATCAGCAGCTCCAGATTCTGGTTGGCCAGATTGTTTTAACAGTGGTGTCTTTGTTTTCCAACCTTCTTTGAAAACCTTCAAACATCTTCTTCAGTTTGCCAGTGAACATGGTAGTTTTGATGGTAAATCTCTGGATTTTGTCCTCTCCTTGCTTCTGGAATAAGACTATTGACAAAGTTCTTTTAAAGATCTTAACTTGTGATGAAAGTTCATCAAAAATTCTG
Organism: Bungarus multicinctus; assembly: GCA_023653725.1. NCBI lineage: Eukaryota > Metazoa > Chordata > Lepidosauria > Squamata > Elapidae > Bungarus > Bungarus multicinctus. The sequence goes on along the minus strand of CM042851.1, from coordinate 16,949,291 downwards.
ACATTTATATCTAGAGCCAGCTGTCAGGCCCACCATTGTGTCCTGCCATTCTGTTGGAGCGGGCTGGGGAGGAAGGCTTGCTGGCATTTTCCCCATGCTTTTGCTTTTGCTATAACTGCTTGGGAATTAGAGAGGGGGATTGTCTTCGGAGATGAAACAGACTCCGTCCCAGCCTGGTTCCAAGACTGTCATGAG